>CM053569.1:23182996-23289957 GCA_028646485.1 Cryptoprocta ferox | reverse complement strand
AGGGAGAGGGAGGGAGACAAAACATGAGAGATTCTTGAATACTGAAAACAAACTGAGGGTGGAAGGGGAAGGGGGAAAAGTAAAGGGGGGTGATGGTCTTGGTGGAGGTCACTTGTGGGGAAGAGCACTGGGTGTTATATGGAAACCAACCTGACAATAAACTAAAAGGTAAAAAAATGAATAAATAAAATAAAATTTGAAAAATGAAAAAAAATAATTTGGATGAAAAATTTTTATAAATTATAGTTATTCTTAAAGAAAAAATCCAGTTTTGAATTCTGGTCATGAAATGATCCTGATGTGACCATAAAAGTAGATTAGAGTTGGAGTGAAAATATTTGGAATTCACTTAAAGAATTGATCTGACCACCCTAAAAGAATAAAAAGGCCCCAAAACTGACTAAATAAAACTGGAAGTTAGGCATAGAGATAAGTAAATCCAGGGAGATTTTCATAAAGAGAATTGATATATTGTTAATTAAAATTGCTTCCTCAGGGTTAAGGTCAATTTCAGACTTAATTTTTATAAAGAAAACTATGTTTCAAACAGCCCAAGTATCTGAAAGTGACTTTGATTTCATGAGAGTAATTACAATATACCTAACTGTAATATAATTTATTAATTTGTTTCTTTTTATACACATATATGTATATGCACATACATACATACATACTCATGTATATATTTCTTATGACCTCACAGTACTGGACTTATGTTTACCTTTTTTTAATAGAATAGCACTTTTAAATTAGTATCAACATAGCATTGTGAGAGTAAAGAGAGAGGTTCGAAACTGATGATCTTTCTCCTAGAATTAGGATTAATGTCTAAGATTTTCTCTAAAGCAAACAAAATCATTGTTTCCATGCTACTTATAAGCTGGTATGCCAAAGAAAGCCACCAAGAACCACCACATTATCCTCAAATTTTACTGGAAAGTTACTTTAATAAATACATATATTAAATATGTCTTTAGTTCAATTGTGGAGTAAGTCTGAGGTTCGTATTTATTGTGATGTTTTCTTTAATATAATTAAAATTTATAAACTGTCACTTTTAGTGCATTTTGAATACAATGTACTTTGGCTGTTAGGCCTTTGTTTTCCTCTAAAGTGAAAACTAAACATTGAGAAAATGGCTTTGTTCTTAAAAGCCATATGCTATTCAGTTATAAAATTTAATGCTTATATTTTAGATTTCTTTTCTAAATAGAAGAATATGACACTATCACAATTATCTATGATAAGACATATTCACTAAATGATATGGAAAAACACTCAATTAGGTTAGGTAAAGTTATGTCATAAAAATAAAGTACCAAGCTAGAAATATAATACAAAATAAATATAGCACATTTGGAAAATGGATCTTTAATCAAGTGCTAAAAGCAGTCATTTTAATTTTTTCAAAGAAAATAAAACTGAGTTTAGATGACTCAGAATGTATTTATCCTACAATTTACTTTATGATGTAAAATCATTTGAGGATGATTCATGACAGAATCCATGATTCATAGCAAAATTACAAGTTTGAGATTTGGCTTATCTCTACTTCAACTCTCCCATATCAATAGCTCACATTTATTTAGCACTTACACATTGTCATATGCTATGCTGGGCTCATTACACACATGATACGTAATAGGTAGGCATTGTTATCCCAATTTCTTAGGGATAAAAAGGTTCAGAGAAATTGGATACCTTTTCAATGTAAAATGTTTAATAAATGGCAGATCTGGAATTTAAATGCAGAAATTGTTGGCTTCAAACTTAAGGTCATTTTCTCTCTACCTAACTGCCTATCTGTTTTGGATCATATCTTACTCTTTTCTTTCCCAACTCTTTTTCTACTAAAGCAATATAAAAATATACTACCTTTCTGAAAATCTCATGATTTTCATGCCTTACTCTATAATTTTTTCTTTTTTTAGTTTATGTTCCTTCTTAGAAACATCTAAGGAACTTCCTTCCTTAGGTTCTTTCTACTTTTAAATACATGACAAACTTCTATTTTCCTGAAAAAGTATCATCATATTATACATTCCCAATAAATCCCTTCCTGACTACTACGGATTTTCTCATAAAGGACATTTGCTTTCTATTTAACCTCTGTGCCTTCTATATTTTCTGTACCTTTTATTTGTGCCTTCTATTTTTATATATTTATGTGTATATCTAGGTTTTCTAATAACATGTAAACTTCTTCAGAGATTACACGTATTATACTTGCGTTTAGATTCACAGTGCCTAGAACATGGTCTGGTATGTAATTGGTGCCAAATAAGTATTGAACTGAAGTAAAGGCCTTCATTTTAACTTTTGTTTTTATTTTTGTTTTTTATTTGTTTTCTTGTTTTTTTATAATCCTGTTGATAGGGAAAGAGGCCAAATCTGAGTAAGAGGAGAATATCACTGTTTTTTTTAATTTTTTTAAATTTTTATTTATTTTTGAGAGAGGGAAAGAGAGAGAGAGAGAGAGAGAGAGAGAGAGAGTGGAGGAGGAGCAGAGAGAGAGGGAGACACAGAATCCAAAGCAGACTCCAGGCTCTAAGCTGTCAGCACAGAGCCTGATGCGGGGCTTGAACTCACGAGCTGCGAGATCATGACCTGAGCCGAAGTCGGACGCTTAACCTACTGAGCCACACAGGTGCCCCAATATCACTGTTTTTGACTTCAGATGATTAGAATTTTAAATAAAAATTTTAAAGTTTGACTATTTCCTAGAAGGGTGCTAAGTTTGAAATCAAAAGACCTAAATAAATTATGGCTTTCTCATATATAAGCAGTGGGATGTTGGGCACTTTATTTCTCTCTAAGCTGTGATTGTTTCATCTATAGAATATGACTTTTACAACTCCTTTTTAAATCATACAGTTATTTTGGAGAGTCAAATGAAAAAATGGAATAATGCATATGAGTATACTTGTAGAGTGCAAGCCATTATATATGACATTCTTATTATTACTTTAGGGAAAGAAAATGAGTCACCTAAGAAAGATTAGCTAAATTTGGTGGGACTACCACTCTAGTAGTTTAGTATAGTTAGGTGCCATGGACTATCTTAACTGAATTCTTAGGAAGTCTTCCAAGGATTCAGTGAAGAAAATTGTCAGTTAACTGTATTCAACCTGATATTTAGTTGTTAGTGGAATACAATAGACTGAATTTAGTCCTCCTCTGTTTAGGAATCACATCTGAAATTAAAATGGGATGTAAAAATCATGAATATTATTTTTCTTTTCTTTTCAAAACTGACCACCAAAAGCTAATGAGATTTTTGAGAAAGAAAGAAAGAAAGAAAAAGAAAGAAAGAAAGAAAGAAAGAAAGAAAGAAAGAAAGAAAGAAAGAAAGAAAATATAGTTAGAATCATTCAGGATCATCCCATACTATATTCTCCTATGATGATTCAGAATATCCATATTTATTCCTTTTCAAAATTTAATACTTTTCAGGAATTGAGTATTATTTTAAGCAATCCGAACACAAGTTACTGTCTTACAAAAAGCAGATTGGGAGAAATTTGTCCTAAAATTTTTAGCAAATAAATAAGAAGATAAGAGAGGAGAGACCCACAATTTGAAGATCAGGAGTAACTGAGAATTTATCCCCAGGTAGATTCAAATTAGTAAGGATGAATAGTGAGATCTTAGAATTATTCCATTATTCCACTGTGGATGCTTCAATTTTTAGTAGTGGTAATGAAAGTAGCAAAGTGATCTGTCAATCATGTATATTCAGCAGAGTCATCGCAAGGTCTAGGTAAGCCAATGGCTATACATTTTGTAAGTATTTTCATCACTTTATTACTGCTTTACTCATGGATAAAAACAAACTGTATGCTGGGATATAATGGTAGTTCAAGGGATAAGAAAGAGAGCACGTTATTCCACAGCTAGTAATAATCATAGGTACCCTTAGGGAGTTATTGTTACATTTTAATCCAGAAGTAAGCAAATAGTATCTAAATAGCTCTTTAAAAGCAGAATTGATTCATAATTTAAAAATGATGGAGTTCTTAACTTTCATGTATAAGAAAACCCATGAGGAATCTCTATTCTAAGCAGACTTGAAAAAAAAAGAAAAGCAGTTGATATTAAAACAAGACAATTCATTAAATTTCACAAGGGAACTTGCAGTATACAGATGTAGGGCAAAACATAAGGGTCTTTAGGTCAAATGTGAAATTATTTTAAATTAATTCTTGGCATTAAACTAAAATGACTTGAATAGTAATTATTTTCTACTTTCATTAGCAATGGTTCTTGAACTTTAATTTCTAAAGTGCGATACAGCAAGGTTCTTAGTATGCATTTATAGTAAATGCAGGCTCTCTTCTAGCATTTTAAATCTCTTAACAGGTCTTTCCTTTTCTGAAGAATTTCACTAGCTGAATGTTATTATTACTCTTCGTTATAGAAAGGAATATATTAAAATTTCTTTGCCTAATAATGTCTTTTAAACAGAAGTTTAATATTTAGATAAATATTAAAGGTTCTATGCCTATAGTAACATTAGAAGCCTGAAAAGTTATTAGACAAGGTAACATAACATTGCATACTTTTGCAAAATCCAGTTTGAGGAATAATATAAATGTCCATTTTGAGATTTACATTATTTATAATCAGTTTTATAAGTAAAAAAGAGAAACAATATTTTGATTTGGACTTTCATATATTTTCTAAAGAAGTTCAAAACTCTTTGGAGGATAAAAGAAAATATCTGGGAAAAGAGAAAAATATGGAGAATAAAAATTATTAAAAAATTAAACTGATTTTAAGATTTGAGGAAAGTTCTAGAAGGAATGACTGAAGAAATGTCGTCTTGGAAAGGTTGATGATCAGTAAACATAACGATGTCTTTCTTTAAAATGTTACAATAGGCGCATCTGGGTGTCTCAGACAGTTGAGAGTCCTGACTCTTGGTTCCAGCTCAGGTCATGATCTTGCAGTTTGTGGGTCTGAGCCCCATATGGGGCTCTGAGCTAATGCCGTGGAGCCTGATTGGGATTTTCTCTCTCTCCCTCTCTCTGCCCCTCCCCTGTTCATGCTCTTTATCCCTCTTTCAAAATAAATAAATTAACTTAAAAAAATAAATAAAATGTTATGACTAATGAAAGTAACATACACATTCACTTGCAAACAGCCATTGGTGTCTGTTATTTCCAAGCTTTTCCTTAGATTCTGTGAAGACATGTTATAAACAAACAACAGCCACAACAAACCAGCAAATGAAACCTTTGCTCTCATGGAACTTACATTCTAAGGAGGGGGGCTAACAGACAAATAGTTAAATATATAAAGTGAGAAAATGAAGAAAGGAAAAGAAGGAATCAGGGAGTGCTTGGGGTGATGGGTGTTACAATTTAGATAGAGTAACAATGGAGGCCCTTATGGAAAAGAGAACATTTGAGGAAAGAACAGAAAGAAGAGAGAGAGGGGAACTGGTACAGCTATCAAGGAGAAGATAGTTAGAATGGACTCACACAGGGGCTCCTGACAGGCTCAGTGGGTTAAGATCTGAATCTTGATTTCAGCTCAGATCATAATCTTGTGGTTCATGAGTTCAAGCCCCGCTTTGGGCTCTCTGCACTGACACCATGGAACCTGCTTGGGATTCTTTCTCTCTCCTGCTCTCTCTGCCTCTGCATTCACTCTCAAAATAAATATGCTTAAAAAATAAAAAAAGAACTCACACATCTTTGCCTTGATTTTAGTGACACTTATAGTAAGGTATCATATAAACCTTAGATTTAATGTGATTAAATTGTCATAACTATAAATGAAAATAATGCTTTCAAAGGGTGTGTTCACAAACTGATGCCAGCTTATAGTAAAATGCATGTCAAAGTTTCTAACTTCCAACCTGCACTCTAAAACATTTTAGTTAATAATTGGAAATCAAGGTCTAGAAGGCACACTTTTCATACTCATAGACACATCAGTAAGGCTAAGGTTAGTTAGTCCTGTATGGATAAATTATACTTCTTAAAAAAAATTGGACTTATACTAACAATAGTAAACTTGGAAAATATGAATATTAGATCTTGTGCTTAAGAAAATCCAACTTTGTAAATGTAAGAGTATTGAGACATGGCTAAACAAAAACTTTCTTTAAAAAATTTGCAAATTTTAGTTGACCACAGGCTTAATATGCTATTGAGTTTTGTCAGTGTAAAAAATAGTTATATTAACTTAGGCCTTACTAGATTGAGGAAATTATTCAGACATTGCCTTTTACAAGTGTTTATTATGTCAGAAAATGTGTTCAATGTAAAAATGATATTTTAAGGGATCACTTAAATATTGATTAATCTAGAAAGGAACAATAATATAAAAGAAGATTTAGAGAATCTGCAAAACACTTCATACAGATAATAGCTGTTATTACAAATTTCAGAAAAGTATCCATTTCCTCCATGGTCGTCTTAGGGTCGTCAAGAAAGGCATTCTTGCCATTCAGCTCTGGACATTGCTTTTAATCAATGATCTCAGGCTTGCTGGACAAGTCGAGTAGGTAAAGTAGGTTGTAAACGTTTATTTCTATAAATGAGGCATTGTTTTTGGAAACAGATGTGAATGTGAGAAAAAAAGTAGATTAGCAAGCAATGATTTGAGGTAATAACTCAAAGAAAAATCGATAACAATTTGAGTGAAAAATTATATAAGAACACCTTGGAGACTATATGTAATATTTAAAGCAAAGATTTCAAAAAAATCCATGCATTTATTTGAGAAATTGTTACAGACCTTAAGGAATGGCATCTGGTCAAGCAATGAGTAGCAGACTGAGAAAACGAAACAAAACAAAACAAAAATAATCTCCCTTGCAGACATTGAAGTTAGTACTTACGTGTTGAGGGTACCAGGTGGAAAGAAACTACAAGCAGTCTATAGGTGCCGAGACTGGTCCCTGACTAATGGCCAGGGGAAAAAAAGGGAGACCTCAGTCTTACAATCACAGGAAATGAGCTCTCTGTCTTCTCTGCCTTGGGAACCATGATCCTTCCTCAGCCCCTCATCACCTGAAAATGTTCACCTGTGCAAAATTTGTCTCCACCACCTTCTTGGTCAGGAGCACCTCTCAGCTGTTGAGCCAATCACTGTATGGAGTAGTAGTGCTAAAGCCCCTGGAGACACTGACAGATGAGAGCCTTAGGAGTTTGTCAGCCATGTGTCTTCCAACCTTACTTACTCCCAGCGTGTATTGAGAACCAGTGCCATTTCAAGGGTCAGTGACACAGCAGCCAATTTCATTGGGGCTTGGGCCGACATGGTAAGGATGGCTGGCTCTGAGGATGAATTGGGACTGTGTTTGGGAGCCTCATCATTGGTTAGGCTAGGAGCCCCTTTCTGAAGCAGTCGCTCTCTTCCTATACCATGCCATTCTGGGCTTTTCCCTCTTGGAGGTGATGGGACTCTTTTGCCTGATGGTGGCCTTTGTCATCCTCTTCTCCATGTGACAGAGCTATTTTCACCTCCCATGGGTCTTTCTACCAGGTCTCATCTGCTTTGTATGTTCCTTTTCCTATACCTCCGTAGGCAGCCTTGGGAAAGTGGTTGGTTCAGGATTTGACACAGAGAAGACAAATACTGTATTAATAAGAAAAAATATTTTTATTATTTTTATTATTTATTTTATTTTAATTTATTTATTTTAATTTATTATTATTACTTTATTATGGGATTTCTGGGGGGCTCAGTTGGTTAAAGTGTCCAACTTTGGCTCAGGTCATGATCTCACAATTCTTGAGTTCGCGCCCTGTGTTGGGCTTTGTACTGACAGCTCAGAGTCTGGAGCCTGCTACAGATTCTGCATCTCCTCTCTCTCTGCTCCTCCGCTGCTCACACTCTATCTCTCTCTCTCTCAAAAATAAACATTAAAATAAAAATTTAAGAAAAAAAAAGAAAAAAAGAAATGAATTTTGCCAACAATCTGAAGGTATTTGAAGTAGATTACCCCCAGTCTAGTTTCCAGATTATTGTGATTTTGTTAAATTAACATTTACTAAGTAGTGTCTCAGAGTGTAGATTGTGACCAGTGATTCAACAGAAGACCACAAGAGAAAGTGAGATATACACATTTATTACTCATAGGTCCTGGCGGGGTGGACAGTGCAGGTCACACCATCAAGGGCATGCAGGAAACTCAAGGCAGGCAAAGAGAACACAGCAGGACCTGTGACACATGCCATTATTAGGGTTGAAGTGTTGCATGCTTTGGGGTTCCCATCCTGAGGCTGGGTTGGATAGTTCAAAGCAAAGGACGCAGGATTTTGGTAAGCTTCTCTGGATATGGTGTCTTACCAAGGGTCTCACAAGGGGAAAGGCTCGGGAGGCAAGGGAAAGTGCATATAACAAGAGATGTTGGAGGAAGTCTTATCAGGAACTTGTGGCTCTGGGGGCTGTTATTGAGGGCACATCCTTGCACTCTCGAGAGGGACTAGTGTCAATTTAAGACCTGCCGTCCACTTGGCCACAAAAAATGGATGCCAAAGTAAAACAATGTGGACTAGTTTAGCTAAACTCTCAATAGAAATGGGCATACAACCCCTGAAAAAAGGACTCAGCTAAACAGCCTGCACTGCTAACCACAGAAACTATGAGACAATAACTGTGTGTTGTATTATGTGTCTATGTTTGTAGTAATTTTCTATTCAGCAATGAAAAACAAATATAAGGCACTGGAAAAATTTCAATAACAGGGTGGTATGGTGCTGGTTATTTGACCTAAGATCAACCAAATGGAACTCCATTCCCTTAGCCAGAAAAAAAAAAAACTGATTTAGAGATGACATGTGAATCAAGCTGACTTGATCAAAATTCTTTTCAAGATATTTTCTGCTACAGCAGATAAAACATTTTCTGCTAAAGCTTTTTATGCCAGTCATCATGTTACCTGAAAAAAAAAACTAACATTCCCTCCATCTAGCTATATATAAACAGCCTCTAATAAGCTACACATCTTAGAATTCCATAGTTCCATAAGAAATATCACTTGCTAATAACAAGTCATGGCTAATACAAAGACTAATGATTGGGTCTATTCTTTCCTAGCATATTCTTCATAACTACTAAATTCTGGCCAAGTTTAACTATATGCCATTTCCCTAACTTATCACTTATACTTGACTTCTTTATCTTTGCTCACAATATTTCTTTCACTGAAATACATTCCCTTGCGTACATGTTCCTTGACTTTTTATATCCAATTCCTATCCATTCATCAATGATCTGAGTTGAAGTTGCCTGTCACTAGACTATCTTTGCTCAAAAATTCAAAATAATTTTTAGAACAATTTTACCTTGGTCATGCAAACTAAATTCCACTTTGGAATTTCTTAAAAATGTCTCTGTGGCTTAGCACATGATCAGTCTGTAATAATTCCTCCAACCTTACTTGAAATGAAAGTATATTCTGTTTATAGGCTTTCTTAAGAAAAAAAAAACCTTTTTTAATGTGTGTTCATTTTTGAGAGACTGAGAGAGACAGAGTATGAGTGGGTGAGGGGCAGAGGGGGTGGGGGGGCGGGAGACACAGAATCCGAAGCAGGCTCCAGGCTCCAAGCCATCAGCACAGATGGGGCTTGAACTCATGAACCGTGAGATCATGACCTGAGCCGAAGTAGGATGCTTAACCGACTGAGACACCCAGGCACCCCATAGGCTTTCTCAGCATATATTGGACCTTTGATAAATATTGATTACATGGCTTAATGAATTAATAATAACAACAATTATTAGAAGTATGAATTAGAAGAAAATTTGCTTGCCTTGTGGATGCCGCCATCCCCACGCCACCCATGCCACCCAGCCATGGTCAACACCACCATGTTTTTCGACTTCACCATGGACTGTGTGTGAGCCTTTCGACTGCATCTCCTTTGAGCTGTTTCTAAACAAAGTTCCAAAGACAGCAGAGCACTAGGGGAAAGGATTTGGTTATAAAAGCTCCTGCTTTCACAGGATTATTTAGGGGTTAATGTGCCAGCATGGTGGTGTCAAGTCCATTGAGGGGGAGAAATTTGATGAGGAGAATTTTATCCTGAAGCATATGGGTCCTGACATCTTGTCCATGGTATATGGTGGACTCAATACAAACAGTTCCTACCTTTTCATTTGCACTGCCAAGACTAAGTAGTTGAATGGCAAGCATGTGATCTTTGGCAAGATATAAGAGGGAATGAATATTGCCACAGAGTGCTTTGGGTCCGGGAATGACAAGACAAGAAGATCACCATTGCTGACTATGGACAAATCTAATAAATCTGACTTGTGTTTTATCTTAACTATGATACCATTCCTTATGCAGCTCAGGAAAGCACCCCTCCATCCCCATCTGCTGGAAATATCCTATAATCTTTGTGCTCTTCCTGTAGTTCTATGGGTTCCATGTTTTCCTTACTCCCCTCCAAGTCTAGCTGGGTTGCAGCATTAAGTTTATAATAATAATAATAATAATAATAAACAAGAACAACAACAGCAAAAAGAAAATAATTTGCCTAAAATGTGTTCCTTATTTGTTACATGCACTTCTGGCTGTCATTTATAGCAAGAAAACCCAGTGAATTTGAAGAGCATCTACTTTTATTATTTTTTTTGCAAAAACTCTTGGTTTATATTAAGAAAGGTCTGCCCTTACTGTGAGTTCTGGCATTTTATATCTATGTTCCTCTTAGACATAATAACATGTCCAATCATCTTTGTGATCATCTTTTACTCAAAATGGATTGACCTTCTTGTCTTCCTTATTCTATTACAAGCACTAAAGTTTTTCTAGCTATCAAATCCTGCAAACTTATGATAATTTTCAAATGTATTCTTGTTTAATCATATCCAATTAATTGTCTTAGACTTTGAAGACATATGTTAACCACATTTATTTTGATAACACCCCAATTGGACATGGTAGAATTCCGTATACAGATGGGGATATGGTGAGTCACTTTGAAGGTTTAAATAATCATTATTCAGGCCCAGATCCTGTCACAATTTCCCCATTAGCTCTTTCTATAGCAGTTACTCTCCTATTTTACTTTTTTTCTGTCACAATGTGTATAATTTCCTATATTTTAATTTTATGAATCTTGTGTTGTATTTGAACTGTTTAACTTCTGCTTATGATGTTTCGAGCTATAGCAAGGCCTTTAATGGCTCAGACAAAGGCTCTCTGTGGCCACTCCAAAAGGTGTCTCTTTTTGACCACCTCTGAAAGTGAATAGCTATAGCATATCCTATTTACTATATTCCTTCTGGACAGTTTCTTTCAGGGCAATTACCATTCTCATTCTGAATCTGCCTTATGATCACAGACAAATCCCTAGCAGGCATGTACAAGGTTCTATTATAAAATGTTTCCAGTGTGGTGGATTTGTACCTCAAGCACACTTCTAGCTATCAGACTGAAAAGTTTTATCACTAATACCCATGAATCTACAGTCAAAGTGAGAAGACATGCAAAGAAATAGCAATTTCAGGAGAAGCTGTTACAGATACATAACAGGAACCTATGATACCTATAGAGAGTACCAAACCTAATGTGGAGAAGTTTTGAAAGTTTTTTTCAGTGGGAGAACTCATTTTTATTGAGATATATTCACATAACATAAGATTCTCTGCCTTAAACATTTTAAATGACACAATTCAGTGCTATGCAGCATATTCACAATATTGTGCAACCATCACCACTACCTAATTCTGGAAAGTTTTAATCACCTCAAAAAGAAACTCCATACCCATTTTAAAGAGTCACTTGTTATTTTCCCCTGTACTTGCCCTAGAAACCAACAATCTATTTTGTCTTAATGGATTTTGTTGGGAGCCATTTCTGAACTCACTAAGTTGAGAAAACTCCTTGTGAGGTAAGGCGGGTTTGCAAGGCCTCCTGCCATCAGATGGTGACCAATATCCACCCCCACTCAATTATTTTTGCTTAAGCACTGATCCCCAAGGCACCTTGTTGACTGGTATCAGGAGTGACTTGTCCCCTTATCCTAAAATATGCTGATTGCACCTTGTGAAGGAATTTATTATAGGAATTTCTTCTTTTGTGATTATAGGAGCAAATATTACATTTCCTGAGAAACCTGTTTTACTTCCCCTCAAGAAAACAGGCTATTGACCCCTGCTCACAAAGAACTAACTTTTACCTTTACTGTGCTGAAAACATTGCCTTGTATTTGAATGCTGAAGATACCTTCCTTCACCATATGATAAGCATCTAAATCACCTACATCAATCACTATTGATAAAGATTATGCATGAGTCTTCTACCAATCTATGTTCTGGGAAATTTTTATATGCCAAAAGAATTTGTCATCAGAAATCATTGTCTAAGGTAAATGCCACTTCTTTGCTGGGCCCCATACATTTTTTTCCATAAATAAAGCTGACTTTCAGGTCAGTGCAGAGATGCCTGCCTGGTGATCAGAAAGAAACTTGAGGCTCTCTCATCTCTCTCGTGCCGATACCATCCATCCTTCAGGGAACCCTGGACCTGCTGGAGCTGGACTCTGGCAGGATTTGCCAATTCTGGACATTTCCTATAAATAAAAACATACAAGTAGATTAGTCTTCAACTAATAAGTTCAAATTTGTGTTTACTTGGGGCAGTTTCTATTTATTGAGTTCCCCCCTCCTGTTCATGGGCTGTATATGATCATAGTAGTTGATCATAGTAGTTGTATGCATCATATTTTTGTTGAAAACTGAACATTTTTAATATAATAATTTGGCAACTCTGGAAATCAGATTACCCCATACCCCAGGGTTGTTGTTCCTTATTGTTGCTATTATTTATTTATTTGGTAACTTTTCTGAACTAATTTGTAAAGTTCCTATTCACTGTCATGTGTGGCCACTAATATTTCTGTTAATTTGGTGGTGAGCTAGAGACTGGACAGAAATTTGCTTAAAAACCTGGAAACAATAAACGCCCAATCTTGTTCAGTGACGTGTATGTTAGCTGGGCATGTCTTCAACAGTCAGCTAAGCAGTTTACAACTCTGCCTTAGCCTTTACTTCCTCCCTGTATAGATTCTGAAGGTCAGTCAGAGTGAGAGCTTAGGGCTTTCTTTATTCTTTCTTGAGCATGTGCTCTTCTCTGGAAATTCGCATGACTTTCCAGATTCCCAGGAATATGTTAAAGCTTTTAAAAACATGTATTTCCCTAAAGCATCTCATTCCCTAGTCTTTTCTCTCATGCTCTTTCATTAGTGAGTGATTATTCTCTAAGTGCTATCCATTGTTTCGGACAGATATACATCTCCCTATAAATGTGTTTGACACATGCCTCAGAAATCTGCCTCAGCACCTGTAGAGTTCCAAGTTAGGCAAGATGAAGGCAAACCCTCTCCACTGGTCTTTCAGAGAGCCATTAGACAGGTCAAAACAAATAACCACAATTCTTGGAGAATGAGTTCTTTTCCACCCTCTGGTACTGGTACCTGTATAAGGGTTATGGATTAACTGGGGAATGTGAAATGAGAACAGGATAAGTTAAAATACCATGAAGCTCTCTGTTCTTACCAAGATTCAGATGACTTTTCTTACTTAAGTCCTGCTTTCATTATGGCAAGCTTTTGGTCTGTTTCCAGAATTCCGAAAAGGTTGATTCTGACAGTTTTTATAAGATTTTGTTGCCTTTATGGAAGGATGAACTTTTGGATTTCTTTACTCTGCCATTTTCACTGACAACACTAGAAAAACTTTAAAGATGATATTACAATTAAGCTGGGTTTTAAGGATCCAGCAGGAATTAGTCAGGTAGAAAGTTAAGAGGAAACACCAGATAGGTCTTTTTATCCAAAGGCCCAGAAGTACAAGGAAGAAATTAACATGTGCTGGGAAATGACCCTAATTCAGCAAGGCTGAATTATAGGATACAATTAAGTAAAAAAGACATGCATTTTAGAGGAAATAGGATGAAGACTCAGAACTCCTTATGGCGTAACAATATTTGGACTTAATTTGGGCAATGTGTACTAAATTATTTAAAGCAAACTTGTTTTAAAAAATGAAGCTGATTTATCTAGTCATTTATGCAAGCATTATGGAAGATGGATAGTTTGAGAATGAATTTAGGCAAGGAATCTAGTAAAGAAACTAATATAAAAATCATGAGCATAAGAGATGAATCAAACTGAGGATGTGACTATTGAACAGAAAAGAGTATTTAGTACTTAGGGATATACTTAGGAGCTAACCTTGATAATCTCCAGCTGTTTCAGGGTGCAGAGATAGGGAAGGCATGGCAATGAGGAGAAAGTGTAAGGAAAAGGTCTAGAATAATGCCGATATTTTGGCTTCAGAAAAGTGATAGGACACTGATACCATTTGCTGAAATTAGGAATAATCAACATGAAGTTAATTTGGAGAAGAAAGGGAAAGCTAAATGAATTCAGATTTGAACATTATGAGATTAAGTTGTTCATGAAACATGCAGAGGAATATTCAGTGGACACTGGGGGACACGGGTTTGGTGCTCAAGAGGAAATTCGGAGCTGCCAATGTAGGTTTTGAATAGCTAAGGTATATATAGGTGATAAGGACACTGTGGGTATAAATGAAGTCATTAGAAATAAAAAAAATATGGGGGTGCCTGTGTGCCTCAGTTGGTTGAGTGTCCTACTCTTGGTTTCTGCCCAGGTCATGATCTCTCGGCTTTATGGGTTTGAGCCCCGCATCGGGCTCAGTGCTGGCAGTATGGTCCCTGCTTGGGATTCTCTCTTTCCTTCTCTCTCTGCCTCTCCTCCACTAGCGCTGTCTCTGTCTCTCTCAAAATGAATAAATAAATTTAAAAAAAAGAAATAAAAAATATAGTGCTTACTTCTGTAGCACATATATTAAAATTACAATGATACAGAGAAGATTAGCATGGCCCCTGCACAAGAATGACACACAAATACATGAAGCATTCCATATTTTTTTAATCTATAGATATGGCATTCAGTGAATGATTTTTTCAATAAAAGAAAACTTTATGGGAAAAAATGAAATAAATATAGTGAGAGAAGATGATTAAGCCTACCCTAGAACTCTTTAACAATTGAATAGAAAATGTATTATTAATTTTAGTAGCCAAATTGCATCATACAATGAAAGTCAGCGAGAAAGTTTATTCATACTAATGCATGAAGAGATTATACCATTCATTATTTAGATGTGTACCTTAACTTTAGAATTAGTGAAGTTTTCATATAGTCAATATGGAAAATTTTCTGATGGAAGATTAAGTCTGGAGGGAGAGTTTTGTTCCAATAGTATAGAATCCAGAGTTCTCATTTATATGGTAGAACAGTTTACCTGGGATAACCATTGTTTTATTTTGTTTTTTTAAATCTAGGTCATCAGTATGAATTTAATTTTCAATATTGTGAGCTGCAAGAAAATTAAGCTGCTCTAAGAAAACAAGATGAGAGAGTTCCCAAAATATAATCAGGGGGAAAAAACTGTTCTTGGGAAATGTGAGGTATAGTTAAAACCCCTGAGGATTAGCTTTAGTCCCAACTTTAATCTATCCTAACATTAGATTTTTTTTTTACCTACATCCAAAGATATAGCCCATGCTTTGACAAATAAATAATAAATTATTTATTTCAATTTAAATGTACTAGTATTTGTGAATACAAATTACTATTAGGTGTTTTTTTTTTCAAACTAACACCATGATTACATAGTATAATATTGCATATATGCTATAAAATACTATGTATTTGACAACAGAAACACATTACTTATAAATAAAGATTGTAATAATCAGTCACCACCAGTGTTCAAAATGGGCATATCTAATGAAGAAGAGTTAACTGAGTTATCCAGAAAAGATACACTCCAAAGGAATGGAGATTAGCTCCATTCCCATGGCAGGATGACTCCGCAGTTAACACTTCATATGGGTAGTATTTGTCAGGAGCAACAAACCTTTCTATAAAGATAGCAAATATTTTAGACTTTGTAATTTATACCATCTCTCATAACATCTGAAATATGTCCATGTATTGCAAAAAAAGAGCCACAGGCAATACATAAAGGAATGAATGTGCTTAGTGTTTGAAAAAACAACAAACAAACCTTATATACAGCTGCTAAATTTTGATTTCCTATAATTTCATGCATCAGATAATATAATACTTTTGGTTTTTTTCAACATTGAGGGTAAAAAATACTTTCTTAGTTCAACATGAAAAGCAAACACACATTAGGCATTTGGACTGCAGTTTGCTGACTTCTGATCTAACACCCGAAATCTACATGATTATTCTTCCAAACTAAATATATGCAACCCTAAGACTGAGTTCTCTGGATTCTGAAAACTCTGAGGTTGGAGCAGTGTGATTTTTCCCCCTCACATCATCCTATCCTCTTATTTGACATAAAATAAATGATTTTGTTGTTGTCATTATTGTGTTTCATAGGTTCAGAAACATAGGTATTGGGAATGACTGTATACATGCATGGCTGAATAAAAATATGAACGACATTTCTATTTTGGTAGGGCACTAGACAGAACCCAAAATCAAATGACTCAATTTTCTTTTTTCCCAATGTTTTTAATGTAGCTATAAGAAGTCCAGTTTCTTCACTGATGTTGACTTAACCCACAGTATGTAAGCATAATCAGTTTAAAATTTCATATCTATTTCAATTGTTCACAAAGGAGCATAATAACAGAGTTCATCACAGGTCAAAATAAAGTATACTATTGGTTCTGTGCTTACAAAGCTTAGGCATTTAAAGACTGGAGATTTGGGGCAGAGGGGCTCCTATGTAGTTCAGTCAGGTGAGCTTCTGACTCTTGGTTTCATCTCAGGTCATAATCCCAGGGTCGTGGGATTCATGCCCAGCATGGAGCCTGCTTGAGATTCTCTGTCTCCCTTGCTCTGTCTCTCTAAACTAACATAAAAGAAATTTTAGAAGACTAGAGTTTTTTATGATTATAAAGCACAATTATTTTAAATATGTCATTATTTAATAAACATATGTATATATAAACATATGTATATAAAACCAGATAATCATATTGATTTTCTTTTGGCTACATAATAGTGTACTAAGCATTGGAACATTTGTTTCCCTCAATCCTGTGTTTAGTTGTGCTAACATTGCTAGATATTTAATTCTTCAGGTGATAATAGTTTAACAAACCTTGATATATTAAAGCATAATGGTTAAGACCACAGGGTTTACAATTAAACCAAACTACAGATCTCAGATCCACTTCTAACTAGCTATGTGACCTTGCAAAATTTACTTGTCTGTGACTTGTTTTCTTCTTCTTTACATGGTGGCAACAATTGCTTAGCTCAGAAGAAGTTAACATTTAAGAGTTAATATGTACAAATTGTCCACTAGAATTTCTGGTGCATTTTAAGGACTCAAAACATGTGAGATTTTTACATATATTTAAGTAAGTCAATAAAATATTGTCATATACATGCTTATTTTTAGTTGTCTATTTCATCCCACCCACCAAGTATAATATAGGAGAAAATAATTAGGAGCCATTAGAGAAAATTTCAGACAAATTTCTTGATGCATTAAGAATATTTCACATCATACAAGTAACCTACATTGAAAATGAGATCTGAAGGAAAATTCCTAGCAGCAGAAAGCAGCTAAAGGCACTGTGGAATTTTACCCCAAATCAACAGAAGAATTGGTTTTCCTTTCCTTTTAAGAGTAAGGTATCAAAATGGAATTAAAAAGGGAAAAACATGAACTTTTTATTAGAAATCACTGCCTTATATATTACCTTTAAATTATTGATGAAGATTCATTGTAAAGAAGTTTATAGTTTGGAATCTTCCAGAATAGGCATTAAGCAAATAAATAGTTTTCAATAAAAAGCAAATAATCTGCAAATATCTTCATATACAGCTGGATGGGTTTTGTTGTTGTTTGAGAATTTCTTGCTGTTGTTGTCGTTATTGTTTTTTTTTTTTTAAGGAACTATGCTTCAGGGGCGCCTGGTTGGCTCAGTCAATTGAGTGTCCAACTTCAGCTCAGGTCATGACATCACAGTTCATGGGTTTGAGCCCCGCGGCGGGCTCTGTGCTGACAGCTCAGAGCCTGGAGCCTGTTTCTGATTCTGTGTGTCCCTCTCTCTTTGCCCCTCCCCTGCTCATGATCTGTCTCTCTCTCTCTCTCAAAAATAAATAAATTTAAAAAAAATTTTTTTAAATAGAAAAAAAGAAACTATGCTGAATTCATAGTGAATAAGATGCTTGGCAGTAGTTGGTTTTCAGTGTCTAAGATAAATACTGTACCATATCTGAGGTAATTCTCTTTTAACATCCTAAAATTAGGTTCTATTTTATAATTTTGAGAATGCTAACTCATACATTCCAAAATTAGACATTTTTTTTCATTTAAGGCAGAATTTAATTTTATCAATCAATTACTGTTTCACCTCAGAAGAGATAAATTTTGATAAACATTTTCAGTGAGAGTATTAGAATCTCTTTCCTAATGTAAGAACTATGAATTTATAATAGCTTTTGTGCACTTGGATGCTACATCCTTATCACGTGCCTGCCTCCCCCCATACCCCACTATTTTTATTATGTTGTTTTCCTTGTATTTTTATCATATTATATTATTTAGTGTTAGTCATTTTTTAACTTAAAAACATTATACCATAATGTACTTTTCAATCTTGCTTATTTTACTATCATTTTACCAATCATATCCATTTTGTTACATGTATCAAGCATGTAGAGAATACTGTTTTCTTTTTTCCATTTTTGTTTTAAAAAATATTTGTTAATTCTGTTTATTTAGTTTGTCATTTTTATTAAGGGAAGATCAAGTATGCGTTTAATTTAGGGAAATATATTATGTTGCTTGTTTACCCAGAATTTCCACCCAAGAAAGAATCGTATAGCTTAGCCTTTTTTAGTTATATTCTGCTAGATGCAGGAAGGTAAATTGATTTCTAATCTAGTTTTGGAGATCATATATTTATCACAAATAAATGAAATATATTCCAAGAACAATTTTATAAAGTTTCCACCAAGTCCACATTTCTTCCTTATTGAAATAGGTAGAAATACCCATCGTCATAGGCAACCAAAATTTCTCTTGGTGGTTTTAGTTAATGTTCTCAGTGGGAAAAGAATAATGCAAACCTAAATATAAATATGCACTTGTACTAAATCAAAAGGAAATTTAATACTGTTCACAATACCAAATTTATTAAGCATTACCAAAACGTTTAAAAATAACATAACTGGGGCACTTGGGTGTCTCAGCCGGTTGAGTGTCCAACTCTAGATTTAGGTTCAGGTCATGATCCCAGGGCTATGGGATCGAGCACCGTGTCGGGCTCCATGCTGAGTGTGCATCCTACTTGAGATTCTCTCCTCTCCCTCCCTCCACCCCTCTCCCTGGCTCGTGTGCACTCTCTCTCTCTAAAATAAAATAAAAAAATAAAAAAATAATAGTGTAACTCTCTTAATTTACATCTGACACCTTAATATAATAAGACTTGGCTCAGATACAAGGTTCATTTAATCAAGTAGGCTTTTGTCAACACAACTCCACAGCCAGATGTTTATAATAATATAAATGTCTCAAGTTTTAGGTGCATAAATAACATCTGGGAGATTATTTTTACAAGTGAATGTTCTTGGACCCTATTCTCAGAGATTCAGTTCAGTAGGTTTGGATTAAGGCTGAAGTTTGGACTTTAGATGGTCAATCTAGAAGTTTTTAGTGTAGATTTTCCACTCATCTTCCTTTGAAAACCACTGACTGTTCCCTTCTCTGAACTAGTACCATAGTTTACATGTATCTTTTATGAAGAATAAAGCACATAGTTCAGTATTATAAACTTTTTTAATGAAAATAACATATTTTTATCAATGGTCAGAAAAATGTTTATATTGTTTTTATTATTTTTTGTTGTTAAATTTCATGTTATAAGCAAAATATTAAGCACATTAATTTTTAAGGAATAATTTAAAAACTTTCTATATCTTTCTTAGATGTCAAATTGTACTTAGAATGCTTCAGTTATGCTTTTTTTCTTAAGTTTATTTGTGTTTTTCCATATAGCCACTATTTTCATGTATATCATTCATAATGATTTTTTTAATAAAAACATACTGAGTACCTACAAATACCATTTATGGTTCTTGAGTTGTTGGGATTGCAAATAAAGTCCTGTCCTTGAGTAAACTACCGGATTGAGTACTATTTAGTAGGGAGAAAAGAAAGGCTCTAGACATAAATTACTTCATATCAGGTAGTAATAGGAATTTTAGGGGAAAATAGAGCAAAGTTAGTTGGATCACAAGTGGTGTAAAGGCTAGCTATTTTATATAAGCTTAATAGGAAAGGACTCTTTGTGGAAGTGACAGTTTAGTAGATATCTAAATGAAGTACGGGCAACCACTGTAGACATCCAGGAGGAAATATTTAGGTCAAGAGGTAGCAACTGATAGCCCCTAAAGCAGAAATTGGCATAATGATAAAGATAATGAGAGAACACTGTGAAAGCAGCAGTGTTAAGGAGGAGAAAGTGGTAAAAAATGAAGCCAGTGTCATAGCTGGTTGTCTTGTAGGTCATTTAAAAACTTTGGCTTAGGGGCACCTGGGAGCCTCAGTTGCTTAAGCCTCCAACTTTGGATCAAGTCATAATCTGACAGTTCGTGAGTTCAAGCCCCGGGTGGGGCTCTGTGCTGACAGTTCAGATTCTAGAGCCTGCTTCGGATTCTGTGTCTCCCTCTCTCTCTCTGCCCCTCCCCCACTCATGCTCGCTCACTCTCTCGTTCTCTCTCTCTCTCAAAAATAAATAAACATTAAAAATTAAAAAAAAATAAAAAATAAAAATGAAAAGAAATAAAAACTTTGGCTTAATGAGTGTGAGAGAGGAAGCTACCCGATTGCTGTTAACATAAATGCAATATATCAGATCTTTCTGGTTACCAGATGGAGACCAGACCATTGAGGCAAGGGTGGAAGCAGGGACACCAGTTTGGGAACTACTGCAATGCCCTAAATTAGGGCTGCCAGGGTCATATACAGTAGGGTTATTGTGGTGCCTATGAGAAATAGCTGGACTCTGGATTTATTTTCAAGGTAGATTTGATAGGATTTGCTGATGGATTTGGATGGGAAATATGAAAGAGATAAATGAAAATGACTGGAAAATTTGGGCCTAAGAAGCTGAAAGAATTGATTTCTATTTACTGAGAAATATCAGATTGCATCAGAATCATGTTGAAGGTAGATTTAAAGATATATATTTATTTTGTACAGATTTAGTTGCCAATTAGACATTCAAGTGGACATGACGGTGAGGATTCCTTCTGGCTTGCCCATATTGTGTTTATTATTTATCACTGCTTTTTAGTGTCCTCTACAACCTTAAATATTTAAATGTGCAATAGCTATTAATGGCAATTTATACAACTAATTTATACTTTGTATTAAACCTGTGTCTGATATAATCATCTGTTAAAATTCTGTCTCCAAATAAATCCATATTAATGTCTACCTTTTGTTTCTAAATAATCTTTCTACCAATAAAAGAATAAAATGTCTGCCCCTCATTCTTCTCTTACCCTTTTGCCACCCTAACACACACATACCTAAACATACACACCACCCCAAACATACACACCACCCCAAACACACACCCCCAACATACATCCATCCCAACACACCCACACACACTCTCACAAGTTTTTTCCACTAAATCTCAATTAACTAGATGTATAATGAAAAGGGACTTCAAATTTTGTTTGTATTTATATGTATTTATTGTTGAAACAAAAAAGGAAAGCAAGTATTAACCTGGAATTTATTTTTCTCTACAGTATAGTATTTATATTTCTTATTCTCATCTTTATAAAAGTGAAACAGAGTTTATCGTAATGATCAAAAGACAGATGCATCTACATTTTGCTTTAATGATGAAAAGGAATAGAGATAATTCTGTATAAATCAACATAATATGGTAATAGAAATATTTTACATATAAACAGTACTTAAAATAGTAATAATAGTTAACATTTGCTGAAATCTACTATGTACTAGGCATTTTCCTAAGGGATTTGCATGAATTATTAAATCTTCACACAAATCTTGTGAGGTTGATTCCATTATCATTTCTTTTCTAGATTATGAGGAAATGGAGGCACTAAGTAGTAAAGAAATTGAAACATGGTAACACAGCATTATTAGATATATCTAACATGATCTCACTTCTATCTTACTCCATCATCTGTATTTTTTTAAATTTCTATAATGTTTATTCATTTTTGAGAGACAGAGACAGAAAGTGAGTGAAGGAGAGACAGAGAGAGAGGGAGACACAGAATCCGAAGACAGGCTCCAGGCTCTGAGCTGTCAGCACAGAGCCCGACGCAGGGCTTGAACCCACGAACTGTGAGATCATGACCTGAGTTGAAATCGGACGCTCGACCGACTGAGCCACCCAGGCATCCTTTCATCTCTGTTTTTATAAGCATGAAGTCACACAAAGTTAAGTGAATGAAAAAAATACTCCTGTATGTGTAGTTTTTATATAACAGCTTTATATGAAAGAATCCACTAGACTAGCCTGTTTAGATGGTTGATATTTGGACAACAATGTGGTTGGCATCTCTGGGAGAATTATTTGCAAGGTGAACCAAGAGTTGGCACATGTTACTTTGCAGGATAATGATTTGAGATTCAACTCAATAATCCAACTTTTCCTTTGCAACTGGACAAGACAAGGAAAATAACTGGAATAGCAGTTTCTTAAAGATATATCTATAAAATAACATAACTTGTAACCCACATTAGACTTAAAGTAGCCTTCTTTCCTTCTGGTTTTCACTCAGTTGTGCTCCCACCTTAGATTTTGCACATGTTTTATTTTCTGAGGATGTGCTTCCTTGATTTCTTTCATTTTTTATTAGCCTTCTAAACTCAAATGTCATGTCTTCAGAGAAGAATTTTTTGACTACCTGATCAAGAAACTTCCCCTTACCTACCATGTGCACAGGTATATTACTTTTTAAAAAATCATAGTTTTGTATTTATTTCCTTCACAGCACAGCTCATGCCATTTATAAATTTATTTCCCTATGTACTTGTTGATTGTATGTCTTCATTGCTAAAACATAAGTTTACCTCACTTTTCAATGTGTAACAATTGTCTATCACATCATCCTGTGTATCACAGATGATCAATAATTACTTGTTACATTAATGAATCAATAGCGCCACTACTGTCTCATAATCTTCACACTACACCCAATAAATAAGATTTGCCTCACTTTGTAGTGCCTGGTATTAAAGACTACTTACTGTGATTGACAGATGTGGGTCAGAATGTGAGAAATTAACCAAGCTTTCTATAAATTAGGTTAGCTCAGTGACCATTTGCTGCAAATAGTTTTGGAGTTTAGATTGAAACTATTCAAAATTTCCAGTTGAAAAAATTTCCTAAAAGCCTTATCATCACTTCACTCTTATAATAATTACGATAAGACCTGCCATATGGAGTCTAATAGGTTCCTCTACTCCAAAAACCTGCTTTTGTCACTCATTTACTAAGCCTAAAATCTCAAAACCTAAGCTTCACTTTTCAGTCTTCTTTATTCCTTTCCATATAAACCCATAGGGTCATGAAAGTCTTTACCTGTTCATTTATCTGTAAATCTCTGAAGAAATAGGAAATGGGTATGATGTCCTAGAATTTTTTGAAATCCAATCTTAGGACATGGACAAATTTTAACATCTGAGGCTCAGGTTGATCATCTATTTGAAGTGAATGATATAGTTTTAATTTCTATTATGAAAATTACACTATTATGAAAATTAGAGCTTTGGGGTTTAAAAACCTTTGATTAGAGTCCTGACTCTTCCCCTTAACACTGTAAGTCTCTGAGGAGACTTACAACCCATAAACTTGAAATAGGACTAGTATCTACTTCATATGCATCTAGAGTGAAAGGTGCACTTCCTGATACACAATACGAACTAAATAAATGGTAGCTACTGAAGGACTTGGTGTCTCAAAGGGAAAGTTGGGCATACAAATATTACAGTAGCAAGGTTATATGCAGAATAATGATCTCTATAATCAGAGTGGTCACAAATGAGGGCAGTAACCAATCTTCTGAGGGAGGAATTCTTTACAAGATGAGACAGTTAAACTGAATGATGAACATCAATAGGTTTTCGACCTGATGGGTGTGGTTGGAAATGTGTTCTATAAAGAGGAGGTGTGGTATGGGGGGGGGTCTGGTGGCTCAGTCAGTTAAGCATCCGTCTTTGGCTCATGTCATCATCTCACAGTTCATGAGTTTGAGCCCTTCTTGGGCTCTGTACTGACAACTCAGGGGCTGGAGCTTGTTTCACATTTTGTGTCTCCTTCTCTCTCTGCCTCTCCCCTGCTCACACTCTGTCTCTCTTTCTCTTAAAAATAAATAAAAAATTAAAAAATTAAAGAGGAAGTGTGGTAGAGAATGAGAAGTAATAAGAAATGGTATGATGATCTGAGACTGAATTTAACTTTGAATGGAAGTGGAGAGCAGGAAAAACGGCAAATATATTGTTATACCTTATTGTAGTTTTGATTTGTATTTCCCTGGAGATGAGTGATATTGCGCATCTTTTCATGTGTCTGTTAGTCATCTGGATGTCTTCTCTGGAAAAAAAAGTGTCTATTCATGTCTTCTGCCCATTTTTAATTGGATTATTTGTTTTTTGGGTATTGAGTTTGTTAAGTTCTTTATAGAGTTTAGGTACTAACCCTTTATCTGATATGTCATTTGCAAAAATCTTCTGCCATTCCAAACATTGCCTTTTAGTTTTGTTGATTGTTTCCTTCACTGTGTGTAAGTGTTTTCTCTTGATGAAGTCCCAGTAGTTTATTTTTGGTTTTGTTTCTCTTGCCTCCAGAGTTGTGTCTAGTAAGAAGTTGCTATGGCCAATGTCAAAGAGGTAACCGCCTGTGTTCTCCTCTAGGATTTTGATTATTTTCTATCTCATATTTAAGTCTTTCATCCATTTTGAATTTATTTTTGTATATGGTTAAGAAAGTGGTCCAGTTTCATTCTTTTGAATGTTACTATCTAATTTTCTTACCACCATTTGTTGACAGATACCACCTCACCTGTTAGAATAGCTACAATTAACAACTCAGGAAACAACATGGTGATGAGGATGAAGAGAAAGGAGAGCCTCTTACACTGTTGGTACAAATGCAGTGTGGTGCAGCCACTCTGGAAGTTCCTCAAAAAATTAAAAATATAACCACCCTACTACCCAGCAATTGTACTACTAAGTATTTACCCAAATGATACAAAAGTACTGATCTGAAGGGATACATGCACCCTGATGTTTAATAGCAGCATTATCAACAATAACCAAATTATGGAAAGAGCCCAAATGTCCATCCACTGATGAATAGATAAAGAGGTGGTATACTCTAGGGGCGCCCGGGTGGCTCAGTCGGTTGGGCCTCCGACTTCAGCTCAGGTCATGATATCATGTTCGTGGGTTCGAGCCCCGCATCAGGCTCTGTGCTGACAGCTCAGAGCCTGGAGCCTGCTTCAGATTCTGTGTCTCCCTCTCTCTCTGCCCCTCCCTGCTCATGCTCTGTATCTCTCTGTCTCAAAAATAAATAAAACATTAAAAAAAATTTAAAAAAAGAGGTGGTATACTCTAAATGCACAACCATAAAAAAGAATGAAATATTGCCACTCGCAACAACATGGATGGAGCTAGAGAGACTTATGCTAAGCAAAATAAGTCAATCAGAGAATGACAAATACCATATTATTTCAATCATATATGGAAGTTAAGAAAGAAAACAGATGAACATGGGGGTGGGAAATTGAGGCAAACAGGGAAACAGATTCATAACTAAAATAACAAACTGAGGGTTACTAGAGGGGAGGTTGGCAGGGGGATGGGTTAAATGGATGATGGATTTTAAGGAGGGCACTTGTGATGAGAAATGGGTATTATATGTAAGTGATGAACCTCTAAATCCTATACATGAAAATAATATTACACTGTATGTTAGGTAACTGGAATTTAAACAAAAACATGGAAGAAAAAAATCAAAGTTAAAACAAAAACAAATACCTTGTTAGATGTAGATAAGGACCAATCCTGAAGAAATTTATGTGGCATAATAAAAAATCATTATTTGATTTTTACTGAGATGAAAAACAATTGGAGGATTTGAACAAAGAAATTATCTAACCTCTGAAAAACTGCTGTGATATTGTGATTTATAATAATATATATTTGGGCTTTGTTCCCTTTTCTAGTATATTGCTCATAAAGCCATTAGAATTCCCTAACTGATTACAACTATAAAGGTACCTTTTGTTATTTTATGAGGTGACATTTAGACCCCACCTAAGGTTGGGGGCTGGTTTCCAGGACAACCAACCATGTGATTAGAGGGTCCGAAGTTACTGTCCCACACGTGGACTTCTGGAGAGGATGGGGACATGGGCTCAAAGTTGAATCACTCTCTAATGGTCAATGATTTAATCTTGGCTTTGTAATAAAGCCTCCCTAAAAACCCAAAAGGACTGGTTTTAGAGAGCTTCCAGATCAGTGAACACATGACGAGGGGAGAGTGCACCTCCTGGAAGGGCATGCAAGCTCCTGCCTTTTCCCAATTTCTTGCCCTTTGTGTCTCTTCCATCTGATGTTCTTGTTACATCCTTTTATGATAAATCAGTAATCTAGTAAGTAAAATGTCTCTTTAAGTTCTGTGAGGTGCTCTAATAAATTGATTGAACTTCTGAAGAGGGTTATTGGAATGAACATTCAGTCTATAGCTGGTAGGTCAGAAGCATAGGTGATAACCTGGGCTTTGGTGTCTAAAGTGGGGGCAGAGAGGAACAGTCTTGAAGGCTTGAGGAGGGTGTCCTTGGAATTTCCAATTCTATATCTGGTTGGTGTGGTTCAGAATCAATCTACAAAAATTAACTACCAGCAAACCTAATATTTTTCATCAATGTTTATGAATACAATCTACATATAATAAAGTGAAGAGATTTTACTCTTCTTGTTTGATGAGTTTTGAGGTTGTGTATTTCTACCATTATCGAAAATCAAATATGGAAAAATTCTATCACCATGTTCCCAAACATTTCCAGTCAATCCCTGATCCTTCTCTGCACCCCTACCCACTAAGGAAGCCATTTTCTGATTATATTATCATGAATTATTTGCTTATTTTGGGGTTTAATTCAAATAAAGTAACAGAGTCAATATGAAACCATATTTTTTATATCTTTTGCTCAATCTAATGCTTTTTTGTATATGCTGATAATATAAATTTCTTTCTTTCTTTGACTTCCTTTAGCAGACTGAGGAAGTATGCTCTTATTCCTAAGCTGCTGAGAGTTTAATTATAGATGCACGTAGAATATTATCAAACATTATCTCTGCATTTATTGAGTTGATCATATACATCTCTTTATGTTGTTAGTACAGTTCATTGAGTAGATTTTCAAACGTAAAATCAGTTTTTCATTATTGAGGTAACTCTCATTTGATCATGCTTTCTGTATAATAGGATACAACTGGCTAATATTTTGTTAAAGACTTTTGCAAGTATGGTGATAAGAAATTACCCTCTGATTTTATTTTTACCATATTTTTATCAGATTTTAATGGCAGGTTATATTGGCCTCACAGTACAATTTGGGAATTGTTCCAATCTGCTGGATTTTCTGGAAAAGTCTGTATAAGATGTTTATTTGTTTCTTGAAGGTATTAATAAAATTTATCAGTGAAGCCATCTAGGCCTAGAATTCTCTTCATAGTTTTTAAAATTGTTTTCAACCATGTTAATTGATATAGAGCTATTTCTTTTTGTTATTTTGTTTTGGGCTTGTTTAGATAAGTTGGGGTTTTTTTGTTTGTTTTTGGAGAAAAATTTTGTGTTTGATAAAAGTTTTCATATTTATTGGCATAATGTTAATGTGTGTCCTTAACATCATTTTAATTACTTTGATATCTGTACTAGTATCTACTCTTTTCATTATCGAAATTGTTAATTAGTGTTTTCACTCTTCTTGATTAGTCTTACAAGGGATTTATTAGCTAATTAATCTTACAAAAAGCAACTACATTTACTTCCTATCCCTGGAGATAATGCAAACCTGCTACAATGTTAGCTTGTGGATCATAACAAAAGCAGTGATCTATACTGAGGTGGATAATGCCTGTAATGAGTATGTTAAAGTGAATGCACCATCCATTCTTCAAAACTCACCAGATGGTCATCTTCCACGGGAAGGCTTGGAGGTCACTCCATTTACCAAAGTCATAAGGGATGCACTGGTTAAGTGTGACAGAGACCAGCATCTTGGAAGTTCATTGGTGGTTTTCCCAAAGGAACTGAAAACAATTACTCCAATAACTGCACCGAAAGGAAAATTAGGGGACTGTCTAAATACTTTAAAGGTTGCTGGTTACACACAATGTTCAATTTGACAAATATTTCTGGAGATCTGAAAGTGGCATCATGATGTTTGTAGACAATTCTCCATGGTCCTCTCAAATTTTGCATATCTTGAATCAAATTTTGTTCTGCATTGGGTTTCCAAATAATGTTTATATAGCAGACAGCCTTAGAAGATAGAGTTAGTGTTCCCTTCCAGGGCAGAGGTCATATTATTTGGCTTTGATGATAAAGATAATGTCTCCCTCCGGGAAGGTATTTGAGCAAATTCCCTAATAGCTCTCTCATCGCAGATTTGTATTTCGAAAGCTTGAATCCTTCAGTTGTGAGGCAAATTCACTCTTTGTTCAATATTCTGCTGGATCACTCCACGTGAACCCTGATGGGACTTAGAGAGCAGGGAGAACTAATGCAAACATGACATTCAAGGTTCTTTCTCTTCCAGGAGTAATAAAACACTTTGTCTTAGTCTCTGACCTGAGTTTCATGTCTTCTGCTAGCATACATGCACTTGTGACAGGTTGACTTGTTAGCTTGCAAACAGAAAATTTCAGATACTTCATAGCTCTTGATAATTATCCCCTATCCCCTTACAGAGTTGGAACATAAAGGAAGCAAGTATTTAATTGAGTTTAGACTAAGTGGACTGGTGAGTTCACAGTCACACTTATAGGTCACTTCTCTAACCACTACATGTATAATCAAAATCAATCTAGTTGGCATAAGGCATAACCACATTTGGTCCTTGGCCTGTGTGGTAGGAACTCTTATAGCTTGGAGGTCTATGTGGTGCCTCTGAAACTGTTTCTCTCCAATAACCAGGATTTTAATTTTTTTTTTTAAATCACATCTTTGAGGGAATAGCAAAAATTAACAGCACTTAAAGAACTAATGAATCCAAGAGTGGTAATCCTACCATATCTCAGTTTAACTTCCAAGTCCAGATGCTACAAAAATCAGATAGAATATGGAGACTGAAAATTATATACTATTATCTCAAGCAAGTGGTAGCTTCAATTCAGACACTCTACCAGATGCAATATCTACACTAGAGAGAATTAACATGATCTCAGAAATATGGCATGAGGCAAAGTATGATTTATCAAATTTATTTATATCTCTGTTAGGAGAGTGAATCAGAATGAGTTCACATTCAATTAGAAGAAATAATGGTATATAGTTACAGTTTCCCCAGGGCTATATTGATTCCCTTGCTCCCTTTCATATCATCCAAAGAGATCTAGACTCTTTGGACATTACATGGAATATCATCAGTACATTGAATTGATGATATCATACAAATAAAAGACTGGATGAGCCAGAAGTGGCTAATGTATTAGAGGTCTGGGTAAGACATGCAGTCCACAGGGTGGAAACTAAAGATTTGAGACCTACTACTTTGATAAATGTCTAAGGGCTAATGCTCTTAGCTTTCTGGGAAATCCTTTCCAAAGTAAAATCAAATTATTTCGTCTGACTCTCCCAACATGAGGACTTCTTAGATTTATTTCTCTTACTTTATAGTGATTCTAAAAATACAAAATATCTTACTAGATTTTGTGTTCAAAGAACATTATGCTATTTCATGAACAATATAAGAACATAATTGTATAATTCCACTTATTCTTCTCTCATACTTTGTTCTCTTGATGTCGTATATTTTACTTCTGCATGTTCTATAAACCTCACAGTATGTATAAATTTATTTTAAAATAATTTATTAGTTAATAGTATATCCACTGAATGTATAGATGAATGATACCTCCATGACCTTTGCCTCCTGCTGTTATGCCCAAGAATAAGTTACATTATATGGAAAAAAAATGAAATTGTGGATGTCACTAAGATTATTAATCACTTGATTTTAAAATAAGGTTATACTGGGTTATCCAAGTGGGTTCAATGTAGTCACATGAGCCCATAAAACCAGAAGATGACTAAAGAAGAGGGAGTTAGAGAGATTAGAAGCACAAGAATATGACCTTTCATCGTTGGCTTGAAGATGGAGGAGAATTATGGAAAGCATGAGAAGAAAAAAATTCTGGCATCAATCAGTGCACTTAACAGTGGATCCCAAGCATAGAAGATAACTGAAGTCATGCTGATAACTTTATTTTAGCCAAACGTGACACTTAGCAGATCTATACATTACCTACCAAGTTTCTGACCTTCACAACTATGAAGATAATAAATTTATATTGTTTAGAGGGCTGATAATGTATTACACAATAATAGAGAGCTAATTATATACAAAACACACTATATGTATATTATAATTATGTATATTACTAATTATGTATATTATAGGCATTGTATATAATTAGGTGTATATGCATTATATGTAATAGATACATAATAATGAACATATCCTTTTCTGTTGTTTTTAACTCCTCTTACTCTACCATCATCTAGTGTTAGGGAGTGAGGCCTTTGGAAGGTTCTTAGGTCATGAGAGTGACGTCCTCATGAATGGGATTAGTGCTTTTATAAAAGAGGCTCCAGAGAGCCCCCTAGACCCCTCCACCATGTGAGAATACAGCAAGAAGTCACTAATTATGAACAAGTAAAGGGGTCTCTACCAGAAGGTTACCATGCTGATACCTTGATTGTGACCTTCCCAGTCTCTAGAATTGTGAGGAATTTCTGTTGTTTATGGGCCACTTAGTCTGTGGTATTTTGTCACGGCAGTTCTTTGAACAAATTTAAGACATACTCCGTGTAGATGTAGGCTTCTGTCTTTTATTACTTTCCATTAGCTTGAAGAGTTTAGCATTTCTTAAAATGTGTATCTGTTAGAATGCAATCTCTCAGAGTTTGTCAGAAAATGATTTTATTTCCCCTTCAGTATTGAAGGATATTTTCACTGGGTATATAATTCTAGGTTGTTTTTGTTTTTGTTTTTCATTCAGCATTTTAAAGATATCTTTTTACTGCATTGTAAATTTGTCATGAGAAGTCAGCTGTCATTTTTAGTCTCTTCCCCTTTTTGAAATATGACATTTCCTTGTGTGTCTTTTAAGAACTTTCCCTTAACTGTGATTTTTTAACATTAATCTACAATATGCCAAGCTGTACATTTTTTATATTCCTTGAGGTTTCTAGGATCTGTTAGTCCTTCACTAGTTTTCTGGAAAATTCTCATACATCTTCAAACATTTCTTCTCATCCATTATTTCTCTTTTTTGGAGACTCCAATAACATTTATATTAAACAATTTGATTTTGACTCACAGATATTTGACCTTCTTTTCCATTTTGTTTTCATATTTTTTTTCACTTTTAGTTTTGTAATGAGGTCAGTAGAAACTATAAGTGTAGCAATACTTTGTTCTGCTGATTCCTCATGTTGCAGGTATGCCAAATAATTTTTTTTATTTCTGATATTTTTTTAATTTCTAGCATTTATATTTTATTCTATATTTTAAATAATTTATCATTGTAGAAATTTTCTATTTGTTCATGTGTATTCTCAATCTTTTCTACACAATGTGTCATTTAACACAATTATTATAGTTATTTTAATGTTTGTATGTAATCATTACATTATTAGGACCATATCTTGGTCTACTTCTGTTGACCTTAGGTTATATTTTCTTTCCTTTTTGTATGTCTGACAGGTTTTAAAAATGGTATTCCTAACTATACTAGAATTAGTTTTTTTATTAAAATTACCAATAAAGATTTAATCCATTATAAATTCAAAAAAATTATTTCCAAAATAGTGTGTAAAAGCTAAGAAGAGACTGAGGTAAATATTTATTCCCAGAGAAGGCAACATCTATTCTTTTGTCAAATTGCTCTAGGGTGACTGCTATATGGAGTCTGAAGTTCAGCTGGGCCTGGGCTTTATTGCAAATTCATTTTGAAGCAGATCAACACTGGCTTCAAATGTTTTCGTGGCATGATCCAGGCTTACTCTTCAGCAGGGCTTGGGATCTAAGCACCAAAAAAGCTTTGGTAATCTTTTTACATTTTCTCTAATAATAGAAGTGTTTGCCTTCTTAAAGCATCTTATGGTTTGTCCTCCTTTAGAGTTAGGATACCTACATCTAGGTGACTTTGAAAATTTTATCTCCTCTTAAGTCCCAGCTTCCCATCCTAACCTTTTTGCCATCAGGCTATCTCTCTCCCCTCCTTGTTCAGCATCAAACCTTTGACCTATCGTGACTTGAATGAATTTTTCTTAACTCTCCTGTACAGTATACTTTAATAGGCCAATGCCTTTTACTTGGGGTACAGATTTTAAGGTGGTCTTCATGCTCTCCACCTCCTGCTCTTCATACCTTTGTGTAATTTCCTCTGATCAGTGGGCACAGGACTGGTAATTTCTTATAATCAGTGGATATGGCAAATGTGACATGATATACTTGATTATGTGCACATGATTACATACAAGTATAGCACCTATCTCTGGACTCGATACCTTGCTCTCCCTCTCTGCCATTTCTTCTCTGTTTCATCCACATAGCATCAGCAGGCTTTCAATAAAGCATCCACTATTAATCCCACAGGGATTATAAGGGAGTGAAACATGTCAACAACTGAAAGAAACTTGGAAGTAGATTCTTGGTCAAGCCTCTAATTAGATCCCAGAACTGGGGTAAGCTTTAACTATGGCCATGTAAGGACATCTGTAGATGGCTAACATAAGCCATTCCTGGATTCTAGAACTGCAGAAACCATGAGATAATAAATATGCTTTGTTTTAAATCCCCAAGGTTGAGTTAGTTTGTTATAGACATTCTTGGAAACCCCATCTGCCTCATGGGTGATCTTCCTCAGCTCTTTTGCCCTCTCCTCAGCCTTCTGTGTGTTACCTCCATGACTTTGATACAGACTTGTAAAAGTTGGTCAGGTGAAGACTTACTGTGTGTCTTAGTGTTCTCAAATTTTAAATTTAAGGTTTTAGTAAATCATATCAGCTGAAACATGAGTGATAAACAATAATTAGAAATTTAGTAGGTGATTCCTTCCCATTCATTTTGGTATATTCCTTCTCTTTTTGCCAACTGACTTAAGTTGAGAGCAAATTGTTCTCTTCTCTACTAAGAAGGATTTGCTACATTCTGGAATTTAGTTCATTTAGCATTGATACCATCTGGCACAGAAGCTACAATAAGGGTAATGCTTTGTTGAACTAGTCTCATTCTATAATAATTCTTCAAGATTTATGATTGAGACTGCCACTCTTTGATTCTTTAGGCTTTTAGTGGGATCACTAATATATGATACTTCTCTAATAGGCAATATTATCATTTTTTATTCAAGTAAACTTAACATAATGTATAATTATATTAGTTTTAGGTATACAATGTAATAATTCAACAATTCTATACAATACTCAATGTTCATCATATTAAGTGCTCTTACTGTCCTTCACCTATTTCACCCATCCCTCCACTGATAGGCTATATTATTTTTGATTTATTTTTTGACCAGGGCAGAAGTACAGTTTAACAGACTTCAATATGACTTTCCACATTATTACAACACTTATTCCATAAGCCAAGATCCAAATATGGGAATTACTCCAACTATCAAATATTTCAACCTCAATTACACCCTTAGGGACTGGAAAATGACCACTATGTGGAGACCCAGGGCTCAGGGGCCCACTATATACTAAATTTTGGCTAGGTGTGCATATATTACCTGGCCATTATAAGACTTTATTGTAACAAGGGATTCAGCAAATATCAGTGTCAAGCCAAACTCTGTGTCCAATAGTCTTCAAAATGACTGGACATTCTCCTTTCCTCAGCATACTGTCACCTGAGTAAATGGCAATAGGTTTCTTTGGTAAAGGACTAGTAAAATCATTATGGTATATACTTTTCATAGAGTTGCATGCTTCTTATATTAAATTGCTGGTCAACTCCTCTATTAATGGATTCCAGATCAGAAAACAGGCTCATCTGTGAACTAACAAGACATCATGACTTTTTATTTGGATGACTGCTGTTAGCATCCTTCTTTTCCATTTTTATCTTCTTGTCATTTACATTACTATATAGCAGAAATCTTGTGGTTATTTGTCTATTTGGATGCCATATTCTATTAACCATCTTTATATCTGCCAGCAGGTCAAGACCTCTTGCTTACTCTACTAACCTGGATTAATATTTTGGTATATTTTGCAAACTGATTGCTGACAATTAAGTGCCACTGTTTATTAGTGCATCAATTACTTTGGGACCACATCAACACATGACCAATAATCAGCCCAGCTTTATGACTACCTCTGTCACTATAAGCCCTGTATACAGTAGAATCCCCAAGGACTATATACCATGTTATTAAGGACATATTTATACTCGATAAATTTCATTGTTTACCTGAAATTCAAACTTAAGTATAGCCCTATAGTTTTTTGGGGGAAGTCATAAATGGAGAGCCATGACCAAATATTTTTTTGATGTCTGTGTCACTGTCACCAGTTTATTCCTAATGGTCTTGATAACTGGTATGTTCATTTTGGCCTTCCCAAGGAGCATCATCTTGTGGATGTCTTATGGCCTCATTGAACTTATCCCGTCAACAGGCCCACGTACCTGAGTTTTTTGATGGCATCCTTACTATCTGTCAGGGCAGCCTAAACATCTATTTATGCTTTGCTTAATTTTGGCCATTACTTTATCCATGTTTCTAAGATTTTAACCCTAGCAGAACATTTGCCTCATTCCCATTGGTCCTTGCCAAACTATCACTTTCTTTTTTTAACGTTTATTTATTTTTGAGAGAGTGAGAGAGACAGAGCATAGTAGGGGAGGAGCAGAGAGAGAGGGAGACACAGAATCCAAATCAGGCTCTAGGCTCTGAGCTGTCAGTGCAGAGTCTGATGCAGGGCTTGAAACCATGAATCTGGAGATCATGACCTGAACTAAAGTCGGCTGCTTAACCAAGCCACCCAGGCGCCCTCAAATTATCATTTTCTATTCCAAAAAAACCCAAACACCTGATGCCAATTAATTCTCACTCATTTTTATATTCCAGTATCACTGAATTCTCAAATCGAATCTCAGGGATATCCTCTGGCTCATAATGGGGTATGCTAGCTAAATATTGCATTTTGTTTGGGGTGTAATTATGTCCCACCCTTATCAGGTTTAACATGTCTCCAGCCAGCTTATGATTATATAACCCTTGTTTGAGGCCTGGAAGTTAGGAAATTAGCTCCTGAGAGAGCCACATGTTATTTTGTAGAGAAAAGGCCTTAAGTGTCTTCCTGCATGGGGGAGACATTATTATTAATATTATTATTATTATTATTATATTTGATAATAGCCAATTTGACAAGTATGAGTGATATCTTACTGTGATTTTGATTTGCATTTCCTTGACAATTAGTCATATTGAGCATCTTTCATGTGCCTGGTGACCATCTGTATGTCTTCTTTGGAGAAATGTCTATTCCAGGCTTCTTCCCATTTTTTAATCAGGTTCTTTGATTTTTTGATATTAAGTGTGTAAATTGCCTATTTTGGCATAGCCTTTATTGGTTGTATCATTTGCAAATATCTTCTCCCATTCCACAGCTTGCTTTGCACTTTTGCTTTGCTGAGCAAAGCTTTTTAGTTTCATGTAATCCCATTTGTTTATTTTAGCTTTTGTTGCCCTTGCCTGAGGAAACTGGCTCAAAAAAATTGCTACCAAGAATGTCCTAGGGCTTATTTCTTCTGTTTTCTTCCAAGGATTTTTAAAATTAATCCATTTTGAATTTATTTTTGTATATGGTACAGTAGTGCTGAAGTTTCATTCTTCTGCATGTAGCTGTCCAGTTTTTCCCAGCACCATTTATTTGTAGAGACTGTCTTTTCCCCATTTTATATTCTTGCCTCATTTTCCATAGACTATTTGACTCCATATGCATGGGTTTATTTCTGGGCTGACTATTCATTGGTCTATGTATCCCTTGCATCCCAGTACCATACTGATTTGATTGCTATAGTTTCTTAGTATAGTTTGAAACCAAGGAGCATGATACCTCCAGATTTATTCTTTCTCAATATTGCTTTGGCTATTCAGGGTCTTTTGTGACTCCATATAAATTTTAAGATTCTTTGTTCTTGTTCTTTGAAAAATTCCATTGCTGGTTTGATAGGGATGCCATTTATTTTTTTAAGTTTATTATTTATTCTAGAAGGGGGTAAGGCAGAGAGAGGGGGGAGAGAGAGAGAATCTCAAGCAGGCTCTGCATTTTCAGCACAGAGTCTGAGTGGGGCTCAAACTCATGAACTGTGAGATCATGACCTGAACCAAAATCAACAGTCAGACACTTAACCAACTGAGCCACCCGGGTGCCCAGGTACAGATGTCATTTAACCTGTAGATTGCTTTGGGTAGTATGGACATTTTAATACTAATTCTTCCAATCCATGTGCATGAAAATATCTTTCCATTTGTTTGTGTCATCTTCCATTTTATTTTACCAATGTCTTATAGTTTTCAAAGTTTAGCTCTTTCACCTTCTTGGTTAAGTTTATTCCCAGGTATTTATTCTTTTACTTTTTTAAAAGTTACATTATATTAAAATAAATTTTAGTGTGTATTTTTTGAAAGAGAGAGAGACATAGTGCAAACAGGGGAGGGGCAGAGAGAGATGGAGTCACAGAATCTGAAGCAGCCTCCAGGCTCCGAGCTGTCATGAACCATGAGATCATGACCTGAGCTATAGTCAGACACTTAACCGACTGACCCAAAATTATTTTTTTATGTTCATTTATTTTTGAAAGAGAGAGACAGAGCATGAGTGGGGGATGGAGAAAGAGAGGGAAACACAGCATCCAGGCTCTGAGATGTCAGCACAGAGTTCGGCATGATGAAGTGAAGAGCTGAAGTCAGATGCTTAACTGACTGAGCTACCAGGTGCCCCAGAATTTATTATTTTTGATGCTATTATAAATGTGATTACTTTCTTAATTTATCTTTTTGATAACTCTTTATTAACATATAGAAGCACAACTGATTTCTGTATGTTAGTTTTTTATTCTGTGAACATTACTGAATTCATTTATTCTGATAGTGTTTTGATGGAGTGTTTAGGGGTTCTTGTGTATAGTATCATGTCATCTGTGAATAGTGACAACTTTACTCTTCCTTTCCAATTTGGGTGCCTTTATTTCTTTTTCCTTTCCTAACTCCTATTGTTAGGGCTTCCAATAATACGCTGAATAAAAGTAGTAAGAATGGGCACCCCTATCTTGTTCTCGATATTAGAGAAAAAGTTTTCAGATCTTCACAATGGAGTATGATGTTAGCTGTGGTTTTGTCATATATGAATTTAATTATGTTGAGGGATATTCCTGTATACCTATTTTGCTGAAAGTTTTAATCAATCAATTTTGAATTTTGTCAAATGTGTTTTTTTTTAATCTATTGAGATAATTATTATTTTTATCCTTAGTTGATTTCTTCTGTATATTGTGGATCATATACATTGTTTGGATCTATCAATGGAATGAATTCCATTTACGGTCATGATATATGATACTTTTAATGCATTGCTGAATTTGGTTTGCTAGTATTTTGTTGAAATTTTTTGCATGTATGTTCATCAGGGATATTGGCTTGCAATTTTGTGTGTGCATGTGTGTGTGTGTGTGTGTGTGTGTGGTACTTTGGTTTGGTGCCTGAGTTCAGCCCCAGCCAGTCCAGGGTTCCCTGAAGGATGGACGGTGTTGGCACAAGAGAGATGAGAGAGCCTCAAGTTTCTTTCTGATCACCAGCCAGGCATCTCTGCTCTGTCTGATTCTCTAGCTTTATTTATAGTGAACGGTACAAGGAGCAGAAAGAGCAGCGTGTGTTTAGTAAATGATTTCTCATAGATAATTTTTACAATTTTCCAGAACATGGATTCTGCAGAAGTTACAATTCTAATATTAGTAGTAATGATTGTTGTAAAAAACTTAGCAACAGGCACTCATGCTATTATATGGGAAGGGCAGGTATTTTTTAAGCGTACATTTTTTCCATAGTATGCATAAGACCAAGATATACAAAACCTCTGCTATAGTCCTAAGAAAGCGACCTTTAACCATGAGGCAAACGGCATTGTTTAGTAAGGTCAGTTTTTTATGAGTAATGGTCATTAGGCTGTTTTTAGCTCTAAGAGAAAGTTCCTAGAAAAACAGGATCCCCAGGAGACACAATGTCTACCCTCGCGGCCATAAGGACAGATGATGTATACTTTGCATAAGTTGCAGGTCTGACTTTTGCAACATTTACCCTAGCCCAGGAGGTATGAAGTTTACTAGTTAATTATAAGGTTTTTCAGGGCAGAATGGAATGTAGGGGTAGACCTAGCAATAACCTCATATGTTAGTCTTCTTGAATTACTGGGTGGTCCCTGACCAGGTGCAATCACCACCCCAAGGACAGAACGAGAGGACAGCTTGCTCTTGATTTTAATCTGCAAGGTACTCTGAGGTCTGGTGCTCAAGCAGAAATGATAGTTACAAGAGGGTACATATTGGTTGCTGCCTGGCGGCAAGAAACCTTGGAAACTTGCCTGTACCCTCACCAGGAATTTTCACTCAACCGGTGAGTTCAGGATGGCTCCCAACAGTTTGGTTTTGACATTAGGGTAATGTTGTCCTCATAAAATGAGTTTTGAAGACTTCCTTCCTTATCAATTGTTTTAAAAATAATTTCATAAAGATAAGTGCTAATTCTTATTTAAATATTTGGTAGAATTTATGTGTGAAGCTGTCTGCTCTTAAGCTTTTGTATTTTGGGAGTTTTTAAATTACTACTTCAGATTCATTACTTGTAATTGGTCTATTTAGATTTTATATTTCCACAAAGGTTTTTTTTTTCCTTCAGTACCTGCCTTTCAGTTAGTCTGAGTGACTGTTGCTTCTTTACTTATTATAGCTTTATCCATTCACTAGTCTGCCCTTCCTATAGACATAATTTACTAAAATATACAATAATAAAATTACCCTTACTTCTTGACAATATCCAATAAAGAGTTAAACCACACTTACATCTTCCCTTAAATCACCTAAGGAAGTCTAGAACCTGTAACAAGTTCTTTCTAATACCCTACAATTGTGACAATCCACAGTTCCCTATGGTATGATTTGTCCCTCACTAGAATGAATAATAACTGACATTTCCAACTACTGGTGTGTTCCTCATAACTTTTCAGTAAAGGACATTCATAAGAAGGATAAATAGGAGCAGACTGGGAGAGACTTTGGTCCACAATGCCTGCCTGATCCTTGTGACAGGAGATGGGAAGGGAAGGAGGACTGGCTAGCAAGAGACTCCGATCCAGTGCAGTTCTGAAGAAATGTGATCTGGACAAATGGCTTAAGCAGAGATTGCCTATCAGTGAAGTCTTTAATTTGGCAAGATGTGTCTCAGCCTTCGGTCTCTAACAGTCTGGGGGAAGTGCAGCCAGAGTGTGAATACTGGAGTAAATATAAATGTAAGGCAGGTACACTTCTCACAAAAGTTTCCCTTCAAGGGACATCTGACTAATGCACCTCCATGGCCGCTATGGAGAGAAAAGGGATAGCTAACAGTGGTATGAATTGCAAGGCCAAAATTTTATCACTGATGATAGGTAGTACAGTTTGAGAACAGTAATACAAATAGTGGATTGCAAAGGCAATTTTAAAAGCTGTGAAAATAATTAAAAATTAAAATCTATGATTGTTAAAACTTCCCATCTGATTGGATATTGGGGATTAAAAAACAGAAATAATTCATGGAGAACAAGAAGCTTGAGCAGCTTGGAAATGGTAAAGTCAAAACAATAATACTGGGGCACCTGGGTGGCTCAGTTGGTTAAGCGTCTGACTTTGGCTCAGGTCATGAATTTGCAGTCCACAGGTTTGAGCCTCGTGTCAAGCTCTGTGCTGGCAACTCAGAGCCTGGAGCTTTCTTCAGATTCTGTGTCTCCCTCTCTCTCTCCCTCCCCCATTCACACTCTGTCTCTCTCCCTCTCCCTCTCAAAAATAAATCACCATTGAAAAAACAATAATATTAAAGCTAAGGTAAGAATAGTTTCTGGAGGATATGATGAGTGGATTTTGAGATGCTAGAGGGATTTATAAGTCAGAATTAGAGCAGAAAATTAAAATGAGTAACCAGAGTTCATAAAAGAGTTCATAAAAAGTTTTTAAAGAAAAATGTGAAAGAGAAAAGGAAGATTTGGTATGAATTTACTTCAAGATTAAGTTGAAACTATGAGAGGTTAAATAAGATAGCCAATAAAGGAAGAAAAAAAATCATGCAGGGATTAGAGAAGAGTATAGAAAAATAACAATAGTAAAGATGAAGTAAGAGGAAGAGATTTAATGGAAACAAAGAAGTTCAAGAAGTTGGGAGAACAAAAGCTAACAGAGAATCCTACAATGACAGTGAGAATATATAAATGAGGTAAAGGACAAAGGTGTCAAGTTCTTCAGAAAATCAAGAACAAGAATTATTAATTTATTGATTAGAGAAACATTGGTATTCATTGAGTAATGTCAACATGGTGATCAAGGCAAAGGATGATATATTCTAGGGATAAATTATGTTTTCTGAAATTTGTTTAGAACCCAGTTGGATTAGTAATGGAAATTCTTGTCTTCTCCTCAGAGGGGCTAAATCAGAATTAATGGTGAATAAATTGGTTGGGGAAGTAAGGGAGTCCTATAAATCAAAGTGTGAGAGCCACTGGAAATACCCATTTTCTAAAGAAGTTTGGTAGTAAACAACAAACTATAGATAGGAAAGGCATAGAAACAAAAAATGTTCAATAATGTTAATGCCACTCCAATGAGAGAAACATGAGACAGAAAATCTGATAAATAACTAAAAAATTAAGAACTCTAAGGTAGCAGCAGAGTAGAGAGTGGAGAATATATATATACTTATTCTTACATAGAGATAAGCCAACTCTACTTTTAAAGGGCAATTTATAATGGAAAGAATAAAACTCGGTGAAGATATGCTTTTATAAGGCTAAACAGCTGAGATGATGCTTGCTATTTCTTCCCAACCAAAACATTACTGCCTTAAATGACAGAGATACTTAATCTTTCTAACTTTTGGTACTTTTTCTTTAGGCTGCATAGGTAAGGGTGTTAAGAAATTGGAAATGCTGATAACTCCCAATGAAAAGTGTACACATGTGGTCAGTATGGAATAGTAAACAAGACTTGTGATTATATCTCCTACAAGAGAAATATATGATAAGGACAAATCTATCTACAGAGAGATTCATAATTTGAGTATATACTTCACTTTCAAGTCTCGTTATTAGGGGAAAGGGAAAGAGAAGAGTGTTTTGGGAGCCAATCATTAGCATATGTCACTTTAATATTCATAATATGTTCCTGGTCATATTGGCGTTCAAATGTTATAAGAATCAGGGGACCTGGGTGGCTCAGTCGGTTAAGCATTCAACACTTGATTTCAGCTCAGGTCATGATCTCATGATTCATGAGTTCAAGCCCCATGTCAGGCTCTGCACTGACAGCCACAGAGCCTGTGGGATTCTCTCTCTCTGCCTCTCCCCCAATCTCTTTCTCTCTCTCTCAAAATAAATAAATTTTGAAAGATTAAATGTTTTAAGAATCATCGACGAAGGCTACAATTTATCATTTTAAAATAGTGAATAAATATTCTGGTATATTATTCTGTTTATTTTATAGACTGAAGAGCAATAGTGATTTATGATAGTGTTATAGTTTGGATAAATGCAGTGTGTGTGTGTGTGTGTGTGTGTGTGTGTGCGCGCGCGCGCGCATGCTATGGATATTGGTATGTATTTAGCCACATTTTCAAATACTGCATATTTAGTTTTATATTTAGGCTGATGTTTTGGAGTGCTGGAAACAATTTCATCATGTGGTAATCTTGAAAATTTTTGAAAGAGAAAATTTTGTAACTAAAGAAGATATTTTTAATGGCTTTGGTTTATAGAATCTGTGTTGTCTAGGAAAGTCACTATTTACTGAATAAGCATGATTCTAAAATAAATGGTGCAGGCAAGATGACAATTGAAATAGTCACTTTAGAAATAGTGTATAAAGATGTAGTAACAGGGATGACAACTTAATAATAATAGAACTGTTCTTGATGTGTTTATGTTAGAGTTTTACAAAAACAGTATTAAATGAAATGTGTACACATAAATCTGCTTTGTTTGATTCTGTTTTTTAATGTAAATCATTTTGGTGTTATGGAAGAAATACATTTTACTTACTTGACCTACACAGTTTTATTTTTTTAATTTTTTAATGTTTATTTATTTTTGAGAGTGAGAGAGACAGAGCACAAGTGGGGGAGGGGCAGAGAGCAAGGGAGACACAGAATCTGAAGTAGGCTCCAGGCTCTGAACTGTCAGCACAGAGCCTAACGTGGGGCTCGAACCCATAGACCATGGGATCATGACCTGAGCTGAAGTTGGCCTCTCAACCAACTGAGACACCCAGATGCCCCTAATTGACCTACACAGTTTTAAAATGAGGAATTAATATTTCATATTATCTTCTATTCATGTTAAATCTTTAGGTGATTATTTTATTAGAAAACATACTTTTCTAGTAAAAAATTCTTTACTTGCATTTGAAACATGTTTCAGAAAAGTCTAATGAGGTAGAGATCTAAGATCTAAAAATATTCTACAAAGATTTTATTCAATTTTTTTAGAACTGAAATGTTCAAGGAAATAGTAAAGGCTGAATTTAGATATTACTTGGCTCAAATCTTCCTTCACTCTTTCCTGGTTTATAGCAGTGGAATCATATACACCATTTATCACAATCAGAACCATCAGTCTTAACCTTCCAAAATGTCATTTTTATTCTAAAAACTCTAAAACAGTAGAAAAATCAGGGCACGTTTTTCAGGAAAAAATAACATCTAATTTATGAACCATGGGCAGGTACAAATCAAAAAATAGTTTTAATATGATGATATTAATACTTAAAAAATAAGAATATGCTTTATTTCAAAAGGAAACACTCATTTTTATGACAGAAGGTAGGTGAAATTCAGCTTACAAACTTAAAAGAGAACTTTGAAAATAATAAGCAGAGTACAAATTATTTATTTAATTTTTATTTAAAAATTTTTTAAATATTTATTTATATTTGAGAGAGAGAGACAGAGTGTGAGTGGGGCAGGGGTAGAGAGTGAGGGAGACACAGAATCCACAGCAGGCACCAGGCTCTCAGAGTCCCACATGGGGCTCAAATTCACGAATGTGAGATCATGACCTGACCCGAAGTCAGACCCATAACCGACTGAGCCAGCCAGGCATCCCTTAAAATTTTTTATTATTGAAATATATTTTTATATTTTATCTTCCATCCTAGGATAAATTTAAATATTAATTGCCTAATGACAAGATACATAAAATGTATTGAGAGTTAAAACTTATTGTTCATTGCAGTGTAAGAAGTTTCATCTACTAAAATCAAAATTTTCCTTATTGTATATTGAAATACTTGCTTTTTTAAAAAAATACATTTACTGTGAACCTCATCCTTTTTTGTGATATAACTGTAATTTCTAAATAGAGATAACCTTAAATACTGAAAGTATTCAGAACCACCATTCTTAGTTAGAAAATTATGAGTGGAATTACCATTTCTACATTGTTATACCCACATTTCTCATATTCTCATAGAGCAACAATTTACTACAGTGCTAACTGGTAAATTACAAATCTGATAGTACTTCCTGGGATTCCATTCTGATAATTGCATATATATAAATTTTAAAAATCACACCAAAGAAGTGGAAGTAGATAAAATACTTATGATTGTGGAAACATATAAAGTATGAGTACTAAAAGAATTTTCATGGCATATTCTGTTTTAAAATATGTCTAAAATATAAAATAAAACTTCATAGCTCCATAGTTACTTCTCGTGTGAAGATTTTAAAAGAGGATTTGAATGCCTAAATATTGTCTGAAAACACTTAGTATTTTATAATCTGTGATTATTGAAGTCATTAAAATGGTATCTTTTTTCCCCATGACTGTGAATCTTCCCTTTTCTCTGTGTTAATCCTGAAAGTATTTTTCTGTTGGTTTGAGTAACTCCTCCCATTTATTTTACACAGTTTGGCAGCATATCCAGGGATATCTGGGCAGATATTTCAGTTCTGTTGTCTGGAAACTTTCCAGGACACAATCTTTTTTCTTTTTAATTTTAATTGAATATCAAAGATATTTCTGCCTGTATTTTCATCTAAGTGGTATAACTATCACATAGCAAGGAATTTAAAATGAAGCTTTTAAAAGTACCGAGTGTCTCTCTAGTTTCATGACAGATTTAAACACAAAGATCTATATGCTAAAAGAAAAACAAAGGGATGGGTATAAGCCCTTTATAGATGATGAAAAACTTTTAATGGTAACTCAAACATGGAAGTTAGCTTATATAGAAAAATCATTCTTTAAAGGATATGACTTGCTATGCAGGTTCTAAGACACTTTATTGATGATAACCATTTAATAATCATAGGTTTGAAGGAAATGAGAAAGATCAATAACTTTAAAGTTGTAAAATACAGGCAATTAATACATTATCAAACAAAAATTTTCTTTTTGTTTCTCTATAGCTTCATGTACATTAAGTACAATTTTTGTTGAAAAATATTGAACAGTTTATTTGTGTAAATCAATCATTATATAATAATGGATTGTATTTCTCAGATTTATATAAAACTTAATAATTTAGCTATTACCATGCAATTTGAATATTAAATACTTGTCATTCATGGATTTCCCATAAAATACTTTAGAAAGTTACTTGGTATAAATGTCCTACAAATGAAAACATAGAACACTTACAAAATAAACCATGTTGTATTTTTAACATGTTTACTAGTCTAAAAAATGACTCAGTATAAAATAAGTACTTTGTCCAGAGCATCAAATAGAGTTGAGGGTAGCTTCATGGCATGAAACATACATAGTTACTATTTCTAGCTTTAATAAGTAGCTGACTACATAATGAGATAAAATTACATGAGCTATCTCTCCCACTGGTCTGCAGAGGAGTTGAAATTGACTTCTTCAGAATATATTTATGAACTCTTAACTACTGTCAGAAAATCTAAGGAAAATGGATGTAAAGATAATCAGAAAAAAAGTCTCTGTCCCACTGTCCTTACAGACTAACTTCCTAAGGTAGAGACCTCTTTGGCCCTTAGAAAGCATACAATGTATCTGTTCAGAGCATATATTTTAACACTGTAGCACAGAATCATCTCTGTGTTCTTTTGCAGAACATACAGGTGAGTAGAAATTGATATAAAAATAATGCTTAATCAATATAATAGGGATTACAATTTAAATTATATTTCAAGTATAAATACAGAATATATGAAATAAAAATATTTTACGTATTTAAATAAAAATTTGTTCATGATCAAATGCTGCAAGATTGGAATGTTGGAGCAAGTTTCTTAGCCCAATATTGAGCTTAAAAAGTAGCTTCTAAGAAGAAGTAAAATGTTTTAATATGACTCATGATTTTGGCATTTCTTCCCAAGTATTGTAATGTGTCTAAAATCATTTTAAAAATTTAGTTGGGGTAAAACCACATAACATAAAACTTGCCATCTTGCCCATTTATTTTCTTTTTTTTTGAGAGGGGGAGGGTGAACATAGTCCCAATTCTAAATGTACAATTCAGCAGAGTTACATATATTTACAATGTTGCACAATTTCTAAAATTTTTTCATATTGCAAAACGGAAACTCTATTAAACAATGATTTTCTCTTTCTCCCTACCACTAGCCTCTGATAAACCTCATTTTACTTTCTATTTCTATGAACTTGACTACTCCAGATACCTAATATCATTGGAATCATATAATATTGGTCTTTTTGTAACAGGGTTACTTCACTTAACATAGTATCCTCAGAGTTCATCCATGATTTAGTATGTGTCAGAATACTCTTCCCTTTCAAGCCCTAAATACTAGTCCCTTATATGTATATCACCTTTGTTTATCCATTCATCTGCCAATGGATAGTTGGATTCCTTTTATCTCTTGGCTCCTGTGAATAGTGCTGTTATGAATATGGGTACACAAATATCTCTCCAAGGCCCTACTTTCAATTCTTTAGGATATATACTCAGAACTGGAATTGCTGGATTGTATATAACATCTCATTTTTAAATAAGCACCATAAGATAAGAGCTACAGAACCGTCTCATCTCTTGTCAACATCTTCCTACACTCATCTTGTTTCAATATCTTGTGCATTCCAAGCTTTTCCCCTTTTCCAAACCATATGGGGAAGTGCTGAAACATTTTCCCCTTGATTTTCCCTTTTCTTATATTTGGGTTCTCCATATAAAAGCCATCTTTCTAGTGTCTCTCCTCCCCTATTTCAAAGATCTCTCTACCATCTTCCTCTGATTATCCCCCATCTCATACTAGTCTTTATTGCAGCCCTTCATTCCTTTGCTTCATTTCCCACTCAAAATTAATACTCAGAGTATTTCCTTTTTTATTTATCTCAAGTACCATGAGGCAAAGAACATTTCTCTCATTCACTGTGGTGCATTATTTCTGTTCACAACTGTGTACTGTCTATTGACTACCTGTTGAACTGTCATTCATCTATTGAATGAATGAATGAATGAATATGATTGAATGTTAGACTTACAGTAACTAATGATTTTGAATTACAAGGAGAATGAAGTAGGTGGTTGGCCTATTATATTAAAATATTCCTTATCAAACTGATTATTTTTTATCACGTTCTTACAATGCTTGTTTTGTACTTGTAGACATAAATATCAATAGGTCATTAAGACTCTTCTTCACCATTCAAACTAGTTATAATTCTATTAGAGGGTAATGGGTACTCAAGGTCATATAATCCTTAGTTGCTTGATTCTGTCAAAAATGAGGCAAATTTCTATTAAATAGTTAGTGTTTGTTTGGTTAGCATAGTGAAACTTTATGAATTCTTGAGTAACACAGAGATCAGTTGGTCAGCCAGTTCAGGCGATTCCTGTCTCTGAGCTTTGTGAATCTCACTACCCTCCTATGTAAGAATAAAGCAAAAATATAGGTATTTTCTAAGTAAAGGTCATCATTAGGTAGGACAGCATATGCAAAAGGGCCTAGCACACACACTCATAACTTTTGCTTCCTCTTCTCTTATTTTTTACTTTTTAAATATATTTTAATAGTTTATTTATTTGAGAGACAGAGAGAGAGAAAGAGATAGCAGGGGAGGGGCAGAGAGAGAGGAAGAGAGAATCCCAAGTAGGATCTGCATTGACAGCACAGAGCCTGATGGAGGGCTTGAACTCATGAACCATGAGATCATGACCTGAGCTGAAACCAAGAGTCAGACCCTTAACTGACTGAGTCACCTAGGTGGCCCGCCTCTTCTCTTATTTTAATCAACTGTTATGTATTCCTGTTTTTAGATATGTAGAAACAAATTCTAACATATTTACCTATTAGTTTATTTAAATCCTTATTTTTATAACTGAATTTCTTCACAAAGGGATATAATATAGCTTGCAACAAGAACATTTACTAGTCATTAATGGGAAAATACAAATACATATCTAGATGAAAAAATGTATATAATACAGAAACATTTGAATGATTGATATAGGGGATTAACTCTAAGATTTTTTTATCAATAATGAAACAATAAATAAAATTGTCTTATCTCTAAATACAAAGAACATCATATGCTGTATCATAGAACGCTGGAGTCCAGCTCCTGCAGGTCCAGGGTTCCACTGAAGGATGGACAGTGTCGGCATGAAAATGATGAGAATCGGCGAAAGGGGAAGGAAATGAGAGAGCCATGAGGTTCTTTCAGATCAGCAGGCAGGCACCTCTGCTCTCCAATCAGGCATCTCTGCACTGCTGGCGGGCATGTCTGCGCTGACCAGAGAGTCAGCCTTTTTTATTAAACAAGTGTATGGGTTACAAAACAGGAGTGGCAATTCCTTAGACAATGATTCCCAATTGACAAATTCAGTCGTATGTAAAAATTTCTCAGAACATAGATTGGTAGAAGACTCATGCATAATCTTTATCAATAGTGATTGACTGTAGGTTATTTAGATGCTTATCATATGGGGAAGGAAAGTATTCTCAGCATTCAAATACAAGACAATGTTTTTAGCATAGTAAAAACAAAGGTTAGTCCTTTGTGAGCAGGGTTCAATAGCCAGTTTTCTTGAGGGGGAAGAAAAACAGGTTTCTCAGGAAATGTAATATTTGTTCCCATAAACACAAAAGAAGAAATTTCTATAATCTCCTTCACAAGGTACAATTTAGCATATTTTTGACATAAGAAGGCAATTCACTTGATGCCAGTTGGCAATGTGTCATGGGGGTCGGTGTTCAAGCAGAAATGGCAGAGTGATAGACAAACAGAAATGGTGGAATGGTAGACGACTGGTTGCCATCTGACAGTGGGAGGCCTTGCAAACTCGCCTTACTTCAGAAATGGCTCCCAGCAATAGAATGTTTTTATGACTCAGGTAATGACTCAGTGAAGAATCTATATTTTTAAGTGTACTCCTCTGGTGATTTTGATGAATTAGGACAAATGTGATAATAGAAAATGTCCTCAATAGTATTTCTATAATATTGACATTAATATTACAAGAGAATAGACATTTACCTTACATGGCTACAACTTCAACATCAGGGCATGCTGTAAAACTACTCTGAGGGGCACTTGGGTGGCTCAGTTGGTTAAGCATCCAACTTCAGTTCAGGTCATGATCTCACAGTACATGAGTTTGAGCCCCACATTGGGTTCTGTGCTGACACCTCAGAGCCTGGAGCCTGCTTTGGATTCTGTGTCTCCCTCCTTCTCTCTCTGCCCCTTCCTGCTCATGCTCTGTCTCTCTCTCTCTCTCTCTCTCTCAAAAATAAATAAACATTTAAAAAAAACTACTCTGAGTTTAGTCTTATGATACTGGTATGCTGTACCTTTGAAAACTAGATGTTTCCTGTAAAAAACAAGCATACATAATGCAATGCCAGGTTATTAGGGATTATAAACAAAGGGATTCTCTAGGAATTTGGGTGGTGATGAAGGAATCTAAAGTTTATACTTAAAGTAAATTAAACATAGATTTGTTTTTATATTTCAGTATTTAATGGAAAGAGAAAAAAGAGTCCATATACACCTTATGCCAAGACAGAATTCCTTGGAGATTATGCAATTTGGGGTGACAATCAGAAAAGCATTAGAACCACTCTGAGAGCATCTACTACTAAAATTATAGACAGTTTGTTCCAAGGCGTAGAAACAATGGTAGCCATTAGAACATTTGGTTGAGATTGGAATATTTTACTGCAATGTCAGGGATTGAAGATGATTTTAGCAAACGTCTTGGATGTGCAATAGGAGCTACATGGCCTCCAAACCAACACCGTCTCAAGGTTGGAAGCAATAGTTTTTGGTTAAGGAATACTTTGTTACACAGGACTGTTAAGTGCATTGAAAAACATTCAGCATGTTGGGATCTTGCCCCGAACCTCAATGACACACACGTAGTCTACTAGTGTTTGAAATTTGTAAGTCAGTGCTTGAATGTTAAATGTTATTGTAGAACCTGTGTTCCATGAAGTCTCTGTTTTCCTTCCCTGCCCAAATCTCACCAATTATAAAGTATTCTGTACTCTCCCGATCTTTTATCTCTTTACCTTTAGCCTTAGCTCTTCAGCCTGTGATTCTTCAATCTTAGTCTCTTTATGTTTAGCACTTCATCCTCCTGTCAGTCAATCCTGTTCCATCCTTGTGCACATTTGCAGGGCTTCAACAAGCATTCACGTGAGAAGGGCACACACACATGTGTACACATAGTCCTGTGAAAATTGACAAACAAAAAGAAATTAAAGAAGTATTTCAAGCTTCTTTAAAACTGACTAGAAACATGAATGGGAAATAAAGAAACTCAGTTTCTATGTCCAAGTCTTTGTTTCTTGTTTGCTATATAATCTTCTGAACTTATTCAAACTACTATATTCTATTTTCTCATAGTAATTATAATGTATGATTACCCTGCAATCATCCCAGGATTATAAGTCTTAAGTGAATATTACTATAAACTCTCCAAAATAATCAAAATTATTAAAATATAAGGGTAATAATATGTTTATTGCTAAAAGTGTTCATAAGTTAGTTATTTATTACAATTCCTTATGCTTTTGATTTCATATGTCAACACTGCTAAATTATAGATTTCGTGTGTCCTTTTTTATTGGCCTTGTCAGCCCAAACAGAATTTCCACCAAAGAATGATAAAGAAGAAATGAAGATTATAGTTCTTGCCTACTACATTTGTTCTTCCAGTTCACTTCACATAGTATTAAAGAAATCAGCAAGTCGCTAGGATCCCTTTGCTCTTTTCAGGTTTAATTCCTTTGCTAAAACAAATGGTTTCTCCCATCCTTTTGACTTCTTTCCTCTTCTGCAGTAACATTCTCCATTCCACTGGAGAGTGATCTGTTGTTTACATGCCACATTTTTTAAACCACTAATTTATAGCCGGACACTGCAAGGAAACTCCAACTTGCAATCTCTTGATCAGTATAACAGGTATTCATACTTCGATTGTGTTTTGCTCTCTTGCTTGGTAACAGACTGGATTGAAAAGCAAAAGGACTGGGAAAATAGAAATGATTGCCTGGGATAGGTTACATAGTATGTCAGGATACAGAGACTCCAGCAGTGTGCAATTTGAAATTCACAGTAATGGACATTTCACTTTGTGATACTTTGCTATTGTGGATAGAATATGCTATTATAGAAAATAGAGGAGGAGAGCTAAAAATAATCCATGGTATTGTGCTGGTATCCATGTGGCATTTCTGCTGCTGAAAACTTCTGCCACTTTGTATGTGAAAACCAATTAGATATAGGAAGGCTTTTGGATGGTATACACAATCTAGCTAGTCCCATTTCTTTTTAAAAGGCATGAGAAGGGGAAAAAAAGGCATGAGAAGGAGAAAGTCATGAAAAGCCATTTGGGATTTTTGTGTGTGGGTGATAGGTAGCCCAGAAGCTAGCAAAAAATATCTGACTTCTAACATGTGTCCTTGTTAAAATGTAATACATGTAATTGTATTGTTAATACATTTATTTTATTAGTTTTGTATATAATAACATCTTTTATGAAAATGAACATATGAAATCAATGTATCATATGAAAACAATTGCTAAAGTTCCTTATTCCTGAGAAAAACACAAAAATAATTTATGAAAATATATATCATCTTTACTATACTGACATCTGATCATTTTTTAAATAATTAAATGTTGGCATTTTAAATACAAGCTCTACTTTCAAAAGGTTTATGACTTGGCTGTAAAAATCAACATGCAGCTAGAATTTGGCATAGTAAGTATGTAGTGCAGTGACATTTCAAATGCATTTTTCTTAAATATACCATGAACTGTATTTCAAAGAGATTGGCAAGTTTAATTTCAGAACAGTTCATTGCCTCCCAAGATCCCCATCCCAGCTACCTTACATAAACACACTCTCCAAGTAGAGTATTCCGATACACAGATTTGTGGAACACTGAGAAATCTCAGCAGAGTGCGGAGAACAGGAGAGTAACTTCATCTGAAAAGTTGCTGCTTCATGGTCTCAATCATGTCCTTGTATTGGGGAATGTAGGATCTTGGAGAAAAAAATTGGAAACCTTCAGCAAGTTCCATTTTATCATGTTAATAAAGCATTACAATTCATAATTTTCTTTTTTCAAATCTTTTTTCTAATGCTTATTTATTTTGAGGGAGAGAGAGAGAGAGAATGTGAGCAAAGGAGAGGCAGAGAGAGAGACAGAATTTCAAGCAGGCTCCAGGCTCCTGAGCTGTCAGTACGGAGTCTGATACAAGGCTTGAGCTCAGGAACCATGCGATCATGACCTGAGCTGAAGTCAGATGCTTAGCCGACTGAGCCACACAGGTGCCCCTACAATTCATAATTTTCAAGTGAACTTGAAAATTCACACCAGATGTCAGATACACCAATGTAAAGTAAGCAGGGAAAATAGTGATTGATATATTGTTTAATGTCCTGTGCTTCAGTTGAATGACAAATAATCAAAGGAAGAAAGGGAAAAAAGACTGCCCAAATGTGTGAAAACGTACCACAGTTGTATGATAATAGGGACATTAGAATGAAAATCAACAGATGTGGATTTGAGAATCTTACTGGTCATGGAAGCAAAACATTACCTTCCTTCTTTAGGTCTTGGAGCCTTCAACTGTGAAATAAAGAATATGGAACCTTTATTCCCACTAAGTCCTACCCAGAAGTTCAGTTATTTGATGTTAAGAAACATCTATTTTTCTTTAATTTTTCTTTGTAAATGCTAAATTAAAATCCTTTAGCTTAATGACCAATTAAGAATTTTATACTTATGAAATAAACTCAGAAATTTAAAAAAAGCCTGATCTTTGTAGATCAATTATCTGATCTTTAATTTTCCCTTTATCTTTTAATTTTCCTTTAATTTTCTGTTTTCAAGCATACAAACCAGATGGAAATGGATGGTAAGAATCCCATAATTCTAACAGATAGTACACAACATAAAAGTAAAAAGTGCTATTGTTTTACATAAAAGAAAAGTGTACAATTAAGATAAACCTTTTCCTTTGTCCTTCTGAAAGATTTGTAAAAGATTCAGAAAAACTTACTTTTACATAAAGTGAATATCCTGTAGTCATGGGGCACTTGAGAATTTTAAACCCAGGCAGCTGGACCATTCATGCCTACAATCATTTTTGGCTGTACTTTTTGGCTTAAGCCAAAATGTTTTCCAGTTAATAATTATGAATGTTACTGATGTTACTGTTGGGACAATTAAATATTTAGAATATTATTTGATTGTCTCAATTTACTCTGTATTCAGTATATTGTATTTTTCTAGTAAGAATTTAATATAATTTTTCATATCTGAATACACCTTTTGGTCAATTTGTAGAGAAGACCTAGTCTCATAAATCTGCTTGCCTCACCATCATCTCAAAATTCCCAATGTCTGCGTCTTACAGATGGAATCACTGGAGCATTGAGAAAGGTGGAGTTTGGTCTTTTGCTGGTTTTCATGTGGTTCTTTTTTTTAGGGCAAGCCATTTCCTATAAAAGGATGGTTTTTATTGCTTTGCTGTTTATTTTGAATCTCTTCTCTTTCTGTTTATATTCAAATTAAGCTTGATGGGTAAAGAAATCTTTCTAAAGGCCAAAACAAGATCAGTAAACATCATATCACAAGGCATATTTTTAATTTCCATGGGTACTAACTGGCTACTTAATAACAAATTTGTCAAGCTGCTGTTCCAAGTAGTTTCTACCTTTGCCAAAATGAACTAAAGTACTAGATCTAGATCAAAGGTTATACTTTATTCTTTCTGTGCTGGAAGTGAGCCCAGAGGTCAAAATGTAATAAAATAAAAATATATAACTCATCATCCAAACCCAGAGAAAGTATTAGATTGTAGATGGCAGAAGATTAAAGACTTATTAAATTGATGTGCAAACTAATTTGAAAAGAAGAAGATGAATAGCTTTCATGAATACCCCTCCGCCAACTTGGCATTGTCTATTGAATTATATTAATTTTGTGGCAGGTCGTGAATAGGATAATGAAAGAAAGGTCTAGGTAAGGGAATATAGTACATAGGTACTAAGGGCAAGAGAATGTGGTAAATAAAGGATTGTTGACAGATTTAAAAGCCTGGATATTATAATAACTATGACAATTAATAAAAATAAAATAATATAAGCCAATATTTATTGAATACACTTACATTAAATGATACCAATTATGCTGTTTCTGAGATCTCATATCAAATATGTATAATGGGTAGAATTATGTAAGTCAGTAATTGTGTAATAATTTTCTTCTTTGTTCACAATCTAATTAATTCAAAATATACAGGTAAATTTCAGTTCCATGAAGTAAAGAGCTTAGAAGTTTTTACACCTGTTTTTATAATAGGAAAAAAGCTAGACAACCTGAATATCAGTGACTTCGCTTCAGCCCATCAGAGAACAAAGATTTTGGGGCAAATGGCCAGCCCTGAAATGTCAAGACATGGATCTATTCAGAGAATTATATCTGAGATCTGATTAGCTAGAGTAATGTGTGCTGGAATTGTAACTAGTGGTGCTACTTAAATGGTAAATTTGAAGAACTGCTGATGTAGTAGGAGATTGAGAAATTCCTGAGGCCATAGTCTTTGGGAGGTCCCACACTTTTATAGGCTTACCTCCAGGAACACCACCAGATTCTCAGAGTGAAGTCTGAAAGACATGCTCTCATATCGCAGCAGCAGGAGGAGGGGAAGATTAATCCTTGATAAATAAACCCAGAACATTCTCCATAATAAAGACCTAATACTCAGGAGAAAAGGCTTTGCCAAAAGCTTACCTCAGCTAGGTGAAAGGAATTTCGTCCAATCTAGCCTTTTCTGGCTTTTCTGTCTAGTCCAAAGTTTAGAGAAAGAATGTAGTTTAAAAAAATGATTTTAAGGGAGTAGGGGACCAGGGTGGTGAGGTGGAATTATACCACTGGAGAAGTACTTGTGAGGGCCACAGCCCAGAGAATCAAAGACTGAGTTTTAAACATTAGATTATAGAACACTCTCTTCATCTTGCACTGGGCACTATTTACAACAAGGCTCTAGTATAAAAACAGTGGATTAGAACAGAGAGCTGCAAGAGGCAGACTTTTTCTTGTGAGGGATACTTACAGAAGCTAAAGGCAAGCATGGTGACAAAAATAATGAGAGTAGAGGAATTTGTCCTGATGGGACTTGAAGCTGCAATAAGCATTAAATATAGACCAACTCCTACACAAATTAACATAAATCCTAAGCCTAAGGCCTACTTATCTGAGTCCCTATTACCTAATACATACCTGGCTTTCAATGAACAATTATAAATCATGCCAAAAAGCAAGAGAAAACAGTCTGGAAAGACAAATCAAATGTCAACATTAGTCTCTGATATTACAGATGTTGGAATTATCAGATAGGGAATTTAAAATAATTATGCTTATTGATATGTTAAGGCTTCTAATGGAAAAACATATAACATGCAAGGACAGATGTTTAATATAAGCAAGAGATGGAAATTCTAAGAATTAAAAGGAAACGCTAAAAAAAAGAAACTTCTAACAATGAATATTAGCTTTGATAGGCTCATCAGTAAACTCAACATGGGAGAGGAAAGAATCAGTAAGCTTAAATATAGGTTAACAGAAACTTCCAGAACTGAAAAGCAGAGAAAAGAAATACAAAAGATAACATCTAAAAACTCTGGTGCAATTTTAAAAGTGTAATTGGGGGGCATCTGAGTGGCTCAGTCAGTTAAGTGTCTGACTTTGGCTCAGGTCACAATCTCACAGTTCGTGAGTTTGATCCCCACATTGGGCTCTGTGCTGACAGCTCAGAGCCTGAAGCCTGCTTTGGATTCTATGTCTCCCTCTCTCTCTCTGCCCTTCCCCTGCTCATGGTGTCTCTCTCTCTCTTTCTCTCTCTCTATCTCTGTCTCTCTCAAAAATAAATAAACATGTAAAAATTTTTAATAAATATTAATTTTTTTAAAAAATGAAGGGAAAATAAGTTTTAACAGTCAAACAAAAACCAAGGAAATTTATTGACAGTAGGCCTTTTTTTCCATAATATAGCATACACTATATATATATATATATAGGCAGAAGAAAATTTTATAGGTCAAATTCATGGGTCTATGTAAAGAAAGGAAGAAGGCCAGAGAAGGTATAAATAAGGTAAAATAAGAGTTTTTACTTTGGGGGCACCTAGATGGCTTAGTCCGTTATGTGTCCAATTCTTAATTTCCGCTCAGGTAATGACCTCATGGTTAGTGAGATCAAGCCCTCCATAGGGCTAGTGCGGACAGTGTGGAGCCTGCTTGGGATTCTCTCTCCCCCTCTCTCTTTGCCCCTCTCCTGCTTGTGATCTCTCTCTGTTTCTCAAAATAAATGTATAGCCTTTTTTTAAATAAAAGATTATTTTCTTATTCTTAATTGTTCTAAAAAGATAACCATTTAGTTAAAGTTATAATTCTAAGAATGTACTGGGAGAAAATAGCATATATTCAAGTGAAAAGAATGACAGCAGTGTCAAAGTACATGCCCAAGAGGAATTGGGGATATTCTCTTATTATGTTCTTGCAGTACATGTGAAGTGATACAGTATTATTTGTAGGTGGACAGAGTACTTAAAAATATAAATTGTGAACTCTAGGGATATAGTAAAACATTAAAAAGAAGTATAATTGGTATGCTAAGAAAGGGCATATAATGGAATCATTTAAAATGCTTACTTTACATTACAAAAGCAGAAATAGTTGTAAACATATTTATCAAGTTCGATTAACCAAGAAGCAGGTAGTTATATCCCCACACATGGCCCAAACTCACATCAATTGTCCACATTGAACATTAATTTATTAAAGAGGTAGCCTGGGAAAATATATCAATTATTATTAGAACAAATATAAGCATAACTTTTACACATTACAATCCAGTCTTAGAATTATTGCCTTGTATTCTTAGTTGTTGTTTTTTTTTTTACTTGCCATCAACATCAATCATTTTCCTTCCTTTGATATGATTAGAAAACTTGTACTCTAATCCACTGATATTGAGGAATTTTCTTATTTAATTTATTTAAAATTAATAGAAGAGCATTTTTTGATGTACAGGTACTCTTACCCTAGTGAACAAAAAAGTATTTTTGAGCTAGAATATTAAAATACATTTAAGTGTTTGTTCTGCCCAAACCCTGGAATCCCTAAGGAGTCTTGATGCATTAACTTATCTAAAGAGAGAATGACATTTAGAACTCAAGCTCTGTGTCTGGGTGTGCTCATTACTACTGGAGTGCCATTGCTTCTCAGTCTTTTCAGTGTACAGAGCTAAGGAATATAAGAATGCATACTAAGCCAAGAATAAATCTCTATGTTTATGTATCTAACTATGTGCATATATATATACTATATTATGAATGACATAGATTTATTATATATTCATATAAATGTATATGTTGAAAAATGCAAGCACCAAATGAAGTAGCAACTAATAACTTGAATAATTATTCAAATAAATAATTATTCTAATAAAGATGATAGTACTTGATTTTAATCCATAAAAGCACAATAGAGTGAATTCATACATATGTAAATAAATATTACTCTTAAAATACAATTAACCACAATGGAAAGACAATAACTTTATACTGGAGAAACCAGGAAGGTCAACATCATGCGTAATAAGACACAGCAGTATTATGAACCTTGTGATTTGATGCTTTCAGAAGAACTCAACATCAGCTCTGTGATATTCTTGACAAAAATATATAATTTCAGTCTAGTCATGAAAAGCCTAGGACTCAACCAAATTGACTGTCATTAGACAAAATAAATTATTGATATTCTTCAAAAATTTCAAGGTCGTGAGAGACAAGGAAAGCTTGAGGAACTGTTACAGACTAAAAGAGACTAAGGAGAAATAATAACTAAATGCAATGAGAGATCTTGGAACAATAATAACTTTAGTGGGAAAACTGATGACATTAGTGTAAAGTCTTTAAATTAGTCCATGGTATTATATATACCAGTGTTAATTTCCTGGTTCTGACAATTCTATGATTGGGTAAAATAGAAATATTAGAGAAAGCTGAAGGTGAGACATATAAAATCTCTTTGTAGAATCCATCAACTCTTTTCTAGGTCTAAAGTTAGTTTAAAAAAATTTAAAAGATGTCCAATTGTCTTGGGATTCAAATACTTTATTAACAATTATCTAAACTGTGAATAGCTTTAAATATCTCCCATGCCCAAATTTGGAGTGGGATCCAGCTCTCTTCATTCCAAGTTCAATGATCTTTTCAATACTTTCTGTTCTTCCAAATCTTTTGGGGATATGTTTACGTAAAGTACAATTGATTTGGAAATGCACTGAACTTGAAGTCTGTTGTTAGGTATCATGAAATATGAAACTCATTTTTTAAAAAGTCTCATATACCCATATTCTTGATTCCTCTAAAAATAATCCAGAAACCCATCCACTTAATTTTGTGGCTACTCAATTAGTTATTCTCTGAAAAAAAAAGAGAAAGCCAAGATTTATTTTCAAGAATGCAGTAGGTTGTCTTTTTTTTTATTAAAAGAGATCTTAGAGAGAAAAAGCACTTAGAATATCTTGTGTTTCTTTCCTATCCTAAGTTTGTTCTTAAAATTGGTTGCTTCAAATTATCCATGCAGTTTTATAATACCCTTTTGTTTCTTCATTGGCATTTAAACACATATTAAGACAATATAGCTTTTTAAACATTATCAATAATAAACAAATAAAAATTATGAATATATAAAATAATGATATTTCCCCCAGACTTCCAAAATCAGCCTTTGTCATTCTTTAAGCCACAGTTAAAATTATATTTCCTGATGCTAAATTATTAAATAAAACTGTCAGGATATTCTCATTGACTGTGCTCTTTGATTTGGCTGCAATTTTCATTGCCACATTCTTATCTGACTGTTAGTATGTTATTGAAATGCCACCAGTGCCTACAAAAACATGCAGAAATTTTAGCTCACAGAGTCATATGCTGAATTTTATACATGTTTCTACAGTAGTATTACTATTAGTATTGAGTTACTAAAGATTCATAGCACTTAATGAGAATATTATATAACTGTGCTATATAGAAATTAATCATTGATTAAAAATCATTATTTGGGGATTTATCAACAAATTTTGATTTTATTAAATTAAAATTCTAGATTTGGAAATATTAGGCTAAAATTCCAAACTTGATCATTTTCTTGAGTCTTAATAGCACCTGCTATTGTCTTGAGACAATAGCACCTGCAGTGTCCTCATTGAGTAATTGATTTTTCAAGAGCTTCATTCCCATTTTGATTAGCTAATTGAGAAGATTACAATTGTCATTTTAACTTAAAACTTAAAGTGAAGTTACTTGTATGAAAGATCCTGGACAGAAACACATAGAAAGAAATCCATTTAAACAACACATTACTTTGAGAATCCCACAGAGGTAAATTCAATAGGAGCTTTCCATAATAAAAACCCTGGGGACATCCTTATTAGTCTACCCACCAAGTAGACTGTCTGTCTGTTGTGAACTCTGTGGGTTAGCAATAGCCAATAATTTAAAGCCAGTAGAAAAATCCTTCCATACATTTAAAATGTGACCCCCTACTTTTTGCTGGTATTTAAAATAAAATGAAGCTATGTAAAGTTGGTGAAATGGACTTGAAATTCTCCAAGGGGATCCAAGAAGTTGTCTTGTGGTTTTGTATTGACAACTTTAAGTTGAATATGAATGTTTAGGCTGTCAAGGATTTCCTCTTTTGGGGATGGTAGGCATGAGACACATAATATCAAATGTGTATTGAGTCCCTGTAGTTGTTTATCTTCAGATGTAAGAAAGTCAGGAAGGATTTCCTGCCCAAAATAAAATATACTCCAACAGAATAATTGCCAAATGATTAAGGTAGATTGTGTTGGTAATGATACGATGAGGAAGAAGATGATGATGAAATACTGTAAATTTAAATACCAAAAGAAATATAAATAACAGAAAGATTACTTTCAATAGGATGTGGTTGTCAGAACTCAGAATAGGTGGCTTCTAGCACTCATCCTTAAATTTGCCTTTATTCTCTCTTGCTCTGTGTTAGCAAGTGTTATTAGTGATTTAATGAAACCACTTTCACTAATTTCTTATGTAGAGTAAAGAGAGATGTAAGCCAAGTTAAGCTTCCTTACAATATGTTCCTTGCATACTATAGATAGCAGAATTTCTAAAATAAATCAGTCACATAGAATTTAAGTTCACAGTATTTTAGAGATGGATCCCAAATTCACTCACTGTTTTATTTCTCTCAATCATTTCATTGGATATCTTGGAAACTATAAGTAAACCCAGGCTTTTGAGAGTTTCATATTACTTAGAGACCTATTAAACTTCTGTATCCTTCACCATAGAAAGTTTACTATAATTAAATCTCAAGTAATATAAATCACATAAGATTTTCTAGTGTAATTTACATGAAGTCTATATTACAATCAAAAGACGTTAAGCAAAATCTGACAACAATGCCATTAGAAGAGAGGTAAGACAGAAGCTCATTCACAATCCAACTTCATTTAGAGGATGGAGACACAGGGTCTGCTGGAACCACATAAACTTTTTGTCATAGAATTGTTATTCTTCAACATATTATACAGTTGTAAGAACAAGATTAGTTACTGGTGCATTGTATTACATTTCCTTTTTCATCTCCCAAAATATGCCATTCACATATATAAGCTTTATTTTCAAGTGAATTTTAATACTTTGATTTTTATTTTACCTCTAATTCCATGCTAATTTTTTCATTCTTAAGTCTTCGTGGCTTTAAAAGTAAGAAAAACACATCATCTAAAACTGGTTTTGCTTTATTTTGGCAATACTAGAAATGCAATTCATGTGTTATTGTTATGAAATCATGAATAATATTGTATTGTAAATGGCTATGGTTTTAAAGACTTCCTATATATCAGAAGCTTATATTATTTCATTGAGATCTCTCAGTAGCTCTTTTGACCACTGTTATGTGTAATGAAATACAAAGTTATTTTCAATCTAGTAAAGTGTAGAAGATTTAATCCCAGAATTTGACTGACTGGTACCTTTGTGCAGACCAACACTTTAATTAAAGTGTACACAATCATGAGAAATTGGATAATCAATTAAGATTTGTATTAACAATCTTGATTTTGGTTCTTAAAGAGTCAAAAGGAACATTTGTTGGTGAAGTATATTTTTTTCCTTCTTAGTTCTTAAGAAAACACTCAGCATTTTAGTTGCAGTACTGTTTGCTGGATTCCTTATTGACATCCTTGTCTTGACCAGCAGATAGATGATTAAAGTGCTTTTACTTTCCAAGAAAATTATAGTTTCTGGACTAGCATTTTTATAGTTCTACAGAATGACCAAAGTAGTGATCATAACTCATATTGCCTGACAAATTTAAGAGATTTCTTTCTAGCTAAAAGAAAAATTTGCCTAACTTCTAGTTGAGCTTGAGATAAAACTTTTAGTACAATTGCACCTCAGATGACCATGGAATTTAAATTAGTGACCCATTTAAAGCCCCAGTTCATTTTATCCTTTGGAGAGTAAAAGCTTCTTTGGAAAAAACTGGCTCCATGTCTACCATTTTATTATAGTTCATCACTATTTTCTCCCCTATTCATAAATAAACATGGTGGAATTTGAAAGTCTCCCACAAACAATTTTCCTAAGGTTAAAATGAAACAAGACACCACTAAATTAACCTATTATATTAGAAGCTATTAAAACAATAACATGATTATTTTACCATTTTGTGTAATGCACAGTCACAGGGAATGGTCCTTAAAAAGGAGGGTACTAACAGTTACATTTTAAGTTCTCAAGAAATGTCTCAAACTTGACTATAAGACCCAGTCAGGAAAGAATACTACCAATTTGAATGAAATACATACTGAAGGAGGAAATCCCTGGAAACTCAGATTGTGGTTTATATAATACATATATTCTGATATGCTCTTTGCAGATTAATCCATTGACATTCAGATATTTTGGGACTGGCTTAGTTAGCAGTTAGACTTGATATTTCTATAAAAGAATTTAATCATTAGGGAGAAGATGCCTTGGAGAGATTCCACATATCAACTGAATTCAGAATTAGTTTGGACAGGTGGTTGAACATAGAAAATCTTCCCAAATGATTAGGGATAATCATAGAGAATGATTCAGTCAGTGAATGCAAGGCATTATACCATTTAGTTTCTTGTTTCATGTGGAAGAGGTATGTTGCAAATTTTTTAAATTAACATAAATACCCTATTTTCTCTCATCATAAACCAGCTATCTCTCTTGAATTTCTATCATTTTTACCCAGTTTTCCATTTAGCCACCCCTCCCCACTTTTAGTAACAGCAAGTTAATTTTTGTATGGGAAATTATTCATTTCCTCTTAGAAAATAATTTTTTTATTTGTTAAACCTAATGTCCCTCTCAAAAGGACCTTATATGTAATCCCAATTTCAAGAAGAATTGAAGAATGACAAATAGAATTAGGTTTCAAATTGCTGTCAATTTGGTTTACTACTGGACCAGCAAAAGTGTGGTACAACCATTATCTAAAAGATCAAAGTGATAGGTGAATTGACCACATTCCATTTCTTACACTCTTTCAGGTTTACCACAGTTTTGATCATGAATTACCATATCTATCCTTTTCTCAATGAGAAGTGAATATTTGGTGTTAGACAAATGTAATTTCCTCCTCCTAGAATTTAAATATGAATTTAAAGAATTTGATTCATTGTGGAACTAATATTCCAGAGTCCCTTAGAAACTATTTTTTTTGTTCCTTTTACTTATATCCTTCTATAGTGGGACTACCTTGTATTTCTTATATTCTTATAATATTAGTTTTTCCTAATTGTATTTCTTAAAATATTTATTACATACCTAGTTCTGTATTCTTCTTATTTATTACTTTTTAAGTAATCTCTATCCCCAACATGGGGCTCGAACTCATGACCTCAAGATCAAAAGTCACATGCTCTACTGACTCAGCAAGCCAGGATTGTTTTTTGTTGATTAAAACTCCCAAAGTATAATCCCTTCAATCTCATATACTTCACTACCACTAATTTTGTGTTTTCATTCCAAAACTGAGACAGGATGATACATTTAAATCTAAAATATTCCTGAGAGGAAGACAATTACCATATGATATCACTCATTTGTGAAATCTAAAACAAAACAAAACAGAACAAAAAACCCAAACAGTGAATAAATATACAAAAAAACAGAATCAGAGAATATAAATATAGAGAACCTATAAATACAGAGAGAAAACTGATGTCTGCCAGAGGGGATGGGGTGTAGAATAAGAAAAATGGGTGAATGGGTGTGGGAGATACAGATTTTCAGTTATGAAATACCTGGGAATAAAAGACACAGCATAGGGAATATAGTCAATGATATTGTAATAGTGTTGCCTGATTACAGATAATAGCTACACTTGTAGTGAGCACAGCATAATGTATAGAGAAGTTGAATCACTATGCTATACACCTGAAAATCACATAACATTGTGTGTCAACAATACTCAAATAAATAATATTAAAAAATATTGCTGAGAAAACATTCTGCCTTAGGATTTACAACTTGCCCATTGTTTACATTACATTATTGTTTTTCTGAATTAGTGCTTGTCTTTTTGAAAATAATTTTTTACTATTCACAAAATAAATTTTGATGTTAATTTGCATTTTATTGTTCCTTTCCAACTTATATTATATCATATATCTGAAACTCAGTTGATTTATACATTTACAATTCCGGGTCTAGACGCCTTGCCATAAAGCACAGATCAGAATTTTTGTTCATAACAATGGTCTCTGGTCATTAACAATACTCCATTTCCACAACCACATTTAAAAACTTTACCTATAGGGTGGCATATGTAAAAGATGGGTCACTGGGTTCTACTCCTGAAGTCAAAACTACACTGTATGTTAACTATCTTGAATTTAAATTTAAAAAATAAATTTCAGGAAAAAAGAAAAAACTTCACCTATACAACTTGTTTGTTTATTTTTCATTTATTTATTAGAGAGAGAGAGAGAGAGAGAGAGAGAGAGAGAGAGAGAGCAGGAGAGGGGCAGAGGGGAAGAGAGACAGACAGATAGAAAGAAAGAGAGAGAATCCCAAGCAGGCTCCACACTCAGTGCAGAGCCTCATGCATGGCTTGCTCTCAAGATTTTGAGATCATGAGCTGAGCCGAAATCAAGAGTTGGATGCTTAAGGGACTGAGCTACCCAGGCACCCCCACATGTAAAATTTAAAATGCCATATTTTACAGAGGCTGTTTTGCTGGTGTATTATTATTTTTTCTTTTTCAACTTCTTACTTAAATTCCTGTTAGTTAACACACAGTGTAATATATCATTTTCAGGTGCAGAATTTAGTGATTCATCACTTACATACAACACCCAGTACTCATCACAACAAATGCCCTCCTTAATACCCATGACCCATTTAACCCATCCTCCAGCCCACCTCCCCATTAGCAACCTTCAATTTGTTCCTTATAGCTGAGTCCACTTTATGATTTACTTCTTTCTCCCCACTACCCACTATGTTCATCTGTTTTATTTATTAAATTCCACATATGGGTTAAATCATATGGTATTTGTCTTTCACTGACTGACTTATTTCACTTAGCATAATACTCTCTAGTTCCATCCATGTCATTGCAAATGGCAAAATTTCATTCCTTTTTATGGCTGAGTAATATTCCATTACACACACACACACACACACACACACACATCCATTTCCATTCATCAGTGGATGGACATTTGGGTTCTTCCCATATTGGCTGCTGTTGATAATGCCGCTATGAAAATTAAGGTGCACGTTATCCTTTGAATTAGTATTTTTGTATCTTTTGGGTAAATACCTAGTAATGCAACTGCTAGAGTGTAGGATAGTATAGTTTTTAAATTTTTGAGGAATCTCCATACTTGCCGGAGTCCGGCTCCAGCAGGTCCAGGGCTCCCTGAAGGATGGACCGTGTTGGTGAAGGAGTGAGAGAGCCTTGGCTTCTTTCTGATCACCAAGCAGGCATCTCTGCACTGACCAGAGAGTCAGCTTTATTAATTGAAAAAATGTATTGGGGTACAAAACAGAAGTGGCAATTGCCTTAGACAATGATTTCTGATGACAAATTCTTTGGTATGTAAAAATTTCCCAGAACATAGATTGGTAGAAGACTCATGCATAATCTTTATCAATAGTGATTGAAGTAGGGGACTAGATGCTTATCACATGGGGAAGGAAGGTATCTTTAGCATTCAAATACAAGGCAATGTTTTTAGCATAGTAAAAGCAAAAGTTAGTTCTTTGTGAGCAGGGGTCAATAGACTGTTTTCTTGAGGGAAAGAAAAACAGGTTTCTGAGGAAATTTAGTATTTGCTCCTATAATCACAAAAGAAGAAACTCCTATAATAAGTTTTTTCACAAGATACAATTAGCATATTTTTAGTATGAGAGGACAAGTCACTCCTGATACCAGTCAGCCAGGAGCCTTGGGGGTCAGTGCTCAAGCAAAAATAACTGAGTGGGGGTAGGCATTTGCTGCCATCTGACAGCAGGAGGCCCCTGCCTTGCAAACATCCCTTACTTCAGAAATGGCTTCCAGCACATACTGTTTTCCTGAGTGGCTGCACCAATTTGCATTCCCTCCAACAGTGTAAGAAGGTTCTCCTGTCTCTGCATCCTGGCCAAATTGTGTTGTTTCCTGTATTATTAATTTTAGCCATTCTGACAGGTGTTGTCTACTACTCGTTGTAGTTTTAATTTGTATTTCTCTGGTGATGAGTGACATTGAGAATCTTTTCATGTGTCTGTTGGTCATCTGGATGTCTTCTTTGTCCAGTTTTAAACTGGATTATTTGTTTTGGGGGTGTTGAGTTTGATAGGTTCTTTATAAATTTTGGATACTAACCCTTTATCAGATATGTCACTCGCAAATATCTTCTGCCATTCCAAAGGTTGCTTTTTAGTTTTGTTGATTGTTTCCTTTGCTGTGCAGAAGCTTTTTATCTTGATGAGGTCCCAATAGTTCAGTTTTGCTTTTGCTTCCCTTATCTCAGGAAACATATAGTTAGAAGTTGCTGCTGCTGAGATCAAAGAGGTTACTGCCTGTGTTCTCCTCTAAGATTTTGATGGTTTCCTGTCTCACATTTAGATCTTTCATCCATTTTGAATTTATTTCTGTGTATGATGTAAGAAAGTGGTCCAGTTTCATTCTTCTGCATTTCACTGTCCAGTTTTCTCAATACTATTTGTTGGAAGAGATTGTCTTTCCTCCTTTGGATATTCATTCCTGCTTTGTCCTGTATTATTTCTTTTTACGTCAATAGTCCTTTCATTCTTTTTACTCTATAGTTTTGATTTCATTTTTAAAAAATGATTTTTACCTGATTAGGAATGATAAGTATGGATTAGTATTTTTTAGATTACTTCCAATAACTGTACTCATTTAAATAGTTTATAATTGTAAATGCCTAGCACCGCACAGTAGACAGTATACAACTTTTGTTTTTATAAAAGAATGAATTGGATGAAATTAATGAAAGAATGAACAGGTGAATTTAATATAATAGTGAATTTGCCTTTATATTAAGGTGAACAAATAAAAATCATTTAATTTGATAATTAAAAACTAAATTGATGCGATGCTAAGGACCCCAATTCAAGTATAGAAATGCTGAAAATACCAATGTAATTTTATTTATTTATTTATTTATTTGTTTATTTATTTTTGAGAGAGTCAGAGTGTGAGCAGGGGGTGGGGGGGACACAGAATCTGAAGCAGGTTCCAGCCTCTGAACTGTCAGCACAGAGCCTGACACAAGACCTGAAGCCAAGAAACATAAGATCATGACCTGAGCTGAAGTCAGACGCTTAACTGACTGAGCCACCCCAGCGCCCCAACCAATGTAATATTTAAATCTATAACTTAGACATATGTATTTGTTTTCAGTGAAAACAATGACATAAGTTTGATATCAAATGAATTAAAAATTGCCTATAGCTTCATAAAATATATCTATATTTGAATAAAATTTTAATTAAAAAATCAAAATCTTCCATTTCTGTACTCTGTAGTCACTTTGTCATGAATTTTTTTGAGTGCATGTTTATATTATTTGGTTGTCACTATCAACAACCAAATAGTAGTTTCTGGGATCTTAAAGATAGAGATTTTAATTAAAAATTTTTAAATGTATTTATTTAAGTAATCTCTGTACCCAATATGGGGCTCAAATTCATGACCCTGAATCAAGAGTGGCATGCTCTTCTGAGCCAACCATGCACCCCAAAATTTTGTTAAATTTTGAATATCCATTTTAAATTTTGAGTCATTCTTGTTCTAGAATGATGTTAATAAGAAATGGGCATTCAATATATATTTTAGATTAAATCAATTAACAATTATAAGTGTTGTTTCATAGTTCTTTTATATTTCAAAACTGCATAAAACCTTGTTAAAACATTTCTCATGTCTGTTGTTAATGTAAACCCTAATAACAATTATGTTTAAAATATACCATATTGTTTTTTAAACACATTGCATTTCTGGCCTTTTCTTTCAACTTTCTGTCCATTCACCTCAATGTCTTCTTACTCATACAATTAAGTTGACATTTCATCCCCAAAAGTGTGTACTAAATATTCTTTCTCCTTGTTACTTGTTAAATTCTTCCTTAAAGAGAAATATCACACTTATTCCTGAAGACCTCTCTTTATTCACATTTTCACACCTTTCTGTTTTCTACTTGACTCCAAGTCAGTTTCTTTAAAAAAGTTTTTTAATGTTTTTTATTTATTTTTGAGAGACAAAGAGAGACAGTGTGAGCAGGGAAGGGTCAGAGAGAGAGGGAGATACAGAATCTGAAGACAGGCTTCAGGCTCTGAGCTAGCTGTCAGCACAGAGCCCGACGCAGGGCTAAAACCCACTGACCATGAGATCATGACCTGAGCTGAAGTGGGACACTTAACAGACTGAGCCACCCAGGTGCCCCGTCAGTTTCTTATTTATATAATTTTATGCCAATCTCAGAGTACTTCTTTCTGCTCTAAGTAGTCTGTTGCTGAAGCATTTTGTTTTAAAATATAGGTTTTTGACTCTTAAACACAGAGAACAAAATGGTGGTTGTAGAGGGGAGGTTGATGGGCCAGATGGGTAAAATAGATAAAGGGAATTAAGAGTATACTTCTCAGGGCAGCTGGGTAGCTCAGGTTGGTTGAGCTTCTGACTTCTGCTAAGATCATGTTCTCGCGGTTCATGAGTTAAAGCCCCACATTGGACTTGCTGCTGTCAGTGTGGAGCCCACTTTGGATCCTCTCTCCCCCTCTCTCTGCCCCTTCCCCATGTGTGTGCCCACTCTCTCTCTCTCTCTCTCCCTCTCTCTCTCTTAAAAATAAATTTAAAAACAATTTTAAAAAGTATACTTTTCATGATGAGCACAGAGTAATGTATAGAATTGTTGAATCATTATATTGTACAGTTGAAACTAATATACTATATGTTCATCATATTTCAATAAAACTAAAATGTAGGTTTTAAGAGCACTGCATAGTGACAGATACTAGTTACACTTGTGGTAAACATAGCTAATGTATAGAGAAGTTGAATCACTAAGTTGTGTACCTGAAACTGATGTAACCTTGTGTGACAACATTACTCAATTAAAAATAATTAGTTGTGAGGAGCACTGGGTGTTGTATGTAAGTAACGAATCACTAAATTCTACACCTGAAACTAATATTACATTGTATATTAACTGGAATTTAAATAAAAACTTGAAAAAAAAGAAAATAATTATGTAAATTAAATGTAGGTTTTATAGCTATTGGGTATGGCAAGGCCAGCACATCAGGAGACAACTGCCATTGAGAAAAGAGTTGTGATACTCACTGATTCCAAGAGAGTGGGGCACCCCACTTCCTGGGAGACCAGAAGGGCAGAAGCACTAATGCCAGTTAGGAGGCAGTGGAGGTTAAGGAGAAAAAAACCTTTGTTATGGTTCCCATGGGAAGCAATGGGTAAGGCAGAGTAAGCAGATTGAGGACTGGCTATTCTGAATAAGTGAGGTGATTAGGACAGAGGAATAGTGGCTCTGAGTGTAAGCATCCTGTAGAGTGGGTGGGGTGCAGGTTCTGGATTGGTTGGTTCACATATGAAAGTCACACTCACAGGCACGTGGTTTTACTCTTAAGAATTAGCTAACCCTGGGAGAAGTAGTTCCTCCAGTGTCAGCAAGGCCTCAAATGTCAAAGCATCTAAATTATAGAAAATAAAAAGGTGTCCTTAATACACCCTTTCATAACTAAAAAACCTATACATTTTTATTTATTATTTGGATCCATTACATTATTGCATATCTGTTCAAGTACTTGAGTGGTGTTAAGCATGCTTTTCCTTTCAGAAATTTTGTTCACTTCTTCCTATGAGACTATACAAGTTTAAGAATTTGGTGAACCTGCCTTTTATTGATTCCATCTGGCTGCCAAGCATAGGCTTTCACATCTGTTTTGTAGCTCCCTGGGTACTTTCTGGACCCTACATAGAGATAAGTATGGAAGAGTGGAAAAATCATCTAATTATAAGTTAGGAATAGCAAATTGTATATTTTGAATAATGTAAGGTTTTTACTTTTACTTTGCCTTGCATATAATGGATGCCAGGTTATTTTAGTAGCTTTTTCAAATCTGTTTTTAGGGGGTTGGTGAGTTTGCATATCTTGAATTAGGTTTAAGTTTTAGAATCTTTCAAAGAGACATTTTAAATTTTTGTTCTCTCTCAAGTTATGTTGGTTACATGTTTTTCCTTGTTTTGTGTTTTTTTTTAATAAAAATTTTTAAAAAAATTTTTTGAGACAGAGACTGCATGCACATACACACACACACACACACACACACACACACACACACACACATAGGGGAGGGGCAGAGAGAGAGAGAGAGAGAGAGAGAGAGAGAATTCCAAGCAGGCTGTGCCCTGTCAGCTCAGGATTCCAACCCAGGAACCATGAGATCATGACTTCCAAAATCAGGAGTCAGATGCTTAATCTACTGAGCCTCACAGCAGCCCCTCCTTGTTTTTTTCTTTCTTCTTTTTTTTTTTTTAAATGAAACTATTGGTACTTAAAGAAATGAGCACTTCACTTATCATCTGCTTTGCAAACATTTTCCCCTAGTTTGTTAGATTTTTTTGCTTTGTTAATGGCACTAAAAACATTTTAATAAAAATTAATAGAATATTTTTTTAGCCTTTTACTTTAGATCTTATTTTAGGTCAGCTCACGTAGTCCATCTATACTTTAAATTTATAATCTTATTTAACCAGATTTTCTTGTAACATTTTATTTCTGTGTCATATTTCCAACATAGATCTTTTGGCCACTAGGAATTTATTTTGTTATTTAAATGGTATCTTAATTAGGAAAACTTAGAAGATATTTAGGATTGATTATAAACTCTCTATTTTTTCTCTAGGTGACACACTTTTTTGTCAATAATAATGTTTTAGTAACCAGCAAGTCCTTTATTATTCTATTCTTCTTTATCCTGATTATATCCGGATTCTTCTTACATCCTTAATTTCCCTCTTGTTTAGCATGGGTAGGCTCTTCTGCTTGCTTCTAACCAATAGAATGTTTCACAAGAAACATGGACTGTCACTTCATGGTTATGCTTCATAATTGTAATTTTCACCTTGTTGGAAAAATCTCTTTCTTGTTGGCTATGATAAAACACATTGTGTTGTGCAATATTCTATGCAGGGGTCCACATGGAAGGAACTGCATATGACCTCTGACAGATATACAGCAAGAAGCTGAGGACTTTAGTCCAATAGCCCCAAAAGAACTGAACTCTGCAAACACCAAGTGATTTTCAGTAAGATCCCTCCCCAGTCAAATTTTGAGATAAGACTGTAATATAGAGAAAAATCTCATTTACATAAAATATGCAACACACTAAATTTAACAAGCTAATACATTCAGGTTTTTTGTATTGGCACTTTTCAGTTAAATTAATTAATTGCAATTTCTGCACTTTGCTCTATCTTTCTCAGATTTGTTATCAATGCTAGATTGGCTAATTAACAAGATAAATGGCAAAGATTTCTTTTTTTCAAATCTTGAAAGTTATATTGTATATTATTTCCTTCATTACAAATTGAAAAATTCATGCAACTTCCTGATAGAAACTCTATCAAAAGCAAATGCTGTGAGGTTTATAAATCTTTTTAGTCAGAGCTTGGCTTTGTTTGGCATTCAATAAATGTTTGTTTTATTAATAATAGGACTCTGACAGTTTTACCAGTTTTTTTCAAAGTACTTAGCTGTTTAGGTTTTCCATCATACAATACTAGTTTTTAAATCTGTACTTTATATTTTATCTAATGCTTCAAATTATTAGCATGAGTTTACCAAAATAGTTTTTGATCTTTCAAAGTACTCTGTTACATGTTGTGACTTTTCTCATTCTTATTCAGTGCATGTGTGGCTTCTTCCTGTCTTCTGTTTAGATAAAATTGTTTCTTGTATACATTTATTATTCTACTCATTCTCCATTTCCTAATCCATTTTTTTATTTTATATTATGTCCAAATAGATGATTAATTTAATTTTATTCTCTCATGTAGCATTGAAACAGATCAAAACTGATGCTTTTTCTCTAAAAGCAAATTTAAATAACCATAAATTTATACATTTATTCTTTATATTAAAACAATTTTTTAGATATTAGCAATTTTGGTTATATTGTCTACTTTTACATTTATCAATAGATTTTTGTTTTTTTCTTTCTCTTTCATTATTTTTACTACATTTATTTGTATTGGTCAAAGTACATGATCCATATTATTTGGTACTTTTTTAATGTTTAATTTTTTAATGTTTATTTATATTTGAAGGAGAGAGAGAGAGGGAGACACAGAAGCAAAGCAAGCTTCAGGCTCTCAGCTGTCAGCACAGACCCTGACGTGGGACTCGAACTTGTGAACTGTGAGATCATGACCTGAGCCAAAATTGAACACTTAACCCACTGAGCCACCCAGGTACCCCAATATCCTTTCTTTCTTTAAAGTACATTTCCTCACATAAACTGATAGAGGCAAGTTAATTTTTATTTCTATTGTATTGCTGCAGACATTGTTTTTATATTTCCTACATTTCATAACAGTAGGTTAGTTTTTAAGGATTATGTCATTTCTAGTCTTCACTGTGGATTTCATCTTTTGTCATTTTATAGTACCCTCTCCGAGTGTCATTAATAAGTTTATTTTATATACAAACTTACTTGATGTTAGTATCTTGAACTAGATTTTTTTTTTTTAATAATGCTTGCCCAGCAATTTTTATCCATCTTTTACTGGCCTATCCATATTTTCGATCATGAGTGAAAACATAGAGTGGTGAAGAATATCTAAATAAATAACTATACAGACCCATTACCCATTGAGGCCACATGTTCTGAAGCTATCCTCTCAATGTTCCAAGCACGGCAGTTCTTATGGCAATTACATTAAAGAGACAAACAATTATAAGTCTCCCTGTGGTATAATTCTATCAGGACAAGTACTTATGGGAACGGGAAGTACTTTGTAGTAGTGAGATCAGCATTATTTTAAGCACTAAAATGCAACTTACTGAGGCTAAATAACCCAAGTGATAGCATTCACAGGACATCCTTAGATTTGAGGTTAGCAAATGTTATCTGTTTTGGCTATATAACATTCAATAGAATCACAAACAGAAATGCGTTACCAAAAAGAATGTCTCAGAAGATAGAAGTTAAAGAAAAATGTTTTAAACACTATATACCTTTCCTGCTATTTTATTAGATGTCTGTCTTTTTGATATAATAAGGACAAATACAAGAGACTGTATTAAAAATGGTTGTTTTCTAAAAATATTAAAGACTAAAAATAGAGTTTTCCTGTCTCTTACTCAAATATTGCAGAAGTGCAATGTTGCTTGGATCTTGGAGAACTGGATATAGAAACTACTTTTATGATCGAGAGCTCATGGTGATTTTATCCTTGCTATACACAAAGTTCCATGAATGTAGTAACCAAGACTCCAGTAATTCTCTTCCTATATTCTCACTGCCTAATACTGTGCATGGTATATAATAAATGCACTATTGTTGCTTAATACATATTATTCACTTTGGATAAATGAATGAATGAGGTTGAATACTACTACCTACTGTAAATTAGAAGTTTGTCATCCTCGAATAGTGACACAATGTCCTATGAGATTAGTTTTTAAATTAAAAGAAAAAAAGTGTAATTCGTGATAACTGTGTGCTTATATGTGTCAGGATTGTCCTAGGTTCTGAAGACCCATACTAAGCAAAGCAGACAATATGCTTCATCTTTAAGAGTTGCCTTTTTTTTTTCCAAAAGAATGCTTTGTGTGAAGTTTAGCCACTCTATTCAAGAATAGAGTTTATATTACTTTGTCCCATTAGAAGACAGAGAATTACAAGATTTGAGAATGTACATTTAGAAGTAGGTAAAAAATAGGGGTTGCCATTTGTTTAGAAGAGCTATTTACCAGTAAGTTGCTATGCATGAGAGCCAATTCAGATTTGTCCCTTAAGAGAGGAGGGCTTCTAGAATGCTACCATCTCCTAAATGTGTAGGCATTCTGTACAAATTATGCTCACAGGATAAATAGGCAAAGTCTCTAGGCCTCCTTGATGCATGACGAATTGAGTAATTCATAATGTCCACTACTTTAGTCATTTCCATCAAACCATAGTCATAAAAATAATGAGTTAAAAGGGTCTCTTTTATTAGCAAGAAGTTAAAAAAAATCAAAGTACCAGTGAAACTCTGAATCTTGAGTTTCTAATAAAAAATGTTTACTTAAGTTAATAGAATTACTTGAATGATGTGGAAAACAATAGGAAAAAACCCTCATGAAATTAAGTCAGTTATATTTTTAGCAATGTAGCATTTATTGAGCAACTATCCTTGGATTTATTGCTAAATTCTACATAGAAATATTTATAGCTCTGAAATTCTCCTAATTTATCCTAATAGATTTATCTGTTTGTCTATTGCCTCCACTATCTAAAGAACAAATTAAAGATAAAGCCTAGGTCTTCCATATCAATAATAACAACAATAACAAAGAAACATATAAACGCTATGTTGTATGCATTTGTTGAAGCATTTTATAAACATCAGTGACACTCATAACTATCACATGAGGTGGTGTCTTTAAAAAATCCTGACTTCAATTCCAGTATCTGAATTTATAGTCCGTGCTTTTAAACACAATATTATGCAATATCCACTAGCACATTTTAGTTAGTTAACAACTGTCTCTTTTAAATAATTTGTGGAGAAATGCTTACATTTTTAAAAATCAATGACTGTATAAATGCATAAGTATAAAAAATACAAATATAATCTCTCTTCTCTAGGGTTTCACAGTGTAGAACTAGGAATCTGGTACATTAACACAGGAGTAAATTCAAACTTTTTGTGCTGTGTTTTTTTACCTTTTCTGTTTTTATACAAAATCATGTTGATTTCTTTGTGTGTGTATAATGATAGCATATTTCTAAGACTAATTATGAGTTTCTTCTGAGGCTTTTCTCATATAGAGATAATATCTCTTATTCAGAGTCCTTTATTGGGCTATAAGGTGCAGTAATACAATTTAAGCATAATATTCTTCTATTTTTTAAGATTTTAATTTTTAAAAAATGTTTATTTATTTTGAGAGAGAGAGACATAGACAGAGAGAGAGAGAGCAAGGGATGGGCATAGAGAGAGGGAGAGAGAAAATCCCATATATCCATGTTGTCAGTGCAGTGCTGGACATGAGGCTCAATCTCATGAACCATGGGATCATGACCCGAGTTGGTACCAAGAGTCAGATGCTTAACCCACTGAGCCACCCAGGCACCCAGCATAATATTCTTCTTGAATTAAAAAGATTACGTTTTGTCTCAATCCTACTATAGTATAGTCAAAAATACTATAGTAGCACTTCCTTTTAGGTAATAACAATGAGAGAATTTAAAACTTAATCTATAAAAATATAAATACTATATTGTATTAAAATATTTGTGATTTAAATTTTAAACTTATTAAATTGCCATTAAATATAGCATGATATTCTTTACCTGGAGGTTTTTATTTTCTTCCAAAGATTGCATAACACAGTAACATGCATTTATAATCTAGATATAAGGTATATGATAATTTTTTGTACATTCATTTAGGCTTAAACATTTAGATTTCTGTCCATACATTTATGTTTCACTTGTGGAATCCTTGTCTTCTGTTCCCTTCCCTTTCTCAAAGGGGATTTTATTACACTATTCTCTATCCACAATGAATTTAGTTATTTCTATGCTTACCCAAAGATAGATGCTATGAACATATAGTTCAAAGTCGTATGTGATAAGTGGACTACATGATTTTTCAAGCTGAGTCACTCTTGAGACTCACAAGTGTTTTTGTTAATTAAGCAAAGATAGTGTAAACTAGTTCTATTCTAAATAAACTGGGACATAAGTTCATCCCATGTACAAATTTTCCAACTCTACCTAAGCTAATCTGCCATGGAGGACAGGTGCATTCATAGCTCTCTCACTTTAGGGTAGAATTTTATCACATTCCATCTTTTCTGGATATCCAATAAGGAGAATTTATAAATTTGGTCACTAGAGGCATACTGACCTAACAAGCTGCCTAGTGAACAGATACTGTGTGTACTATTAAGGAAAAAAAAAGAGTGGCTCAGTCAGTTAAGCATCTGGTTCTTGATTTGGGCTCAGGTCATAATCTCACAGTTCATGGGTTCAAGCCTTGAATCCAGCTCTGTGCTGACAGCATAGAGCCTGTTTGGGATTCTATCTGTCTCTCTCTCTGCCCCTCCCCTGCACTCTCTCTCGCTATCTCTGTCTCTCTCTGTCTCTCTCTCTCAAAAGTAAATAAATAAACATTTAAAAAAAGAAAAAATATTTTCCAATTAAACAGTGATTTAATGCCTATTTATTGTACTCCTCTTTAATATTTATTACATTAATGAAAATATTTTGTCATATATTATACTTGTCATACAAAAAATAAAATTATAAGGGAAATAAGTTAGTGGATTTATTCCTAAAATTGTTTTTGTATTTACAGTAAAATTCTTCTGATCACCTTTTAAATCAACAATTGATAGCTGTGTTTTCCCACACAATATCGTTGAGTCCATCATGCATATAGGTGATAAAACTCAAACATAAACAAAAAACTTTTATAACATAACTGAAAAGCAATGTTACTTGCTAGGACAGCTTTGCATCTTCGTAGAATTAGGTGTGTTTTCAAACTATATTTTATTGGTATATACCATCAATATAAAGTTCAAAACCTGTAAAGGTAGGTGTGCCTCAGTAGCTCAATCAGTTTAAGCATCTGAATCTTGATTTTGGCTCAGGTCATGATCTCACGCTTGTTTGCAAGACAGGAACCCTGTGTGGAGGACTGCAATGGGCCTTGCGCTAGACAGGGAGCCTCCTTACAGTTCTCTCTCTATTTCTCTGCCCCCCTCTGCTGACTTTCTTTCTCTCTCTCTCTCTCTCTCTCAAAAAAGATAAAACATTAAAAAAATAAAAGTAGATTAGAGATATAATAGTAATTACTTATAATTATACCTTTAAAACTTTGTGAGATGAATTTAAAGGTTGTAAACTATACCAGAGGTATTTTACTTAACCAGTCATCTAGATTGGATATAATGCAGTGATATAATGTCATATCTTCTTTGTCTAGTTTTGTTTAATATTTTGTCCACAGGACTCTGTTGTTCATGTGCATATAGCAAAAGTTCATTCCTTTTCATTGCTGTATAGTATTCTTCACATGAATATATCATAATTTGAGTGTTCTATTGATGGATAGATGGGTTGTTTCTGGTGTGTGGTTAATTAATTATTTGAACTTCTTTAAAGTCTTTTGAGCAGATATTCATATTCCCACATCAGTATATGAATTCCTAAACATTCCAGTAGTGGTTTTTGTGAATTCCATAATTAGAAGTATTCTGTTGGTTGTAAAATGGCATTTAAAGTATTTATTAGCAAGCCTGAAGAAAGACAATTCCCATATCTGTGGTTAAAGGCAGAACATAAGTCCCAGATCATTGTTCTTATATGTACTCTGGTAATATGTTTTATTAAAAAGTTTGAGACAGACAATTCTTCACTGTAGGGGGCCGAGCTGGGCACTGTAGGGTATTTGGCAGCATCCTTTGACCTCTACCACTAGATGCCAGTCATACTTGCCTTCTCCTTGCCCCCAAGATTGACAACCTCAAGTCTCCTGTTATTGCCAAATATCCCCTCAGAGGCAAAATTACCCAAGGTAAAGCACCACTGAATAAAGGATTCAATCAACTTTATGTTCCACATCAGGAAAAACAAATCTTTTGGTATTTTATCTAGACACAAGATCATGCCTCAAGCATGTTCTAAAAGCGGAATAGTGGAATACTCACCAGTGTTACACCCTGTTGATCGAGAAAAAGGAATGTATCTTAAAGATTTAACCATGGCATACAATCTTGGATATGTTATTTCACCAATGAGAATGTATTTCTAATATACATTTTGTGAATTAAAAAGCCTCTAACTTTCACCAAAATGAGACAATTTATATTGTAATTGTTTATTTTTGGAAGCTAAAGAACATTGAATCAATTTATAGAAAACACTTCTGGAATATTGCTTTTCCAATTTAATGCTAAATGACCATTCTTGGAATATGCATTAATTATTAATATGGATTAATTATTAATTTTAGGATAAATAACTGTCCCATGAACTAGCCTAAATTAAGACATATATAACATCACAGTGTTTATTTAAAAGTAAATTACAGATATCATAGTAATTGGTTATAATTATACCTCTCAAAGTCTATGAGAAGAATTTAAAAGTTGTAAAATATGCCAGAGATACTTTACTTAACCAATCAGCTAGGTTGGAAAATAAGTTGTTTAGATGCTTTAGTATTATTGAGTAGCATACTATTAAACATCTTGGCTTCCCAACCTCCCCTTTACTATAAACTTGTAAGTATAGCAATATTGAATTTTGTGATATGTTATGATTTTGTATTTTGATATAATAGTGTTATATTTCTTCTCCTTTGAGCTCCATTGTGATTTCATTCTTTTATGTATGACTAAATTAACCAAATAATTATTTAAAATTTTAAAGGACCAAAAAACTATTAAAAGGAAATATTTGTAGTATCAGTCTATGATCGCCCACTAATTAGATTTTAAGTAATAGTGTCTTCATCAAAATATCTCAAGGAATATTTACCATCTCCCAATTCAAAGAAAACTGTTTTCCACAAATTATCTACTTTACTGACTTCTGTTCCTATTAGAAGAATCTTGTATGGTGTGAATCTGAGTTCTCCCTCCTTTTGATGTATTCCTGGTGACTCAACAATAATGTGGAATTATTTATTCCCTCACTTATTTTGGAGAAAATGGTAAATTTCAGAATGGGTTTTGCTAAAAATTGATCTTGTATCTGATAGAACCTTGGAATCTATGAAACTTTTCAAGTGACAAGTTAATTGAGCTCCTCTACCTTAGCAGCCGAAGAGTCTCAACATTATACAAGCTCATCTCAACACTTCTATAGATAGAATTTTCAAAGGTGCCTCTTCACACAGTAGGGACTTGCTTTGATACCTGTGGTGTTCATAAGCTAATTTCATAAATCTCATAATTTGTAAATTATCAACAATCTCATAAATTCATAGCAAATATATTTTAATGGCATTAGTGCTGAAATGATGGCACTCATTTTGAGAACTCTTTTTTTTAAATATTGGATGTGCCATATTATATTTATATATTATTTCAGAACCATATTTTGTCCACCTAAGAACCAAATATATTCTAACTATATAATTTTTTAAGTTGTTTTATTTTTTTGCTACTATATTTCTTCTACTACATTTGACATATATATTTGTGTTCTCATTAATATTGTTCTTGAAATTTCAAATAAATGATGTCTTATCTGTAATGTTTCATTTAGAAGAATATAATTACATAAACACAGTATTCAGAGGATATTCTATTTGGAAGACAGTAATTGCTTTCTCTTTAAGGTACCAGGGATACAGAATGCATGTATGGAAGGATAGCATTTATAAGAAAAGGAAATGTCAGTATTTCCTACAAGTTAGGAAACTGCCATGATACCTTTATTTTAAATATGAAGATATTTATAACTGAAAGTTAAGAAAAACATATTTTGAAGAGAACACACACAAATCACATCTCATATATCGCACTGGAAAGGAAAGGTATTATTATGGACTTAATAAAAGCTCAGCTTTCAAAAGATTTGTAGAATTCATTCTGTTTTGTAATGATTTATTTATTTTTAAGAGAGAAAGCACGAGCAGGGGAGGGGCAGACAGAGAGGAGGACAGAGGATCTGAAGCAGGCTCGGTGCTGACAGCAGCCAGCTCCACTGCGGGCTCAAACTCACAAACCATAAGATCATGACCTGAGCCAAAGTTGGACGCTCAACCAACTGAGCCACCCAGGTGCCCCATCATTCTTAAACTGCAGTCTATACTACAGTTACACCAAGTACTTAAAATAATTTTGATAACTTTTTTCCTTTGGATGATGCTACAGTTAGCTCAACTGAATCACTATCTATGTGCCGTAAGAAAAAAAAAAGGAACTTTGATTCTGTGTACACCAATATCAGAAAAAACATGCATAATAAAAATTATCAACTTATCTTCCTTCTCATCCTATTTTAAATTTTTTATTTTGGGGGTACCTGGGTGGCTCAGTTGGTTAAGTGTCTGACTTTCAGCGCAGGTTGTGATCTTGTGGTTCCTGACTCCAAGCCCCACGTCCAGCTCTGTGCTGACAGCTCAGAGCCTGGAGCCTGCTTTGGATTCTGTGTCTCCCTCTCTTTCTGCCTCTCCCCTGCTCATACTCTGTCTGTTTTTCTCTCTCAAAAATAAATAAACATTAAACATTTTTAAAAATAAATAAGTTTTTTATTTTTTAAAATTGGGTTAATTATACCTTTATACTCCCATGATATCCATAAGTAAGTATCAGATAATAATAGACAAACGATGTTACATAGCAAAATACCTCATTTAGTCTTCCCACCTACTTGACCAAGCACTTATAGTTGCCCATTACTTACCCAGTTATTTGCCTTGGTCAGATATTAGTCAGGCTTATCTCCTCCCCACAGAGCCTTGAACTTTGGTTTGTTCCTAAACTTAAATAAGCTCTAAGGTTTGTATCATTTCCCTTTACCAACTCATTCCAAAGATTGACCACAGAGAGAAACATTTTCTCTTAAATACCTAATCAAGCTTCTATTCACCCCCACTAGTTGCTCCTTCTACAATAAAGTTTCTGTTAGATCTACTTACCTCTCCCCAGAGGACAAAAACCCCAAAAAACTTTTTGTGTGTAATTTTGAGATGCTTGGAGATCTTGTAGTCAGAGTATTCTTCCTACTATGACAGTCTTTTCAAAAAAGTTTATTCTTACTAAAGTCCAGGTTTATTTTTTATTTTTTATTTTTATTTTTTGGCATGCAAGTATATTTAGTCCAGGTTTATTTTTATTTGACAAACCAATGTTGTTATTAGCCTCATTTTTGCCATTTAGGAAAATGCATATGAAATAAGTAAAAGTAATTTAGCAAAGATAACACATATAATAAGGTTCATACTAGTGTCTTAACACAGGTCTGGATTACACACAATTCTCATTTATTATATAACCTTATATTATACTTCCCCAAATGTGAAAATATTAGAAAGGTGTGTGCATGTTTAAAAACACCGTGTTTTTCTAAGCTTCTAACCTGTTTCCCATCCTTCCTCAGTTTTGGGAATGCATCTTGTGAGCCATCCCTAAGTAGAATTATTAGGCACATATAATTTTTTTGTCACTTGGCCATGTGTTTAGTCCTCAGAATATCAAGCATAAGTTTATATTTGAGCTTAAATCTAACAGCCGAGTCATGTGCTCAGGTACATGCCATGCAAATAGAGACCACATGCCCCTGTCTTCTGGTAGCCTGGCTGAGTCCTCCGGGATACCTCATCCTCCGCTGGTGGGGTTGTTTGGATCTAGCCCTCCATCTGAGCTCTCCTGCATTTCATTGCTCAGAACCTTGAAATATGATCTAACAATCACATTCCAGGAGTTGATTAAAACTTAACAGGGGACTCTAAAAGATAATCTTTTAAACCCAAATGAATGAGCCTGTGAATTCCATCATCACTGGATAGAATTCCAGGAATTTGAGCAAATGAGACATTTCAGAAATGTGGGGCTTGAATTTGCTCTGTTCAAATGTATCACAGAGGAATGTAAAAAAATGTGAAATTGTCTGTAGCCTTTGCTGAAGTATCTATTTGCAAATCCCATCACTTTGCAGTTTCATTGTAGGATAAATGAATTAGTGCCGCCTAGATTTTTAGCTTATGTAGAAACCAACAAAGGTGGCTTTTCTGACTTCCCACTTCCCTGTACAATTTTAAGAAAACTTACAATCACCATTCCAGTTTTTTTATACAGTTTATTGTCAGGTTGGTTTCCATAAAATACCCAGTGCTCATCCCCACAATTGCCCTCCTCCATGCCCATCACCCCACTTCCCCTTTCCCCCTCCCTCTTCAGCCCTCAGTTTATTTTCAGTATTCAAGAGTCTCTCATGATTTGCCTCCCTCCCTCTCTCTGTTTTCCCCCCTTCCTCTCCCCCATGGTCCTCTGTTAAGTTACTCCTGTTACATTTATGAGTGAAAACGTATGGTATCTATCCTTCTCAGCCTGACTTATTTGACTTAGCATGACACCCTCAAGTTCCATCCACATTGCCACGAATGGCCAAATTTCATTCGTTCTCATTGCCATGTACTATTCCATTGTATATATAAACCACATCTTCTTGATCCATTCATCAGTTGATGGACATTTAGGCTCTTTCCATGATTTGGGTATTGTTGAAAGTGCTACTATGAACATTGGGGTACATGTGCCCCTATGCATCAGCACTCCTGTATCCCTTGGGTAAATTCCTAGCAGTGCTATTGCTGGGTCATAGGGGAGTTCTATTGTTAATTTTTTGAGGAACCCCCACACTGTTTTCCATAGCGGCTGTACCAGTTTACATTCCCACCAGCAGTATAGGAGGGTGTCCGTTTTTCCACATCCTCGCCAGCATCTATAGTCTCCTGATTTGTTCATTTTAGCCACTCTGACTGGCGTGAGGTGGTATCTCAGTGTGGTTTTGATATTTATTTCCCCGATGATGAGTGACGCTGAGCATCATTTCATATGTCTGTTGGCCATCTTTGGAGAGTGTCTATTCATGCCTTCTGTCCATTTCTTCACTTATTTGTTTTTCAGGTGAGGAGTTTGGTGAGTTCCTTGTAGATTTTGGATACTAGCCCTTTATCCGATATGTAATTTACAACTATCTTTTCCCATTTCATCGGTTTCCTATTAGTTTTCTTTGCTTCCTTTATAGTGCAGAAGCTTTTTATCTTGATGATGTCTCAATAGTTCATTTTCACTCTTGATTCCCTTGCCTTGGGGGGATGTGTCGAGTAGGAAATTGCTCCGGTTGAGGTCAAGGAGGCTGTTTCCTGCTTTCTCCTCTAGGGTTTTGATGGTTTCCTATCTCACATTCAGGTCCTTCATCATTTTTGAGTTTATTTTTGTGTATGGTGTAAGAAAGTGGCCTAGTTTCATTCTTCTGCATGTTGCTGTCCAGTTCTCCCAGCACCACCTGCTAAAGAGGCTGTGTTTTGTCCATTGGATACTCTTTCCTGCTCTGTCAAAGATTAATTGGCCATACATCTGTGGGTCCAATTCTGGGTTCTCTATTCTATTCCATTGGTCTATGTGTCTGTTTTTGTGCCAATACCATACTGTCTTGATGATGTCAGCCTTGCAATAGAGGATAAAGTCTGGGATTGTGATGCCTCCCGTTTTGGTTTTCTTCTTCAATATTACTTTGGCTATTCAGGGTCTTTTGTGGTTCCATACAAATTTTAGGATAGTTTGTTCTAGCTTTGCGAAGAATGCTGTTGCAATTTTGATTGGGATTGCATTGAATGTGTAGATTGCTTTGGATAATAATGACATTTTAACAACATTCTTTCTTCCAATCCATGAGCATGGAATGTTTTTCCATTTCTTTGTGTCTTCTTCAATTTTCTTCATAAGTTGTCTATAGTTTTCATCATACAGATCTTTTACATCTTTGGTTAGGTGTATTCCTAGGTACTTTATGGTGTTTTGTGCAATTGTGAATGGGATCAGTTTCTTGATTTCTCTTTCTGTTGCTTCATTATTGGTGCCTAAAAATGCAACCGATTTCTGTACATTGATTTTGTACCCTGCGACTTTGCTGAATTCATGGATCAATTCTAGTAGGCTTCTGGTGGAGTGGGTCGGGTTTTCCATGTAGAGTATCATGTTATCTGCGAAAAGTGAAAGTTTTCCTTCAAGATAGATCACATACTGGGTCATAAATCAGCCCTCCATAAATGTAAACAAATTGAGATCATACCAAATTGATATATTAAGAGCTCTACATTCTGAGGCTAGGGAATTCACTTTCTTCTCAAGTGGAGTGTTAAAATCCCCTGCAATTAGCACATTCTTATCAATAAGATTGTTTCTGTTTGTGATTAATTGTTTTATGTATTTGGGTGCTCCCGAATTTGGCATGTAGATGTTTATAATTTTTAGCTCTTCCTGATTGAGAGACCCTGTAATTATTATATAATGTCCTTCTTCATCTTTTGTTACTGCCTTTACTGTAAAGTCCAGTTTGTCCGGTATAAGTAGGGCTCCTCTGGCTTTCTTTTGACTTCCTTTCACATTATTTCTCCATCCACTTACTTTCAATCTGAAGGTGTCTTCAGGTCTAAACTGAGTCTCTTGTAGAAAGCAAATAGATGCATTTTGTTTTTTTATCCATTCTGCTATCCTATGTCATTTGATTGGAGCATTTAGTCCGTTTACATTCATTGTATTATTGAAAAAATATGGGTTTAGATTCATTGTGTTCTCTGTAGGATTCATGCTTGTAGGATGTTTCTGGTACCTTGTATTCCTTACAATATTTCCCTCATAGAATCCCTCTTAGGATTTCTTGTAGGGCTGGTTTGGTGGTGATGAATTCTTTCATTTTTCTGTTTATTTGGGAAAACCTTTATCTCTCCTTCTATTTTGAATGACAGACTTGCTGGATAAGGGATTCCTGACTGCATATTTTTTCTGCTCATCACATTGAAGATTTCCTGCCATTCCTTTGTGGCCTGCCAAGTTTCAGTAGATAGATCTGTAAGCACTCTGATAGGTTTCCCTTTGTATGTTAGGGCCCTTTTATCCCTAGCTACTTTCAGAATTCTCTCTTTATCCTTATATTTTGTCATTTTCACTATGTTATGTCGTGCTGAAGGTTGATTCACATTACATCTGAGGGGAGTTTCTGTGCCTCTTGGATTTCAATGTCTATTTCCTTCCTCAGATTGGGGAAGTTCTTGGCTATAATTTGATCAAGCACCCCTTCAGGACCTCTTTCTCTTTCTTCTTCTTCAGGAATTCCTATGATATGGATATTGTTCCGTTTGATTCTATCAGTCAGTCTCAAATTCTCCTTTCATGCTCCTGGATCAATTTATCTCTCTTTTTCTTGGCTCCCTCTTTTTCTATAATTGTGTCTTCTAATTCACCTATTCTCCTCTCTGCATCTTCAATTCGTGCAGTGGCAGCCTCCATTTTATTATGCACCTCATTTATAGCATTTTTTAACTCATCACAGCTATTTTTAAGGTCCCTAGTTTATATCAATAGCTTCTCTGATGACTTCCATGCTTTTTTCAAGCCCAGTGTTTACTTTTGTGACAATTGTTCTAAATTCTTGCTCTGTTATGTTGCTTATATCGGTTTTGAGCAATTCTGTAGCTGTGACTTCTTCCTGAAATTTCTTTAGAGGAGAGTTATTCCGTTTGTTCATTTTAGCTAGCTTTCTGTCTCTCTTCAGTTTTAAAAGCTTGTAAGATGTGATCTAATGATGGCAATGCATCACTGTTGGCCTTGCCTGGGCTCTGGAAAAAAAAAAAAAAAGACAGCTCTCCAGAACAGATGGACGTGGTTTGGTGTAGTCAGGTCTTGCCTCCACTGTGGGTCCAAGGCTGCTCCCCTAGGCCCCACCTTCCTAGTTGTGGGGAGTAGAATGGGGGCACCCCAGTACCTTCTTGAACCAAGCGTTGCAGCCCACTCTTTTGGGTCCAATCTCTCTGTGCTGTAGGTGGGCCAAGTTGTATTTCCCAATCCCCACCTCATTTCCAGATCCTAGTCCATGCACTTTAATGATACCACCCAAGATGTACTCACACAGACTGGTGGCTTCCTAGCCAGGGATCTAGTAGGGGGTATAGGGAGCAGTTTCTCCTGGCACTGCCTGGGATCCGGGTACTGAGCCCAAGGAAAGCACCCCAGCTAGAAAGGATCTCTCTCCCTGTGCCCTGTGGTTATAGATGGGATGATAGTATCCTTCTCCATCCCAGGCTGAGGTTTTTCTCTTCTCTAGAGATAGCTCTATGAGTGTTTTCAGCCTCTCTTTCTCTTCCCCTCATTTCTCTGCGGCTCTGCGCAGCTCTGCTTGGCTCTGCGTGGTGGGGCTCCCTCCCCTCCAAGCCTCCGGGTCCCAGCCTGTTTCTATCTTCCTTAGTTTGCACTCACGCACCTATGAAGCTGTCTTCTTAGTCATCTCTGTCTCTTTTCCTCCCATACTCTTGCGGATCAGAGTATTGTGGCTTCAGTCCTTTTTAGATGCAGGTGGGAGAAACTATAGAGCTCCCTACCTCTCTGCCATCTTTCCCAAAGCCAGCTCACCATTCCAGTTTTTGATCTTTAATGTATTTTACCTCAAATGGACTTAGAATAAGTAATAAAAATTTATTTAAAACAGTTCAGAATATGCCAGCTGGTGAAATTGTTTATCAAGCCCATACTGTATGGTTCTCTATGTGTTATCTCCATGATGTAACCCATATAATTTGTGGGCCAAGCATCTTCTAGAATAAATAACAGATGCGAGCACAAAAGAAAGGAGACCTATTCTGAAAACAATATGAAAAATGATTCTGGATTTCTAAGTTTAAGATGTTAGCTATGATTATTGTGCCACAAAAAATAGCAAGAGTCTACCTTTAGGATAAAGAAGCAGTTACAGATGCATGGCTGTGCACATCCATTAACAATGGAAAATTACTTTTCCAGGCTATGTAGGAGCAAAAACTCAAGCCTATGCTTATATTTGAGCTGAAATCTAACAGCTGAATCATGTGCTCAGGTGTGTGTCATTGTAGTGTGGCCTTTTCTTCTGAAATATTTTATTGGTATCTTCCTGAATTTAAACAGTGTCAATAAACTGTGGAATTATAACATATCTGAAGGGGGGTGCCTGGGTGGCTCAGTGGGTTAAGCATCCGACTTCAGCTCAGGTCATGATCTGCAGTCCATGAATTTGACCCCCGCTTTGGGCTCTGTGCTAACAGCTCAGCCTGGAGCCTGCTTCCGATTCTGTGTCTCCTTCTCTCTCTGCCCCTCCCCTGCTTGCTCTCTCTGTCTCTCTCTCTCTCAAAAATAAATACACATTTAAAAATTTTTTAAAAATTGGGGCGCCTGGGTGGCTCCATCAGTTGAGTGTCAACTATGGCTCAGGTCATCATCTCATAGTCTGTGGGTACAAGCCCTGAGTCGGGCTCTGTGCTGACAACTCAGAGCCTGGAGCCTACTTCCGATTTTGTGTGTCCCTCTCTCTCTGCACCTCCCCTGCTCATGATCTGTCTCTCTCTGTCTCTCAAAAATAAGTAAATGTTAAAAAAATAATTCTAAAAATTTTTAAAAGATAAAGTATCTGAAGGAAGAAGGATGCTAAAATTAATATAAAAACTGAAGTGGAAAAAAATGTTAAATGAAAAGAAAAGGGGAAAGACGGAAACAAACCATCCAATCATGGGATTCCAACTAATGAATAACTTAGACTGATTTTGTAATCTATTTAAACAGATAATTTTGATTTTGCAAAATTTGAGATAAATGTAGGATTTAAATCCTACGGTGAAAATAGGAAAGTATTAAATTATAAAAATTTATTTTGACTCAAAGAAAGAACACACACCTATTACAAATCTATATATTTATCTATACCTGTATATTTCTTTGTATAAGGTAGCATATGTTCTTTTATAAGAGAAAAGTAAAATATATTCATAAGTTGAGAATGTAGCTTTTATCATATTATTTTAGGAAATAACCTTTAATTTAAAATTTAGGAAATAATTTTAAAAGTTATTATATGGTAAACATTGAATAAAATAATGTGTGTGTTTTGTGATTATATTTTTAATTTTCCTTCCCTATTTTCAATATCTCCACCTTCGACAATTTCCTTTTGTCTTTATGTACCCAATTGAGAAGCTACTTTACTCAAAAGATTAAAACATATAATGCATAGAAAATATTTAACCCACTGCTTAAATACATGGTATTTGCTTGACAAATTATAGTTATTAATAATAGTATATACTAGCTAACTTCTGACCTTCTTTAAGCCTCAAATCCATATCTTCAGCTGAAGTGATTAAACACTTGATAGGTAAAACTGCAACCCTAGAGTTAATTCTTGTACAATCAATAGTGGTGGATTGGTGGTGGGCGACTAGCCATATATCAATATCTTACTTCATACACAGGTGGCTCAACAGTGCTCAAAGGAGCACATATATAAAACTACTGCTTTGAAAAGCAGTCAACAAGTTATCTTTTTAAAGCAAGATAATACAAATATTAAGCACAAACCCATATCAGTGTTTCGAGCCTGTTTTTTTTTTTTTTCCTTTATTTATTTTGAGAGAGAGCACACACTTGCGTGAGTGGTAGGGTTGGGTCCGGGGAGGAGAAACAGAGAATCCCCAGCAGTCTCTGTGCCATGCTGTCAGCATGGAGCTGGATGTGGGGCTTGAATTCATGAACCATGAAATCATGACCTAAGTCAAAATCAAGAGACAGATGCTTAACTGACCAAGCCACCCAGGCTCCCCTCGAATCTGTTACAGTAATGGACATAATAATTGCCAATCTTTTCACTATTTTAATCTGTCTCATTCCTCTGTAGTCTGAAGACTGGCACTGCACTCCTTCCAAAATTATATATAAAAATTAAACTGATTAAGATGAGTTCTGGCATCATCTCTGTGGACTCAAATCCATGGCATAATTCTGGGTTAGCTGTATTTGCTGAAAGGTCTCTGATTTTGCCTCAGTTGTTTCCTTTGGGCATCAAGGCTTGACATAAATGTATACCCTAATGATACAGCCTAGAGCTTTTACAGACCATGCTTTCTATTAAATGCAGCATGAAGGATGATAGAGTATCTTAGGTGAATTCCCATTAGGCTTTTACTTTGGTTGTCTCTTCTCAGGATAAAGAAAAAAGATTGCAGAAAGCTGTTTCTACATGAGCTTTGTCCCACCGCATGGTATTTTATTTCTGATCCAATGAGGGATTAGTTGCCTACTCAGCTGATTAAGTTTCTAATTTGGCAATTCATATTCTTTATTTCTATGCTTTTTTTCTGTTACATTCCCTAGGTCTTTCTTAGGAATGGCTTCATTTACATTGAACTGGCTTTCTTTATGGAGGTTGGGGCTCCTGGTAGCCTTTGAAAATATTTTACAGACTATGCAGCCCTCTGCTAATTGATGCTTTGCCCTTTTTCTAAACAGACTTAAATATTTGGATCTAGCAAAAGCTAAAAGATTCTGAATCTAATATTGAATAATTATACAAGAGTAACACCTTAACACTGTTTTTATATGTTTATTAAAATAAGCTTGCTATATGCAGTATTCATAATTTAACAAGGAAATTACAGCTTATAAGATGCAAAATGTGCATAATTGTTTTTAAGCGTATTTGGAATAAGCTATTGTCTCCTCAAATGCTTTAATTAACTGATCAGTTAATGGCTATGGGATAGTCCCTTATCAACATTGAGATTTGCTGGATGCACATTGAATAGGACTATAGTCGTCTGTGTGTGAAAATGAAGCCATGAAACTTCATTTAAAGAAACTGAAATTTCCACCGCAGAGACTAATCCAATGCTTATTAATCTTTAGTTGAACCAATTTAGAATTGCCTGATTAATTAAGTGATTGAATATGTTTCAAAAACCACCTGCAACTGTCTTCTATTTGTCAATCATTTTGATAGACTCTGAATATTTAAGTCATTTAAAGTTATTCAATGTCTGTATTCCATAGTTAGCATTGATGTTTAACTACATGAATGATTTCATTTTGTTTAACTATAGTTTATCTTATTTGGTAAATAGGTGTAATAGGCATATGTGAGCTAATTCAGAACTGATAAGGGAGAACAGATCAATAAACCAATGGAGCAGACTCGCCTTATTGTACTTTTACCTTAAATTCCTAAAACTGACATGTACATATGTGCCATATGCATGTGAACATGCATATATATACATACAAAACCTCTTTATATGTCAGTTATATATATATATATGCTAAATATTAATATATATAACATATATACTGCATATTAAAATATATGTAACATATTACAAAATCCATAACTAGCTTGAGAAACAAAAAATAGTCACCAGGAGAAAATATATTGAAATTAATTCCAGAAAGACTAACTGTGGACTATGGCCTTATTTGGAAATAGGGTTATTACAATGGCATTTAGTTGAGGTCATACTGGAGTAGGGTGGACCCCTAATATAATATGACTAGTGACTCTTAAAGAGGGAAATTTAGACACACACATATACAGACACACACACACATACACACACACACACACACACATATACCATGTGAATATTGGAGCTATACTGTAATTAGCCAAAGGACTACCAGAGGCTAGGAGGTCTGAACATATCTTTCACTAGTGCCTCCAGAGGGAGCATGGCCCTCCTAACACCTTAATCTGAGACTTTTAAAGCCTCCAGAACTGCAATAGAATAACTATTGTTTAAGCTATTCTGTTTATGGTGCTTTGTTATGGCAGCTCTATTAAGCCAATGCAACTGTACAGACAAGTATGATCAGTGGGCACATATGCAAATATTAACAACCAGAGACAAATATCTGAAGATTGTCTCTCAATTTTAACACTGTTCGAAGTTAGATTGGCTAATGTGGATGATTTTTCTTACTTCTATATTTTTGTATTTTAATGCTTCTAAAATGAGTATTTATTGTCCTTTGATTAGGAAAAAATACTGTTTTATTGTTATCAAATATGAGATGTTACCATAGCATCTCAGAATTATCAGGATAAGTAAGCAACATGACATTTATTTGGAGACAGTAAGGAAAATAATAAAGCTTGGAATTCAGATAGTCTGAATAAAACTTTGGCTCATTATTTATTAACCAGGTTATCTTGCTCAAATTACTAAACCAGGCCTTAATTTTCTTATTTATAAAATGTGGATAAGAATGAATGAGTACCTTGGATGATTGTTATTAATACTGAATTTAAAAATCTATATAAAACACAAATCCCAGTGTGAAAGTATGAAACACTCATTAAAAGTCAATATAGAATGTATTAGTATCATTTTCACTTATATAATACTACCTTAATTTGCTTTATTTTAGTCAAATATATTAGTTCATATTATGCTGAACCTATGGAAACATTTTATTAATGGCCATAAAACCACATATTAGAAAAAGAAACTGTGCAAATATCTAGCTTATTTGAAACATATTCTTAGCATCAACACCCAGAAACAAATAATCCATTTAAATGGGCAGAAGACATGAATAGACATTTTTGAAAGAAGACATACAGATGGCCACCAGACACATGTAAAGATGCTCAACACCACTGATCATCAAGGAAATGCAAACTGAACTACAACGTGATTAGCACTTCAATCTGTCAGAGTGGCCAAAATCAACAATGTAAGAAACAACAGGTGTTGGTGAGGATGTGGAGAAAGGAGAATTCATGCACTGTTGGTGGGAATGCAAACTGGTACAGCAACTCTGGAAAACAATAAGTTAAAAATAGAACTACTCTATTATCCAGCAATTGCACTACTAGGTATTTACCCAAAGGATACAAACATACTAATTCAAAGGGATAAATGCACCCTGATGTTTATAGCAGCATTATCAACAATAACCAATTATGGAAAGAGCCCAAATGTCCATCCACTGATGAATGGATAAAGATGCTGTGGTATATATGTATATGTATGTGTATACACACACACACACAAGCACACACGCACACATACACACACACACACAATGGAATATTACTCAGCCATAAAAATGAATGTGATCTTGCCATTTACAAAGTGGAAGAAGCTGGACGGTATTCAGCTAAGAGAAATGTCACTCAGAGAAAGACAAATACCATATGACTTCACTCATATGTGGAATTTACAAAATGAAACAAATGAACATGGGGAAAAAAGAGAGCTTTGCCATAAAATAGATTCTTAACTATAGAGAACAAACTGAGGGTTGCTGGAGGGAAGATGCGCAGGGTGATGGGTTAAATTGGTGATGGGTATTAAGGAGGGCAGTTGCTGTGATGAGCGCTGAGTGTTATATATAAATGATAAATCAGGGGCACCTGGGTGGCTCAGTCAGTTAAGCATCTGATTTTGGCTCAGTTCATGATCTTGCAGTTTATGAGTTCAAGCCCCGCGTCAGGCTCGTCAGGCTCTGTGCTGACAGCTTGAAGCCTGGAACCTGCTTCAGATTCTGTGTCTCCCTCTCTCTCTCTCTCAAAAATAAATACATTATTTTTTTAAAATGATGAATCACTACAATCTACTGAAACTAATATTACACTGTATGTTAACTACCTGAAATTTAAATAAAAACTTGAAACAAAAGAAAAAAGAAAGAAAGAAAGAGAAACAAACTCTTAAGTACAGAGAGCAAACCAATGTTTATGAGAGGGAAGGTGGGGGCAGGGATAGGCTAAATAGGTGATAGGAGTTAACGAGTGCATTTGTGATGAACAGCTGGAATTTTATGAAAATATTGAAACACTGTATTCTATACCTGAAACTAATATTACATTGTATGTTAACTAACTGAATTAAAATAAAAACTTAAAAAACATATTCAAACAAATTTTACAGACATCTAAATTTTAAAAAAATTTACTAGTATTCACAATATTACTAAGAGGTGTATACATTATTTTGATTAGTTACTGATTATTTTGGCTTTTATTATCCAAAACTGAAAATATATGACTTAATCAAATTTAGAACAAAGATTATTTGTTTGGGATATAACAAAGTAATATGTGCCAGGTACGTATCTTTTATTTTATGATTAAGAATGATTAATCAATTATTAATATTTGATAGGCCAAATAAATTATATAAAGTATTTCTCAATATAAATTATTTCTTATAGTGTCAACCTATGAACAGTAGATTTTGGCTATGCATCTTATGTATATTCTACAGGTTCACTTAAATAAAAATAATTAATCAATACACAAATCCTGGAGTCTTAAAAAAAGGTTGGCGCTAAAGCTAATATATATGTTTAACAAAAGCAGTGAATATTGTTATTTCTGTGAATTTGAAAACCATATGACTCAGAATACATGCTGTAGCACTACTGGATATTACCTTTCATTTATAAACTTTTAAAGAGCAACTAAACAATGAACCCCATTTTTAGCCAGTAGCTATGTCTTATGCCAAAATGAAATATTTATATTTAGTTTATAGAATCTCCTTCCTTATGGAGTCTTTTAAAAGGTGAAATACATAGTAAGAAGATATTAGTATATGATTTTATGTGATCTTTTTAAATTATTGGTCCTATTTTAATGAGATGAATGTTAAATTTATGTTATTTTATCCTCAGGAAATAGTACTACCAATGTTCTTCCAAAATAAAATTCAAAGCATTGATTTTTGTATTTAAATCCCCGAGGTTTTATCCCTTAATCTCTACATGTGACAAAGATAAAGATCGAACATCCAAAATGGAATGGTTATTCTACGTTCTGTGAAACCTTACACAATTGCCACTTCTCCATTGCTCCAGTCTCATCCTTTGAGGTATTTTATCTAAGTAAATTTGCACGTGTTTGGAATAACTAAGAATTGAGGGTTTTTATAAATATTTGGATTTTACACCATCTTATTAGCTAGTGTGCAAATAAGAACACATACAAATAAGCAAAGACATGGTTTTAACATCACACAATATTTTCCATCGATTAGTGCATGACACAAAGACAACTAATTGATCAGGAGAAAACATTTCTTTAGAAAAGGACAAATAAAACATTTGAATGATTCTGGCAGCGACTGATTAGTAATTTGCCTAATTCACTAACTTAGAAGTTCTTATAGGAATCTTATAATACTGGTTCTGTACAGAAGAGACCAGGATGAAACAGAGAAGATCCCACCCCACAGTCCTTTCCATTGATACCACGATGGTGAATGATGCCTTTAAGAAAGGTTTTTAGTTGTCTAAATCTCAAATGTATTTAGAACATCAAAGAGAAAATTATAGTCAGGTACATTTTGGTTTTAAACACATTTTTATGGGGCATCTGAGTGGTCAGTTGGTGAAGTGTCTGACTCTTGGTTTCAGCTCAGGTCATGATCAGTTTCTGAGATAGATCCCCACATCAGGCTCTCCTCTGTCAGTGCAGGATTCTCTCTTTCTCTGGCCCTTCCTTTTCTCTCTCTAAATAAATAAACTTAATAAAATAAACATATTTATGCAAACTGCTCTTATTTGGAAAATAAATTTAAATATAATATTGGGGAAATGCAATGAGATCAATTACTCACATCAAGAAAAAATGTGTTTGTTCTTTAAATGTTTTTCATTTGTTTCATTTGTTAAGATTTCTTTTTGCCTTTGATATTTTAAGTTTCCTCTATTTTTCAAATTGCCTCTCACCCCAAATAGTTTCAGCCTAGATCTTCCTAATTGTTTCTAAACACAAGTTCCAATGTTGTCTGTTCTTTTTAAGGTACTGTAATGTCAATTAATAAGGGAAATAGGGTCTATTAAAACCCAGAAACTAAATGTGGATAATTTATTTGGGTTGAAGGAAACTTGCATATTTCGTAAGTCATGATTCCTTGTTAAATATCTCTCACTTGTTTGCAATGCAGTTGTAACCCTAAGTTGAACATTGAAGAAAGAAAATGGTGGTCCACAGACTCCAGCCTATATGTGCAAAGATATCTCTCTACAATCTCCTAACACAACATTGCATAATTCATTACACAAAGACACAAAAAGATCAGTTCAAAGAATAAAGTATTAGTAATAAAGTATTAATAAAGTATCAGTAGATTACTGATAATGTAGATGATTATCTGTTTTAATCTACTCAATTCAATGCACATACCTCTTTAACCTAGTAGGTCATGTCCTGTTTTACCACCACATCACTGTGCTTCTCTCTACCACATTTCCAATTATGATTAAGAGTACGTTCAGTATACACAGAGATAACTCATCTAGTACCGGGTCCAACCACTCACTTCTCTAAACCCTTCCCTAAGATCTTGTTTTCTATCCAAATTTACCAGCCCACATCTGTGGCCATGCACTGAAATTTGTCATTACTTGGGGCACCTGGGTGGCTCAGCCAGTTAAGCATCTGACTTTAGCTCAGGCCATGATCTCTCTGTTTGTGCATTCAAGCCCCACATCAGACTGTCTGCTGTCAGCACAGAGCCCGCTTCGGATCCTCTGCCTCCCTCTCTCTCTGTCCCCTGCTCACTCGCTCTCTCTCTCTCAAAAATAAATAAACATTTAAAAAATTTTTAAAAATAATAAAATAAAATGTGTCATTACCTATTACATAACTATTAAAACATGTATTTCAATACTCTCATCATTTCACCACCACTTGCTCAATTCTAGCAGGTTTCCTCTTAGTACTATTCAGTTTGATAAGACTTCAAATAATGGGGATAGCTAATTCCTTAACTTTACCCCATTTTTACTGTATATCATCATTCTCTAAGCCATGACTTCCCTTTTATCTTATTTAGATCTCATGGTCCATCCTTTTATCCATATGCATACCTTCATTATTTCCTTTCACTCTCTTAGTTTCCATCAAAGAACTTATTTAAAAAAATGTAAACCAGTAAAATGTTGCCTTCTTCTGTTTTGATATATTAAAAGAACTGAATATGACTGGAAGGAAAAAAGGAGAGGATCTCGTGCAAATCACTTTACTTTGAATTTATGACCTCAAAAGACCCCTTGCAATTTCCCAGCAATTTATTTTCAGAGTCAATCTAATTTATCAGTTTGTGATGGCTATTTCATATCTTTTTACTTTCTCAATTACAAGCAGTCCCTTCTCTATTCATCTTCGCTAATGACCATCCATATGATTTCACTGCAAAAAAAAAAAAAATGGAAAAGGAAAAGGAAAAAAGCAAAAGGAAAAAAGAAAAGAAAAGAAAGAAAGAAAAGAAGATAGAGAGAGAACTGCCTTAGCTTTCTACTTCTAAAAAGGACAAACTGGCTCTATCTTGAGTCTTCTATTCTCTTTTATCTCCTTATTACTAGGCATGAACTATCTTTACTCTTACCTAAGGCTAAACCTCCCTATTCAAGGTAATTGTTCTCCAAATTTGTCCTTGCATCTTTAAATTTGACACTGGCTAAACCTTTGTATATACCTATGCTGTAATGTCCCTCATATTTATTTCATGAATATACTTGTTAAATGAGTGAATGGCTTAATTAAGGGTTCCCAGGAGTATACCACTATTTTGTTCATAATTGTGAAGATAATTTTGTCACCTGTCTCCCATTCCTTCTACTCTTTTTTTTTTTTTTTCACAGAGCAAATAATCTTTAGAAAAGGAAACAAAATTTTCCAAACTTTCAGGCCCTCACTTTTAGGAAGCTTCCAATATAGTTTTAAGCCAGAAGTACAAGGGGAATAGTGTGCATTAGTCTTCTTGAAAAACTCTCTCTTAATTGAATGTAAGTATTTTGCATTCTGGCTACAGTTTTTATTGTGGATACAAATTCTCCTAACAAATAAATCACCTGAGGATGACACAGACCACCCTACTTTGCACAGTAGTGCAGAAAAATTAAAATGCAAACTAAAGCTATGAAAAGTAATCATAATAATCAATGGGGAAAATACAATTGTCCATACATTTAAAAAATTATTACACCATTAAAAACACTCTTATTGGTATACATGCATAGTGAAGTGAAAAGGCAAAGTTAATATTTGCTTAGTTTACTGTAACTTAAAATATTAGAAGCATTGAAAATTAAAATGTTTTTTTTCATAAACATTTGCCAAGAATAGTTTGAACAATGCTTGTCTTCTCATTTTATGCCTTACAATACAGTATATCTTTTATATGTATTGGAAAATTGTCATGAGAATTTCTAAGTTCAGATCAGCTTTCAAAATTTTATCCTTAGAGCTTTAAGTGTCACAAAATATCTTCAAGAGCTCCACTAATGTGTGTGTGTGTGTGTGTGTGTGTGTGTGTGTGTGTTTTGTTTTGTTTTGTTTTAGGTTTTCCAATCTCTGAGACACCTTCATAATATTTTTCACAACTTTTTCATTTAGGTTGATACGTTCACCCTCAATAAATTCCTTCAGTGAAGACTAGAACGTCTCAAACTTTAGCAATGCCAGCATCCCCACCATCTGCTCTTTCTTCTATAACTCCATTTAAATTCTATTCAAATTTGATATCTAGGGACGCCTGGGTGGCTTAGTTGATTAAGCATCCGACTTCGGCTCAGGTCGTGATCTCACAGTTTGTGGGTTTGAGCCCCACGTTGGGCTCTATGCTGGCAGTTCAGAGTCTGGGGCCTGCTTCAGATTCTGTGTCTCCATCTCTCTCTGTCTATACCCCACTCATGCTCTGTTTCTCTCTGTCTCAATAATAAATAAATGTAAAATTTAAAAAACATAAAAAATTCATATATAAATTATCACTTTTTGGTTTTTGGCCAAATCCTTCTTTAAAAAATATTTATTTTTTTTGAGAGAGAGAGAGAGAGAGGGAAAGACAGAGAGGGGGAGAGAGAGAGAGAGAGAAAGAGAGAGAGAGAAAGAGAAAGAGAGAGAGAGGAGAGGGGAAGAGAGAGAGAATCCCAAACAGGTTCTGCACTAACAGTTAATCATGAGTTCAAAAATCATGAGTTCTAACAGTGCAGAGCCTGAGGTGGAGCTCAATCCCACGACTATAAGATCATGACAGAAGTGGAAATGAAGTGTCAGACACTTAACTGACTGAGCCACCCAGGCACCCCTTCATACCCCTGTTTTGATAATTCATTTTGGTAAACTGTCATGTGCGTTTTATCACATGGAGATAAGGAGGCAATATAACTACAACTCTTGTCTTTGCATGAACGCAGTAACAGGACAGTACCCAATTACAAACATACTTCAGAAGAAGGGATATAACTGGTCACTGATCATAATGGCCATCTGTGATACACATAATGATTTGTGGACAGAGAGCTAGTGGTAAAGCTTATCTTTCAATAATTATATACAATTAATATAGTCCAATAACTGATATTTAAGTAGTATTGTTGAGATACTGGTGTTATTTAAACTGGACTAATGATAACACACAAAGACAAGATTGCTTTATTCGGTTGTATTATTTTGTACTTTTGAAAGTGTTTTGCTGTAGGGATAATACTGAAAATTTTGCAGATACTTCATAATAAACCTAAGTAGATCATACTCTTCCAACATTTTAACTTGTCACAAGAGGAAATGCTATTTTTATGGCAAGGCATCTTAATTTTTTCTGGGTTATAAGAGCATGTCCTCCTATGCTGGTATGTGTCTTACTTCCTTACATCCTGCATAAAATAAACAGAATTATAAAGTGAAATATAGTATGCAATTTCCATGTTTCTATGCAACCTTATCACTCATTGCTGTGTGTTAAGAAAACAAATGACCACTAAAGGTGATGGAGATTCAAGACTAGGAGATGATCCTGAAATTAGAGTTTTAAAGCCTTAGGTCTGCATTGATACAGTAAAAACTGCAGTTCACCCTTATAAATGTTGGATTATTCTAAATACCATAATTTTGTCATAGCATGCCTACCTTTCCCATTATAGTTTTAAGTTGAAATTCTAGTAATCATGAGTTCAAAAATGTGCAGGAGGTAATCAGAATATATAGCTTAGTCATAAAATATCAACATTTAGAATATTTATTCCCATTACTCCACAAATTTGTCACCTTATTTGTTTTTGTTGGTATCAGATTATAGATGGCTTTGAGCAGTTTACTGTCTTTCCTCTGAGAATATATGTCCCATAGTTTTGAAGGTAATTAAACAATTTGCCTGAATCACCAGAATGTTATTTTTAGTTTCTAATCTTTTTTATACATTATAATCTTCCTCAGGCAGCAGGAAGAGTAAGAGTTTTATTCTTTGCCATCATGTCACTAGACTCTCCCACACAAATAGACATATTAAAAATATAAATTAAAAAGTTATACTTACCATTTGCTGCTGATTTAGAAAAGTTCTTTACAGGGATCCTTTGGAGGAAAAGGAAAAATAAAAAGGGACATGATAGAGCAAAGCAGGAAAGAAAATAAAAAGAGAGGGATATTGTACAGTCAGTCTCAAGTTGTTGGGATATTTTCAGAACAGAAAAACCAAACTGAATCTGCTAATTTGGAGATACTACAGCCCCTTCCATCTTTATTCACTACATTCTGAAAGTCTGGGCTATGGTAATATAAACTGCAGGGTGTTTGTGAAAGGATAAACAAATAGATAAGTAAATGTAATGCATACTCAGGAAACAGAACCATCCTTGGTTTATGACTAAAGTTCCACTATAGAATAAGAGAAAAAAAAAGTTAGTCTTTCCAAAATATGATCCTGAGTCAACTGGCTATGCCATAGAAAAAGTGTAATGAAACTTGACTCTTCTCTCAAAGCATCCACAACTAGTTCATAATAAATTATAGATGTGAAGTATTTAACATTATAACTTATATAAAAAATATAGAAACTAAAAACCTTGACATATGGCAATACTTCTTAAACAGGATATATGAAGTTCTAAGTTAAAAAAAATTAAAAGGTGTATCTAAAGACAGCGTTGATTTAGGAACTGTAAAGCCACAGACTGGGGTAAGATATTTCCAACACATAAGCTGAATTTTATCCAGGATATGAAAACAACTCATTCATACCAATAAGAAAAAGATAATTAAATTTAAAAATGAGGAAGAAGCTTGAACAGACAGTGCTTCACAGAAAGCCAATGAATATATGAAATATTGTCCAATCTCATTGGTCAGCAAGGAAATTAAATTCACTATGAGATGCCACTACATACCCACTATAATAGTTAAATTAAACACTGATAATTCTAATTGCTGGAGCTGATGGGAGCAACTGTTTCTATCATTAAAAACATATAAGGGGAAATTGGAAAATAAGCACAGTAAAAGATCAGTACCATTAGTCATCAGGGAAATGCCAGCAAAAATGACAATGTTAGTTAAATAGCATGGGAAAGGCATAAAACAGGCATGTAAACCAATGGAACAGAATAGAGAGCCCAGATATAAACCTACACAATATAGCATCAACTAATCTTCGTCAAAGGTTCAAGAACACACAATGGCAAAAAGGTAGTTTCTTCAATAAGTGGTATTGGGAAAGATGGGTATCCACATAGAAAAGAATGTCATTGGACCCCAATCATACACCACTCAAAAATATTAACTCAAAATGCATTAAAACATAAATGTAAAAACTGAAATCATAAATGTCCTAGAAGAAAACATAGAAAATTTCTTGTTATTGGTCTTGGCAATGATTTCATGGGGAAGACATTAAAGGCACAAACAACAAGAGCTAAAATAAACAAATGAGACTCATCAAATTAAAAGCTTCTACCCAGAAAAGGAAACAAATTGAAAAGTCAACCTACTGAATGGGAGAAAATATTTGCAAACTATATATATATGTATATATATATATATATATATATGTATATATATATAACAAAGATTAATATCCAAAATATATAAGGGATTCATCTAACTCAACAGCAACAAACAAACAAACAAAAAACAATCAAAATGAAAAATAGACAAAGGACCTGAATAGAGATTTCCAAAGAAAATATCCAATGGCCAACAGGTACATAAAAAGATGCTAAACAGCACTAAATATCAAGTGCAAATCAAAACCACAATGATATATCACCTCAAATATCTCTTATCAAAAGACAAGAGATAACAAATATTGATGAGAATATGGAGAAATCAGAACCCTTGTAAACTGTTAGTAGGAATGCAAATGTTACAGCCATTATGCAAAACTCTATGGAGGTTCCTCAAATAAATAAATAAATAAATAAATAAATAAATAAATAAAACACCATATGATTCAGCAATCCTACTCTTGGGTATATATACTAAGGAAATGAAATCAATATCTCAAAGAGATATCTAGACTCTTACATTCATTGTAGTTATTCACAATAGCCAGAATATGGATGCAAACTAAATGTCCTTTAATGGGTGAATGGATAAAGAAAATATGATACACACACACACACACACACACACACACACACGATGGACTATATTATTCAACCACATAAAAAAGTCAATCCTGCCAATTGTGACAGCATGGATGAATTTGCAAGACATTATCCTAAATGAAATAGGCCAGATAGAGAAGAACAAATACTATCTGATATAACTCACTTGTGGAATAATAATGATAATCATCTCCATTTTCATCATCATCATCATCATCATCATCTCCATTTCACAGGAAACAGAGAATAGAATGGTGGTTGCCAGGGCCTAAGGGGGTGGAAAGGGGAAGTGGGGAAATTTAGCTAAAAATGTACAAACTTTTAGTTACCATTTTTGAAGAAATAATATACAGCATGGAGAATATAGTTAATACTATGGTATTGTGCATTTAAAATTTTTAAGAGCAGATCTTAAACATTCTTACTATCAAAATTCAAACATACACAAACAAAAAACTATGTGACATAATGGGTGTATTAATTATATCACTTTAAACATTTTTCCAAGTGTATGTATATCAAATCATCATATTGTACATTTTAAATATTTACAATTATATTTTTCAATTATTGCTTAAATAATCTGGCATAAAAATAAAAAATAAATAAAAAGCATTAAAATGTTTCTGTTAAGCAACTTGATTTAATTTTCAAGTTTTGTGTAGCATATTGTCTGTAATCAGCAATACTGTTTTGCACTTAAAATTTTGTCATGAGGTTTGATCTCATGTTAAGTGTTCTTAACATATGCAAAAAAAAAAAAAAAAAAACTAAACCAAGACAAAACGAAACAAAGAGACACAAAGGAACTTTTGGAGGTAATATCTATGTCCATTACTTTGTGGCGATGGGTTTATGAGGATAGACATATGTCCAAAATCTTCAAATTGTATTCATTAAGTAGGTATAATTTTTTCTATCAATTATACCTCAGTAAGGCTGTTTAAAAATGAAAAGTAAATGTTAGACAATAGGAAGTGTTGACAAGAAGATGAAATAAATGGAAGTCTAATGTGTTGCTAGTGGCAATGCAAAATGGTAAAGCCACATTCAAAAAATCTATCAGTGTCTTCCAAATTAAACATACACTTAGCATATGATTTACCAACTTTACTTCTAGGTATTTACTTTAAAAAATGAATGCTTTTGTACCTTGAAGTAAATATTTATAGGAGTGTTATTTATAATAGTCCCAAACTAGAAACAACCTCAAAACGAGCAGCAACTATCAGAAATGTATTCTGTATGTTGATACAGTATAATACTAATTGTCAGCAGAAATAGACATTTGCAGCAAATGGATCAATTTAAAAGACATGCCAAGAGAAAGAAGTATGAAGTTATATCTATTTTTATAACATTCTAGAAAAAGCAAATTATCACAGCAAATAGAGATTACTAAGATACCACACGCAAGGAATAATTGACTCCCCCTCAAAGACCCAAATCTCAAAGACATATTTAAATAAATAAGTAACCTTCTAGTTAATATTAATCTAATTAAAATAAAAAATCATTTGGGGGCCCCTGGGTGGCTCAATCGGTTAAGCATCTGATCTCTGCTCAGGTAATGATCTCACGGTCCATGATTTCAAGCCCCACATCAGGCTCTGTGATGACAGTTTAGAGCCTGGAGCCTGCTTTGGATTCTGTGTCTTCCTCTCTCTTTCTGCCCCTCCCCTGCCTGTGCCTCTGTGTGTGTGTGTGTGTGTGTGTGTGTGTGTGTGTGTGTGTCTCTCTCAAAAAAAAAAGTTAATAAACATTAAAAAAAAATAAAATAAAATAAAACAAAATAAAAAATAAAATATCATTTGAGCATTCAGGTGAAATGATTAATTTTTTTTCTTAGAGAAAATCAGAATCCATTCAAATTTTTCCACATCAATGTTCAGCACATGAAAACAATGGTGTACCTTTCATGATTAAGAAAAGCTTGCTAAATCATTTATACCTAGCCAAACTGACCATCATTATTAAATTTCTACCAAAATATTAAAAATAAGACATAATTTTCCTACAGTTCCTCTTAGACAACTACTAGAATGTACCATTCAACCAATCAAAAAATTACAGAAAATTACTATGTAAAGACTATGAATCAGCATGGAATAAAATTAAAGTGAAATATGAAGCAAATAGAATTATGATGATAGAAGAGGATATTAACAATTTAAGCTATGAAACTGTTAGAAATGATATAACAAAATAATAGGAAAAGAAGGAGAGGAAAATAAATAAAGTATGAGATATTTATAAATGCATCTTATGTGAGAAATTTTCAATGAGTGGTATTGGGAGGAGGGAGAAGCAAACAATGAGTATTCTAAAAGATCACAATGTAGGGTATGATCCCAATAAAACACGTAAGGAATCCATTTTTATGTGTTATGAAATAATTGTTATTCTAAGTTAGAAAAAAACATTTTTCAATGTTATCTTACTGAATTATGAGTTTCTGAAGATCAAATATATTTAACACATTTATATTTTCCTTTTGTTTTCTTATATAATAATTCCCTTTGTGTGTATATATACATATATACACACATATATATAAAATCAGTTTCATAATGTAATAATTCAAACTCGGTTCCTATTCTTTAGGGTTTTTTTTAGCTGTAAAATCAAATAAAAATTTTTAATTAGTATTTCTCAAATCAAATAGATTCAATAGAAGAAAATACCTCTGGCCATATCAAAGTTCATTTATATTAATGCTACAATATTACTTAAAGTGCATATGTAACTAATTTAATTATAAAATAAAGCATATACAAATATAAGCAGTAATATAAAACAAATAAAATTCTAATTAGTGACATTTTAGTGGGATAAATTATGTTGTTCTGAAAAAGGTAAATAATTTTAAATATTGGCTTATTTTTAATGAACCAAAGAAATAACAAGAAACATCAAAATGAATTATATTTACATAATTAATTAACTATTGAATGAATATTAAACAATTGAATAGTAAATGGAATATATTTTATAAGTATTCATATCTTCACAATTCATAATTACAATTGCTTATAATTAAATAATTATAAATTAGCTCCCTATTAGTAGCTTTACTATTGCATTTACTATAAATTAACTGTTGTAACTTGATTTATACAAAACTAGATTCTCCTAAATTGAAGGTTCTTTTGCATTTGGCATAATTATTCTACCATGTAAAGTTTGTAATTCTATTATACCTTTTTATTATACCTTAATTCATAAAGTATAATTTGATGTCATTGCTTTTGATTGGTAGTTTTTTTTATAAAGTCAACATAAGTTTCACATTTGATAATGAACACAATTATTTGTATTTTCACATTAGGACAAGTCAAAATTAGTTTAATGAGATATACTTATCAAAAGAGTATGTATTAAATGTTGTTACCTTAAATACTTAACAGTGGTTCAATTCTAAACCCAAACTTTGGCTCTCTAACTAGTACTGGAAAATTATGGAGTTGTCATCCAGAGGATTTAGAATAAATGCCAGTTAACAAATTATTATAAAAGTATAAGAAAGATACGGCTTCTTGAAAATGTATCCTAGATTGAGTGGCATTGGACAAGATCTTATCTAAGGGTAATTCTAAATGCAATAATTTATAATTATTTATTATTAGTTTTAAATGCCCAGTTTATTTTTTAAATAATATTTTTCAAAATCCCAAAACAACTTGGCTGCGTTTAGAGTCTCTATATATATTTAAAATATTGAATGATGTCTCTTCATTTTCTAAGCTATATCTTTAAAATCCTGGCTGACAGGGACTCTGAAACTACTCTCAAAATACAATAATAAATTGTACTTACTCCTGGGTCTATAATGTCGCTATTGTCCGTATTCAGAAAATCCAACTGTTTAAACAGCCTTTCACCCAGGGACTCATTACTAAGTAACTAATTACTCAAACTCCATGGTTTATGTGTAAAATTGTTATATTTAAATGCTGAAGTATTTGCAGAACTTCATTATGCCTTTGTAGTGGATATGCAAAAGTGTATTAAAATTTGTGATCAACTTTTCTATGTGTAGGAACAGTAGTAAAAACATACCACTGGGACCTGAAATTTTACCTTTCACATAACGTTACGACACTCCAGGGAGGTTATATTAAATAAATTGTACAGTTCATTCTTGTAGTATATAATGGCAGGGATGTTATTAAATATTTGCAAGTAAATAAACCTCCTTGACTTTACACACATTTAGAGAAAGCAATATTTTCAGGGTTTCCACTTATATGCAAAAAGAAATGTTAAATAATATATCATGATTTAATAGTATTACACCATTGCTTAATATTCATTGTTGTTGCTTCATAAAAATACATTTCAAAAAGTGAAGAAATAATTCAGCTTGAATTCAGTGTTTATTAGTGGTATGCTCAATCTTATAGCTTAAATAGATGAACAAAATAACAGAGTTCATTAAAGAAAATAGATAATACACTAGGAATAGAAGAACATCTTGTGAAAAATACCGCCAATTTGAAACCTTGGTAACTGTTCAAACATATTTTTCTTCTCACTACAATCTAAGAATATCTAAACAGTAGGTAATAATTCGAGGGAGGTCTTTTCTGTTTCTTTCTCCAGTTTTTTCAAGGACGTTATGAGGTTAGAACTTCAATTCTTAAGTTCAAAATAAAATTTCCAGGAAGCTTGTAAATGGCAGGCTTATAAGGATTAAGACTCAAAGTTGAATAGCTGAAGTCCAAATAATAATAAAGAGAGACTTTGGTATTTTCTCTGCCTCTTCTATAGAGCAAGGGGAGGGCTCCTCAGTGAGGAAGAATGAAGGTCAATAGACAGGAGGTGTTTGGCAGCCTTAATTTAACTAATACGCAAATGCTTTAAAACATTCTTTTTATAGTACTTGAATCAATTGCTAAATCAGACATGAAAGGTCTAACTTTCAAGGAAACTAAACTTAGGATTCAATATGCAGCATTGTGGAGCCAAAAGAGTAGCCAGCACCCAGCATGGAGTGTGATGTTGCATAAGTTAGAAATGGGAATTACTTTCTGGCACTGTGGATTTATGATCTGTGAGGAAATGACTTTAACATTTTCAACATTAAGAGTTACCCACTTCAAGGAATAGCAAAATTGGAGGGCAAAAAAACTCTAATAAGAGTATTCATTTTGAAGATAGAAAAGTATTAAGATATTTCATTATTTTAGATGATTTTTGTTTTCATACAGAGAACAATTTTGAAAGCAGTCTCATATGAATTTAGAAATTATTGCAGGAAGGAAAATTATTGGATCTTTTTATTTTATGATATACACTCTTCAATTAATGCTTAAGTCCTTACTAAACAAGAAGTCAGGTGCTTGGGGAGTCAATAAGATATAAAATAAATAGGGCTGTTGTGGTCATACAAATAGCTTAGGTTTGCTTCTGGGGGAGAATTTTTGGGCAAGTGACAGCCTCTCTAAATCTCAAGTTTCTTATTTTTATAACAGCATAAGAATGCCTACTTCACTGGATTTATTGAGATAATATGTCAGTGTCCTGGCACTTTGCAGATATTCAATAAACATTCATTTCCTTTCATTTTAAAAGAAGTAACTCAGTGTATTGAATGCTACTCTAAATGTGCTATCCGAAAACTTTGTTGGATACTGCCATTTTCTAAACTGTTTTCTCTACCTAAAAATTTGGTAGGAAAATTCCTGACTGACCAAAAGCAGAAAGGTTTTGATGGTTGATTAGATAACAAATTTTAATGTTTTTCAAAACCTATAAAGGATAAAAACAATGTAAGTTATTCTCATAACATAAAGGAATGTACAGATATAAAATATGTAAAGCATACCATTTTATAAAATCTAAGGTATCTATATTTCAACAATTCACCCTTAGAAATAAAAATCTACTTAATATAATGAAAACCATGTGTATTTCCTGTCACCATCCATATAACTCACCACCCTCCATATCTGTACAAAAATAACTACTGGTCTAATTTGATATTCATCATTATTATGGTTTCCCTGTACTAGTAACACATTTGTGTTTTCCCATAAATATTATATTGCATGCTATAATTTTGTTGAATAGAATCTGTTATACTACCTGCGTCCTTCTATAATTTGATTTTTCTTAGATATTCTATAAGGAGATACACCTTGTTGATATATAGATTT
>CM053569.1:23167996-23182496 GCA_028646485.1 Cryptoprocta ferox | reverse complement strand
TGTAGGATAAACTGGCCCTTTAAGGATATCATATTCTCCTAACTTCTAAATGTGACATATGACTATTTCATTTTAGTATTCATTCTTATGTACAATTAATTATATTATTTTCTTTCTTAGTTTTGAACAATTTTGGGTAATAATTGTTTCTGAGTAACATATTTTCTTTTTTAAATTAAATTTGTGAATGATATCTTATAAAATCATATTTAAAACTGTTTTAGTTGGGTTGGAGAGTTCAATTACATTTTTATGAATTTTATTAAAATACAAAATACATATATAAAAGTACAAAATAAAAGACATATAGCCCAAAAATTTTCTCATGGTGAAACCACATTTAAAGTCAGTGTCCATCTTTGCGCAGTGGCAGTATTGTAGCTAATGAGGTTTATTCGAGGCACAATTATTGCTAATTAAAAATCAGTGCCCAAATCAAGAAATAAAACACTAATGGAATCCACAAAACACCACTAGTTACCCTTTCTACTATCTGTCTTCCCACTCCTTTTGTAGACCCTAGCCTGATTTTGTTCTTCTTTTCTTATAATGGAGGTGAAATTCACATAGCTTACAATTAATCAATTAACCATTTAAAAATGCACAAATCTAGTTTTAAAACTTATTCATCATCTCAGAAGAATATTCTGTTCCTTTTAAGTAATTTCTTTCAGTAATGCTTTGTAGTTTTCAGTGTGCTAGTCTTTCACCTCCATGGTTACATTTATCCCAAGTTATTTTTTTCATTGCTATTACAATGAAATTTGTTTTATTAATTTCCTTCTTGGATTTTTCACTGTGGTTATATAATAGCGCAAATAATTTTTATATATTGATCTTGTACAGAATCATGTCACCTGTAAATAGGCATAATCTCCTTTTTCCTTTCCAATCTAAATATCTTATGTATAATTTTTTTCTTTCTTAATTGCTCTGATAAGGACTTCCAGTTCATTGTTGAATGGCAGTGGTGAAAAATAGGCAGCCTTATCTCATTCCTGATCTTGAGTGAGAAGCTTTTAGTCTTTCTCCACTGAATATATATTAACTTTAATTAATGCTGCTAACGAAGTTCTATGCCTAGTTTATTCATTCTTATAATTCTGTAGTATGTTTTAAATGAAAAAAGTTCTTCATTTTACTGTGGTAATTTTCTTTTATTTCAAAAATTTAATTGTCATTAATTTTTGAATCTTAACTACAACCCTTTGCATGTAATAGGGTCTTAAAGATACTAACCTGTTATCTCCTAAGGGCAGAAAAAGGCATGACCCTTGCTTTACATTTTACATTTCAATCAACAATAACATAGAATGTATATATGATCTATGTATACACATATCTATCTATAGAATACATGTATGTGGGTGTGTAGATGAAATAGGATTAGCTAAAGATTCTTGTTTTCCATATATTATCCAATTAACTTAATATTATTATTGAAAAGTCCATCTTTTCCTTACTACCCTGAAGTTTCACCTTGTAATAAGTCAGGTGACTTCACGTGTGTATCTATGAAAGTTTCTATTCTGTTCAACTGAATTTTTCTTGTTTCTTTGTACCAATATAACACTATCTTAATAGAGCATTACAATAAGACGTACTTTTTGAAATGTAAGTCTTCCTATTTTTATTTCTTTAAAATGTCCTTGGCTCTTATTTACCATTTACCTTCTTCATTTTCACATGAGTTTTAATAGCAGCTGGTTGGTTTCATACGCACAGAATAAATCTGGGATTTTGATTTAAATACATTGAATAATTAATTCATAATGAACTTAATTTATTCCTCATCATTATTTGCCTTATTGTTGCTACATTGTACTTTTCAATAATTTTAACACATTTCAATTTTTAATAAAAATTCAATTCAGTGTAGAAAATCTCCAGCTTTTCAGCTATTTTTGAACTTTTTTCTTTCTGTGTTTTAGAACATATCATAGTACCTTAAAGTCCTTGCCATCTAATTCCAATATCTGAACCACCTGTGTATTTGTTTCCACTGTCATTTTCCCTTGATGTTCAGTAATACGGTGCCATTATTAGGCTACCTAATAAATTTTATTTAATGATAGACATTGCGTGTGAAATATATAGAAGACTCAAATGAAATTATCTTCCTCTAAAGGGAGTTCTTAGTTTCTACTACTAGGCATAAATACTGTTGTCTGATCAATTTTTTTTTCAATCAAGAGACTGATCAGTGTATTTTAAGAATTATTTTATTTGAGGCTAGATTGTACCTCTAGTAAAGTTCAGTTAATCGCACTTCATTGGTGTCTCCAGCGTTTTTATACACTGAGCCTATTACATTCTGCAGGTGTGTCTCCCTTCAGGACCATAATAACACCTGGTTGTTCAATAAGCTTTGCACAGATTCTCAGTGCCTGCTGGCATTTCTGACCCTCCTGGATTTTCAACAAATGTCTATCTTAATATTTCCTCTAAAGCAGGGTTTGGCAAACTCCTGCCACTGTCTAAATCCACCATCCTTCTTCACTTCTCCATCAGGCTTTTGTAGTTTAAAGATTAAGAACTGTTCATATATATTGTATGTTAGAAAATAAAGTAAGAATAATACTTTAGGGTACATGAACATTATATTAAATTAAAAGGTCATTATCCATATATACAATTTATTGGAATCCAGACACAATATTCATTTTAGTTTTGTCTAAGGCTTCTTCTCCACTAAAGCAGCAGAAGTGAGTGTTTGAGACAGAGGCCATACGTAGTGTTTTCTCTACACTGCTGCCCATGGCACTAGAAACTGTAGTGAGAATGCTGTGACATGAAAGCATTGTGAGTGTCCCATTTATCACCTGTCTTCCTGAAAAAAAAAAAAAACATTCTCAAAGATATATCAAATCTCTCTGTAATTAGCATCAGCAAATGAGAAATCAATTTTTAATATAGGGAACATAGATTTTGAACCCCAATTAGAAAAAAATGTTTTTCTTTAAAAAGAATTCCATTCTGATATTTAATATATTTGTATTTTTGAGATTATTATATTTTAAATTGAGTCCACAAAATGTTTGGATATTTGTTATTTCTCATGTTATATGTCTCTAAATAATATCCTCATTTTTTATTCTTGGCCCACAAAGACTAAAATATATTATCTGACTCTTTACAGAAAAAAAATGTTCAACCCTGCTCTAATGGGTCGGATATACTAGTTGTTGTTTTTCAAGGATGCTAACAATTTCTGCACTGTGACTTGATTGTGGTAAACTTATAATACAAATATTCAAATATCTAGTATTGCAAGCCTGTACTTGTTTGTATCTTTTAATATTTTAAAAGCTATTATACATTTGTTATAAAATCCAATAGCATTGCAAAGACTTTGAAAACTGAACTCGTTGGAACTATAGCCCACAAAAGTACAGTGTATCTTATTGCCTGAATTTAGCCAGGTTAAGTGTCTGATAAATATAAAAGCATCAACATTCACCACAGGCTTTAAAGGTCAACATTCTTAATCCTCATAATACTATAGTGAAAACTTACAGGACACAATTTAAAATATTCATCTTATGAAGATACAGGAAAATCTTGATTCACATAAGAAAACACAATGAACAGATGCCCACATTGATATGGTACAGATGTTGGAATTCTCTGACAAAGACTTTAAATACTCCAACAAGCAATTATGAACACTCTTGAAACAAACAGGAAAATAGAGAGTGTCTGTGAAGAAACAGAAGTTGTAAAGAAGAACCAGATGGAAATTTATAATTAAAAATTTTAAGAACCATAGTAAAATCTGTTGAAATAGGTGGCTGTAGTGATGGCTCTAAACTTATCTTCTGTTTGAATGAGATCAGACATTGAAGTTAGGCTGAGAATTTTTTTTCTCACTTCCTGTAAAACATTAATACTCCAGAATCAGTGTAAAAGAACTTCTCCAATTTCTTGTTTTGAGTATAAATTTCTATCCAATTATAAGGTATTTTGATCTGGGGGTAAGAGTTAGCCATAAAAATCTTTTTAACAATCACCCTGGATGTTTCTGAAATAGGTTTTCTAAAGACCACACTGCCCTAAATAATTTCTGATAAAAAATTATTCATATGTAAATTCTGTTGATTTATATTTTTTAGTAATTATATATGCACTTCTCTCCTTTAGAGACTCATTTCATACTGATGGGGTACTGGGGTGATGGGGGTTTTAGAGCTGATGGCCAAGAAAGAATTCTTGAAGATGTCTTTGGTGCAAAAAGGTGATTTTATTAAAGCACAGGGACAGGACCCTTGGGCAGAAAGAGCTGTGCTGGAATTTGTGATGGGTAATTGATTACGGTGGAAGGGAGGTAGGGACAGCATAAGTCTCTAAGGAATTTTGGAAGCAGGGTTTCCAGGACCCTGAAGAGCTAGCTGTTGCTAGGGAAGTGCCATTTTTTACCCTTTAGTAAAACCTCAGTCATGAGACCCTTCCAATGTATATCAGGGGCCATAAGCTTGGAGTATGGTTGCCAGCATGTACCTTGGGGAAGTTGAGATAAAGGAAGTTTCCAAAGGAATTTTTCTATGTTAAGGTAGACTTATAGGATCTTTGGAGGTCAGGATAATGTTAAAACAAGATTCTCTTCTGCCCCTAACAAAGTGTGTCGTCATCATAGAGGCAGTTGAGCTCCTACAGGAAGGTCACTCTGCCTGTTTTGAGGACTTGTCATGGGCTGTAGGCAGTAAGGGGATTCAATTTTTCATTTACCTTTGTGTCCCACATCACCATGGCAAGAACTTAAACTCCTTTCCTTTGTTCTTGGATAGCCAGGATTGTCAGGAATATCATGCATATTCCACCCTGGTGGGGAGTGCTAGCTTGTACTTTGCCCTCAGCTTGCATTATGCTCCCTCATCAATACCACCCCCTTCCACCCCCTAAGTAAGTAAGTAAATAAATAAATAAATGGTTTCACATTTGGAAAACTGCACTAAAGATTTAAGAAGGGTAAAAGTGAAATAAAATCATACTTGGTTCTTATAACTCACCTTAGTAAAAGAAATGTCCACTATATTATAATGGATATATAATGCAGTGCCTTATCTAGTTTATGCACTTATTTTCAAGTATAGATAATGGTCTCTAAGCAAATACCTGTAGAATGTTAGACTATGTGAAATAATGTGTGAAATTATCAACTGGATTTGAGATTTGTCTTATAAAAATAGATATAGTCAGGTCAGGCTACTCCAGTTTGTTCAAATACACTTGCCATGAGATTATTATGGATATAAACCTTATACCTTTTTATGTGTTGAGAAATGATGAGACAGTGGACTCATTTTTGTATTTACATATGGCAGAATATCAGTTACCTTGCCTCCTCAGCGCCCTGGCCACTGAATCAGCAGTGTAAGAACTAACAGTATGCACATCAAATGCATATGGCCAAGTAATAACAATGGCCACATTTACTGTGTTTTTATTCTGCATCATGATTTTGATTCACCATCTTTTTTAATTCTCTCAAAATCTTCTAAGGATGCTGTCTTATTTTATATGGTAAGCAACATGAGTTCGGGAAAATTCTGTAATGTTTTAAGAAATCACACAGCTTATCCATGAGTTATTTAATCACTGGTGAGTCTGACTATAAAGTTTGTCTTCTTCATGTCTAATACTGCTTCATGTATTAGGAGAACAGAATGACTACCCAATCTTAAAAAGGGAAAGATCTGATTTTTTTCCAAGTTATCATGTCATGTTCCTAATAACTGCATGTTTATAGGGACAGTATGTTAGCCTAATCTACTGAAGTACTCAAACTTGGGAGGAATAATAAAATTCCTGTACTATAAATTCCAAACCCAACAGCTCAAGACAAGTTATCACACATCTTAGAGTTATATAAATGTGTTTAGTGGAAAGGCATTCACTTACTCCTAATGTAGCTTATTGCAGTTTAAAATGTTTCCTTATAAATTTAAAATGTATTCATCTTTTAAAACTCCATCTTCCAGCATTATAAAAAAGATTATCTCTTCTTATTTTGTGTGACAAATCTGCAACAATTAAAAACAAGTACCATTCCATTTTTTCTCCTCCACATCTATCTTCCCTTTTACATTAGACCTGATTTCTGGTCACCTCACTATCCTCATCTGGTATGCCTTGGCACACAACTCTAATCCACATCTTTCTAATATCAAGCTATCCAGACACAAACTCAATACTCCAAAAGTGTTCTGGCTAGGGTTGCAATTATTCTGGGGTCAAGATTTTTTGTTGAATAGAATGAAGCACAAAACAATAAGTGCCTGTAATAGTACAGGAATAAGTGCATGCCATTTAGTTGAGGAGTGTCATTTGTATATGGATACCATTTTTTTCTTTGCTTTTGAGAATCAGGGAGACAGACTGGAGCCAGGGGTTAAGGAAGAGGAGAATTGATTTTATTCTGTCCTCCAGACATTTTCTAAACTTTAGGCTTTTATTTCAGGAAAAAAGTAATTTTAGGGCTCCTAACAAGTTGACCTGCTAGTTAATGAGAAGGCCAATGAGACCAATTCCTTATGTCTTTTTGGTAAAAATGGTATAGTTATTGGAAATTATATATTTGCTTTATTTATCAAAAAATAAACATGGTGGTCTGGGTACATGTAGTCCCTAAACTCTAACTGCATATTTAACATAGAAACATGAGATGATCAGAATCTGGTTCGCATCTTATATTTAACATCTCTATTAAGGTAGTCAAATGTAAATTCTTGATACTTATTTCTAGGATTCATGAGTGAAAAGAGGAAATCTACAGCCCTTCCTTCCTTGTGTGTGTGTCTCTCTCTCTCTCTCTCTCTCACACACACACACACACACACACATGCATACACAACACACACACACACACAACCTAGAGATGTGATAATTTTCAATATTGTTGCATAATTTTCTTAGAACATGAGATGGAAAGGATTAATTGTAAATCCATCCCATCTCCTTTACTGTCACTAGTGTAGAACTACTTATTTGGCATTCACCTTAATAAATAGATTTGTTTCATCTGGTGATTCTTAAAATGGTAAGTGTCCACCCACTGTCTCTCACTGAGCCAGTATTACTAATAGAATAATAGAAGGGCTCATGATAGGATTGTTATTATGTTACAAATGCATGAACTGATTACTTTGTTTTGTGTTCTTACCCTTTCCATTCCCAGTAAAATCACCCTCTTTCTTTCACACTTGTTCATGGGAACCTATGGATTCTTTTTAAAACATTTTGGTATGTACTTGCCTAAATAAGATTCTTTTATCCTCATTTTGCTTGGGAGACAGTAGAACTAAGGGTTAAGTCCCAAGAGTTAGTTGAGTTTGCTTGGGATACTGTAGAACTGAGGGTTAAGTGCCCAGACTTTAGAGTTGAGTTTTGTGCAAATGATATTATAAGGAGAGGTCTTCTGGTGAGAAGATATTGAACTTTGGATACATTCTATAATCTCCTCAAGTCTGTTTATTCATCTGTAAAAGGGAAAACCTACATCAACTAGATCCAATGCTTAATAAATATGATATTTTTATATGTATAGTATTATCATCGTTCCTGGCATATGGAAAGTCCCCAGTAATTTTTAGACAAATGGATATATATTTTTAATTTGTCTATTTGTTATTTATTCATTTAGTGGAGGGAAAATTGAGGTTTCTTTAGGCATGAAGAATTTTAAATTATAAGTGTGCAATGGTTGCTGTCTATTTGACTAACAGAGCCCCATAAATCTTCACATTAAATATATATACTTAATTTTAGGTAATAGCGTAAATCGTTAGAGAACAAAACCTTGTGAGTATAAGACACTAGGTGATGCATGCTTCCTAAGATAATGTTGACCTTATTGTGAAGTTTATTACATATTTTGCAAAAGCACTAAAGGTAGTTCATAGCACTCTGAGGCTACAAAATAATGTGTCCAGCCGTCCTTAAAAGAATTACTATCACATGTAATCATACTTTCTGTGTCAGTCTTTCTGTAACGAGAATAAATTGTTTGTATTTCTGACAGAGCCTGAACCCTTAAATTCAGTTCTCTAAGTATGACAATTTTTCTTTCAATTCCTTCCTCCTCTCAGGGAAGTTCAGCTAGAAACCTCCTGGTAATTATAAAGGCCAGATTACTTTTGGTTTTTCATTGTTTTTCTAACTTGAAAATATTTGAGTACAAAAACATTTAAAACTTGACTGTACTTTAATGAGTTACTAATTAACTTGAATTAACAAAGTCTTTCTACCATTATTATTGGTAGAAATTGGCAAACATTTTTATGTGGAGGGCCATGTAGTAAAACATTTTAATTTTGTGGGCCATAAGGTCTCTAAAAGCTATTTAATTCTACCTTTGTAGTGTGAAAGCAGCCAAAAACTATACGTAAATGAACGAGTATGGCAGTGTTCCAATAAAACTACTTACAGAAAGAGGCAGCCTGCTGGATGTGAACCACAGGCCATAGTTTACCAAACTAGACTAAATCAAGCCCAAACTGAATATCACAGAAGTGTAAGATTTTTTGTGAAAAACAACTTCTACTTATGCAGGGAGAATTATTAGGGTTGAGCCTATTTAACTTGTACTCAACTCTATGTAATATTCTCTAAAACTGGAATTTAAAGGACAAAAAGGACTCCTCATACCTTGTACTAGTCCCTGTAATACCCTTAGTGTCCTGGTCAGGACATAGATTTGTTCAGTTTCAGAGCCATAGTTAGAATAATCATTGCCGGTTTCCCAATTTATCTATTGTTATTGTTACTGGGTAGTGGATTATAAAATTCCTCCTTTCTTGTCTTTTCCAAGGAAACTATTCAGTCAAGAGACTTGTTAGAGAGTTAAAGTAGCAAAGACTTTATTTAGTAACGTCAAGTACACTCCAGAGAAGTAGAAGAGGGCTGACCAGAGGGTGGGTTGCAACCCGCTGACTTCTTCATTGTATTTTTTTTTTTAGTAAGAGTCCATTTTGTCTCCTTCCCATCTTGCCAATATCACACCAACCTCTGTATCCGTCCTAGTTTCCTCCCTTGCAACTTTTTGTGCAGGTTTGTGTCCATCATCTTCCCATAAGCACCTGAGGGAAACCTACAAGGGGCTAAAACCGAAATGCAAATGATATTATAATGATATTACAACATCCTTGGGATTACTCTTAGGCAAGGTTTTCTTTAAATGCGCATGCTCCAAAGTTGGGACAGTCCCCCGCAGCATGTATTTGTGCTTATCAGTCTCTGCTAAACAGCAAATGGGGTTGGTCTAAGGGATAGAGTTTGTCCCTGGCAATTTCCTAACTGCCTTCTTATTCTCTCCCTTCCTGTTCATGTCTAACTAATGCCAACTCTAACAGTATCAAACTCTAAGTACAGTCTTATGTTGGAATTCCCTTTAGTGTCCCTTTAGAATGAAACAGCTAATACTTTCTTGCTTTACCCTGGGAAAATCAGCAATGTATCTTGGTCATTATTATCCCATAATTAAGGCAGACAGTGTACTATTCATGTCCCTAACAAGTCCTAAAGAACTTTAGGGCACCTGGGTGGCTCAGTGAGTTAAGCATCTGACTCTTGATTTCAGGTCAGGTCATGATCTCATGGCTGGTGAACCTTGCATGGGGCTGTATTGACAGTGTGGAGCCTACTTGAGATACTCTCTCTCCTCAATCTCTGCCCCTTCCCTTCTCTCTCTCTCTCTCTCTCTCTTTCAAAATAAATAAATAAATAAACATTTTTAAAAACCTTAAATTTTCACATGATTTTTTATTCAATATGTGGATGACTTTTTTCCCCCTAAAAAGGAGTGATAGCTAAAATTGATTCCATTCATCTAATCATCCTTTTATTTTTTTTTAATTTTTTAATGTTTATGTATTTTTGAGAGAGAGAGAGAGAGAGGGAGAGAGAGAGAGGCAGAAGATGAGCTGGGGAGGGGCAGACAAAGAGGGAAGCAGAATCTAAACCAGGCTTCAGGCTCTGAGTTTGACACAGGGCTTGAACTCACTCAACACAGGGCTCGATCTGTGAGATCATGACCTGAGCCAAAGTTGGTGCCTAACCAACTATGCCACTCAGTTGCCCCATCTATACATACTTTTAGTCAAAAAGGATATGTTTGCCAAAGAAAAGAACAATTTTGTCAAAGTAAATTGTATTAACTAGTGTATAATTTATACAAAAGAGTTAAATCCCTTATTCCAGACATGCTAAAATCAGTTCAAAATTTTCCCAGGATAGTAATTAAGAATAACTCAGAGTACTTCAGGGTCTCTGTGGCTACTGCAGGCAATAGATTCTCAACATTTCTGAAATCTCCAAGTCACTCACTATATGACTTAAACTAAGTACTCTATAATGGAATCTCTTCCTTGGATGTGTAAACATTAACAAGTACTTTGTGATTTAAAATTAGCTCTTCAGCAGTCTCACAGTGTAGCCTAATTGATTGTCATAAACCTTTCTGCCATTTTATTCAAGATGGGTCTAGATAGACTCTTAAATTCTGACTCAGATAGAAGGGTATTACCATATACCAATAATATACTACAGTCTCTCACCCTCTTTAGAAGTAGGAAGCTGAACTAGCGGAGGCCTCTGCCGTCTTGGTTTAGGGTCTTTAAACATGATAGTCTTCATTCCGTAAAACTTGTTTTGCTCACCAACGATACATGTTTCTTTGTAAGTAGGTTTGCCTCTTGTAAAATATTGTTTTCTTCCTCTTGCATTTCCATTCATTATTGCAACACTGCTACTCCTTTTCCATTACTTGAAGGTGGGGGAACCCATGACACAGTAACCTCTACTCACAAGCTTTATATACTTCAGAAAGATTTATTAGAGTTTCCCCTAGAAAGGCTGAATTATTCTTTGGTTGATGGATCAGATCTTAAAACTGAAATAGAAAATATCAGGATGGAACTCATTACACAGACCAAAACTTGTCAATTAGATAGACATAAGAGGCTTAATATATATACACTGATAGTAGATATATTTTGGGGTAGTTCATGCTTTTAGAATGCTTTGGAGACCATGAGGCATTCCTTACCTCAGCAAGAACTCCAATTAAGGATGGTTAGCAAAGTAAAGAATATTCAAATTCTCTAATTCTTAAAGATATGAAGATTTCAAAGGTAAGAATGCATGTAAAGTGAGATAAAATGTAATCTAAAAACAATTTCCAAACAAAAATTTATACTACTCAGGCAGATTTCCCTTCGTGTAGATCCTGGCTCTTCTGAACCTCGGAGATCATATCTTTGGAGAGTTTCAAGGGGGCTATTGGACAATGCCAGCAATTGAATAGGAAAAAGAGTTCTGGGGAAAATCTGATGACAGATTTAATATTAATAACCTCTGTGTTCCCAGGATGGCTACTTCATATTACCAGAAAACCTAATTGAAATGTTCCAATAATTTATAAGAAATTAGTCACTCAAACAAGGACAAATAGACCAATAAGCCTGGGTGAGAAAGATTTACTAAAATTGCTGATGTGTAATGGTAACAAATTCTCCTAGTTTATCTGTCTAATTTTCCCCCTTAATTTGTGAGTTATTTTTCTCTGGCATTTCAAAACTTGAAAGGTGTCATCACATTGTCAGTCTTATTGTTGCTCCTTATAAGTAAGGTATCTGTTTTGTTCTGACTGCCTTTATGATCGTATCCAACATTGGTTTTCAATAATCATAATGTGCATTAGATAGATTTTATTATTTTTCTTTTAGCTTTCATAGAAACTTCTATAATATGTATCTTGGATGTGGATCAGTTCTGGTACATTCTCAAATATTGCTCTCTCCCCAGTCCTCTGTATCACAATGCTCTCTTTTCTCCATTTTTGGGACTTTAGCTTTACACATATTAGAACTTTATATCTAGCTTCATGTTTTTCTTATAGTATCATGACTTTTCTATTTTACTCTTTACATTATGTTTCATTATTATTTTCTAATAAACTATTTCCTCATTTAAAAAACTATTCTTTACAATGTCCAGTCTGCTGTTAGTCTTTCAAAGAGTTCTTAATTTTAACTTTTATATTTTATGGTTTTAGAAATTTCACTTGAGTTTTTCTAAAGCACTTTTGGTCTATTTTCCTCAGCATATTATTTACAGTCTTTCTCAGTCAATTTTAAAAATAGTAACATTTATTTATTTTTGAGAGAGAGAGAGAGAAAGAGGCAGAGAGAGAGGGAGACACAGAATCTGAAGCAGGCTCCAGGCTCTGAGCTGTCAGCACAGAGCCCAGCATAGGGCTGGAACTCACAAACCACGAGATCATGACCTGAGCTGAAGTTGGATGCTTAACCAACTAAGGCATGTAGGCGCCACCGCGATCTCAATTTTAATAAGGTCATCTGTGGTCCTATTTCTGTTTAATGTTTCATTATTCTCCCTATATCTTGGTTAGCCTCATTTTTTAACTGATTTTTTGATATATTAAGTGGACATTTTTATAGTATCAGATGTTGTCATTAATCTTCATCTAGTAGGATTTCAGCCTGCCGTCTCACAGGTAGAAAGAGTAGAAGATTACTTTAATTCAGAGAAGGTTTGACCTGAGTCAAGGCTGGTTTGCCCTCTGCTAAGGCTCTATTTCTTTTACATGCTCTGCTAGGATATAGCTCTCCAGGCATCACAAATGAGTGTTTTGTAATTAATAAGACAACCTTCTCCGTACCATAAGTCTACCTCAGACTCTGTGCTTTTAAGAAGTTTTGTTTAGCTTTTTAGCTTCTTGCTCTATGCAATTCAAGAATTTTTTAAATGCCAGGAGGAGAAACCATAAAGTGGAAGAATCACTTCTTTGTGGCTCTCTTCTCTCCTGATAGCCTTAGGAGTTTAAACTACAATATTTTTTCTTGCCAGTCCCATGAGTCTACCAAAAGCAATGCAGGATTTTCTATGTTTAGCCATGGTCATTTTTCTTGATTCTTGGCTTCTTGCCCCATGTCAAAATTTAGCAAACACCCTAAAGGGAAAGGTTGCTTGAATGAAGTCTTACTTCTCTCACTGACCTTTGCCCCTAAAATCTTGGCTTCCTTGGTCTCTCTGATATTTTGAAGACCAATTTTTTTTCTGTTTTTAAAAAGTTTATTTATTTTTGAGAGAGAGCATACGAGCAAGTAGGGGAGGGGCAGAGAGAGAGAGGAAGACACAGAATCTGAAGCAGGCTCCAGGCTCTGAGCTGCCAGCATAGAGTCCTACGTGGGGCTCAAACTCACAAACCAGGAGATCATGACCTGAGTCAGGTTCGGTCACTTAACTGACTGAGCCACGCAGGCTCCCACTGAAGCCAGATTTCTAATATTGGTCTCAATTACTCTATCTTAGCTGGAAGAATAAGCTGAGGCTTGCACCAGGTCTATCCCTACCTCACAAAAAAAGAATATGTCTTAAGTATTTTTAAGGCCTGATTTTATTTCAGCTCAGAGATCTGATGAATAACTGCAAGATGTAACAACCACACATTCTTTGTACAGCAATATGTCACCAACAACATGTACACAGGGAAGATATAACTATAGCAAGAGATTCTAAAATCATTAAAGTAAAGGTTGTACCTTAAATTATATAACAGTAAACTGTACAACCTGCTAACCAGGTTAATGCTGTTTAAACAAGTCACTCCATGTAAACTCAGTTATGTGAGTCACTGCTCCAAATATAAATTTCCTTTTTTCTGTTTATGATTTCTCCAATAAAATCACTTATTCAGTGGTAAGGATAATTTATACAGTTACCCACTTTAGACAGGTAATTTTGAATTTTGTTTTAGGTATGTGTTGCTTTACCAAATCATTTATGTGTTTCAAACAAATTAAATTCTGTCTTCTAAAAATTTTTAGTGAATGCCAAATAATTTTTGAAAATGAAATTAGAGTTACTTTGGCAAAAACAAGTATGAAAAGTTGAATTGATGGCAACTTGACAGTTCTACCACAGTCAAAAGTAGTAATAGAACCGTGATATAATAAGCTGGATATGTCCTCTGACTTTCTACCATTCTTACTTTGCTCTTATGAAAAGAAGATTTAGAATCAATTTGAGATTGTAGGAACTGGCTCCTAAAAGTTAGCTGCATTCTTTTGAAACAAACAGCAGTAACCTTTGGCAGAAAGTGCGGTTTCTCTAATATATGCAACCACCATAATAGAGCAAGCAAGAAAGAAATTTTTTCAGCATGAAACAGAAGTTCTCTTAGTTAATATGATCCAGACCTATAATAGGTGATTCAAGGAAGACTTGTGTTAAAAAGATAACTTTAAAAAATAATAGACAAATTAAATGAAAATTTATTTCAACTTTAAACATGAAATCATGTTTTTCATGAATCTACTGCTCCATAATCACATAGCCCCCTTTTATTTATTTTTTAAATTTTTTAAAAGTTCGTAGCGGCACTTTCAACAATAGCCAAATCATGGAAAGAGCCTAAATGTCCATCAACGGATGAATGGATTAGGAAGATGTGGTTCATCTATACAATGGAATACTACATGGC
>CM053569.1:23138688-23167896 GCA_028646485.1 Cryptoprocta ferox | reverse complement strand
CAGACTGAGACACAGGAACCCCAAGTGATTCTTCTGAAGAATAAAAATCAGTTATCCAAATAGAGGATATCAGAAATAACATTAATAATATTAAATTTTTTCCAGCTGAAATTCTGTTAATTTGCAAATTCAGTAATTTCTATTAAGCCAGATTCAGTGTCTTGTGAGGACCTATTTTTCCTGGTTCATAGTCAGCCATCTTTTCTCTGTGTGCTCATATGGTGGAAGAGGTGAAGTATCACTTTAGTTAGGGTCCCTTTTATAAGGGCACCTATCTCATTTATGAGGGTGCTAATCACCCTTTCAGAAGACCCACTTCTGTATATCCTAACATTGGGGACTAGGTTTCATTATACAAATTGTGGGGTATACCACATTAAACCTAGAGAAAAATGAATAATTCTAAAATAAAACAGAATTTATAAAATTTATTTCAAAAATGAAAACAAAGGACCTTAAGTAGTATTCACTGAACTTGTGTGAGTGTGTACACTTCCTAAAATAGAGCTCTGTTATTTCCATTGTTCGTGTGAACTATAAATCAGTGTTTTCCTGTCATTCAGCCAGAACCTCAAGTGTTTCTTGATATAACAAGATTAAGAATGAGCAGTTTGATAGAATGTGTTGAGGATGGCAGCTTTTTGAGGAAGGGGTATAGTTGCTGGACTGAATGGTTTGCAGATGATGCTGCACAGGAACAAAATTAACAAGGATCAGAAAGTAGTTAGCCATAGCATATGTGCCATCTTTGTGAAAGCTTGAGGATTCATACGTTTCCCTCTGTTCAGTACTGTGGAACACTTATTATAACTATAATCCCTACATTTATGTAGCCATGCTTTATAAATGGGCTATGGTTGGCTGCTGTATATAGGTCTTATGCCATTTACCTCTTCAGAATAGACTTATACCTATTAGCTCAGCCAAAGTCAAAGTTTTACACATGCAGTTCACATTTTGGTTTTTCTTTGTTTGTTTGGGAGAGAGAAGCAGAGGGAGGGAAAGAGAATCCTCATGCTTAGCACAGAGCCCTACATGGGGCTCGAGCCCATGACCTTGGGATCATGACCTGAACCAAAATCAAGAGTCAGATGCTCAGTCAACTGAGCCACCCAGGCGCCCCAGCAGTTTTTTAATTATAGTTCCAATAAGCTGATTTTTAGCAATTTAGAGGCTATTGGTTTTGCATACCTCACAAAAATGCACCTAACATCTGCTAGCCATAATTACAATAAGTCACTGAGCTATAAATTACTCCAAGCTTCTGCTTTGTAGGAGCTCTGACTCAGACTCCTCAAATTCTGGTGGGTGACATCATCTAGATACTAAAGCCCTTTCTCTGAATCCACCTTTCTCCTTTGCCCTTTCTCCTTTCTGAGTAATGGCCACACTCTGGCCGACCGTTTCCTTTGAAGGGTCTCTAATGAGTGTTTGATAAAGAATGAAGCCTCTAGCATGATTCTGAGAGAGAAAACTTCATCTATTTCATATGCTATGATATTCACCCTGGATCTTTTAAGCAAATTGTAGCATATAATCACCAATGATTAGTTAGCAGCAGTCAAGAGTGTTGGAACACTAGAAACATAAAGCAATGAAACAGAACCATTTTAATTATGACATATAAAGGAGAAATCCTCTTTGAGATTTGTAGCCACTGGACCCATTGGCTTCACCAATGTATCTAGAAACTGAGTTCTGTTTCCAGTAATGACAAAAATAGCTCATATCAAACTAACTCTCACACAGGACACAATTATAACCTCGGAATCAAATAAAAGAAAATCACCAACCAATAACAAAACAACTATGTTATCAGCAAGGAAATGTAGGTGATTGGACCTTTCAAATAGGTCATCACTGGAAGAATCCCACATTTGTAAGGCTTATTTCCTGATGTCATGACCCAATCCATATTAAAGGAGATCAAAACACAAACAGAATGTTCCAGTCATACTATGAAGAAGTCAGACAAAAGGATTAGGAATGACAGAGCATCTGGAAATTAAAGGAAAACAAATATTCTGGAGAAGAAAGCAGAGAAGGGAGGAATCAAAATATGAATCTAACAATCCAAATACTAAAACCCCCAAATTAATAAAATCTTAAAAGCAACTAGGAAGGAAATAAAAAACCTTTAATACATCCAAGGAAAAAAACCAGAAATGTCAGTTGGCTTAGCAGAAACAACAGAGGCAAGAATATAATGAATTATAATCATTAAAAAGGCCAAACATAAAAAATAAAAGATATTGTCAATTCAGAATGCTATATCCAAAGAAACTGTCTTTCACAAATGGAAATGTAATTTTAGATTAAAGAAAATGAATTTGTGTCCAGCATACCTGCATCAAAAGAAAAAATGAAGATATATCTTTAGAATGGAAAGAACTAAAATAATCAACAAAACTAAAAGGCAACCTACAGAATAGACACAGACACATGAATAGATGTTTATTATCACTTACCATCAGGAAATTCAAATTAAAACTGCAAGGAAATATCACCTGGCACCTGTGAGATTGGGTGAAATGAACAACACAAGAAACAACAGGTGTTGTTGAGGATGTGGAGATAAAGGAACCCTCTTGCACTACTTGTAGGAATGCAAACTGGTGCAGCCAATGTGGAAAACAATATGGAGTTTCTTCAAAAAGTTAAAATTAGAATTACCCTACCATCCAGCAATCACATTACTGGGCGTTTACCCAAAGAATATGAAAACACTAATTCAAAGGGATACATGCACCCTGATATTTGTAGCAGCATTATCTGTAATAGCCAAGATATGGAAGCAGCCCGAGTATCCATTGATAGATGAAAGGAGACAGAAGATGTCATATACATATACAATGGAATATCATTCAGCCATAAAAAAAAGAATGAAATATCACCGTTTTCAATGACATGGGTGGAACTAGAAAATATATGCTAGGGGTGCCTGGGTGGCTCAGTCTGTTGAGTGTCCAACTTTGGTTCAGGTCTTGATCTCATGGTTCCTGGGTTTGAGCCCCTCATTGGACTCTGTGCTGACAGCTCAGAGCCTGGAGCCTGCTTTGGATTCTGTGTCTCCCTCTCTCTCTGCTCCTCTCCATCTTGCACTCTGTCTATCTCTGTCTCCCAAAAATGAATAAACATTTAAAACATTTTAAAAAGAAAATATAATGATAAATGAAATGTTAATCAAAGACAAATACCATTGTCAATTTAAGAAACCAAACAATTAGAAAAGGAAAAAAAAAAACAGAGAGAGAGACAGAGAGACAGAGAGAGAGAGAGAGACAAACCAGGAAACAGACCCTTAATTATAGAGAACAAACTGATGATTACCAGATGGCAGGTGGATGGGGGACTGGGTGAAATAGGTAGGTGATGGGGATTAAGGAGTGCACTTGTTGTGATGAGCACTCAGTGATGTACGGAAATGTTGCATAACTATATTGTACATCTAAAACTACTCTAACATTCTATGTTAACTAACTGGAATTAAAATAAAAACTTTTAAAAAAAGAATGAAAAGGAATGACAAGAGATGAAATTTCAGATGTCAAGATAGGAAGACAAAACACAAGAAATGAATGAATAAACATAAAATGTTCTTCTTTTCCTTTTTTTAATTAAAAAATCAACTGCTTGCTAAAGATGAAAATATCAGTATAATTCGGGGTGCTTAGAATACGTAGAAAAAATTTTTTAAAAATGGTAAGGGTGTTTATAGAATTATATTGTTTTATATATGTATACACATTCACATTATTGTGTATAAAATAATATACTAAATCAAATCAATTAGTAATTAATTAAAGAGAAATATTTTCATCTCTAGAAAAAACACTAGAAGTATACAGAGACAGAGCTGAAAATCTGAAAAAGAGCTATAAAGGTATAATTAAAATACATGTATTTTAACAAAAAGATAATAGAAAAAGATAACAATTGGATAGAAAACAGAAAGGAGAAATCAAAAATAGCAGGATAGGAGACAGAAAAACATAACTGTTTAATTACATTAAATGAGGATGGATTAAATTTCAAAATTATACAATAAGAAAATCAAGACTGAGCCATATGCTGTCTAAAAAAGATGCTAAACGTATGTTAAAAGATATATTATGCAAGTAATCATCATAGGAAAGCAGCAGACTACAAAACAAGAAATAATATAGAGACAAAGAGGGACTGTTATGTCTGAGCCAATTAGCATATTAATTATCTTAAAAATATATAAAATAAAAACAGTAGTAAAGGGAAAATGGGATAAGCCTACAATTTCACATAAAAATTTCAACTCTCTTTTTTTTGTATTTTTAAAACCTAAATTAGAAAATTTACTCAGTGTCTCAAATCCCTCCAACTTTAACATCTCACTCAGAATAAGAGCTAAAATCTTTATTGTGTTCTTAAAACCCTGTACAGCATCCCCCTCTCATGATACCTCCTCTGACTTGCCCTTTCCTTTAAAATATTTCAGGTACCATGTCTGTTTTGCTGTAGCACAAAGCCTCCATCATGCTTCTGTTTCAGGGTTTCAGTATTTTTCATTTTCTCTCTCTAGAACAACCTTCCTCCAGGTAGTACATGGTTTGTAAACTCATCTCTGTTACATCTTTATTCAAGTATCATATTCTTATTGAGGCTTCCTCTGCCCATCAAGTTTAAAACACCATCCACTTCCCTCAGCCCTTTCTACTCTCCATTCATTCCAAATTTTACTTGGTTTTATTTATCATCCTACACCCTCCTATTTATTTTACTTGTCTAATTGTTTATTATTTGTTTCCATGCACTAAGATATGAATTACATGGGGGAGGGGCTCATAAGTTTTATTCCCAGTCATATCCTCAGTGCTTACAACAGTGCTTGTTTGTGTTGTTGCATGAAAAATGAATACATAGGGGGTGCCTGGGTGGCTCACTCCATTGAGCATCTGACTTCGGCTCAGGTTGTGATCTCATGGTTCGTGGGTTCGAGCCCTGCATAGGGTTCTGTGCTGACAGCTAAGCACCTGGAGCCTGCTTTGGATTCTGTGTCTCCCTCTCTCTCTGCTCCTCCTCCACTCATGCTCTCTCTTGTACTCACTCTCAAAAATAAATAAACATTAAAATTTTTTTTAAAAATGAATACATAGTTAAAAAATATTTCTCTAATCCCTTGGTGGATCTAAAATCCACATACCCTATGACTAAACAAAATGTATATCAAAGCCATTTATGAAATAAAATACAGGGGTGCCTCATGGCTCAGTCGGTTAAGTGTTCAACTTCAGTTCAGGTCATGATCCATGGTTTGTGAGTTCAAGCCCTGCATTGGGCTCTGTGCTGACACCCGGAGCCTGGAGACTGCTTTGGATTATATGTCTCCCTCTCTCTACCCTTCCCCTGCTCACACTCTGTCTGTCTGTCTGTCTCTCTCAAAAATTAATAATCATTAAAAAAAACAAATAAAAGAATTAAAGGTTTGGAAAGGGACATTTTGGTCTAGCACAACCCTTCCATTTTACCACTGACAAAACTGAGACCCAGAGAGGTTTGCCTAGTGCACAATAAGCGTGGGCTGCAAAATACACCACTCTATACATTTCTACTCCATTATAATGGCCATCTCAGAAATTGGGCTCATTGAAGTTTTCATTTTGTCTCACATAGAATAAAAAAAAAACAGAATTAGTTGCCAATGTTTAAACATTATCACATTTCTCATAAGGGTCTAAATACCAACTTCTCTTGAAAATTGGAACACTTGCAGCACAAGATCCATATTTCCATTTGGCAATAATTTCCACTGCTTAGATGAGGCATGTGTTATCAAATCTGCTTCCCTTTTTATTTACCTCATCTTCCTGATCCTTGGAGATATCTGATTTTGCAAATTTGGATTCATCTCTTATTTTCATATTTTGTTTTATGTATGTGTTCACAAAATCATTGATTCTGGTAATTACAGAATAACAATGGACTGAGGAAAAAATAAACTAATATTACTGCAAGGGAATTTAAATGATGCTGTGATTTGGAATCTCTGCCCCATACATTTTACACATATTCTTATACATGTATTTAATTGTGCTTTTCAGGATTTTGATCTCCTATCCCAGAAAGTTACCTAGGGAAGTAATCCATCAGTCATTCACATTTTATTATAAATTGCCTTAATAAAAGCATACTTTTTTATTATCTGGAAGGGCCAGGCTTAATTAATTAAATATAGGTCTTGATTGAGAAATAGGAAATTATAATAATTACTATTATTTTTTATTTTGAGATACTATGAAGGAAACTAAAGCCAGGTTAACTATATGGGGATAGTTTTTGATAGTCAAAGAGAAGTACATGTTTATATAGAGAGTTTCAGTATGGTTTTTTTAAAAGAGGTGTATTAAGAAGTGGGACATATACGTATGTTAAATTTCACCTAACTGTGTAGTTTTAATGCTTGTTCTGATATATCCTGCTGATGCTAAACTACTAAATTAATCTTGCCTGACCCATGTTGTATTACAGTCTCATATTTTTGTGAATATCCAAATTTCTTATATCAATCTTATTTACTGTGTAATTGTTGATAATATCAGCAGTATGGCCAGGCTATTTGGCTCCAGCTCTAAAGTAGAATATTGCATATATTTTTAGTGAAAATGCGAATTGAATAGAATCCAAAGCATTAGTTTATTTCCCTCTGTTTTAATGACATTGTAAATAATTTTCTCTGGTTGTTTTATTTTTCTTTATTGCCCACACAGCCTCCTACATAGCCAAATTCATTTCTTGATTTCATACTTGTGACTGAACATGTAGGTGCTTACTAAAATAAATGTGGCAATGAGACATATGGGCGCAGCTTTTTTTCCAACTAATTTAATATTTTTCCTTTAATGTCTGCATAATATTTTGCTTTTCTAAACTGTATAACTGGCATTGATAACTAATGTTGCAAGATTATGTTCTCTATTCTAAATAATCCTATTATCATCTGTCTTGTAGGATGCTTTTTTCCCCTTTGTGTTAGGAAGATTCCATATGATATTCTTATTCAGGCCATTGCTGCTTACCATCTAAAATATTCTCTTTTTCATATTCTTTACTCTGCACCTTTCTTTTCCTAAGAGGAAATCACCTACCTTGGGGCATAACAAACTTTTCTTCTAGAAAAATCTTACTTTCAGCTGTAAATGGTAGGCATAAGATATCATGAGGGCATCATACACTTTATCTGAAGAGAGATCACAGTTTCAGTTTTTTCTAAAATTTTGTTTATACCAGCTCAACAGCGTCATTGCAATACTAGATTATATTGTTGCTTCTGTTACTTATGAAATCATGAAGACCAGATTTTGGAAAAGATCAATAGGTTTCTGTCATGAAAACTATTTGTTTCCCATATCACATCTTTAGTGTAAAAATGTAATTTCTCACTCTGGGCTTTGATCTAGTACTGGAGACAAAGTACTAATGCTTTATTTGGGGGAAAGAATGCTTTTATATATGGTGGCAAAAATGATAATTCCTCGACTGTTGTGCATTATATTTTTTATTGCTTCTTTGTTTTGTCCACTTTTTTTGAGTTTTTTGAATTTGATTTAGAGATTTGCATGAAAATGAAAAATAATTTGGACTGGAAATAGTACAATCATATTCATACACTGTGTAGACCCATTGAGGAGCTCCACTTATATGATTGAAATGCAGAATATGCTGGTGAGAGATAGGCATGGCTTCTACTACATAAGAATCTTATTGCCTTTCTACCCTCACAGAATTTTGTTTTGTGTTCTCAGATGGAAATTGCACAATGGCCTCCTTTTCATAAATCCCTTTTCAGATAGGGATTTATGACTTAATTTTACAACTACCCTTACTAGAGATGTAGGGAATCACATACCAAATAGCAAATCTGGACTCAAAATAGCCCTGGATGAGATAGTTAAAACAAAACAGAACAAAACCCTGTTACATTTGTGTAAAACTTACATTCTTATTCACTCATTACTCAAATACATATTGAGTGTAAAGAAAGTGGGTCTAGAATCAGAATGCTGGGTTTCAAAATCCATATTTGCCATGTATTAGCCATTTATAAACTTGTGCAAGTAAAATTCTTTGTAGGGAGTGAGACTTCTAAATCATACGTCTTTTAACTCTCAAATATGCTGTAAGAATATATTTGTAACACATACAAATAATTACTACTCAGTAAATACTAGTCACCATTAGTAGTTTTATTACATGTCAGGAACTGTGCATACAAAAGTGGAAATGACAAAATATTAGGTGTTCACGGAAAACTCAAAGAGGTACAAATCATGGAGTTTGAGGGGAGAAGTGGAATCAATATATTGTGATGTATATAGATACAGAGAGATGATGTAGATATTAAGGATATAACAATGATATAAATATCTATGGTTTTATATATAAGTATAGATATATAGATATTGGGAAATAAAAAATAAACTTACTTTATTGTGAGGTCTCCAAAGATTTCAGATGAAGCTTGAAAACTTGAAAGTCAGTGGGTGAATAAGAAGGGAAGGGTATTTCAGATAGGAGGAATAGAATATGTAAGGCTTTATGAGGTAGCTGAGTATAATCAAGGGCAGTATCATCAAGGAAAGAAAATGGACTGAGATGGGGTAGGAGGAAAATGAAGGTAAGTTCAGGAAGACATAAAGATTCTTCAGCTCTGCAAGGGATAGTTAGCTGAGTCCTTAAAGAGTATAGCAGGACAGTTTATTTTAATGATTTAATTTAGTGATTTAATTTGCTTTTTAGGAAATGGCAGAGGTACCTAGAGTAGATGTGGATGTGAAAAGGCAAGAGGTAAATAGACTACGTGGGTAAATATTGCAATATGTTGCTGACCTGTACTAAACAAAGCAATGAGAAGAGAGAATAAATACATGTATATTTATGAAATGGAATCTAATCCAAATACCATGTAGTGAGATGAGAGTGAACCAAGTTGGGAACAGCACCCAGCAGCATGGCCTAACTCTCCAGGAAAGCATTTTTTCTGAGTAAGATAATAAATCTGGTTTCTGTTAGACTAAATCTCAGTTGCCTGGTTTGTTAGACATTTACACACACACAAGGTGAGATGGTTGATGATCCAGGGAGGCTGTATCAGAGAACCATTCTGGAAGTAATCATCATAAAATGGTAACTGGAACCATGAATGTGGATGAGATTATCTAAGCAGGGAGGTTACAGAATGGCCAGGGAGGTATAGAGGATCCAGAAAAGAGAGGTGATCCAGTAGCAAAGAGGAACCTCAAGAGAGAGTGATAAAAGCTAACCACTGATAGGAATTCTTAAAAGTACCCTTTCCTCTGGGAAATTTAACAAACAGTGGTGACATTGCTGAATTCACTGGCATGTTGCTGACAGAACCCAGCTTGCAGTGTATATAGTAGAAACTTTCTGCTGTTGTCCAATAATATTTAATGTTATATGCTATATTACCTGTTTCACACACTATATGTGGTATAGCCCCATTTCTGTCGAAATAGGTATTTATGCACATAGGAAGCGATTTGTGATTGTAAATGTGAAGAATGGCCATTCTTGGTGGAGCTTTGACTATTCAGATTTCTTCTTTGAGCTTCTCTGAGGTGCTTTTCTAAAATAATATACATATATTCTTATAGAAATTAGGAAATATAATTTAAAGATTAGCTGTTATGGGGTGCCTGGGTGGCTCAGTTGGTTGAGATCTGAGTCCTGATTTCAGCTCAGGTCATGGTCTCACCGTTCATGAGATCAAACCCTGCACTGGGGTCCACACAGACAGTGGGGGCCTTCTTGGGATTCTCTTTCTCCCCCTCCCCCTGCCTCTACCCTTCCTGTGTGCACATGCTTTCTCTGTCTCTCTGTCTCTTTCTCTTTCCCCCAAAATAAATAAATAAACAAACATTAAAAAAGATGAGCTGTTAATAAGGAGAGGAAAAAAAAAAACTAGAAGTAAAGTGAAATCCAGAGCCTAAGGCGTTTTATAAAATGGTAGACATATCATCATGTTTCTTCTGAAAACAAAGAGTCAATGGAGAGAGAAGGCTAAATATGTAAGAAGTGCAATTATGAAAAGAGAAAGCCCTGGAGAAGAGAGAAAGCACAGGATATAAGGACAGTTTGATAACATGGAGAGAAAGTCAGCCTGGGAGCACAAGATGCTTTTTCTTTATAACTAATAGGAAGGGATTCAAGATAGATGTGGGCTAAAGAAGCTGATGCTTATGGGGATGTAGCCAACCTATCATTGTGAAAACAGACTTAAAAATTAATAGTCCCCCAAAATACGTGGTAAAATAAAACACTAATGTACAAACTCTTATCTATAGTAAGTGTTGGAAATTTTTATTTTAAGTTTATTCAGCTCATTTATATATAAGGACCTTATATATATAAGGACCAGGCATGTAGGTAATTTGTGGCTCAGGCTAACTGTGAAATAATACAAAATAGTAGAGAATATTATTATATTTATTTTAAGAATTGACTGTACATGAACCCAGATAAAAAAAACCCCATACAAATATGGGATTGGGTGCAGGTCTCAATTTTCCAGTCTATTAAAAAAACATTAAATTAAGTGAACATATTCAAATAAAATTTTTCAGGTAGTATTCACTTATACCAATATATCAACATCACTTAATAGAAATATGACTACCCCAGATTCCTCCCTTCACATCCGTGTAGATGAAGTTCCCTAATAGAAAAAATATGTTGTCTTCCATTTTCTTAAATAGTTTCACTTTGACAGCTTTCTGAATAAAAATTCATGAATATAAATATGATGATCCTTTTCAAATTATGCATGAATTCTTTGCATGGCTATTTGTGTTTTTTGTGCTGGCTTTTAGCTACATAAGATTTCAAACAATAAGAATGAGAAACCAACACAAATTACAACAGAATTCATTTTAAGCCAAATGAAGTGGAATGTAAAATGTAAAACTAATATCTAAAAATGGGATTTTTGAAATGCATAAGATATTTACATTCTTCTCATTACTTTTTTTGCAATATGAGAATAACTTGTTTCCTACCTTTATGTTTTGAGGCAAAGGTTATAATGTTTCACAGAGTATGATATAAGCTTGCTGATATCAGAGCATTGAAAAGAAGTAATTTTTGCCAAACTATTTACATTATTACCTTCTAGGGGGAAAGAATCAGCCAAATGTTTCCTTAATTTTCCATCATATGAAGAAACTGTTAAACTTTTATATTAGCAATCCTGTTCAAAGGCACAGTATATAGTAACCTATAAACATTCTTATTGGGATCAGTGGGTGGAGGGAGACAAAATGAACCTTCATTAATAGCGTTAGATTATTTTTAAACAAGTTGGGACTTCTGCCTTGGAAACTAAGAAAACAATGCTTGAAAATAGTACTTTTGAATGTCATAAAAGAGAGCATGATAATGCTTATATATTTCTATATCACCAATGAATTAACTAACTACTCTTTTAGTACTTTACCTGAAAAGAACACTTTTTCCATGACATTTATTCTCTGAGATGAGCTAGTCACAAATTTCCAAGTAGTTTGTATTTTAACTTGGCCATTTATTCTCCCCCCATATTAGAACCAAATTCTGGAATTAGAAACAAATATGTATGAAATAATAGTATTTTATAAATTCCTTAGTGAAGTTGCATGCTGCTATAAATATGGCTCTTTCTTTTATATTCCTCAATAATAAAAAGTACCCCTGAAGTAGCAAATATCAATCCAATTTGTAGGCATATCTGTAAATTATTTGTAAATTAAACAGAATATCAGTAATTGACACAATAAAATATTTATATTTTATATTTATGAATACTATTGTTGCTGCCTCTTAATTTGAAAAGTGCATAGAAGAACATTTTAATGAAAAGATTTATCAAAATATTTATAAGCTATAAAATATTGACTATAAAATATTTACCAATTTTAGTTATATTTTTAATAAATATTAGTTTAACATCTGCTGCTATTATGACTTTGTATTTGTGCATGTTTTAGTTGTTTCCAAATGTTTAAAATATATCAGGTGACAAGTTACTAATTCAGGGTATAAATTATTTTTAGTTTATTTATTTATTATTTTTAATGTGTATTTATTTTTGAGAGAGAGAGAGAGAGAGAGAGAGAGACAGCACAAGTGGGGGAGGGCAGAGAGAGAGGGAGACAGAATCTGAAGTAGGCTCCAGGTTCTGAGCTGTCAGCATACAGACTGACGTGGGGCTTGAACTCACAAGCTGTGAGATCATGATCCAAGCTGAAGTCAGATGCTTAACCAACTGAGCCACTCAGGTGCCCCAGTTTATTTATTTATTTTGAGAAAGAGAGAGAGAGAGAGAGAGAGAGAGAGAGAGAGAGAGAGAGAGAATGAAAGAGAAAGAGAAAGAGAAAGAGAAAAAGAAAAAAGAGGAACAGAGAATCTCAAGCAGGATCTGCCCTATCAGCATAGAGCCCAATGCAGGGCTCGATCTCAGGAACCATGAGATCATCACCAAAGCCGAAATCAAGAGTTTGACATTTAACCGACTGAGCCACCCAGGTGCCCTAGGGTTTAAATTATTAATTAAATTAGGTCAAGTAGTTTTTTAGGACAGCTCGGTTTGCAAATGAACATTAGAAGACTGCATAGTTATATGTTACAGTTATAACTTATTTTCACTGCTAACAGATTGCTGGATGGAAAAGTTATTCATTTAACAGAGTTTTTTATATTACAAAATGCAGTGCAATTAGAGAAATACTGATACATATGCGGAATTCTAAAAAAAATAATTCAGTTTGTCCTAAAAAATCTAAGGAGCGTATAATTTCAAAATATTATCCATAATTTTGAGAACCACTTAAATAGCAAATAGAATGTTTATTTTCAACAGTAACCTAAATTATTGATGTCTGAGGGGTGCCTGGGTGGCTTAGTCATGATCTCATAGTTCCTGACATTGAGCCCTAAATCTGGCTCTGTGCTAACAGCAGGGAGTTGGTTTGGGATTCTCTCCCTCTCCTCTGCCCCTCCCCTGCTCTCTCTTGCTCGCTCTCTCTCTCTCTCTCTCAAAATAAATAAATAAAACTTTAAATGAATGAATGAATGAATGATGTCTGAGCTAAGTAAACAATCATACTGATTTTCTCATTGAATCTTCATCACACCAGTAAGAGACAGGTAATATTCCCAGATTCCACATGAAGATAGTGAGGCAGTCCCCAAATCACAGAACCAGTGATGCTGATTCTAGTATTTGAACTTTGCAATCTATTTTCTCAGAGTCTTTACCCACTTTGTTTTACTGTCAAAGACTGACTCTTTTCTTCCCTATATTAAATATTATGTCTAGGTATCAAATGAAGGAAAATTTTTTCTTCCTGTTTCTTTGAGATTATCTTTATAAAATACTATTTGTTTCTGCTAATCTTTTAGCAATTCCTTCTTTTCAGACATCATCATGTATCTTTACATCTCCAATTCTCTTCATCACATTTTAATTGTCTTTCAGAAATTTCAAGTGAAGATGATACCTAATTATTTGAGAATACATACGTATGTATATATATATATTCTTATATATGTTACATACATAGTATACATTGTATACTAATATATGTACACTAATATATGTATATATACACACGTACATACACAGTGCATATTTATACACACCTTTTGGGGTTTATTGTTTTTAAACTATAACTAGTGTTTGCCAGCATTTCAAAATGTTTAAATTTCCCTGGAGCACGTTAAACATCAGCATCTAACATTTATCTATAGCAATCTATAGATATCTATATATCTAAGATTTATGTTCTTTGCTTTTATAAAATGAAGTAATTTTTCACATGTTGCATAATAAATGCTTAGGAAGGTCTGTATTGCTATAGAAAAATGGCAAATGCATTGGGTAATTTTTATATGTATAACAAAACTTATTTTTCCATTGATTTCTAAATGTAATGCTTACCAAGTTAAAACTTAAAAAATCAGTGGAAACAACCAAAAGATTTGATATCAAGAGCCTGTGGAACTAAATTCAGCTTGGGGCATTTAACAAAAGGATGATATGAGAAAATCAACAAAGCTATGTTTTAAGACTTGAGACATTGTGGGAACAGTTCAGAGAGAGTATCAGCAGGGGGTTAGCAGAAAAATAGTCCAAGTTGTACAAGGGAGAGCCCAGTAATAAAGTTAAGAATGACTAATTAAGTTCAATATTAGAGAAGTCTTCTTCAGTAAAAGAGAAAGTAATTAGGATAAATCCATATATTTTATTAAACAGCATGTCTTTGTTTTGGTGAGTGATTTAATAGGCCAGGTGAGCATTGGCTAGGAGGTATCTTAAAGGCATTAAGTGACTGGACAGACAGCCTCGTAAATGAGAAGCACGTTGAGAGTGTTGATGTGCAGTTGTTGTTCAGAATCATGTAACAATGATTATTGACTGGATTTTGTCCCTTATGATCAGATGGTAAAATACCTATTTGGCCCTATTTGTTTTTAATGTATCATTTTAGTAAAAATAATGGTTAATTTTAATTCTATCTTAGGAGAGACGTTACATTAAATTGTGTTGGTTGCATGGGACATATCATCTAATTTATACACTGACATAAGTTCATTACTTCTGTGTATAGATCAAAACATTTAAAATGTGTTCTTAGGAGCACCTGGGTGGCTCAGTTGGTTAAGTGTCCGACTTTGGCTCAGGTCATGATCTTGTGGTTTGTGGGTTCGAGCCCTGTGTTGGTCTCTGTGCTGACAGCTTTGAGCCTGCAGCCTGCTTCAGATTGTGGGTTTCCGTCTCACTCTGCCCTTCCTTCACTCACACTCTGTCTCTCTCTGTCTCTTTTTGTCTCTCTCTGTCTCTCTCTGTCAAAAAATGAATGAACATTAAAAAAATAAAGTTGTTTTTATATTTTAAGTCCAAAAATGAAGATAGAAAACAATGGCTACAGGAATAAAATTTCTTGAGTTTGATAAGATCCTGACAAAGTCTTATTTTCATTTGCAGATCCATTAGTAGAAAACTAATAGACATTAGTTAATACCTGGTATATGTCCATTTTCATATCTACCCAAATACTCCTTATTTGTAGGAACTTTTTCAAAAATACATCGAACTTCTTAACTCCACAAATACCTAATTTAGAATAAATGATTGGCATAACAGAAAAACGCTTTACAGTTCCTGTGGGCAAATCTCAGTTCAAAAATTAAAGAAACCGACTCCTCAAAATATGAAGTTCTGAATTCTAATTCAAGCATTCTGATCTCTATTATGAAAGACTTTGAATAGATTTAATGATGACATTGTGAGTGTCCTCATCTAAATATTTCAACTGCTTTAGTTAAGAAGTACATCATATTCTTGTTTGAGAATTCTATTCGATAACCACTGTTATTTAGAGAACATACCTAGACATTATTTTTTACAGGAAAGAAGCAAATAATAAAAATCAAAGGGGCTGTTATTTTAACTTTCTCCACAGGACTGAGATCCTGGATGTAATAGCATTTCTTTCTTTTTGCTCTTCTGAGCTGCTTTTTCTTTTCAGAACTGCCCCTTTCTCCTTTACCACAAGAAGTCTTTCAGGGAATCCCTGGAGTCTTTCAGGGAATTGATATTGACACTGGGGAGCATAGAATATGTCTTTTCCATGGGATTTCAATCTTTAACGGATGATTTAGACTTGACTCTCCTGAGGGAAGTTTGATGCATACAGAGGAAGAGAATTCTCATGAGAATTAACACAGATAGGGATAGGGATGGGGATAAAGATAGAGATAGGAGTAAAAGATGGAGTTTTTGACCATTTTTAAGCTCCTGATCCAGAATGCCTGATTCCAATTATCTTTGGGCTATCTGGTCTATTAATAATACACCAAATATTTGTGAGCACCTATCATATGCCAGGCATACTCAAAGCACTGTGGTTATAGAAATGAACAACAACAACAACAAAATTCCTTATGGACTCACGTTTTGTGGGAGAGACCATTAACACTGTTATGCAAGATTACAATAGTACCATGTTGAAAAAAGTAGGGAAAGTGAATTGGCAATGTGGATAGTGGAAGTTAGGTGGAACTTTAAATAGGACCATCAGGGAAGGCCTAATTGCCAAGGGTATTATTTGAGAAATAACTTGAAAATTCTGATGGAGCCAGACATTGGAGGATGGAGAAGAAAGTCAGTGTGTTTGCAACATGGGGAGACATTTTGTTTATTGTCTATCACTCCACATAAGGATGTAAAATCCAGGAAGGCATGTGTTTTTTTTGGTTCACTCCTATATTTCCAATCACAAAATAATGCCTAGCACACAGCTGATACTCAATACATTTTTGTTGAGTGAATAGTGATGTCCTATATTTTCTTAGAAATAATTTTCTTAGGAATACAACTTGAATGTCTCAATCAAGCAATAAAAATTATATGCAAAAATTGTATTTTGATGACCTTATTTAATTTAGGGTGAAAAAAAGACATATTACTTTAGGCTTGCCAGTTTTGCATCCAATTAATGGTAAGGCAGCTTTGTATGTTACAACAGGAATGTTATCACAAATATACATTTCACCATTAGCAAGAAAATAATATAACTAAATATTAAACTGAGTGTAAACATAGTGACCCAAACTGGATAGGTTAGGAAGAATTTCAGTCAAATGTTTTGGGAGTTTTTGGACATAACAGTAATAACCAAAGGGCATTGATCTACAATAGAATGATAACACAGACAATAAAACTAACTCTAGGAATCGAAACTGTGGAAGGCCAGCAAACTGTAGATGTTAAAAATCAGGACAGCTAATCATTTTACTAAGGACGATTACTTATAATTTGTACTCCCAAGTAAAATACTGCCCTCCTGTAATGTAACATTTACAATTGCATTCTGCAGCTGTCCTCCTACCCACAGGCTAGTTTTTCTCTCAGAGATATTTGTTGTTCTGAGTCTTTAAAGATTAGATTCCCACTTCAAAATCAGAGGCTCTAATTATCTCAGTTGTAGAGGAAAATCTTCCATTGTCCACTTGTCTTGATTTAAGTTCTAGCAAATTGTGACACTAAAAATACGTGGTTTCTTCCTTTATTTATCTGATAATATTGTGCCATGCTGAACTATTTGCTACATGATATACACTATGCTTTTCTAGTCTCTTATGTATTTTACTCATTTTCTGGAACAGCCAAATGTTGATAACAGGGAGACTGTGACCTCTAAATTTTCGCAGCTTGCATTGATAATAAGACCAAATATACAGCATAAGTAGAATATTGTACTGGTTATAGAGCTGAATATAACAGATGGAGGAAACAGTCTGGATCTTTATTTCAGAGAGCAATGCTCCTTTGATTCTTAACAAGAAGAGTTCAATAAAAAAAAAAAAAAAAAGCAGGGGACACCTGCAACTGTAGGAAGTAATTAGGAGATTCTCTTTATCCTAAGTGTGTGCTGGGCTAGGATTGAGCTACTGGTTTTTGGTAACTGAAGTGAGGCATCAATTAGTGGAAACCTAGAAGCAGTGCTCCAGGGAAAAGCAAAGAATAGTCACAAGCTTGATAAATGTTAAGAGATACAAGAAGCAGAGGATTGTTTAAGCATTTTATAGATCTCAGATTCTAGGACATATTTTTCTTGACTGGTAAGTAATTAGACCTATAAGTATAGACTTATAATTAATGAGCCTATAGATGAGAGAGAGGTTATTTAAAGGATTTATCAGTCTCCAGGTTTCTATATGTGAATTTCAACAAAAATGTTTGTGATATGACTTTTGTTAATGGTTGCCTTAGGCTTCTATGACTGCCATAACAAAATACTATAGACTGGATGATTTGAACAGCAGAAATGTATTTTCTCACAGTTCTGGAGGCCGGAAGTCCAAGATCAGAGTGCCAGCATGGTTGGGTGTTGGTGAAGTCTCTCTTCCTGATATGCAAACTGCCTCCATCTCCTTCAATGTTCACATGACCTCCTCATTATGTGTGCAAGAGGAAAGAGACAGCTAGCTCCCTGGCTTCTTTCTTTTTCTTTCTTTTTTTAAAATTTGTTTATTTTTGGAGACAGAGAAAGAGTACAAGCAGGGGAGGGGGCAGGCAGAGAGGGAGACACAGAATGTGAAGCAAGCTCCAGGCTCTGAGATGTCAGCACAGAGCCCAACAAAGGGCTCAAACCCATGAGCTGTGAGATCATGACCTGAGCTGAAGTCAGACACTTAACTGACTGAGCCACAGAAGTGCCCCTGGCTTCTTTTCTTAAAAAGACAGTAATCCTATCATGAAAGCCCCATGCTCATGACCTTATCTAAACCTTTTTTACCTTCCAGAGGCTCCATCTCTAAGTACCACCACATTAAGAGTTAAGGTTTCAACATGATTTGGGGGGAACACAATTCACTCCAAGCAATGGTTCATATGAGACATGTTATACTCTAGACTCCCAAACCTTTTGATAAGACCTCAACTATTTATTGTATTGCAAGTATTTGTTCACAATGATCTAGACTCTATTAATCTCTCAGCAGTTTGAGCCTAGACACTTTACCTTATTCATCTCTGTACCTAAGAATTTATTAGCCCATGCATATACTTGCATCAGGCACTCAATAAAAGAAAATAAATGAATAAAAAATAAGCATTATATTAAGAACAACTAGAGAGAAGGGTGGCATAGGTTGATATTGGGCATTTCTCCAGGACTATAATGGGTCATACATACAGAGAAACCTTAATAAATGATAGCTTTTATTATTCATGTTAGGATGGAAGCAGAAATAAAACCAAAGATGCAGATAATTTTAAAAGATCCTTAACATCACTTTATAATTTATTAAAGTTAAGGGTCACTATTTACATAATTAGACATAATTTCTTATGTGAACATTATTTAAGTATATATGAAGTAGCCTCAAACTAAAAGATGGTTCAGAATAGCTTTAATGTATTGTGTGACCCCAAACACAACACATTACTATATGGTACATAAAACAGAGTTGATTTAAATGTTTACTTTTTTCAGTCATTGATTAGAAACATACACATGCACACACAACTATACATAACTATATACACAAACATACATGTGCATATGTATAATGTATATACATATCTATATACATATCTTGTATATATGTGCACACAGACACACATGTATATAAGAAAGAAAAAACTTTGGATCAAGAGATAGGACAATCAATAATTATTTTACTTATTCATTATTCATCTATAGTAAATTATGGTTGAATAGAGAATAAAACCACATTATTCATGTGGCATTCAACATATTTATAAAATATAATTATTATGACTTATAAAATGTCTAATATTGGTGATATTGTAATTTGAGAAGATACCCTTCTTTCCTAGTACAAATTATGTAACCTCATTGTTTAGGAATTCATGATCATAATATAGATAGTGACTATTTGCAATACTTAATGACTCAAGTTTTTATTTATTTTTTAAAATTTTTATTTATTTATTTTGAGAGAAAGAGAGAGCCTGAGCAGGGAGGGGCAGAGAGAGGGAGAGAGAATCTAGAGCAGGTTCCACACTATCGGCACAGAGCCTGATGTAGAGCTCAATCCCATGAACCCTGAGATCATGACCTGATATGAAATCAAGAGTCAGATGCTTAACCAGCTGAGCCACCCAGGTGCCCCACAACTTCAGTTTTTAAATTATTGGTATAGAAATACTAGAACCTAATCCACTTGGGGGATAACACTGTAAATTATAATATAGTGATTAATTCTAAATTTAGTTTTCTGGGAAATTAATATACTAATTTTTCAACATATTATAGTTTTAGTGATCAGATATTTTAAGACTTTTTATTAAATACTAATATTAAATTTCTCACTAAATATGTATCTATCTATCCATCTGTGTATGTGAAGATCTACAGATAAATATAGTTTTTCAATAAAACAAATGTTAATATTATGTGCCATAGAAGCAATATTTGAAGAGTCATTAGCTAAGACTCATTTAGATTGTGGAAAGATATGACTTCTAAGATTAAAATTGCACTGTGAACCTAAAAGCAAAATAAGGATAAATTTGTAGCCAGAAATATCATAATGAAATTTACGAATAACAAGGAAAAGGCTAATTTTTTATCTAAAAAGTCTTTTAGATTTTTGAGTTTTTTATCTAAAAATCAGTGGTGATTAGACTAATAGCACACAATTTGCATCAATAGAAGATAGAAAATAATATTATATCCTTTTAATTCCAAGAAATACTATAACTTTGGAATTTCAGAAACTAATAAAATATCTTTAGAGATTGAGGCCAGCTAAGAGAAATGCATTTTTAGAAAAAGACTATATAAATTTACCATCACAAACCCTCACAAAAGTAATTATTTCAAACTGTACTCAATCAAAGAGATAAATACAAGTCAAACATAAATGCAGAAGTACAAAAAATGATGTAAGTCATTTGTAAACTGCATTAGTTATTGAATGTAAACTCCCCCAAAATGAGGAAAAATAAAATAATTCAAGCTCGGCATTTGTCATAGAAGAGATAAAACTATGAAGCAAAAGTCAAACTGCTCTCCTGTGCCAATAATCAAGTATAAAAAGATCCAGTGAAGGTATGTTTCTGCATTTCTTGATCCACCAATTTTAGATAATATATGTTGACAATATTCCCTTATCCTCTCCTTCTCCTAACTTTATCCTGTCAGCCTAATTATATCACTTCTTAAAATGAAATTAGTAGCAAGGGCAAATATGTAAAATTGTTAATTTTAGACTCTAATGATGGAATATTATATCATAAACTGTTATTCTTAAATTTCTTAAATATAATAATTAACTATTTTTTCCATCACATTGCCTTCTATGTACTTATTAGGAGATACATTTTGCATACTTCTTTGGACAGATCTTGTCCAAATACTAACAAACATCAGATGTTTTCTTTTTATCTTGTGAGCTCCCTCCTGGGGCTGCCATTCCTCCTGTTGCTACACTAGATTCTTTCTGAGTAGGATACAATAGCTCTTGTCCTGATCCTTTTTTTGACACTTTACTCTATGAGATTACGTTTTGCTCTTTCTTGGATTATTCCCGTAATTTTCTGGATAAAACCTTTCAGTAGTTTCTGAATTAAAAAACAAAAACAAAAACATGTTTAGGAGGTAAAATATCGATTCAAATATGATTCAAAACACACTTTGATTTTTCCACTAAATACATAATTTATATATATCCTTAGAATTTGAAAGTGTTGTATTCTGTCATCAAATGTTGCCATTGAAAAATTGGTTCTGTTTTTACTCTCATTTCCATGTGGGTGATCTATTGTGATTATATATATATATATATATATATATTTCTTTCTCTTTCTTTTGGGAAGATTTAAGATCTGATTTTTACCCAGTAGTCTAAAGTTCTATACTGATGTGCCTTGGTTTGAATCATCATAATCCCACTACTAGTAGTAGTAGTAGTATGTTAGAATATTGGTCACTCAATGAGCCCTCTGAATCAGAAAACTCATGTTTTCACAAATAATGCAATTTATTTTATTTTTCACTTTAGTTTTCCATTTTCATGTTAGAAGTGAGGTTTTATGATCTGTAACCATTAATAATTAATAGTGAGGTTTTTATTTTTATTTTTATTTTTATTTATTTTTTTTTAATAGTGAGGTTTTTAAAGCCCTGGTAAGATGGAGGAAGCTTATCAGCTGATGGACACTGATAGCTGACCTGATGGTGGTCTGACCTACTACTCATGATAGAAAGACATATGACACTCTCTTGGATATTTTTTTTTCCTTTAGACCTGTTCAAATTTTCCAGTGAGAAGTACTTGAATCTCCTATGGAAAGAGTAGGATTAGGGAGATGAACATGGCCTCAGAAATCTATGACCAACATGACTGAAGTGGCTAAGGATGCTTTTCTTTGTCTCTATGACATTTTGTGTGTCTTTCTGTCATTAAAACAAGATTGCATTAGAGAAAGAAGATAAATACAAATGATAGGTTGATGGTATTTCATCATCCAATTGGCACAAAGGTGCAATCATGCCCTTGTTTTTTTTTTTTAAGATGGCTATATAAGGTTAGTAAGTGTAGACAACTGGCATCTAAAAAGTCTTCTGAATACATTAAAGTATTTGATATAATTATTAAATTACAGTGTTACTTTTTAAAATAGATGACATATATATTTAGAGGAATTATGTCAAAACTGGTTAAGATTTACATGGAAAGAATGGTAATAGGTCAATTTCAACCTAGGAGGCTGGTGTTCTGGAAAAGGTTTTTTTTTTTTTTTTTTTGTCTTTGGCTCTGTCCTTTCATATCTTATTGGTACATGGGTAAAGATAAACAGGCACATAGTAAAAAAAAATATATATATATGACCCAAAGCTTATACTAAAAATTCACACATCACCTAAACAGATCAGGTATCAAAAAGATACATCATAACTAGAATAATTGTGCCAAATCTATAAATATTAAATTTAATGAGTTTGAAGTATTTCTCAATTTTAGTTAAATAATTGAAGAAGTAAAGCACTTTTGAACCATAGAGTGATAGCAGTTCATGGAAAATGCTCTGAAGATTTTAATTCAACTCTTTAAAAGAAAAGAAAAAAAAGAATATTTCCATTCCACAATGATAGAAGCAAATTGATATTTTCCATCATGATAAATTAACTCACACTAGCCTTGCCATTGCACAGGAAACAATGATTAAACTAGAAAAAAAAATCAGACACTTGTTTTCTGGCAATAGGTAGTACAAGGTGTTTGTTTGTTTAAGACCTCACAAAAAGCTAAGTTTCACATTTGATCTGGCCTTCTACCCAGGGCATTTTCTGAACCATGTACAGGAAGGTGGAGCTGAGATAGAGTACAACAATTTTTCTAAGCTGGGGAGGGAGGGCTCAGAATTTAAGGCCACTAAACCATCTGAATATTTGAGGGTAGGTATGGGTAGAAAGAAGTTATGCAGAGTAGTTTGTCTGTGGGTCTTTTGCTAAGAACTTGACTATGCATATACAGGGTGAGATTTCACAAAATCTGGAAAGTGCTAGGGACCTTAGAATCAATCAGACATAGAAAACTAAGACCAAACCAAAATAGACAAGCTTCAACAAAGAATAAAACCATCATTAGTGGATCAAGTGATTATGCTAATAATTAGCTGCCTGCCAAACAAAAGTCATCCCAACTCCTTACGATGGACAATCCATGTGTTCCACATACAACAAAAATATTATTAGACACATGAAGAAGCAAAACAACATAACCCACAATCAGGAATAAAAAGTCAACATAATTGAGAGGTTGAAATTAATAGGTAAAATTATGTTACAGTCAATAGAGATATGTTCAATAATTTGACAAAGAGATAGGAAGAATGCATTCCCACATTGGAAATTTTTATGTCAGCATAAAACATGAAACTGAAAAAGAATGGAAAATTTAAAATAAAAAATTGCTGTGTCTGAAATGGATATTATTTTAAGATGGAATTAAGAGAATGAAGATAACAAAAGAAAAGACTGATACATCTGAAGACAAACTAATGGAAATTTTAAAACCTGAAGAGCCAAGAGAAATAATTTGAATTTAAAAATTTTAAAAGAGAGAGGGGGTAGCCTCAAAGGCATGTGCAACAATATAAAGCATTTCTGACATATATGTAATTGTTTTTACAAAAGAAGAAAGATAGAGAATGGTACCTTGATCTCTTTGAACAAATACATGCTGAAGGGTGCCTGGGTGGCTCAGTTAGTTAAGCATCCAACTTCAGTGCAGATCATGATCTTGTGGTACATGAGTTCAAGCCCCGCGTGAGGCTCTGTGCTGACAGCTTAGAGCCTGGAGCTTGCTTTGGATTCTGTGTCTCCCTCTCTGCTCCTCCCTGTTCATGCTCTTGCTCTCTCTCTCTCTGTCTCTCTCTCTCTCTCTCGCTTATATGCAAGCAATAAACAATTGGAAAATACATTTTAAAAACATGTAAAACACCTTTGAATAAATCTATGAAAGATGTATAAGATCATTTATTTTAAATGAATAGAAAATTATCTGAATAGTGCTATATGTTTTAAAGAAATTGAAGTTTCTATCAAAAACCTTTCCCCCCAAAGCAGTAGGCTCATATGGTTTCACTAGTAAATTCCATCAAATATCCACAAGGAGATTATACTACCCTTATAGCAACATTAAGGATATGCAATGATTACTGCTCATCATTACCCTAATATCAAAACATGATAAAGACATTTTAAAAATTAAAAGCCCATATTCTTCATGAACTTAGATCTAAAAATCCTTTAAAACATTAATAGTGAATCTAAGAATATACGGGACAATATGTCATAACCAAATAGGATTTACTCCAGGAATGCAAGACAGTTAAACATTTAAAAATCAGTAATGTTTAATGCCAATGGAGTAAAGAAGAAAAAAAATCATATCACCAATTCAATAAATGTATACAAATCATTGGCAAAATTCAAAAAATATTATGGTAAAAAACACAAAGCCACTTTTGCCTGTTGTGAGGCTTCTCTAATTGGCAAACTTTGCTCAGAGACTTCTGATCAGTCTGGTCAAGACTTTCTTAGAAATCTGGTAACATATTTGTTACCCAATTCTTTCTCCTTTCACAGTTGTTCAACCTTCATTATAGTCTGTAGCCTCTCCTCACCTACAGTGTACTCCCTCTTCCAGTATCCTCCATACACATTTCTCTCAAAGACTGTCTTATATATCTATTCCTTCTTGGCATCTGCTTCTCTAGGACCCAAACTGATATGGAAGATAAATTCTATTCTCATCAAAAACAACAGAAAATTGAAGGTAATTGAATGATATTCCTAAACTTCTAAAATCTAACAATCCAGAATATAGTATCTAGTGAATTATTATTTAAAAATTAAAATGAAGAGGATTTTACAGGTGAAAACAAAACACAGTACCAAAAGCTGAGTAACCAGCAAAACTATATAAGAATTGCTAAAGTAGCATCCTTCAGGTGGAAGAGGACTGGTACTAAATGGAAGCTCAAATGTACAAAGACTAAAAAGAATCAGAAATTTTAAGCATGGTAATAAATACTAAAAATAATTTTAAAAAGTGTTTTATCTTAATTCTTACAAAGAGAGTAAACATTTTTAAAAGCACAGAAATTGATGACATAAGAAACACACCAAAAATAGAAAATATTAAAAAGATAAGTTAGTTCTTTGAAAAATTAACACCATTGATGAATTTCTTGCAAGTGTGATCAAGAGAAGCTAAAGCAAGTAACAAGTATCAGCAATGAAAAGAGGATATCAATACAGATTATATGTATATTATTATCTGTTAATTTGTGCTTATAAATTTTAGGATGCAGATGAAATAGACAAATTATTTGAAATTCTGAATTATAAATTTTAAAACAAATGAAATAGAAAAATTACAAGTTAAAAACTTGCAAAAAAAAAGGAAATTTGAATAACCTTATATATACTGAAGAAGTTGAGTCTATAACCAAAAACTTCCTCAGAAAGTTTATACCCAAATTATTTATTTCTATCAAAAAATTTTCATAAACAGACATAAAAATCTGTAACACTATATTAGCAAATTGAATCTAATACTATATAAAATAGATAATATATCATAACTAAGTGAAGTTTATTCAAGTAGGATAATAATGGTTAAATTTGAAAATGATTTTCAGTGTTACAAGGATATTATTTCAAGAAATGCAGAAAAATTTATGATGAAACACAAAGCTTAATGGTTAAAACTCTCAGCAAACAGGAATTGAAGGGACTTTATTTAATTTGATAAATCTCATTAGCTATCATCATAGATTTAGCTAACATATATAACAGTGAAATACTGAACTCATTTCTCCTAAGATTGAGACGAGAGCAAGCTGTCGACTCTTCATTTCCATTCAACCTTGTCCTCAAAGTCCTGTGAATGAAAATATGACAATCAATCAACCAATGCAAGACACAAAGTCTGTAAATGAAGAAGTAAAATTACATTTACAAACCACATAATTGCTTATATGGAATATTTAAGAACTAATAAAAAGCTATAAAAATTAATACCTGAATTTAGCAACATTGCAGTGCACACATATTTTGTGTAGAAATAAATTGAATTTTAATATACTGATAGTATAAACTATAGAAAATTACATTTAAAATTTCATTTTTAATTGTATAAAAATATAAAGTAAAGTGGAAATAAAGTTAACTAAAACAGAGTAAAAACTTTGCTTTTTGATGAAATTATAAGACATCACAGAGAAAATATAAATGAAACATAAAATGAATAGAAAACTATATCATAATCATAGTTTGGAAGGTATAATTTTTGTAAGATATCAGCTATTCCCAAAGTTTTCTATAGTTTCAATGTAATATTAATAAAACTTTTAAGACCTTGTTGTTTTAATAGAAGTTAAAAAGTAGATTCTAAAGTTGATTTCCAGATTATGCAAATACGTGGGGTCTATGATAGCAAATACAATCTTGAAAATGAAAAACAAAATTTGAGGACATATACTACCTGTTTTCAAGGTCAATTTAAAATCACAGCAATCAATAGTATATGGTATTGTATTAGAATAAACAAATCAATAAATGAGAATTTGACCCTCAAAATAAATAGATCTTTCTCAATGAGGAAGGAAAAATCTCTTCACAAGTCAACTCCTATATCACATAATACACTAGAATTAGTTTGAGATGGGCCATGAACATAAATGTAAAAGTTAAACATGTAAAACTTTAGATTAAAGTATGAGAGAAATATCTTTGCACAAATGGTTTCTCAAAGTGGACTTCAAACGCATTTTCTATGGAAAATAAATGGAAACTTGATCTTCATCAAATTAAATGTCTTCTGATTAAGAGATACTGCTTACTAAATGAAAAGATAAGCCACAAACTGGGTGAAAATATTCACTGCATACCTCTAACAAAGGAATTGTATCAATAATATATTAAACTCATACAAATAAAATATGAAACACTGACATGTTAGTAGAATTTTGTAAGAAACTTTGTTTTTTTTTCAATAAAAAGAGCATAGTAATGAGCAATAAGTACACAAAAAAAGTACTTAACACCAATTAGCTCACAGAGAAATGCAAATTGTAATCATAGAAAGAAACACCTTTATATGTGCTCAAGTGGTTGAGCAAATGTTGGCATAACCAATTTGTAAATATGTACGTGGAAGTTTCCCATAAAGTTAAACATGCAACTGTTCTATGACGCAGGATTTCTATTCCTAGCTATCAATCCAAGATAAATGAAAACTTAAAATTATGAAAAATCTTGCACAAGAATGCTGCTGGCATCTCTATTTATAAACCCTTCAAACTAAAAATAACCTAAATGTCCTAACAAAGGAGTGCCATATATATGTATATTAACATAATGGGATAACAATAATCAGCAATAAAATATAACACAAAAAAATGCAAGAATACCCAAAACATTATGTAGAATAAAATAAGCCAGATGCACACAAAAAAAATAGTGTATGGTTTTACCTATGTGACTCTTTGGAGAAATAAATAATCCATGATGGTAGAAAGGTGATAGAAAGAGATGGTTTCTTCCTGGTAAGGAGAATTGATTGAAAAGGAATAAAAGATAACTTTCCAAGATGATGATCTGACAGAAAGTTTCTCTGTCTTGATTTATATGTTCATAAAAGGGACCTGTGCATTTGTCAAACCCATCAAATTGTACTCTTGAGATCTGTGCATATCATTGTGTATAAATTTTACCTCAATATAAAAAATTAATACAAAGCTAGAACTAGAAACAGACATGGTTGAAAGATCCTATATCAAAAATTCAGATTTCTCTACCTCTCCCCCACCCCCCGTCTCTGTCTCCCTGTCTCACAATTAAACACGCAATGCATTATATACAGTACATCTTGATGTTTTTATGTAGGTAAAGTCTCATTCTAGGAGTCATAACTTCCATATTCTTATGTTTAAGTCTGAATAAGCTTGTATTTCCCTAGCAGTAGGGCACAATGAGAGGGTCACTGTACAGATTAGAGCTAAGGACATGGCATGATACAGTTCATAACTGACTCAGGCTCAGTGTAACCTAGGATACACCTTACTTGGATTACTGCAATAGATACTTAAGGTCCATTTTTCAGTGAAAACTGCACATTTATCATAGATACATCACATACATTAATTTAGTAAGTTGTCACAGTCACCCAATCATGTAAATAATACAATTATCTTTATTGTAGGTAAATAAGAATTGAGCCTTAGAATCATCAGATAATTTCTAGTGACTATTGCACCCATATATTTCAGAGCCAATTCTAATCCAATGTTTTGTGATTTCATCTTATTTCTGTGGCATTCTCTTTAATTAAACATAGAGATGTTCTCTATTAGCTTAACCCACATTCTGCATTCTCAAGCCATAAACTATTTATATTTGGTAGTGTTTCCAATCAGTCCAATAAACAAACTAGCTCTTGAAATTGACAAGTATCTTCAGTATTTTCCATAGTGAATACTCTGAAGTTTGCATTCACTGACAGTGAGTAAGCCATTAATATTCACTGACATTAGAGTACAACTAAGAAAAAAATAATATTGGAACCATTTTGAGTTTTAGTGACAATGGGCTTCTCTTGCATAAAGCTAGCTAGACATTCCATTGTAATAACAGATCAGATTTATTATCCAGAAGTTAAAATATCAATAGCAGTTTCAAGCAAATGTCTACTAGTTTCCTATTGTATAGTATTCTAATATAGAAGACTGGGCATGGCAATCTCAGTCTTAAAATAATTTTTTTTCAATTGTGATGACATTGACAAAATGTATCATAATTTGCAAAGTATCAAATTTAAGAAGTTGAGAATACAGCCTGAAAATGATTGTTTTCCAAGAAATATACAAGTTCTTCTGAATTGTCTATTGCTAAACATAATAACTGAAAAATGGGAGATATTCTTTAGTTACAATAAGCTTTATCTTTCTTTACAGTTGAGGTAAAAGCACGGGATATGCTATGAAAAATTATGACTTGTTTACTAGTCCAATGAAAAAAATAACTAATGTGGAACTCCATTCTGCCATGCTACTAGCTTGGAAGTCTTTATTTTTTTTTAATACTATATGAATTTGTTATTATTTAGAACCATGTTGAAATCACTATTTTTTTTTTT
>CM053569.1:23120407-23138188 GCA_028646485.1 Cryptoprocta ferox | reverse complement strand
CCAGCAATTAATTTTATGACAATTATTCTAAATTCTTCAGTTTTGTTGTTTAAGCCTGTTTTGAGCAGTTCTGTGGCTGTGACTCCTTCCTGGATTTGCTTTAGAGGAGAGTTCTTTCATTTCGTTATTTTGGCTAGCTTTCTGTCTCTTGTCAGTTTTAAAAGCTCGTTATGTACTGAGCACCTGTTATTATTGGTCTATTAAAGGAGGCTCATTGACTGTCCAGGCCCTTCATTTCAGAAAGTGTTCTTTTAATGGTGTCTCTCCGTTTCTCTTGTTGTGCCTTTGATTATTTTATTTCCCTAGTCAGTGATATTTGGGAATCTCCACCACATATACTTTGGCTTTTTCTTGAGGTATCCCTGAAAAGGAAACAGACTAGCATACAGGGAACAAAAGCATGCAAACGCACAGAGAAATCAAACAAACAAGCAAGCCAAAAGGGGAAAGGAAGTAAAGAAAAGCAAAGAAAAGGAAAGAAAGAAATAAGAGAAGAAAAGAGAGAGAAAAAAAAAAACAAAAACATAAAGAAAAAGAAAAACAAGGTGGGGACAGAGACAGCAAAAGTCTGTGGACAGTCTAAAAGCATATAACCAGCCAAGAGGAGAGATAAGAATATGCTAAGGGAAATATATCTGGATGGCAGCAGAAAAGGAGAAGGAAAGAGAAAAGGAAAAAAAAAAAACGACAACTCCCCTGTGTGGATGGGCGTGGTTTGGCGTCAGGTCAGGTCTCGGGGGTTGCTCTCTCTGAGGCCCCGCCTTGGTGGTTGCGGGGAGAAGTATGGCGCCGCTTCAAAGCTTTGCAGGAACCAAGCGTTGCAAGCCGCCCTTCTGAGTCCCATCTCCCTGTGCCGCGGGCGAGCCAAACTGTATTCTCCAAGCTCCGCCTCACTTCCAAATCTCAACACCGTCACCGGGGATGAGATGCGTTCCCTCTGGCGGCTGTCCTCCCGGCCTGGCTTGCGCCGCCCTTTTCGCGGAGCCGCTGCCGCCGCTGCTGCCGCCGCCGCTTTTCAAGGCGCCTTTCTTGGCACCGCCGCCACCGCTTTTCGCACCGCCGCTGCTCCCGGTGCGGCTTGGAGTGGATGCCGCTGCCACTGCGCCCAAGGAAGAACTCACCGGCCAGATGGGACGGATTTCTCTCCCGGCGCTCGGCAGATATGTATGGGGAGACAGGCGAGTTTTTCCTCCCTTAGAGATGGTTCTAGGTGCGTTTTCCGTCTCTCTTTCTCTTCCCCTGGTCTCTCCGGGGCACAGCGCGCTCTCCCTGTGTTGGGCTCGGGGGCTCCTTCCCCTGCACCACTGGGACCCGCCTGTCCCCTAATTTCCCAGATCACAGTCACTCACTCAGGCATCTTTGAGGTTGTGTTCTTTCTGTCGTCTGTTTCTTCTTTCCCCCACTTGCAAATCCGAGTTTTATCACGTCAGTCCCTCAGTTCAATCCATGCGGGCGGGCGCGGATTACACAGCTCCCTGCTTCTCCGCCATCTTGCCGACTCTCCTCTAGCTTGGAAGTCTTTAAAAGTTACCCAGACTCTTAGACAGTTTCATGATTTCTTTACAGCATGTTATATATATGGTTTACATGATTTATATATATTATGATTTATTTCTTATATACTGTATACCAGATGGGACTGCACATTAGGTCTGGTTTTACTAATCCATGTTTCTCATTTTTCCTTGGAATATATGATTTATGAGAGTTGATGACAGGATATACCTCTGGACTTTAATAGATTCTTTTCGGTTGAAACGCCTGCTATCTTAATCACCTTCCCAGTTTTTAGAAATCCATATTGATGTGATTATTGGAAAGGGAAAAATATTTTTCTTCAGAAAAAAGTTTGAGGGAACAGACACCATCTTTATCCTTTGGCACCAAACCTGAGAACATGTTAGCTACTTTCCACCAGGTATCCACCAAGGATTTGGGGGTCTTCAACACATGACTCAAGAACAAGAGAAAGTGAAATCAGAATCTTAGTGATGGAGTGGGGAGAACAGTATTTTTGTATTTGTATTTGTATGTCCGGATAAAGACGGGTGTATTTATTCCAGACGGAACTGTTTGTATTCCTAGGCTTAGTTCTCCAATTATCTTATGAAAGCTGTAGGTTAAATTTATTTTCCTGCTAACTTTAGAGCATGTTGCTAACATGCACATTCAAAACTCTGGCTGAATGTCTGGAATACCTATTGTACAACCGCTCTTTAAACAATTTTAAGTCAATGAGACAGCCACATAAAACCCTAAATGCTCATGAATGTGCTCCTGAAGTAGGGGGATAATAAGACATGGGGTTTTTTTTTGAGGGGGGAGGGAGAAGAAAGAAAGAAAGAAAGAAAGAAAGAAAGAAAGAAAGAAAAGAAAAGAAAAAATACAGTGTGTAGTGGACTGATAGAACATCATGGGAAAAGTAGCAATGTGCCAACCATGAACAAGATGAAATTAGAAAATGGATCTAGAGCCTGTCACTGAGGACATGTCCCCAGTGAATGCTTTGCCTAGTAGTGTTTTTGTCTGCCTATTAAGGAAGGAAAAATGGGTAAACAAAGTCACTATATTCCTGAAAATGTTGATCAAAGACTCAGGTTTCTGTGGTTCTTAGAATGAGTAAAGCAAGAAGGGTAGCAGTGAAATGGCATGATGTAGGTGAAATTCAGTTCTGGAACATACAAGTAAGATCAACTAACATGAATTTTCTAAGTACTGAAAATATCTTATCTTCTAAATCCACTAAGCTTTTACAAAATAGTTATTCATTTGAATGATCAACTTTAAATGTCAGAAGTTCTATTCGTGCCTTGGTATGTATGTATCTGGAGGGGTATATATGAAGCCTCTATTCCACACATAAATAAATGTTTATTGATGTGAATGAAAAGGATATTTTCTTTATCCTGAGGCTTCTTTACTTAGAAAAATGAATACATGAAGACAATATCAAGAAGTAATTTGCTGAGTAAGACTTGTATTTTTGAGAGAAATAAATCAGGATAATGTTTTGAGGAAAACCACAATAAGCAATGAAGCTCATATTTTGAGGAAATTATAATTAGATTTGAAAGTATTTATAGAAAACATGTAAGCCAAATCTGGTAAATATACTGAAAGAATGAGGAAAGTCACATCAAATTTGTATCTAATTGAGTAAAAAAAGAGTTTAGCATATACATCTCTGAGAAAATCCCAAGACTTTTTAGTAATTTTGAAAGCATAATCCCTAAAATCAATCATTTAAACATTGAATTAAGATGTCTCTTATCATTTATGTTAGTAATCCGATTGAGTTTACCACAAAATATCTTATTGAAAGTGACATCAGCAAATCTCATGACCAATATTAAAGCATGTCAGTATGTTTCAGAGATGGTAAAAACCTTGATGACTGCCAAAAATCTCTCAGTGTAATTCATAAGCTCTTTGTATTATGCTGAAGTCCCCTGGCTCGCTGTGCAAGGCCTGTATGTTAATGCACAATACACAAATAGAGTCCAGGAATTCTCCCACGAGTACATCTAATTTATATTTCTTGTATTTACCTGAATTATTTAAAACATTTACAATAATTTTATGATATTAAGACAATTATGTCAGAGGTATAGTACTAAATTATCAACAATTTACTGGGAGATTCTATACTGAAATTATTTCTACCAGAACAGAGCTCTTTCAGATAATGTAAATGGATACAGATGGATCTATTGATCTCACCGCATTTTAAAAAAGAGGAACAATTTTAAAACAGTCCTAGATCTTGAAGTTTATAGGAAGCACATTAGTAAATACTATTTAGGTAACATTATTTTCTTATACAAAAAATTAGTTAATAACAATTCACACACTGGATTATAAAATATTCAGTACTGATAATTGTCCTTTTTGGTTTTATGGGACATGATTTTAATTATTTATGTACTTGGATCAATTTGATCTGCTGGGAGAAAAGTAATGACTCTACATTTTTTTACTCTTTCCATGATTTTTCTGACAGTCCTTTGAAAGTAATGTATGATGTTTAAAAATGAAAATCTATAACTAGCTTAAAATAATTATTTCTGGAATCCTTTTAAGAATCCAAAGAATTAATTAAACTTGATATTTTAATGATTTTATATATTCAGGAATGAAAATCACTAAAGCTTTGATCTTTGCTTAGTTATTTAAAAATCCTGATTTAGAAGATATTTTCAGAGGTCATCTATTATGTTATAGATCCTATCTTCACAAACTAGCAAATGGACCATTCAAAGAAAATTATTCTCTATTATAAGTCACCCATTCTTGACAATCAAAAAAGCCCAAACCAAAACCAAAACAAAAACAAAAAAATACCAGATGACTGATTCTATTCTGTCTCCTGTTGAGGGAGCCCATGAAGATGGGAGTTTATACACATTTTACAAGAAAGTAACTAGAGTCTTCCCTAAAGTATCACTCATGCTTCTTCATAAAACTTTTTTGTCCTTCAGTGTGTGAGTCACTTGGATGTAAAGATGAATAGGAATATTCCATGCCCTTCATGAGAATATTATCAAGTGGGGAAACAAACGTGTAAAATAGGAAAAAAATGGAGTAAGTAGAGTAAATAGAGCTCTAAATAAAATGTTAGATTACAAAGGAAAATTATTAATTATGCTCCAGGATTAAGATAAAGCTTCACAGACAAGGTACATTGGAATAAGAACTTGAACGGCGACTAGGATTTAACAAGACAGAAAACAGAAGAGTACCCCTTCCAGAAAGAAGGAAGTCATGTTGCAAAAATTTACAAATGTGAAATAGCAAGAAACACTGGAACCCTTGACCATGGAGCCAAACAATGTATACTCCTAGATTTTGTTTATTTAATGGTTTTATTCTTAAGCATTTGTAAACTTAATATTGACATTCTCTCAAGACATGTTCGAGAGAATATAATTTTGTAAGCACATATGTTAAAAGTAGATAAATGACTCTCAGAATATTAAAGTTGTTTGTGAAAACATTAAAAATATATTAAATTTGATAAGAACACTCCCAGTCAGAATTCTTCAATGGTTTATTAAGCAGAGATCAGGAGGGCTAAGAAAAGGAAGAGAAATTTCCAGAATGGTTTCTAATAAGTTTTGCTAAGAACTCCCTTTGCATTGTTTTTTCTTAACACTAACATTTACATTGTTGCATAGAATGAGAAGGAGTAGTGGTATACATAGAAATTTCAAAACATTGGTAGAATTTGACAGCCTCTTACTAATAAGTCACAGGACTATTTTTCCAAATAACCATATTGAGGAGGAAGAGAGAGGAGGAGAAAGAGAGGGGTAGGAGAAGAAGAAGAAAGAAAAAAAAGAAGCTGACTTTGCAGAGTTACAAATTTGGGGTTGATAGTCATTAGGTTTTTAACAATTTGAATCATATGAAAACCATATTCATCACAAAAGTGTGTGCCTGAGTTGATGCTGTTGAATAAGAAATACAAATTTTTGGAGAAAAGATGGACAGGTTGATCTCACACATTCTTTTCCTAAGGTTGTATTGTTCCAAAGGATCTGTTTCAAAATTTTAACATATATAATGGGTATGGTATACATACTTTTGGTGATGACGGTTCTTCCTCAAATTTGAGGAAATGTCTCTAAAAGAAAAGAAAGGGGTAGGGAACTTGTTGGTTTGTTTTCTCCCACTATAAAGACTCCATTCTTTGGAAGTCTTAATTCCTTGCCTCATATGTCTGCTTGTGATCCAAAAATAAAGTCTGGTGATTGGCTCCTCTCACTACCCAATTCCTAGTAGTAATAACTGGAGGAAGAATTGTATTAGATGCTGAATGACCAATTTTGTAAATTTTTTTAAGTTTATTTATTTATTTTGAGAGAGAGAGCAAGCACAAGTGAGAGAGGGGCAGAGTGAATGGGAGAAAGAGAATCCCAGCAGTTAGAGCCCAACATGGGCTTGAACTCATGAACTGTGAGATCATGACCTGAGCTGAAATCAAGAGTTTGATGTTTAACTGACTGAGCCCCCAGCTTCCCCTGTTTTATAAACTTAATCACTCACTGAGCACTTCTTTAAGACTCAAATTTCTCATTTCAAAAGATACAACGTCAATAGCTATATTTCATAGGACTAAAGATCAGGTATGGTAATATAGGGTAGATGCATACAGCAAGGACTCAATATACAGCAAGGACTCAATAACATTAGTAAGTACTGTCTTAATTATTGTATTATTCTTAACATTCCTCATCATCCCTTTATGTGCATATATTATGATATATATATAATGCTTTCTCATCACATTGACATATAAAGACTAAAGAAGGAAGAAAAAAGAATTGGTGGTGAGCAGCAAAGCATACAAAAGTACTCCAACTTTACAAAGTACTCTAATCTTGCATCTATTTAGAATGAAAGAAAAGGATGATCGTGAAAAGTCAATCAGGTGAGGAAGATGTATTAATGCTTCATAGGACAAAGGTACAGGAGCAAAACAGCATTGAACCCAGTACCAATTATATGCTATTATGGTGGCATAATAGCAAACGTAACGCATGCTAATACTAACTCCAGGCTATATTATTTATGACTTCCATTTGATTCATAGCCAGCCTCAAGCTACATTCTCTGTTTATTCTACTTGTTCCAGCCCCAAAATGCTGTTATTTTCCCCTTTTTTATGATACTGCTGCCCCAGACCATCATGATTATTATTGGTTTCCAAAGCACTTTTCAGAATATTATATTTCTTAAAGCCTGTGCAAAAGGTGAGTAGAATCATTTTGCAGGTGAATGAAATAAAAACATTGAAGCATTAAATAACAATGAGGTTTCACAGCTGTGACTTTTGATACATTCTGTAGATTCTGGGTGAATTTTTAAAATACCATGTTGGTATTGCTCTCTTGATAATTTTCTATGCAGTATTGAGCCTCTAGGCTCAATAGTGATAGACTTTGTTTCCTTTCTTTCACCACTTGTGAAAGATTTGGCTAACTCCAAATTACTTGCAAATTATATTCAGCACACACAAGAATATACCATGAACTCCTGTTTTATTTGGCTGTATTAAAGCTAACACCTGCAACCTTGCTTAGCGAGTCACCTGCAAAGTGGGATAAAGTGATTAAAAAGATGATTTTATTTGCTGTTTTGGCGACTTTCATTTCTTTTCAGTTCAACAACATGCATTTAGTGCCCACTATGTGTTAGAAGCTTCCTATTGCAAATCTTGGGAAATAAACATCAAAATTCCATTTTACAAATGAATAAACTTAAGTTGATAGAGAATTGTTTTTAATGTTTATTTATTTATTTATTTATTTATTTATTTTGAGAGGGAGAGAGAGAGTGAGCATGAGCAGGGGAGGTGCAGAGAGAGGGGGAAACAGGGAATCTGAAGCCAGCTCTGTGCTGACAGCAGAGAGCCCAGTAAGGGGCTCTGAACTCACAAACCGTGAAATCATGACCTCAGTTAAAGTTGGACACTCAACCAATTGAGCCACCTAAGTGTCCTGATAGAGAATGTTTTGAGGGAACCACACAGGGGAAGTTCATGTCTGTTTGAATTCCAGTGTCATGCTCTTTTCACCAGAGCTAAATGTGGGGATTGAGATAGCATGCTATGTTTCCATTTGCAGAAGTACTTGAAGAGGGTGCTCATCACAAATTCATTAATATTTCTGTCACCTGAAATTATTTTCATTTTGTGTCTTGAAGAATGGAAATTTCAATGTGACAGAAGAGATCTGGGTTTGTGCCTGTTAGCTCTCCATTATCAAGTAATCTGAGCAAGTCCCTTTGATTTATCTTGATATCAGTTATCTTTCCTGTAAATATGGAATTAGTTACATTTAGATCATAATTTTGGTGATCAAGTGAAATAATTTATATAAAAGCACATAGTGAATGGTAAACTAATCTATAGTTTTAAGGTATTTGAATATTATTGAGCTAATTGATACTTTTCAAATCAGAGTTCAAAAAGAGACTAACCAAATATAAACCTACAAGTAAATAATAAATTTGTTGTATTCTCTTTATCAGATAATTGCTCTTGACTACAGGCACTGTTTTTCTTGTCCTTCCACCCCCAGTTAAGACAATTTAGTTGGGAAAAATGTGAATATTGTTAAACTCTCAATATATAGACTTTTCTGGGTTTTGTTTGTTTTCTGGGTTTGTTTGTTTAACTACCACAATTCTTGAGACTGTGTCCTACTCACTGCATCTGTTTTCATTTTCATTACTGGCATTTTTTTAATAATCATATCAATTCAACAACTGTCCCCACTTCCTTCCACTGTAACTGTGATCACTGACTTTTCTAATGCTTTCATTTGCTGATTTCTATTTTCATTTCAGACTCGTATCACTGTTGCCATTTTTACCCTTTGTAAACTATTTCTGAATTGGTTTTCCTATTGCTCTTTCTGGCTGTCTTGTTGGTCATTCTTTCTGTTTTCATTTCTGCATATTTTTATTGTTACCCTTCAAATGTGGAGGTTACAAGGTGTGTAGTACTTGTACTGAGTATTCTTAACTCGTACTTTTATCCAGTGATTATATTTATTCTCATTGGAATAGAGCATCCCCCATCACCTTAGACATCTTCTCTATGTCCCTTCTGCTACTGCCAGCAAGAAGAGTTATGGCTGTGTTTACTCCTTTTGCCATATCTAATGAGACCATACAGATACACCCAACCAAGTTGGAACAATTTTTGTCTCTCTTCTCCCTCTCTTTCTCTGAGAGAGATTAGAGGCAGCAACTTAAGTTTTTTTTTTTTTTTTCCAGAACAGATAATGAAGGTCACCAAACCCTGATAGGAGAATGGAGAGAAAGCAAAAGTTGGTGAAGAGAGATAGATGCATTTTAGCAAATGCCAAGAAAGAAATGAAGATGAGATTTAGAAATATAGACCATGCTTTTTAGATTTCTAGTATCTTTTCACGTTCTGATTCTTTTCCTTGTATTTTTTCATAAACATTTCCTTCTTATAATGAATTAACTTTAGTTTTTTTACATAGCAAGCTGTTTATATTGAAAATTGGCAATATTAACTAATATTCTAATGTGTTCAACTAAAATCAGCATGCTTTGAATCTGAAATGTATATCTACAACATAGACTCTAGGTTATTTCATATGGAAACACAACAACTTGAACTCAATATGTTTATTACATTTCCCTCACCTTTACCTTTTGTTTATTTTCTCTCTATTACTACCACATGTCCAAACTAAAAGCTTTGATGACAGACATTCTATATTTTGCACTTCAGAAAATGGGAAAATGCCGATTGAGTGTTAGGCACAGACATAGAACCTTTCATAGAGTAAACTCAATAAAAGTAACTCAATAAAACTCATAGTGTAACTCAAGAAATATTATCTATTTCCATTTTATAATTATTGTAGCCTACATGTTATCGCACATAGTGCTATTAAACAAAATACCTGGGAATGCTACCATAAAGTAAAACACTTACTAGTAAGTTTTTCATAACTAGACGCATTGTTTTTGCTGAATGAGAAAAATTTTATCACAGTAAACCAATGTGGAAAGTTTTCTTCCATCCAACAGGAGAAGAAAAAAACATTACAATCTTCATAGTAAGATCATGGTCAGAAAATGTTCAGAAAAGGTCATAGAGAAATGATAAAACTGAAGAGCTAGGTCAAAAGAAAGAGAATTCATTACTGGGATTAATAGCAACTGGGTGAATCAATTTTGCAAATGATACTAAAATGTATTGTCTCAAATTTAAAATATATAAAGACTGTACTTAAGATGAACTTGCTGCAAGACAAAATAACAGAGTTTAGTATTTTTTTAATTAATGGGAGAAAAAATCCTCTCATTGTCCTCCATACTTTTATAACCACATCACATAAAAACAGATGAAGGAGATGAGAGGGATGGAAAACAAAGAAATGAAGGGAAGGGTGTCTTTATATGCACACGATATCAGGATCAACTACAAGGTATAATACCCATTTTCATCCCTCACCCAACTCCTAGGTGGGGATGTGGGGTCCAAGGCCACCTGTGAATTAAATTAAACAGGAATTAAAACACTATTGGTGTAGTAACATGGCCAACACACCAAAAAATGGAGAGAGAAGAGAATTTCCCAAGGAGCAAGGCCCTGGGCCTCAACTGCTTCCCCAGGGAGGGGGAATGAGAAATCTTGGCTCAACAGGAAGGCAGTTGGCAAAAATCAGAGATACCATAGCTGAATTCTCCAGATCACAAACTACATGCTAAAGAATGTCCAGATGTCTATCCAGTCCATGCTGTTCTTTGCTTTCTACAAGACATCTCCTCTCAGACTTGAAATGGACAGCTGACCTAATTCTCCTCTTTTTGGAAGGCAGGAGAATAAGTGCTTATTCTACCCTTCTACATCTAGGCTACTCAATTATTACTTTCCTGGCTCTAAAGAGACAGAAGCCAGCTAACAAAGTTGGCTCCCTTTATGAAAGTCAGCTTGAAGGATGCATTTTCTTATAATATGGCTTCTTTGTTGAGTATCCAAAGTTAATACAGGTGCCCTCATACAGGAGGCTTCCCGAAAAGATCACCATTGGTATTAGTACTAATACTTGAACTATTTAGTACCAATAATAATAGAATGTAGTACTACTTATGCTAGTGATATTCAGTACTGACACCATGACTACATAATTAGCAATCTAGCTTAGAACAACAAGCTGTACAGAACTAGCCTACTTAGTTATATCCTTGTCTATAAATCTGCACATCTATTAATTTTCATACTCCTTTATCATTACACATATATTTTAAAACATCTTTGGCTAAACGAGAATAAAGACAATTTAAGGGTTTCCCAAATTCATTGTAATAAGAAGCCCATTATATGTCAATCAGTATTATGCATATATTATTTGCAAGTATGCCTATTCTGACTACTTGCATATTACTCTACTTTTTCTATAAAATGAATTTTTCAATACTTTTTTGGTTGATTGATGAACAACTATATTATAGTGCCCTCCAGATACTAACATTGAGTGCAACTAACAAACAAAACTGAACTGGGTAAACACACTGTAATAGCCATACTATAGAAGAACGCTCTCTCTTCAGTGTGCTATTTAAGTTATATGTGTCTGTTCTTGCTACCCATTTTGAAATGTGATAATTTGTTAATGGAGATGAGAGCTCACAAAACTTGTTATGAATTTTAGACCTTAGTAAAAAATGTTGGAAGATAGAGATTTAAGCCAGTTTAGGGAACAGTTGTTTTAGAAATTTGTTTAAACATTTTGAAATGTTCAGTTAAAATGCTTCTAAAGCTTTGCTTTTCAATTAATATTTAATAAATACTCAAATTAAATTGACTTCTAAAATCATTTTAAAATTAACAATATATCCCTAGAAAAGTTTCTGTTATGAAAAGTTTCTGTTATGAAGCTCTGGTGAGCTGCTTAGGGACCTAAGGATGTTGGGGGGGGTCATTGTGAGGACATGCCATCTTGTTGACCTTTAAGCTGGTCCCAGGCAGTAGGAGTCTCCTAGCCCCCCTTTTACTGTTCTTGGAATGTGTCTTCTGTTGCTGCTCCCACAAAGGGAGCTGTTCCAAGTACATAGCCTTAAGGGAGTTAGGTATTGTTGAAACCATTTGGACTGAATATGTGACTAAACCCCATTAAGGCCTCTATATAATCTTTTAAGATTCTGACGGGTGGGCTTGGAGATGTACTCTTCTTGTAGATGCCCAAGGCAAGCCTTGTAAGTTCACTTGCTTATTAACACCTCCACCTATGAATCTGGAGTGACCAGACTGTCTTTGGTCTCTCCTTGCCCTCTGCATATGGTACCCACTTCAAATTTCACTTTGAGAACCCTGAAGTTGTGAACTAACAAAGGTGTACTTTTAAATATAAAAAAGAGGAACAGATGCTTAATTCTAAGTCTCTATTTTTTATGTATTTAAAAACCCTATCTGCTTATCATTTCTTTTTTATCTAAAATTTCAGTAATCAGGGGAGAGGAGATAGATGTTTTATTTATATGGACTCAACTTTAGGAGTATAATCTAATGTTTCAGAAGAATAATATTCTTCAGTTATATTGGTAGTAAGAAAAACATTTGCTTATATTCACATACATGGTTATTATTAAATAACATAAACATTAATATTTTGAGAAATGTATAAGATAATTACTATTTCTAAATTTTCTAGGTCTTTCCTATCACGTTTGTGTTATATAGATAAGCCTTTAGCTATGTGGTGTCATTTTAATTACATCATGTAGTTATCAGTAAAGTAGATTAAATTCATTCATTTTTTTATGTTATGAATGACATGAACAATAATAATGCTCTGGAGGCAAAAATAAAGCTTTCTCGGAATAGTAAATGAAATTTTTTAAATTTATTTATTTATTCTGAGAGAGAGAGAGAGCACATGTGTGCAAGAGTAGGGGGAGGAGCGGAGAGAAGGAAACCCAAGCCATGGAGCCTGAAAATGGGGCTCAAACCCATGAATGGTGAGATCATTACCTGAGCTGAAAATTAAGAGTCATCTGCCTACCCCCGTCCCCCGCCCCGAGCCACCCAAGCTCTCCTTAAATGGTATTTTTTTATTTGCCTTTTTCTCTAAGTAGGGGTGTTGAATACTTGTTAAATTTCCAGTGCACCCAACAGGAGTCTTTCTCAAATGAGAAAATTCAGTAAGAGCCCCAATCTCCATCATAGTTAACTTTTGCCCCTACCTTGTTTCAGAGATGACTCTTTCTATAGAAAATGCTAATTGATTAATTAAACATTGTGGTGAAAAAAACTTGCTGGAGCAACATTGCACAGGATTTAGAACTTCCAGGTCAGAATTACAACTTAATTTTATGATTTTTCTTACAGTTTCTAAGATTCTACACCTACCTTCCCTGTTTGCTTTGAGTCTCCAATGATATAGTAATCAATTAATAAATTCATTTAAATTTATTCAGTCCATATTTATTGAACACCTACATCATGCCAATTACTATATTAAGTTTTGGGAAAACTGAGATTGGATTCCCCATATTGAAGGACAGAATCTTAATGAATATTATAAATTCCTAATCATATTAGTCATATATTAAAAGACCTAAATCCTTCTCACTTAGGGTATAGAGCAATATAGAGCAAACTAATTACCATTAGATAGATAAGCATGTAGTAAACAGCATATGACCTAAAATTTTTACCTAATCATATTTCTCTGCCTCTAAAATATGTAGCAAATGAAATCACCTAAATATTCTATATAAAACCTCATGCCCTTTTCTAATGTGACAAAGATTTTCCTGAGAGATCTCTAATATACTTGGGATTTTCTTAAACAGATTTCTAACAAGCAGGCAGCCATTCCACAAAAAGAAATTGGTATTAATATATAAAAATGATATTCATCCTTTTTATGGTTTTCTAGATGGGATTTGCATATAATTCTTATTAAGATTTGACACCTATTCATTTCAAAGCCAATATTCTAAAAGGTTCTATAATATACTAGAAATAATAAGTATGGTATATTATAACATTATAATGATAGAGATAGAAAATGTCTTATTTATTATGGTAATAAGTCAAGTAATAAAATATAACCTATGTTGGACCTAGAGAATTAAAATATATTTTAAATCAATTTAAAACAGTAAAATCCAGACATTTAAAATTTATGCTATACTGGGACAGAGAAGTAACCTGGCTGGAATAAAGTGAAACAGTCTTGTCAGGAGCTCAGCTGAACTAAGACAAGAGCTGAACTGCTAGGTGTGTGAGCAGCCAGTGAAAACAAGCCACAATGGCAAGTCTTTAATCACTTAGTGTGATTATATATGCAAGTGGCTAAACTCCTCTCCTCTTCCATTTTCCCTATGGAACCGCATTCCAGATCATTCTGTGGGGGGAAATGGAACAGGGTGAGGGTTTAGATCTAGGGTCAGAAGATCAGCATAGTGGAAAAGTACTTAGTTTACTGAGTCAGAGTGGATACCTGCCTTCAAGTTTTCCCCTTTCCTCAATAAGAAAGTCTCCTCAGATGCTCCTGACAAAAACCTGGGCAGCAGGCTCCAGATAAATAGGTCTCTGAATAGAGATGCTTGGCTAGCATTGCAGATATGTATAAGAACATGGCAGGTAAGGGGGTGGTGGGGCTAAGTCCAGTAATGCAACGGCCTTCAGGGACTGAAATGCCCTGGCTGTGCTTCAAGTCTGATGTGAGGAGGGCAGCCTCTGTCTTGAGGCCACGTAAAGGCTTTACAATTTCATATGGTTGGGTCTGAAAAAATCACACATAGTTTTTTAACCAGGAGACAGACTCTTTAATTGTTTTAATCACTGGAGTCCTATAGTTACAAATATATTATTAAAACTCATTCCCAATATGTTTATATACCTAATTATCCTGTCATTTTTCTTGCTTTCAGCACACATTTCTTGTCCAAGGGGATACTTCTGAATGTTTTACCACTGAGACAATGATCCCTCTTCCATGCCTTGTACACTCCTGAGAAAAGGCCAGTTCTATGAGGTAAGATCATTTTCTGATATTTGCAATTTCGTCACACTTCTTCCTCGTGATTGTTTATAATTTACCTCTACCTTGTCTAAATGGCCAAGCAATTCATTGAACTTACTGTCAAGTCCTTGGTAAGGTGACATGAGACTAGGATTGACATACTCAGGTTATGATGTGGTCACTGACAAAATTATAAGTTAGACCTAATATAGTTTAAGCCTGACATATTCGCCATGCATTCTCTAGTTCCTCTCATGGGAACAAATAATTCCATATTTGAAAATTCTGTCTTGTCCTACCTACCTTAAAATGTTATGAATCATAAGTGACATTCCATTGTAATTAAGAACTTTTTTAAAAATATTTTTTAATGTTTATTTACTTTTGAGAGAGAGAAAGACAGAGTGTGAGTGCAGGAGGGGCAGAGAGAGAGAGGGAGATGCAGATTCTGAGGCAGGCTCCAGGCTCTGAGCTGTCAGCCCAGAGCCCGAGGCAGGGCTCGAACCCACAGATCGTAAGATCATGACCTGAGCTGAAGTCGGACGCTTATCCAACTGAGCCACCCAGGTGCCCCCCATTGTATTTAAAATAGAATTCGATAACTAAGTCCTAGAGACCTGCTGTATAGCATGGTAGTTACTAGAGTTAATAATAATGTAGTGTATACTTCTAATTTGCTAAGAGAGTAGATCTCAAGTGTTCCTACTACCATACACACACACACAAAGTATATAAGTTGATGAATATGTTAATTAGCTTGATTGTTGGCAGTCATTTCACACAGCACATTGTACACCATAAATATATAAAATTTTCATTTGTCAATCATACATCAATAAAGTTAGGAAAAAAGTAATTGGTTAAAAAAAAGAGAGAAGAAATGAAGAAAATATTCCAAATCCTTAATAAGGTTTATAATATATATAATCTGATTCTGGCAACATATCTAGTATCTTGTACCACTGGAAATATACCTCTCTGTATAGCAACATTGAACCAGGATCTAGTTGGCATTTAATAAATGGCTATTTGATGAAGAAACAAATAAAGTAGAGTTAGTGAATGAATAACAAGCATCCCATGTGATATACAGAATATATCAGCATATGTATGTATTAAATCTCATTAAACTGATTTTCCAAAGACATTTCACCTTATCTGGCAAAAGCTTTAGACACTGAATTTGTATAAAATCAAGCAACAAAAGCAGAATTATACATATAATTGAAAACTTAAGTTTGTTTTGTTAATTAAATTTTTTTTGGAGTTAATTGTAGATTCACATACAGTTGTAAGAAATAATGAAGTGAGATCCCAAGTATATCTTACTTAGCTTCTCTATTACCAATGTCTTATCAAACTATAAAATGATATCACAACCAGGATATCGATATGGCTACAGTTAAAGTACAAAATGTTGTCTATTTTTTTAAGTTTATTTATTTATTTTGAAAGAGAGAGTGAGAGTGAGAGCAGGGGAGAGGCAGTGGGAGACAGAGAGGAAAGAGAGAGAATCCCAACCAGGCTGTGGGCTGTCAGCATGCAGCCTGATGCAGGGCTCGAACCCACAAACTGTGAGATCATGACCTGAGCCGAAATAGGTCACTTAACTGACTGACCCACCCAGGCACCCTATATCTATAAGCATTTTTGACAGATCTTGTATTGAAAATTTCTCTCATTATGGAATGGTGGTCCTAGGTAAAATTTATATGAAATGCCATGGGAAGATGCTAAACATTTGTCATTCTATTTAGAGAAGATGATAACCAGGTAAAGTGAAGAGTGCAAAAGACTGCCCATCATTAGGTGAATGTTAAATTATAAGTGATGAATCCCGAAACCAATATTACACTGCATGTTAACCAACTAGAATGTAAATACATTGATACAAAAATAAAAAAATAAATATCTAGGTAAGGATTAAAAAAAATTACATGGTTGTCTGTATATATCTTTCAATCAAGGCCACTTATATGTTTTTAGTAGTAATTTTAGTTAAGGGGAAAATGTCTATAAGGTATTTGTGTTTAAGACCATTTGCCTTTATCTCTTACTTACTATTCTTGTAATTTTTCTAAAATGTAGAAGGCACATATCAATACCTATAATTCCTGATACATTGCATATACCTAACTAAAGCATATATACCAACCAAATTAAAACCATATATATGTGGGTATCTATACCTGTCATTAGATGATGTCAACTGGCAATAGAAACTGCCACAAGAAGTAGCCTGCCAATGGCCTGCAGACTCAGAACGAAGGTAGTATTGCCCTGGAATTCATGGATCTGCTGTTGCTTGTCCTCATTTACTCACTCTCTCAATCAACTCCTATTGAGTATCTGTGTATATTGGGCATTGTTTTAGATGCTTCAGATGTAAAACAAACACATAGACTTTTGTCTTTCTTCAGATATCTGAGAAACTGTTGGGGCTTTGACTGTATACTATTTATACATATGCAAAGATATCTAAGATTAAAAGAAAACCTAGGAATGATGTAGACAAATAAAGTTCTGAAAGGCAAATGAGAGCTTATTGGAGCCAGTTATACTTAAGACAAAAGGCAAAGGACAGCACGTAGAAATCAGATGTGCAGAAAAGAAAAGGAAAGTAGTCCAGGGTTTTGCGACCTCAGCACTATTGACATTGTAGGCCAATTATTCTTTGTGTATGGGTATTCTCACATATCCCCAGACATTGACAAATGGCACTGGGGGATAGAGTAGCCAGATTTAGCAAACAAAGATAAACACTACAGCAAATAAATATAAGACATAGTTCAATTTGCATTTTGGACAAAAACTTTTTTTTTTTAGTTTAAGTACATCCCATATTTTGTATTGTTTGTCCACAATTCAAATATAATGGCACATCCTCGTTTTTGTTTTTTTTTTTTTGGCAACTCTAACTGCCTTAAATTAGCAGTAGTTGAAAAACTCTGTGTTAGAGGATAGCATGATCAAATTTTATATTTGATCCATCAATTGTGGGAGTCCTTAATTGTGTTTGAGGGACGATGAGTTGACTAAGCTTTGGCATAACCTTTTCAATAGATGTGTATGTCCTCTGCACCTTGGAATGTTCTAGGAAGATGGTATAGATAGAAAAGCAAAATTAGCTAGCCAAAATGCCGAAGCAAAAGAACTCTCCTCTAAAGCAACTCCAGGAAGAAGTCACAGCCACAGAACTGCTCAAAACAGGCTTAAACAACATGACTGAACAAGAATTTAGAACAATTGTCATAAAATTAAT
>CM053569.1:23028458-23119907 GCA_028646485.1 Cryptoprocta ferox | reverse complement strand
AAAAAAAAAAGAAAAGCAAAATTATCTGTCTGATGGAGCCTACGTTATCATGAGGAGAAGACAACTAGTAAATACATAGCTGAGTAAATTATACAATCCATCAGCCAGGAGAGACAAGGTTTTACTGCTGTGGTATCAAACAATACCCAAAATCTCTATAACTAAGAACGGTATAGGATTTTCCCTGTGTTACATGTCTATCACAGTTGGCTGCAGCTGTCCTTCAAATGACTTTTCCTCTACTGCCCAAACTGACAGAGATGCCTTTATCTCCAACATTTCTGCTTGTCCTTGATGAGGAAAATGAGACTGTGACAAAGCATATGCTGACTCTTAAGATTTCTTTAACCAAAGCAATCACATTTTTCTAAGTTGAGTGGGGATGTATAAAACTCCTAGTGGCACATGGTAACAGAAGAGATAAAGCTGTAAAGAAGCTAAGAGAAAATTGAGGATCATGATATCTCAGATTGGTTCCCCATAAAAAAATTGAACCTGAGATAATGACTTGGTTTCAGGTAGTTTATAGAGGATATTCTGCTAGAAAGCCAGAATAAAGCAGTGGAGAGACTGAGGCAGGAAAGGAAGGAAAGCTAATATGCTGGTGTCCCACAGAGGTTGCTGCTCTGGGCAATGGGGATTTGCAAAACCTCTGCTAGAAGCCCCTAAGAATCACCTAGAATGTCTATTAGAATTCTTTATTTGGAAGAACGGGATGCTAGAGCTTTTTTTTACTGTCTCTGTTCTTCAGTGAGCGATACCAAATATAGGCAAACAGTAATACAATCTACTGTATATGTAATGCCAGGCATAGAAAAAAAGAGAGAGGAAAAAGAAAAGATAAAAAAAAGGATGAAAAGGCAAAGGTAATGAAGCAAGTAAAAAGTCAATTTTTATATTATTGATTATAAAATTGAGGTTAGGAAAGGGGATATTTGAACAAAGCTCTGAAGGCAATGTGAGAGATCTTCATGGATACCTAGGGGGAAAAAAAAAAAGAACTCCAGTCAGAGGAATAACAACTACAAAACACCTGTCATAGCAAACCTGTCACATTCAGAGAGCTGGCAGTGTAATTCTGCCAGTGAGGACAGTCATAAAATATAAGGTCAGCAGTGTAATAGGGATCAGGAGATCATGCAGATCCACATAGACCATTATAAAGATTTAGGATTGGGCACCTGGGCAGCTCAGTTGGTTAAGCATCCAACATCACCTCAGGTTGTGATCTCACAGTTTATGAGTTTGAGACCCACATTGGGCTCCCTGTTGTCAGGACAGAGCCTGGAGCTTGCTTCAGATTCCCCCTCTCTCTGCCCCTCCCCTGCATTCTCTCCCTTCCTCTCTCTCTCTTTCTCTCTCTCTCTCTCCAAGAATAAATAAGCATTAACAAAAAACACATAAGATTCAGGATTTATTCCCACGTGAGGCTGAGAGCCACCAGAGAATATAGTGCAGAGGAGTGCTGTTGTCTGACTAAATATTTTAAAAGATTACTCTGGTTATTATTGAATAGACTCTAAGGGATCAAAATCAGAAAGACCAGGTTAAGGCTATTACAGTAAGAGAGCTGAGTAGATACATACATCTAAACAACATGGTAGCCATAGAAACAGTGAGAAGTGTTCCAAATCTGGATATGTTATGGAAGTATAGCATTTGGCTTTGCTGATGACTCAATGTGTGACATAAGAGAAAGAAAACAAACAACCTAAACATCCACAGGACGGAGTTACCATGAACTGAATTTGAGGATGAGGAAAGCTAACCTGTGTGAATCATGCCAAAGATGAGAAGTTTATTCACAGAAATTGATTGGTGTTAAAAATTATTCATTTAGCTCTAATCTAAAATCCGTGTTTATACTGAGGGGTGACAACTTTCCAGAGATGTCTGGAATTTTTCCACGTCTTTTGCCCTGACCACTTTTGTTCTAGACTATCTTTTTGAGTATGGCTGTATAGCAAACAACCTTGGAATGGAGGTGTAGTGTCTCCTTCCTGAGCAAGGGGCGGGCGCACTCACTGCAGATTATACAACTTTCACTTAGGTTCCCTAAGCTCTGAGTTCCTCTGCTTTAATGCCACCTACTCTGAGCCAGTTTCCCCCTGGCTCCTTTTGAATTGTCCTGTATAATTTATGGCTCAGAAAACTGGTACAAGATTGGGCCCCTGGCTGGTTCATTGGTGGAATATGAGACTCTTGGTCTCAGGATCATGGATTTGAGCCCCACTTTGGGCATGGAGTCTACTTGAAAGAAAAGAAAAGCAAAAAGAAAAGGAAAGAAAAGAAAAGAGGAAGGAAGGAAGGAAGGAATGAAGGAAAGAAGGGAGGGAGGGAGGGAAAAGAAAAAGAAAAAAATCTGGTATAAGAAAATGCTAATACATTGGCTATTGCCATTGCTGAGTAATGAAGTTCTTTGTCTGACCCAGGACACTTGTATCTTTTGCTAGATTTGTGAAACTGTAGCAGAAGATTCAAGTGTATCCACACAGGGGGATTAAATGCCATGTGATGATGGGGCAGAGATTGCAATGATGAGTCTACAATTCAATGAAAGCTAAGCATTGCTAGCCACCACTAGAAGCTAGGATAGAGGGGAACAGATTTTCCCTCAATTCTCTAGAAAGAACCCTGCTGATAACTTTGATTTCAGACTTTAGCCTCCTGAACTGTGAGAGAATAAGCTTCTGTATTGTCACCCAGTATTGTAATACTTTGTTTGAGAAGCCCTAGAAACTAATATACAAATTAGATTGGCATTTTGGAAAAAAAAATCATTATGGTTGACAAACTGACACAAACTCTAATTAATAAGCATTCTACACAAAGATTGGGATTTTCAAATCTAGGCAGAACCATATAGTGTTGTTATACTTCTTATTAGTTAAAAGCTGATCATCGAGGAAGTCATTTCTCCCTCTTTTGTTTGAGTTTGCCATTTATTTTTCTTGGTCATTGTCATCTTCATCACTGTTAGCATTATCATTATATCCATTATCACCATCTTTAACAACACTATAAACAAAGCTGAAACTATTTAAGCACTTCATTTAGTTTAGCATAGTTTTAGATGTATCATCCCTGACATAAAGGACATAAAGAACAACCAAATATTGAACAAGCACATAAATAATTAAGAGTGCACTTCCCTTCCTTAAACCCATTTGTAGCAAACATCATTACAAAGAAATGTTCTTTTTAACCAAGTTATTTTGACTATGGGCAGATGTCCAATCCTGAGCGAACTCCAATAATGCAATTGAATATATCCCTCTACAATGAATCAAATTATATTGTGGATGATTCCTATGATCTCTACCCCAGCAACAGTCATTTTCAAAACCAAAATAAGTGCAATTTGCATTATCAGAGTGAGTCAGTGGGTCCAAACTCAGAAATGTTGAGACAGAATAGGTTGAAGCAAAGACTTCATTAACTCTTTCTTAATTCTCCATTAATTTACATACCCCTGAATGTCACATATTTCCATTTTATTCCCCCCAAAGCCTCCTACAAACTTAAATATGATTCACACTGAATGTTCAGGATCTTACCAAAAGAGAAAGGGAGAGAAAGTAGTAAGAGGAGATCAGGGAAAATAAAACAAGATGGAAAAGGAGTGAGAGGGAAACTGGCAAGAAGAGAGTTTTCTTTATAGTTTTCTGCGTAGAGATGACAGGAACCTTTTTCCCTTTTTCCTCTGCTGAGTTCAAAGCTGGGTATTTTTTTCTTCTAATTCTAATGAATTAGAGAAACTGGGCATCAATTCAAATTTTACTCTAATTCTGCTGACTGGAAATTTGATATCAAATAAAAGATTCATTATAAGATAAGCCTTTAACAACAAAGCTGTGTGCAAGTACTGCATTTCATCATAATGGAATTCTACCTCTATAAGCTTCTCCAACATATTAATGAATTGTAGAATAAAAATACAAGTATTTGAAATTCAGGGAGAATTTTTGTTTAAAAATTATGAGCTATGATTACACATTTAGATTGGACTGTAGACACTTATATTAGTCATTAAATAAATAAACCTCATTACCATTCTATAGAATGTAATTTCCATAAATTATTTTTAATGCAAAACATACATTCAGTAATCTCATATAAGATAATTACTATCACTAGTGTAGGAAGCAGTGAAACTAACTTGACTTTTTTTCAATATAAGAATCAAGAAATATTAAAAACACCTACAGTTTGAAAGACTATTTAAGGGGTAACTTTTCTTGAGTTGTACAAAATTTATATTTTATTAGAGTTTTCAAAATTCTTCTGAGATTTTTTTTTCCTCTCCTTAGTTATCTGAGCAGGTCTAGATCACTCACAATTTTTGGTGACAGACCCAGAGTCTCCCTCATACCTTGATACCTCTTCAGGAAGGGAGGGGTGTTCTAGACTTCCTATAAGCTGTGCTGAGGCAGAAATGATGAAAAATAAGGTTAAATCACAATTCTATCTTATATGATGTGGGTTAATAGGTATAGTCTTTTCTGTTTTTGTCAGACAGAGGTCTTTCGTAGGAACTTTGAAAATTGTAACTTGTCTTGTTTCTTACAAAAATGTATAGTTCATTTTTCTGAAAGAGAGCCCATGGATCTTGATGTGACTAAATGAAAATAATATACAAGGTCATGATTTATTATTTCTATGTTTATCTGCAAAAAGGGGGGGCACATTAAATACAAAGGAGAGGAAGCCTCAGGCCTAAAATGAAAAATTTAATCAAGGTCTTCTACACCATCTAGAAAACTATATCTTAGCCCTGACCTAAGAAAATACCTTAATAATAATAATAATAATAATAATAACATATAATTATGCACCTTAGAGTTTACAGTGAATTTTCAAATCTATTATTGCATTTCATCAGCAGAGCACCACTATAGAAGTAGGCATTGTAATCCATGTTTTACTAATGAGAAAATTAGCTCAAGGTCTAGTATATAAATAAATAATTCATTACTTGGATTTAGGAAATCTCAGCCCAAGTTCAGTGCTGTATTAAAATATTAAAAATAAAAAAGTCCACAGTACTAACATGAACCATCTGTCCTACTGCAGAGCCTGAGAAGGCCACTAAATATTTAACATTAAAAACATGGCTTGGCACAGCACAGCACAGGAATATAGTCAATGACATTGTATGGTGACAGATGGTAGCTATATTTATGGTGAGCACAACATAACATATAGAGAAGCTGAATCACTATGTTGTGTACCTGAAACTAATGTAACATTATGTGTCAACTATACTCAGAAATTAAAAAAAAAAAATGGCCTGGCATTGTAGTGGGATTTCAAAGGAAAACTTTTTTGTAGTTTTCTCTTCTTCCTTCATATTGAAAAAGAAAATACCTTCAACCACTGATCTTGCAGTTCCTCAGAGATTTAAAAACAATGCCATTAATGTGAAAACTTGCATTTATATAAAGCTGTTTGGATAAGCCTTCCTCAGAATCCTATTTCCACTCTGTTCATTCCCTAGTACATATTTCCTTTTTCCAATCAGATGAGCCCTGATTGCAGAGTCTATTTTATTATTCTTATATTCTTGCATTTTTAAGAAAACTTCTGAGAACAATATGGGGACTTAACTAAGGGGCTGTTCCCTCATTGTCATAGGCTGCTCAGGCTGCTGTAACAAAATACTATGGACTGGATCACTTAAACAGTAGCTATTTATTTTCTAACAGTTCTGGAATCTGGGGATTCTAGATCAAAGTTCCAGCTGATTTGATTCCTGATAAAAACACGCTTCCTGTCTCGCAGATGGCTACCATTTTTCTGTGTCCTCACATTGCAGATATATATAGAGAGAGCTCTGGTCTCTCTTCCTTGTCCTATAAGGGCACTAATACCATCGCAGGGGCCTCATTCTTGTGACCTCATCTAAACCTAATTACCTCCCAAAGACCCCACCACCAGACATCACCACAGTGGGGATTAGGACTTAGTATAAATTTTGGGGAGGATGTGAACACTCAGGTTGTAACACGATTTTACCTATTTCCATATCTGGGGCAATAAAACATATAATTTTTTTTCTGCACAAAGTTTAAGTACTGGCTTCTTGGACAACAATCAGAGATTTCTAAGACTAAATCTGTCTGGTATGCATGGAGGTAAAATGGTTGTTGACAATGCAGAAAAAGAACTTTTATTTACTAAGCCCCTCTAGGAGGTAGAAATATGATAGACATGGCATATTCTTCATCTTGTTTAATCGTCACAACAACACTGTAAAGTGTATTTTCTTATTGTGATTTTGTATATGAAGATATCACTGTTCATAAGGTTTGAATAGCTTTTTCAAATTTCTCACCTTTTAAGTTGGAGAAACCACATAAGAAACATTTTTTTAACAGAAAATATCTGTTTCTATCTATTGTAAATGTAGTACATAAAGTGGGCCTCAATCCGGGGGCTTCTGGTTTCAATGAGTATATAGTTTTAGGGTCACATCAATCTCTTTACAGTGGCCGTTTCTCTGTAACGATGGAAGTTTGTACAAGGTAGAATGGGGCACAAATGGAAATGATGAGACACCAGAGAAGGCTCTGTAGAGAAGGCTGACTCTGGAAGGAGATTTAGGGTAACGGTGATTCTATGTAAATAATAGAGGGACCTTTAATCCATATGGAGGTAATACTGTGTATAAAGGTCCAGAACTTTCAAGTGCGTGGTGTAACAAAACAAAACGATACAAATTTCTCACTGTGGTGGTGGTGCTGGTGCTGACAAAAGAAACGTTTCAGAAAATTACTAAGGTCCAGTGAGCATGCTTCTGTTGCAAAAGGAGGAATGTATATCCTGAGAGGAGGGGAGGAAAAAAAGCGGAAGACATGGAACTAAGCCTGAAGTTGCCCCCATGCGTGTGTCCAGGTAGCACCTTAGTTGTGGTATCACAGGAAGAAAGTTGTGGTATCACAGGAAGAAGCAATAATCACAGGAAGGGTGTTGCATACTTTTTATAAATAAACTGAGTATAATATTAATATTTAAAATGATTCACAGTGAAGAGTTACTAGAGGTTTTAGAAATTTTAGAATTTTTAAATTCTCAGAATTTTATAAATTCAAGGACAAGTTTAACATCCACACAGAAGTAGATTTTGCTTTTGTAATTTTAATACATTGAGAACATGAAGGTTTACGCATGCAAAGGTATATGTACATTTATAGTTCACCGTCTGGAATAACCAAATTCTCATTTGATCATTTTACTTTATATTTTTTTTAAAAACGAAAATGAGTTTACTTCGCAACCTCAGTCTTCTTTTCTTTATTCTTCCAAATGTTTTCTCTTCAGTACTTAGAGGTGATTAATCAACTACTGTGTATGGGATTTTTTTAGTCTTTGCTTTTCTTTATTTTTAAATGCACAATCTTACTACATGTATACATTACTAAAAGTATATATTATTGTTTAAAAAGTGTTACTGCTGATAAACACAGAAACTTACTTTCTGTCTCTTCCACCTATCTTTTTGTCCTACCCAAAACCCTAAGACCAAAATTTTTTGGACTCATTTTTGGAATAAGAAGAGAAATGAGAGAAAAGGAGATTGTCTAGTGGCAAAAAAAAAAAAAAAAGTTACTTTAATGAAAGATAAGGAGCAAAATATATCAGAATGACATCGTTGATGGAAAAAAAATCCTGTATTTATAATGACCTGGTCAAAAATATTCAGATGACCAGCCACTCATATTTAAGTGGGGTAAAGACCAAACAAATGGTGAGACACTCATGATAAGGTGGGGTGAATCTGAGGAATAATGAATAGATTAAGGTCAAAATTAGAAAAGTCTTTTTAACTTTTTTAATGTTTATTTTTGAGAGAGACAGAGTGCAAGTGGGGGAGGGGGGGAGAGAGAGGGAGAGAGAGAGAGAGAGAGAATCCAAAGCAGGCTTCAGGCTCTGAGCTGTCAGCACAAAACCTGAAAGGGGGCTTGAACCCATGACCCAGGAGATCATGACCTGAGCAGAAGTTGAATGCCAACTGAGCCACCCAGGTGCCCTGAGAAAACTCTTTTTAAAAAGTCTAATCAGGAAGTAAATTTATTCAAATGTAATAACAGGTACTTTATGAACACCCAAGTCACACTGTTTTGAATTTAGAAAATAGGGGTTTTTTTTTAGTAAAGTAGTTGGGTATTGTGGGCACATGCTGCAGTTAATAAGAGGCTATAGAATTGAGAAACATCTTTATAACCTAGCTAGGACCTTCTTAAAGAGATATTCCCTTGTTGAAAACAAGACATTTAATTTCTTTGTTGTTCCCTCAAAAGAGTTCTATATGGTTGTACAAACCCCACAATAAGTAACAGTTTTAGGAGAGTTAAAAGGGTTCCTAAAATTTCCAGTGTTTTAAAAAGTCATAATATCAGTAAACTTTGTGTGGATGCACATTTGTCCTGACATAATTGAAACAGCCTAAGTACTTGGCATCACTCAAGGTGTTGGCGATACCACAGAAAATAATAATCATGATAGCACAAAATATATTTCTATCCTGTGGAATTCTAGTATTGCATAATATGTTTGCAAACTCAAATATTTTCTTACCTTCCATAAAGATTAATGCACTTATTTGAATTTTGCCTAACCAGAATATAATGTTGAATGATCGGAAGGGCAATATGTCTACCATGTGTAAAATACTAAGAGGTTATATGAATATAGGGATAAAAAAGTTATTGTCATTCAGATATCATTAAAATATAATAAACCTTATTGTAATTTCCCATTATATTTTATTTCTAAAATATTATTTTTGTTAAATGCTCCTCCAGAAATTTTCTCAAGAAAATATGCTCACAGTATCACTCTAATTTAGGAAGGTTATAAATGCACAATAGCAGAGTAAGTCCTTACAGGAAGCAGGTAGAAAGATGTTCATTTTTTTCTTTCCACTAATATTTCCCAAATATCTTACCATGGAATTTTTTACCCATGTATCACCAATTAATTTCCCAGGAAACCACTACCCAACAGAACATTTGAGGGTTGTTTCTCCAAAGTAAACCAAACTTTAAGATTACTATAGTTGTAGTGAAAAATATTATTTTCATGGACACTACTAATGTCAACGATATCTATTCTACCATTAAAAATAAGACTCCCATTTTTGCCCGGAAGCTTGAATACTCAGTCAGCAAACATACTTCTCAGGATCTCATGCAGCATTATATGGCCACATGACTAAATCTGGGCCACATAAATAAGGTTGGGCCAATGATATTGGTAGAATAGTGAATAGTTTTATATGTTTAAAGACATACTTCTTGTAGGTTTCCTCTTTTATTGTTTGTGATGTGGTGCCAAGATGTGGTACCTTAGGTCCAGAGAGGATGATGAAATTGTCTAGCTAGACTGAGTCCATCAATAATTTTGTGGAAGAGCTTGCTTTTGATGAAGAGTTACATCAAAAGAGAAAGGAAAACATCAATGTTATATGATCCATTATATATTGTATTTCAAAAGAAGAGTAGGGGTGTCTGGGTGGCTCAGTGAGTTAACCATCCGACTCTGTGCTGACAGCACAACTTCGAATATTTCAAATTCCAGTAAAACAATCTGTGACCAACAGACTGGCAATCACTAGTGTACTGGACCTTCCTAGATCTCCTAGTTGGTTACTAATGCTATACACAGTCCCTTTGAGTAGTAGTCTACAAGAGAGGGACAGTAACAGTATACACAGCAGCCTTTTATCATCATGTTCATAGGTATCACTCTTTGCAATCACTTTCAGTCGCCAACTCCTCTTTATATATATATATTCTACCTAGTGTAACTGTTGTGTCATTTCAGGGAAAATGATAACTAAATCTTCCTCATACAAAGTTTAGCTAGGTTTTCTATTAAACTGAGCTTAAGTCCTACTCAGTAGGGAGTGGGCTGCTCTGAAAAATTGTATATACTAGTTTTGAGGATTAAATGAGATAATCACATACAGCATTTATGGAATGTTAAACTAAATGTTCCTGTGTATATGAGTTAACACTATCATCATTATCATCATCATCACTTATAACTAACTTTTTAGACCATGGTCCCTCACTTTTAGTCTAGCTCGATTTTGTTACAGTTGCAGCCCTTCTGCAACTTTCCTCTGCTATCTTCCTATGTAATCCTACAACTTTTTCAGGCACAGGACAAATTTTGTTTTCTATGAACACTGTGCCAATGAGTGTTTTTCCTTCTTTTCTCCTTTTGCACAGCTAATTTAGCATGTATTACACTACAACTACTTATTATTCCTTTTATTGCTTATGTATCTTGCCATATCACTTTAATTAGATAAACGGGTATTTTTAATGCTTATTGAGATAACATATGTACAGAAAAGTGAATGAAATACATTAATCTTAAAGTGTAATCTTAATGAATTTTACCTAGCATACTCCAATAAAACTACCATTCATATCAAGATGTAAATCATCTCCAGGCACCAGTAAGATTTGCTTTTATTCCTTCCTGGTCTATATCACACTTACATCCCCTCCCACAGGAACATGCACTTTCCTAACTTATGTAAACATAGATTAGCTTCGCCTACTCTTGAAGTAATGCATGGGAGCTTATTGTTCTGGCATTTTTTATATGTTTATCTTGAAATAATTACAGATTGACAAGAAGTTGCAGAGAAATGTATAGTGAGATTCTGTGTACCTCTGACCTAGCCTTCACTAATTTTCACATCTCACATAGTCAAAATACAGTATCATAACCAGGAAATAGGTATTGGTATGATCTACAGATTTTGCCAGTTACACATATGTACACTCAATTGTTGTGTGTGTGTGTGTGTGTGTGTACGTGTGTGTGTTTGCAATAAAAATGCATTTATAGATTTAAGTCACTAAAGCACAAGATACAGAACTATACTGTTATCACAGGCCTTCTAGTACTTTTCCTTTGCAGCCACACCCATGCATCATCACAACACCCATCTACCTTCCCTCTTTAAACCTTGGCAAACGTCAATCTCTTCTTCATCTTTGTAAGCTTGCCATTTTAAGAATATTATATATGTGGAATTATATAGTGTGTATTCTTTTGAGATTGGCTTTTGTTTCATGCAGTGTAATTCTTTTGATATTCCTCCAAGTTATGTGTATATCGTTTGTTATTTTTTATTGTTGAGTAGTATTTCATGGTATGGGAATACCACATTTTATTTAATCATTCACTCATTGAGAAACATTTGGGCAGTTTCCAGTTTGGGGCTGTTACAAATAATGGTTCTATGAGCATCCACATACAAATATGTGTGAATATAAGTTTTTTTCCCCCCTCTGGGATAAATGCCTAATATTTCAATTACTGTTTATTTTTAGATTTAAAAAAAACCCCACTAAACTCTTTTCCAGTGTGTTTGTAATATTTTACACTCCCATCAGCAATGTTGAGTAATTAAGTTTCTTTTCACCCTTGCCATCACTGGAGTAACTTTTTTTTAATTTTAGCCTTTCTGTTATGTGTGGTTTTAATCTGCATTGGATTGAGTTTTTAATTAGCATTTTCATAATGACTAATGGTGTTGAACATCTTTTCAAGTGCTTATTTGTCATGTATGTAGTCTTTTCAATGGAATATATATTCATCTATTTTTCTAATTTGTAATTGCATTATTTTTATTGAATTTTGGATTTGGGGAGTTCTTTAAATATTCCAGACACAAATCAAGATTGTGTGGTGGTTACAGATATATAGATGAATGGAACAGAATAGAGAACTCAGAAATTGACTCACAAAAATTTGCGTAAATGACAAAGGTCCAAAAACAATTTAAAAGAGAAAAGATGGGCTTTTCAATAAATTGTACTAAAACAATTGGACATCTGTAGGTAAAAAATAAGCCTCAAGCTAAGTTTCATATTTTCCACAAAAATTAACTCAAAATTGTTTACGAAGTTAAGTGTAAGTATAAATCCAATGTTTAGAAAAGAAGAAAACATAGAAGTAAACAAAAAAAATGCTTAAACTTGACACTGAATTCATGATTTATGCAATCAAAAGTTCACAAATTGGACATTATGAAAATTATAAACTTTGTTAAGAGGATGAACAGGCAGGAGAGAGACTGGGAGAAAATATTTCCAAATGATTTTCAACACTTTTAAGGGTAGGAATGTTATTTGTGTGTCTTCCTGCCACTTATCTAAAACATTTCCTAAATAAAAATCGTACACAGTAAGTCTGAAAAAACCTGTTGAAATAAAACCTGAAAGTTGGCTGAGAGAGATGTTCTCATTCTACTTTGGTATCAGAGAGGACAAATTATTCTGGAATGCAAAGGGAAAGGTCCAATTTGGTATTACATTATTCATGAAAGAGAATGCAAAACTTTTTGAGATCTTCAATTTCCTGTGGACCCTGTTTCACACAATGTTTCTGTGAGAACAGTGTGCATTGTTTACCATGCATGGATCACACTCTAATGTTCTTGTTGACAAGTATCATTGATTGCAATGAAACTACTCTTAACAGGGCTCAGTCTGCTTACTTTGCAGAATTTGAGTATCCTAACACAGTATTGCTTCAAGACAACAGGAAGAAAGTACCAGTCTCCCTGAAAAGTCCTTTTAGATATATCCTGGCTATCAAATGTCAATATAGCTGACAAAGTGGCCAGCAAACTGCAAGTACTAGATATCACACGGTGATTATAAAAATTTACAGCTGTCAGCTAAAATGAGAATATCTCCCATGGGTGTGGAAGTAAAATGTGAGGATTAGCTGATGAAGCATTCTGCCTTGGCTTTTTCTTTCATGAACTAAGATCACAGAGATGTGAGAATGTCATCCACAAGGTTCAACAGAATGTTCACCGAAATTTAGAACATGATATCGGACTTTGTGAAAACATCTTTCTTATAGAAGACAGAATTTTTCAACTACTTTGAAACGCAGAGTGAAATTTTTAATTGGCAGGATAAACTCAGAAAAGATTAAAATACTCCTTAATTAGCATCCCACATCTTGAGCAATGAATCGTATTCCACAGTAATCATTGCTTGTGGCACAAGTATTGCTGTCATGTTAAGGGTACTGATCATCTAAAGATAAGAGTAAGGTCATCAGTTTCTCAATCATGTCTAGAGAGGTCTAGGGCTTTTTAAGAAAATAGGGCTGTGACTAAATTTGATTCAATATTTTCACTTCCCTAACATGACATTTTTTATAAGACAATGTATTCATACAATTGTTAGGAAACATACCTTTATCAAGAAATGTGGATGAACTCAATACTTTGTTATTCAAATTTTACCTGAATATGAATGGAGCCATGTTTAATATAGGAAAATGGCTAATTCAACATGGTATAGAGATCAGCAAAAAATACAGAAACTTCCTAGAGGTGAAGCAGACACAGATAAAGAATGAACATGAGACACATATAGTTTCCTATAGCTCATACATATTACTCTCTCAAGCCATCTTATCACCACATTTATAAGATCAATATACCTTATTAGTACACAATTCTGTATCTAGTCACTACCTCTCAAATTCAACACTTTATGTCTCTCAGATATGTGCTACCTGGATTTCTCTATCTTCAATTTCGTTCCATCACACCTTCAATCTCAGATCAACTTTTCTAAAGCTGATTCTGATTGCAATATTTATATACTCACAAATTTTACTACCCCGTAAAGCCATAATGAATTAGTATGACATTCAAAGTTATCAGCTTTTTGGCCTCAATTTATTATTGCAAACGTACTTCCCACTCTTTTCCTTCAGTTATGCAAGTAAATTAGAGATTCCGTGCAGGATACACACTCTTAATATGGCCTCTTTTCACTGGAATTTCCCTGTTGACATGTATGATTTTATTTTCAGTATTAACCTTATAAAACATTGGAGAAACCACTTGTTGCAATACACTCAGAAAATATGCAATATACTGGGATGTATGTTATGACTTTATGAGGAAAGAGAATCCAGTAAAAATAAATTTGTTTCTAAAAATTTGAATGGGATAATATCAATTGGATGAGTTACTAAGCAGTGGGTGTTGATGCTAATACACGCAAATGTAGGCTCTTGAAGCATCTGAAACCATGAGTAGTGAAGTTGAGCTAAAGCTACAAAGAGATAAAATATATAAATAATTAGAAGCAGTAGGAGCATGTCATTGTACAACCTGAGGAAAGGACTGTAAGAGGGGTACCAGCAGGCATGACCAGAGGATGCTAATTTCTGCATAGGAGGCAAACTATGTAAGAATCCAGCAACATGAAGATGGCTCAACAAAACAGGAATTGGCACAGCATTGTCAGTCAGAGGAAGTTTTCCTGGAAGCACTTCCTGTACTATCCATCCAGCTGATAAAGACACCACATACTTGGGGTATGAATTTGAGTTTTGTTATGTTTATTGAGAAATTACCTTTTCTATTTCCATAGAATTTTTAAGTCCTCCTTGACCCTCAAGTTGGTTCTAAAGACGACACCATTAGGTGCCCATAAAAGGTAAAGACCCCAGAGAATGCCTAAGTGCTTAGTTGGAGACTGGTCCATTTTCAAGGTACTATATCACTAGAAGTCAAGGAAGTTAGACCATTCTAAGTTTATTCCTAAAATGAGTCTTAGTATTAGTATAGTTTCCATTTGACAGGTTTAAAGCTCATTCCATTTAGTAGGTTTTAGCTGCTTTCTGTTTAAAAAATAACTTTTACAAATCAGGCACAACTTGCTGATTACTACTACTATTACTACACCTATAATTACTTTTTCAATTACTTAATTAAGAAAATGTAGTATATTAAGTAAAGTGAAATTTGTATATTATTTTCCCCTTTTTGAACCTTGGTTCAAGAATCTTGGGATGATTCCAAGATGTATAGAGCTTAATAATATCCCTCATTAGCATCATATCCACATCGATGATGTACCTAGAGAAACAAAATTCTCTTTAAAAAATAATAAAGACTAGTAAGTATATACAATTAATAGAAAACAATAATGAAAAAGACAACATTTACAAGTATAAACATTTGATGTTTACCTAGATGCCCTCTTATTTGTGTGTATTTTTTCCTTTATTTTTATATACTGACCACAGTTATTTTTATTATAGATTTTAAAATTCATTGAATAAATGTAATATTAATACCTCAGTACAACACCATTCCAAATTTCATAAGTTAATTGAAAAATCAGACAGGTATAACAAAATTAATTACAGGAATCATCATAGATTTTTAAGGCATAATCCATAAATTTCAAATGAGATATTTTCTGTGTACATTTTCAAGATATTTTCTGGTTTTCTGCAAATACCAAGGCTCAAAATCCAAGTTTCAAGTTGGATTGTGACATGTTCTATTTGCACATTTTATTCCTCTTATGTTTAGATAGTGTTTCCCCCTACTTTTAGAATGAACATCTAGTTATGTCATAGCCACTTTCACACATTTTCTTCCAACATAAAACAAATAATTCAGTAAGTCATAGCTATAAAATATTTCAGAGTACATAACTCTTAGCATTGATTAAAGGTAAGTAGTATATTATTTTAATTTTCTCATTGAGATTTGGAGTGCAGGGAGAAAAATCACCCTCTCCAGCATTTTCTTTCTATCTCTGAAACCATAGTTTCACAACATGCATTTATTCCTTGAGGCTTATGTTGGAGGATCTAAAGTGGACAGTCCTGTTTCTCTCAATTATTTTAGTTTGCTTTAGCTCAGGAAGAATAAAAAGAGATAATATCTATAAAAATAATGGCTGTTGTGGAGAATCCCCTAAGTTGTGAGGTAATGATAGATCTGTCTGGGGTGAAGAAATCAACAGTAGCAGTCAGAGCGAACATGTACGTTAAAAAAAGGATACAAAGAATTTACCTGTATGAAAATGATTTTTCATATTACTAAAAAATTATAACTTTGTGATATCTTTTCTGATCCTCAGATTCAGACATACCCAGCTACAGAGGTGTGATTGCCATCAGATATTTCAAGGACCTTCCTTTGTCAATTATACTCTCTTGGTTCTACTAGACTAGATATTAGAATAGAGTATTGGCTCTAGACTACAAACCATGTATCCTGTATTACTTTGCTTATACTTGAAATGCCTTTGTCTGGATCTATATAAATATGTAAACACTCAAGGATAAACTCCAATAAAATTTTTGGACAGCTGTGTGAGCATAGCTTGATGCCTCACACCCGCACCACCCCCCACCTTTCTTAAAGTGATCAATAACCCTATAACAAGGAAAAGTTTAACTCAGTGATGAATTTGAGATACAAAATGTTGCTGTCTTCCAGAAACATGTATCTCAGATAACATGTAGATGAAATTTGATACAAGGGGATATTAAAGCTAACCCCATATCATTCCTTCAACTAAAAGATGAGGGTACCTCAGCAATAAATAGACAGCCTGTTTGCAACATACCACTCACACTTCTAATACTAGAAGCCAATGCAGTAGAGGACTTGTTCCAGAAAAACCTATGCCACAACTAGAATCTTCCTGAAGAGACAGTCACCAAGAGGGGCCAAAATTGTCTCTGGGATAGAGTATCTTAAGCTTTAAAGGGAGAAGACCCTCAGTCTTGCTCATCTGAACCATGGTGCCTGGCAGGACATAAATACTCAAAAAACATCTTCAGACTGTCTTTATGTTTAAATCTGTATGCCAAAATAAATTGAATCCCATATTGTGGAATATTTTTCAACATTCTAATAGGAGAATGTAAACTAAATACATGATCAGAATTTTAAAAAGAAACATAGTGTGGTTAGGAAAAATTCCAAAGTATTAAATAAAAAGCAGGATTTTGTTTTAAATGGTGAAATAAACAAGTTCCACAGACATAAAAATTTGATAGGAAATATCTCTAAAACTCTCACGGTAAATTAGAAAGTACTGCAATCATCCACCATCTCGTGATTGTTTATAAAACGAATTGTACAGGGATTTAGACATTTCTATTGGGACTAAATGAGTTAGTTAGAAAGAACAAGAACACCCATAAAATTCTCTACAAGTGTTATAATTAGGTGGTGTTCCAATTTCATGCAATAAAAGTTGCTGGTATGCGGATACCCAATTGTACCTTCAACTTTGTAATATGTGACTGCTACCTATTCATGTTTCTGAGCCAATGTCTTTACAGAGGACTGTGTGTGTATGTGAGAGGTTTGAGTGGGGAATATTCAGGGAAATATTTAAGACATAAGATTCCATTTTGACTAATTCAGGTCAAGAGTAAGTGATAAGCATGCCCAAAATTTAAATAAATTCATTTTGACAAAATGATAAAGATGAGTTTTCAATGTTTAGAAGTTCTTCTATGTTAATACAAAGACCATTTAAAGGAACAGTAATTTATCAAAATGTATATTTTGTTCTTTTTTCCTTTCCTATGGTAGAAAACAATTCTCTGTTTCTGTGATTGAATCATTAACAAGACAGCAGTGAATTTGATTGCTTCTTTGAATAACTTGAATATCTTTAATAGTTTTTCAAGAACTGTTAGAATCAGATACTACATTTGCCCAGACAATATCTGGAAAAACTAACACTGTTCTTTTTCACTACCATTGTGAGTTTATCAGTGATTATAGAGTGAAAAAAAACCAATAAGTACATGAACTTTCTAGGAAATATCTCAAAACATTAACTGGCATAAGATGTAGTGAGTTTTTTCTCCAATCAAATCATGCCACCTTCATTAATCTTTACAATTTTTCTGAATAATCAAAAATAATTAAAAATTTTATATATAAGGTAGAAAATTGTTCCATTTAACAAAATTCACTTCTATTACAAATGAGCTGGGGCTCCTGGGTGGCTCAGTCGGTTGAGCGTCAGGCATCAGCTCAGGTCATGATCTAACGTTTTGTGGATTTGAGCCCCGCGTCAGGCTCTGCACTGACAGCTAGCTCAGAGCCTGGAGCCTGTCTTCGGAATCTGTGTCTCCTTCTCTCACTGACTCTCCCCTGCTCATGCTCGCTCTCTCTCTCTCTCTCTCTCTCTCTATCAAAAATAAATAAAACATTTTTAAAAATTTTAAAAAATTAGATATCTTATAAGTGACTCAGTTTAATAGAACAAAGCATACAGATCACAAGAGGAAGATGCTTATTAAAATAATAGATATAGTGAAATCAATAAATAATAAATGTATTATAAGCTAACTGCAATGTGAAAATATTAAATATCACTACACATGTATATGTTATTTTATTGTCTACCTCATGATCATTTACTAATTAAATTTTAATATAAAATATATGGAGTGTTCTCTCCTCTTAGGAATTTCTTCTGTTCGAATGAATCTGAATTACAGTGGAACTTCGTGAGTATCATGAAGTAAAACTTGGCCTTGTGGGGCATTGTGGGTCTGGAATGAAGTTCTGAATTGGGACCAAGAGAGTGAAATGCTGGGACTATTTGCCTGATAATAGAAGGTATTAACTGAGTTTCATTACCTTAGATGTTTTGTGGTCCAATTAAAAGTATTTAGTAGAGAATTTTTCTCTGTACTATTTTATAACCCATTGCTGCTTCCTGAGTCCCTGTTTTAAAGATATTGATAACGATATTGTATAAATTTTATTATGACTAACAACTTCAATTGTTTTATATTTAAATAGGGGAAAAACTGTTTCAATCTGCCCCATTTGGGGGTTACATTGGGAGGGAATATTCACATTTTATTTTAGATAAATCATATGCCTTTGATGAACTTCAATATTTCCAGTTAGCCACACATGTGCAAAACAAAAAAATCCATGTGCATGGTTACACTTGTCTGATTTTAGAATTAAAGATAGAGTCAGTCTAAAGCAAATTTGTGATGAAGGAGTCAAAATTGTACATCAACTTATTTATTACTTCCTTCTGTTTACTTCCAGAATGAAACATCTCTTTTTCTAGGCTTTGACAACCCTCTTCCTTCTCCTTTCCATGCTCCCTATCATGAGATAGATACTTATTATATATCTCCTGATTTAATATTTGAAATGAAAGAATATAAACAGAATAATTAATAGAGAACCCCTATTGCTTTATTTTGAAGCTTAAAGTGGATGCTAATTATGCAATTAATAAAACTAAGGAATACTATGTCAAAACCTGTCTTGGGAATGAAAAGTCATGAGAGTAAGCTCATGGAGCTCTAGACTGTTCTAAAGTTTTAATGTGTGAGAGACAGAAATAGCTAGACGGACATTATACACCTGATTTTTTTTCTTCCCCCAACCTCTTAGAGTTTGCCCATCTTATGAAGTCCAGAGATACTAAATCTCTATAACTGCTAATGTACAGAATCCCTGTTATACATCTTTCTTTACTAAAGAGGTTCTTGAAGTGTGGTCTGCCAATTACTAGTAGTCCAAAGGACTCTTGTCAAGATGTCCACAAACTCAAAACTATTTTTATAACACTAAGAGGTTATATACCTTTTCTACTCTGTTGACATATGTACTGATGCTGTAAAAACAATGGTGCATAAAATTGCTGGTGACTTTGTACAAATCAAAGTATGGGGAAATGTGTTTTTCAATATTCTGTGTGACACAAGGGCAAGTAGACCTAAAGCACTTGTGATGCATTTATAAGGGTGGTGGTTATGTTGAAGACAAGTGATTCTGTTATTGTGAGATTTGTGATCCGAGTTGGCCATTTTTTAATGGAACACCATTTTGATTGAGAAAACAACTGTCAGACAAACTTTGATCATTCAGACTTGGGTATTAGACTGACATTTTCTGAAAAAAAAAGTAAAAGAAAAGAAATGTCTATCTAGTGTAAAAAACAAATTATAATATTTATTGTCAACAATAAGATTCAAGCTTTTAGGAGAAAATGAGATTTTGGGAAACTTGTGTCACTGGAGATTGACAGCTTATAGACTGAATACTTAAGTCTTTTTTGATGAAAGCAGTGATAATAATGATTGTGATTATTTGGGTACCATATAATGAATTGTGTCAAAATACTAAAGACCTGCCTAACTCAATGAACCAATATTTTCCAAATGACCAACTCTTGATGTTGCATTGCATGAAGTTAAAAAATATGAAATGGCAATGCAAAATGTTACAAAATTATGCATGAGTAAAGGAACCAGTCAAAGAGTAAAATAGAATGTAAGAAAATACAAAATTTTCCATGATGTTTATGATTTGCTATTCCACATTGCAAATAATCCTTTAAGAAATTCTGACTTGTTAAATGTTGTTTAGAAACAAAGAGAATTTTGATAGTTATTTTCATAGATGTTAAAATATACTTCCCATTTCCTACTAAATGTCTGTGAAGCCAGATTATCCTCATATATTTTAACAAATTACAAAACACAAATATTAGAAACCAGCGAACTTCTATTAAGCCAAACATTTAAAAAATTGCAAAAAATGTAAACAATGCTTTTTTACTCACTGGTTTCTTTTGTTTTGGAAAATATAGCTATTTTCACAAAAAGTGGTTGTCTATGTTAATATGTAATGAGCTTATTATTGTTATATTTAATAACTTATAAATCAATATTTTAAAATAATTATTTGTAGTAATAAATTCAGTAAACATTGATAGATCTTACCCACCTTACCACCCTTTGTGCTCCTCAAAGTTTTTCAAGTGTATAAGGGGTTTCCCAAGAACAAAAATTGCAAGAATCTCTGCTTTATTACATTTTCACCTTCATAGAACCTGTAAATATCTGCACATTTAACCTGCAGCTGAGCTAGTTTGTATGAAAGTTCTCCTGTAAGACATGAATTGGTGATCATCCTTAAAGTAGTGAAAATTATATACGACTAAGAATGGAATTTTATTTATTTTTTAATATTTACTTATTTATTTTTGAGAGACAGAGCAGAAAGAGAATATAAGCAGGGGAGGAGCAGAGAGACAGGGAGAGAGAATCCCAAGCAGACTGTCAGCACAGAGCCCAATGTGGGGCTCAATCTCAGGAACTGTGGGATCATGACCTGAGCTGAAATTAAGAGTCAGACGCTTAACCAACTGAGCCATCCAGGTGCCCCTAAAAATGGAATTTTAAAAGGAGGAAAATTTATGTGGTAACTTTATGATTTCAGTAGATGCTAAACTATGATGTTAGATATTTGCACGATTTTGATCCAATTTTGCTAAGGATTCTTTTTTTTTTTTAACTCACTTAAACTTGTTACAATTCAGTTTTCTATTATTAAAAGTACCCCCTCTATTCCTATTAAATTACAATATTTCAGAAAAATTAACACATACTTGTCAATTAATTTCTCATGTGTAGATTCCACTGAAATCCTAAAGATAATAACATAATTCTATACAAGTGATACATATGAAAATGGATAATGAATATATTAAGAGGACATGGAAATGCAAAGAAAATATTAAAATTGAAAATATCTACTATTATTTAGTTAATTTAAGGATAGGAGAGAAGATACAATAATGTTCAAAAATGCCTACAGTAATAAATAATCATAGCATAAATTGTTTTGGAGAGATATGACTTGGGGTCTAAAATTAAATCATAAAATAATATTGCATATGAAATTTTCCAGTTTGTAAGAGCCATGGTACTTAAATTGCTTTTCAAGAAAAAGTAGCAGTAAGGCTCATTACATAAACCAAAAGAATTAGGTTGTCCATAAAAGTATCAGAATATTTAGAAACTTTCCTAAAGTATATTACAAATCTCTTAAAATTTCCATAACTAAAATCTACACTGCAATTAAATGTAACATAGTCTATATTGAGAGTTATAATTTAAAATTATAGTCTATCTTATATTTGTTGGACTTTATTATTTTAAAATTTTATTTCACATATAATAATTTAAGAGTCAGGTATAAACTGGACACTATTTCAAGAACTTCTTATTTATAAGTGTATTTATATATTATTATATGTTTGTCTACAACTAGTCAGTTAGATCTTGGGAGTGAAGATAATAATGGTAATTCGATCTTTCTTGAAGGTCTACTATACACACACACACGGCAAATATTGTTGATTAACTCTAAACTTACAGCTGTCTGTGCTATAGAGATTTAAACAACTAACCAGAACACATTCTCCTTTGCAATCATGGTCCGTGGATAAAGAATAGAAGGATACAATTGAAAGACACTCTTCACCTGGCAGATTATTAACTTTATGGTGTTCAAGTCAATAATAGAGAAGTCAAACTATGTCTTATTCCCAAATTGATTCAGATAAGTTTATAACATTTATACAATTTCTGAATTATAATAATTTAACCAGTTAGCTCCCAAGAGTTGTATCCCTTTGTGAAAACAGCCTCCTAACTACCCACTAGTAGGTAAAAGGACTGGAAAGAAAACACCTTATCAGGCTAGTCAGCTGGTTGCTGCATTTTAAACTTCTAATTGGGCTGATCTTATCTACTAATACCTGAAATATTTCACACTTTCCTCCTATTCAATATTTAAAAAATCTTAAATTCTATATTTTGCATACAAATAATAGAAAATACACATTCTCATCCTTTACCTTTGTTTACCTAAATTTAGATGCATAGGCAAGGTTATGTAGAGGAGACTAAGAAACCCAACTAAGTGTGAAGAATGAAAACATTAAAAAGTTCTATATTGATTATGATAATTTGAGACATGGAGATCTTTTTCAGCACAGAAAAATAAGAAAGCCAGATGTTGTATTACATTATTTTCTATTCGAGTTCATTTCTAATTAACTCAAAATTTAGGCTTCTAGTGAATGCAAGAGAAATGATTTCAGCAATTCATGTTTAGAAGGGCCTGTTTTGATACACCACACAGCCTCATGTAAATTGCCCTTTTTGCTTGTTTGTTTGGCTAGCTAATAAAGATTTTCTCAACAACAATTTAAGAAAAATAAAATAATGATTTTATCTGTATTCTTTTCCCCATGCCACTAAAAAGAAAGTAGGCAGAAAACTAGCAAGGATTGATACAGAATGTGATTTTCAAAGAAACCATAGAACTTTTGACACTCTTTCATTTAGTAATAAAACAACAACAAAATAAATATTAAACCTTAATATGCATTAGTCACTGTGCTATAAAAGATATAAAGAGGAACAGATTTTTGAAATTTTAAAGTTGATATTCAACATGAAAGGAGAAACCAACTTAATGTTTTTACTTTTGTTTGCAATTAATTAGTAAATACTTCAATATAATAATTATACTTGAAAATATATAAATATAAATATGCTTAACTATATTTTTATTTAAAATAAGAAATATATATATATATATTTATATAATTATATTAATTAAACTGTGAACTGTGGTGGATGTTGGAAATGCAAAGTAAGTAGCCTTTAGCCCAGAGGGAACACAAGTATGACAAGTAAAATTAGGTTCATTGCATTACTTGGGGTAGGGTCCCACAGGAAAAGAGGTAGTTGTATCTTCTTCAGAAGACAGGTTCAAAAATATTATGTGTGTATATGTGTGTGTGTGCATATATATCTATGTATGTATATATTTAAATTCTTTGCCATTCTGAAGCTAACTCAGAGATTTACTAGGTATAATATGCATTTCTGTAATCTACCTTAAGTATTCTTACTAAAACTCCTCAGGGGGCTATCTTTGTTGTTGTTGTTTTGTAGTTTTCAATTAAAAATATATAGTTGGCCTTTTCATATATTTTAGGATTTATTTCTTTTAATTTTTAAAATTTTTAAATTTATTTTTGATACAGAGAGAGACAGAGCATGAGAGCGGGAGGGGCAGAGAGAGAGGGAGACACAGAATCAGAAGCAGGCTCCAGGCTCTGAGCTGTCAGCACAGAGCCCGACACGGAACTCGAACCCACAAACATGAGATCATGACCTGAGCCAAAGTCGGAGGCTTAACTGACTGAGCCACCCAGGCACCCCAGGATTTATTTTTCATGTTTATTTATTTTTAAGAGAGAGACAGAGCATGAGTGGGGGAGGGGCAGAGAGAAAAAGGGAGGCACAGAATCTGAAGCAGGCTCCAGGCACTGAGCTGTCAGCACAGAGCCTGACATGGGGCTCAAACTCACGAACCGTGAGATCAGGACCTGAGCTGAAGTTGGATGCTCAATGAACTGAGCCACCCAGATGCCTCTAGGATTTATTTTTAAGTATAAATGCCATTTTGGACAATAATCAAAATTGAGGAAAATCAAATATTCATTGTTTCCAATATTGTATTTTTATGAATTTTAGAAATGGATTTGTGCATATGAAAATGATGAGGAGATAGGAGTACTTTGTGATAATCATCAATTGCACGATCAAGAAATAGAAGTCCCAAGTTTCCCCAAGAAAAGTATTACTTTTCTGATAGTCAAGACAGCCTACCTGTACAGCACAATTCTATCCATCAGTTGGCTAACGCAAGAATCAATATATGATGATAAAATTAAGGACTCCATATCTAAAGAGATAAATTGAACTTATCCAATTAATGATACTAATATGCAATATAAAAATAGAATAAAAAAGAATAAAATAAATGAGCTTCTGTTGTCAGAGAGTAGTGATTAAGCAGTACATATATCATGCTACACACATAGATAAAGATTAACATGCCTAGAAAGTTACTAAGTAAATCTGGTCTGCTTCGAGCTATTTTCAATTAATCTAAGAAACTCAGGTAAACAACCAGGAGTTTTTCAATAACTCAAAGAAATCAACATTTAGAGTACATGTTTACTAAACCTTGACTTTTATTGTATGTTAGTATGTGCGCAACCGATTCTCATATCATACTAGATAGTGTGTAACACATGATGGTGTGTTTTATTTTCCAATCATTATTGTTTCATTACATATGTTTTCTAACTAAATCACACTAAATAAGTCAGTAATAACTAGGAACTTGTGACAATAATGCTAGTGTTCAAACTTTCCTTACTAGGTAGGCAACTCTAAGTAGAACATATGAGATCATTCCCTTAGGGAAGAAATGTATCATCTAAAAATAAATCAGTATTATCTATAGTAGGATTTACTGTGATTTTCTTATTTCTTTTTGAGTGCCCATACTTTATGCTGCAGTGACATGAAGAAAAGCTAACCCAATCTTGCTTTTATTTGTGTTTCCTTTAGCTGAATAGAGAGAAAATTCATTAAAGTGCTTCTTCTTTTATTATTTTTATTGCAAATACAGGAGTACAAAAGATTATATACATATGACTTAATATATTTGGAAAGTGAGCCAAAATGCATATTTCAGTGGAAAGTTGATTTTTATAACAAAAAAATTATAAAGCCAATTATTAAAAAATCTTGCAGCAAAGAGAAGCACAGAGGAATTTTATGAATCCTTGTCATTATACATTTTGCATGGGACATTGTTGTATAGTTAAGCTTTCATGTGAATAAAGATATAGGTATATTGATAGAGATAGAGAGAGAGAGATAGATCAATCTATATACTTTTGCATTTAAAGATTCATTCTATTGAAAGATCTGTAGTCAGGTTGTGTTTCTGCTACTTATTGGTAGTATGATTTTATCAAGTCATTTAATTTCCCCTGAACAAGGATCCAATGGGATATTAAATATGATTTTTAATTCTCTGGACTTTTGACCATAAATAATAGGTTCAAGACCATCTGCATAAGACAATCCAAGAAATTATGAAACCTATTGTGGGACTCTTAGTTCATCCCCCTTTTAGAGTTTATAAGAAAAGTCAAGGAGACTGATCAGGAGATGACAGTAGTGGGGATTTCATAGAGAGAATCAGCAGTATATAGTCCACATCAATGCATAGTTCTGAGGGGAAAGAAAACATCTTCACCCATGCTCCTAGATAACTAAGGTGGGCTTCAGAGAAATGTAAAGCAGCTTGACATTGGTTTCCTTGAATTTTGGCTGTGTCATGCGAACTGATTCTTACTGCTATTTTAAAAGTTTGAAGACCAAGGGAAGGCTAGACCTATCCCTGATTTCAGTAAGAAGGGAAAAGGCAGGAATGGAAGGGCACTACCGTGAATGGCATGACAAAGATTTCTAACTCCTATTGGTAGCAGATGGATACCAAGAATGAATGTTCAATCAAGTTATTTTGAAAAAGGCTTTCATCCAAGGGTATAAAAAAGGCAGAAGTGACAGTAAAGTGAAAGTTTATGTAGAGTGGCTGGTGAGATACCTGGTGGGAGAAGGAAGGAGTAAGTAGTCAGCAGTAAAAACAACTAATTGCATGACCAACAAAGAGACTGGATTGCATAATAACTCACAAAAGCTTTTTGGGCAAGGAAAGACTGCATTTAGAGAGCTACCATAATTGAGGGTGACTGCCAAGAAAGAACCACTGATATGTTGCAACATGAGGAATTTTCCCCCTCTTTCCCCTCTTGCAAACCTGTCCATTCTTTGATAGCTCAGGGAAGGAGGGTAAATGGTGAAACCAAAAAAGTATAATGAAAAAAATACACCCATTTTATGTCTATCTCTGTAGCCTTTGGAGCCTGAGTTAGCCTGAACTTGAAGGGAGAAATGATTTAAAATAGGTAAGAGGTAGAGGGGCACCTGGGTGGCTCAGTCGGTTAAGCGTCCGACTTCGGCTCAGGTCATGATCTCATTGCTGGTGGGTTTGAGCCCTGTGTTGGGCTCTGTGCTGAACAGCTCAGACCCTGGAGCCTGCTTTGGATTCTGTGTCTCCCTCTCTCTCTGCCCCTCCCCCACTTGCACTCTATCTCTCTCTCAAAAATGAATAAATGTTTTTTAAAAAAAGAGATAGATACCAGATTTTACTAGACTTTTAGAAACCGAAAAGTTAATATCTTGAAGTATTGGAAAATCTTGCTTAGATTTAATTATCAGCAGTGACAAGAAAGACTACTATTGCCTTCTCTGGTATACATGATAAAAAGTACAATGTTTCTCCCCCACACACTCAGCGAGAGATATATGGTCAGTTGGTTTTGATAAAAAAAAAAAATATTTATTCATTGTTTTCTCTTGCCTATTCATATAAATGCTTTATAGTACATATGCTGATCTTTCAATAATCTTAAATGGTGGATATGATTAATATTCCATTTGACAGAAGTACAGACAGACTTAAAGTGATTAAGTAATAATTTAAAGGCATATAGCCAATAATAGGTAATGCCTACATTTTAACCAAGGTCCATCTGACTCCAAAGTATCAACTATGCTTTATTAGAACATTTCTGAGTCTTATTAATATACTCTCTCCAAATATATTATTAGCCAGACTTTACAACCAGAATGATTTATACTCTTCTGACCTGATTCCAGGGTAAAATTAAAAAAGGGGCAGTATCTTCCTGGCATCACTTTTATGCATGCATTTCCCCAGAGCTGTTTTATAAGCTCATTATATGGAAGAGATACAGGATGGGAGTTGATAAATGTCAGCCGAGAACCTCCATATCAACATAAAAATTCTACTAAGTTGTTTTAAACCCGAGCCAAGAGGACAACTGTGTAAATATTTATGTTAATGAATCAAGGTTTAGTAAAAAATTAACCTATGTGTCATGTTTGGAAAATTGTGTTAGAGTCTATGTTTCCACTTGATACAATATGGCTCTAAATAAAATTTCAGACTTTATCACTGAAATTTAATAAATGATAATTAGATTTTGAAGCACTTTGCTCAGTTTACTCTTTTAAGGTTGCTAATTCCCAACACTGATATAAAATTAATATGGTGCAGTGAGTTTTTTATCTTTCTAATGCACTTTTGCCAAAGTTGACTTAATATGGAACTAAGTTTCCATTTCAATATTAAAGGGAATATTTTAATTGAAATAATCAGTCTTTCCCTAATTATTATAGCAGGTCAGAATATTCTGCAATCAAGACATATTGTTACAACATAAATCGCTAAAAAATAACCACCCAAAATCTAATTTACAAAACCTGCATGATAGTTTTTAAAGTTGCTTTTTAAGGACTACAGGGGCATAGAATTGGCTTAATTAAAATCCTTTCTTCCAGAGGTCCATGGGTGGCTCAGTCAGTTAAGCGTCCTACTTCAGCTCAGGCAATGATCTCACAGCTTGTGGGTTCAAGCCCCATGTTGGGCTCTGTTCTGATGTCTCAGAACCTGAAGACTGCTTCGGATTCTGTGTCTCCCTCTTCATTTCTGCCCCTCCCCTACTCGTGCTCTGTTTCTCTTTCTCTCAAAAATAAACATTAAAAAAATGTTTAATCCTTTCTTCCTAAAATATGTCATTTTCCATGATTTACTTTATCTTATTTTATTTTATTTCATTTCATTTATTACTTTTTATTGTGATTTATTTTACAATACCCATGCACCCCAAAACAGAATATAACCAATAATTTGTATATACCTGTGCACACACTTTCACCATCTCCTTGCATCTCTCTCATAGTAAACATTATTCTAATTTTGCCTCATCATTTTCTTACTTTTGTGTATTATGCACAAAGTTTTATCAGTGCTATTGTGTGTAGTTTAATATAACTGATTTTCATGACTGTAGAAGAGTCCATCATGTACATATGATGATTTGGTAATCAAATATTCTGTCTACCAGTGAGCACTTAACTTGCATTTTTTCTGGATTTTTTGTAATATTGAACAAGTAATGATAAGAATGTTATCCTATATGCTCCCTAATACACACGTGCCTAAAGGAGGTATGTGTCTAAAAATAGAATTGTGGGATGTATGGTAGGCAAAGTTCAATATTACTCAAATTGTTTTCCGAGTTATACCAATTTTTGCCCTGTAGTAGCAATCTGTAAGAGATTCAGTCAGCCATTGGTTTCTGAAATGTTTGATAGATTTGATATATTGATCCTGAATTGTTTACAGCTGACTAAATGTAAAATATTATCTCATTGTAATCTTGATTTGGATTTCCCTGATTACTATGAAGACTTAGAACCCCTACATATTAATCGACCATGTGTTTTTTCTTTTGTATTATTCATTCACTTTATTTAAAAGATTCTAGTAATTATGTTGAATTATCCAAAAATGCCAGAAACTGATGATTCTCCAAACACATATTAAATGTTTGGATTGATGTACTTCTGAAAACAACTAACTATAAAATAGTTTAAATAAAATAAAGGAAAATAACTTTGCTTTTTGGCTATCCCTGGGCCAATAAAGTAACCCCATTATGTTCTGTAAACAACTTGTTATTTAAAAGAATACATACCATCATTATAAACTTAGTTTATAATAATCCAAATACAGATATATGAATCAACAGAATAGAATACTAAGCCTAGAAATAAATTATATTCTATTATATGATAATATTTAATTTCAGATAAAGAAATGTTGCATTCTATTTGTAATAATATTTTCAGATATAGCATTGCATTTTATTATATGATAATATTTCATTTCAGATAAAGAAAGCACATAGTTAAGTGAAGACATTAGTAGAGGGTGTTGAGAGGTCTTGCTTGAAATCTGAAAACAATGAATTAGATGATCCATATTTCATACCAAATGCTAACATTGATTTAAACAGATGAAATAGATTATTTGAAAAACTAACAAATATATTTGTAAAAAAAGAAATAATTAAATAATCTTAGATGTGAATGTCATTATTTTAAAACCTGGGCTTATGAAAAATTATAATTAAATCTTTAATACAACATATTGATAGTTGTCTGTATTTAATAAAAACTTACATATTTTTAAAGAACATAATAAGTGCCTAGTAGATAACTAGACAAAGATGAATAGGCAATTTGCAAAGAGAAAAACAAAACAGAACTAACAAAGAAGAGGTGAGTGATTAATGTTTATAGTCATCAAATAAAGGCCAAATTAACACTTAGCATAATTTTATGCTTCTTTAGAAAAATGGATTCTAATACTCAGTGTAGGCAGGGATTAGGCAAGTAGTTACCCCATATGTTGTTATTACAGGTTCCCTAGGTGTATAACATTGGAGGGAAAACAGATTATGAAAATGAATTAGGAACCATAAATGTTTCATAACCTTGACATAGGAACTGGTTTCTGGGAAACTATCTTAAAAAAATAATTTAAGGCACCTGAGTGACTCAGTCAGTTAAGCGACCAACTCTTGGTTTAGGCACAGGTCATGGTTTTGTGGGTTCAAGCCCCACATCAGGCTCTGCACTGCAAGTGCTTGGATTCTCTCTCTCCTTCTCTCTCTGTCTCTTCCCTACTCATGCTGTCTCTATCTCTCTCAAAATAAATAAATAAACTTAAAAAAAATTTAAAAAGCCCCCCTTTCAAAAATTAAAACAAATAATTTAAAACCGTGGGGTAAAATTTATTATGGTATTAATTTAATTATGGACAACAATAAATAGCTTGACATCAAATATATATGTGAAATTGAGTTAAATTACCCCTTTAGGCAGAAAATCCTTCTCTTCATTCTCCAATTATTTTAGTTTCAGTCATCTATTTCTAGCATCATTTAATTCAGGAATGGGTGTCTGATACCCTCAAATTTTCCTACCCTTAGTCTCAGTCCTGATGTATCTATCTTTTCTGTATTACCTCACAGTATTGTGTGAATGACTTGTCTTCATTAGAGCTTTCATTTAATTTCCTGTAAAGTAATGCTGATGTCACCTAGGTACTTCTTGCTCTTTTACATGTAGTTAGACTTATTATTGCCTCAGTTCCTCTATTTGGAAATGTAAAGCTATTCTCAAGATTTATGGAGAAGCATACATCTTCATGTTTGGCTCTGAGCTACTGCTCCATGTTAGTCTCTGTCCAGAGAAAAATGAAAAGAAATCCTTAATTCTACAAATGTCCACTAACCATCTCGTATTCAGTGGTTGTAAATTTATATCTCAGAAAAGTGAGTATTTCAAATTGTTAACAAGAAATTCCCACTCTGCCTTTCTGCCATTCCATCAAGGAATTTCCACCACTTCTTCCTTCAGTCAACATAGTTGACTGACTTTTAATCTATATAGCCTTTAATTCACATACCTACTGCCCTTTCCTTCTCAGGATTATAGTCAAATTTCTCTCATTGTTTCTTTTTCACAGGTCAAGTAGTTCTGCCATCTCTCTTTTTACCTTAGAAACCCATATATACACATCATAAGAGTGTCATTTTTTGGCTCAGGTATTATAAAAACTTATTTTTCTAAGTAGACAACTATTTAAAAATTAACATTTTTACTATCTATGCTTATACATATATATTTACCTGTCAGTCTCTTATTCATTATGAATTCAGTAAAGTCAGATAGCACTACTTTTTTAAGCTGATACTCATGGCATCTTGAAAAATGCTTTTATAGGTGTTCAATATATATTTTTGGGTGTTTGATAAATATTCATAAATGATGAATAAATGAGCAACATTTGGGGGGATTTTTTCCATTTTTATTTTCATTTTATTAATTTCATTTTTTTACTGATTTCCAGGCTGATGTCATGTGTTCTTTGCTGTATAAAAGAAATTAATATAAACATTGTAATGATTAAAAATGCATGGCACAGGAAATGCTATGGAGAATTCATAAAGAAGCAAGTTTCAAAGAAAACTGCCATCTTCTGATCGATGACACACATAGCATTGTGTAATGATTCACTACTGTGTTTAGAAAAACATGATCTCATTAATATTAAATAGTAAGTGTGGTATCATTGACATATATACATGCTAAATTCAATTGGAAAACTACCTAGATTTTGAATTTCAAACCCATTTTTACTGAGATAGGGGAAAAATATATTAGGCCTACAAATGAGAAAACCTGGATTTTATGTCTGATTAAAAGATATTATAAACTAGTATAGGTCAGAACTTTATTTTTTGGTCTAAAATTCTATATAACAAGAGCACGGAATCAGGACCATGAACAGATTGAAACAGAATCTGTGGTTCAAGGAAATGTCATAGAGTGTGTGTGTGTGTGGCATGTTACTAATGTAGAACATAGAGAGCTTTGATTTCTTCTGAAGAGATACAATTATTATACGGATTAAAAGAGAAACAGTTTTTATAAAACCATTGTCTGAAAACCTAGAGGTTTAAAGGAAGAGGCATTTTAAGGAATTGTAAGTAGGAACAAAGGAGGTGGGGGAAGCAGAAATGACATCGTGCCAGAAGAATAATACACAAATCCTGGCCAGCTGGAGAAAGAAGCTCATTTTCACTTAGTGCAATGTCTCCCAGTGTCATCCATGTTGTAGCAAATGGCAAGATTTCCTTCTTTCTATAGCTGGATATATTCTGTGATCATACTTCTTTGTGGAATCTAAAACAGTCAAACTCATAGAAACAGAGAGTAGAATGGTTTTGCTCAAGTGGTTAGTGAGTGGTAGAAATGAAGAGATGGTGGCTGAAAGGGAACACACTTTCATTTATAATGAATATGTTTGGGGGACCTAATGTATAGCATGGTGATTATAATTCATAATACTATATTGTATAATGACATTTGCTAAGAGTTGATAAAAAATGTTCTTATCACAGACACACACACACACATACACACACACACAAATTGTAGCTACATGAGGTGATGGATGTATTGATTAACTTGATTATGATAGTCATTTTACAATACATACATATATTAAATCATAATGTTGTACACCTTAAAAGATCATGTTGTATGGCATAAATATATATATATATATATATATTTTTTAAGTTTCTGAATCATACGTCAACAAAGTTGGTGAGAAAAGAAAGAAAGAAAAGAAATGAAGAAAAGAAAGAAAGGAAAGGAAGGAAAGGAAGGAAGGAAGGGAGGGAAGGGAAATGAAGGGAAGGGAAGGGAAGAGGAGGGAAGGGAAGGGAATGGAAGAAGGCTCCTATTCCCCTAACTAACATTCAAGTGCCATGGAAGATGAGGGCATAGTTGTGGGATTTCAACATGCTGTATCTCACTCTTTTTTCAAACAATATTTTAAATTATTTATTTATTTTGAGAGAGAGAGAGAGACAGAGAGAGAGAGAGTGCACGAGCAGGGCAGGCGCAGAGAGAGAAGGAGAAAGAGAGAATCCCAAGCAGGCTCTGTGCACTGTCAGCACAGAGCTCCATGGGAGCTCAATCCCACCAACTGTGAGAACATGATCTGAGCCAAAATTAAGAGTCAGATGCTTAACTGCCTGAGCCACCCAGGTGCCCTGTGCTGTATACAACTCTTATGATTTTTTTTTTTTAAGCAGAGAATTTATAAAATTGATGAATTGCCTTTTTGAAATTTTCATTTATCATGAAACAACAGATGTAGATTTGGGATTTCTATTTTAGGTTTCATTCTAACTAACAAAGAAAACTTCAGTTAGCTTGAACAAAACTAGGGAGTTTCATTTCCAAGCTGTGTTCTGACACTAAATAATTGACCTCAATCAAGAGATTAAGCCTTTTGGGCCTAAGTCTCTCATCTTAAAATGAAAATGTCAGATTTATTATTTTAATGTGACTTTTAGCTCTCTCATAGCTTAGGAAATTATGCTTATTATGTATATGCATCTTTCTCTGTTTTGCTCTCCTTTATTAAAACTTTGAAAAAAGATATTTGGTACTTATTTGCCTGGTGAATGAAATTTTGGAGAATTAATAATAAAAAATAAAATTTCATTATTAAATTATTAGTGCTGATATAGATAGAATTATCTTTATGCAAAGGCTATTTTAAATTTGGAATTTTACCCATAGTTACATCATGTTTTAATTTTATTTTTCTATTGAATTTGTTCTAATTTATGTTATCAATAATATTTTATACACTTCTGAATTCTATTTTGAAGAAACACTCTAGGACATATTCTAGACAAAGGTTTATTGTTATCTTTCTACCTTTTTCCATACCCAAATGTTTAAAGATATTATTTATATAAAAATTTATATAGGGGACCTTGAATAACATAATAGACAGTGTCCTCAGCAACAGTAGTGAAATAGATACTGAAGCAGTTCCCAAAGGGCTTTTCCTTGTACAACCTTTAATAAAAGCAGAATATATAACATTACAACTCAATAAAAATGATTTTGATATAGAGGAAAATAGTATTTATCAAATTGCCATTATGTGCCAGAAATCCTACATTTTATTGTCCCAATTGTTTTAATATCATTGAGAAATGGATAGGACATCCCAAGAGAGAAGTGGAGAAAATGTCAAGGGTAATAGATCTAACATTGGCCAGTTTGGGACTTGAATTATGACTCCAAAGTCTACACTATTTCCACCCCATCAAAGTACATCTACTGCTCTGGTGTAAGTCAATGTTCTCCTTCTGATATCCTGATTGGTTAATAATTGCACTTAGCGTGTCAGTAGGGATGGAAAACTTTATTCTGTTAATACTAAATCTTTGACTCCTTCAGGGCTTGGTGAGACTCATATTGCTAGATTTTACTGCCAGAGGTTCTGATTCAGCAAGTGTGTGGTAAAGCTTCTGAATTTTCATTTTTAACAAGTCACTAGGTATTGGGGTTGCTGCAGTTATGGTGACAGTGCTTTCAGGACAACTAGTTTATATTAATGCACTTCATCATATAGAAGATGGTTCCCAAAAAGGAACTTAGAATGCTTAAAAGAACTGATAATCTCATATGGAAATAGAAAGTTCAAATCAATAACAACAACAACAATAATAAACAGCAAGGGAATCATTATTTCCTTTATCATAATATATAGAGCAAGGACTAGTTACCATTGAGACTTACTAGGTAACAGGTATTCAGCTAAATGCTTTACAAGGAAGATGAAGTCTTCAAGATACCTACAAAGTAAATAAGTAGAAAAAGTGGCAGATACAGCCTGAGTGTAAGCTTTCAAAGTGTGGTGTCTGTTAGTTAACATCCATTTGCACAAAGGAAATGAGCAGTGCTCTGTAGAGTTAGCAGGGGCACAGACAGCATCCATTGCCTCAGTGTTCAGGCGAGAGGCTTCTTTTGATAAACGTCTGACTAAAATTATTCTGTCTTGTCTTCCGGCCTACTGGCTTTTCCTATTCTTCCCAGAGAAAGAAGTGAAAAAATTTTTTAAATAGCTGTTCTCCAAAACTATATCTATATATCCTTATTTTTTTCCTTGCACGTCTCTATCACTCTCCTCTATCTCACCTCTTATTCTCAAAATGCTTTTCTTTTCTCTTGTCTTCCTAAGCCTTAAATTAGTGTTCTTTAGTTTTATGTTCAACCCCTATTTTCTCTATAAACCTCTCACATCTCTAACAGTGCTAAAATATAACCCTTTCATGATTGTTCATGTATTTATGCTTTTGAACTTTCTGATTAATGTTCCTGGGTTGGCCTTTATCTTTCTATCCACCTAGCATATTAGACTTCAGCTCAATTGTCATTGGTAGAATGCGACTCCAGTCTCCTTTAAAAATTTCCTCTATGGCTTCATATACATTTGGATAGATTTTGAGTATTGTCTGCATCAATTTTATATTTATTTGCTTATTTGTTTATGCTTCTAATCTCTCAAATGACCTTGAGGAACAGCTCTCATGCCTTTCTTAATCTTCGTGCCCTTCCCTTCATGATCTGAGAGAGTATCTGCTCCATTTGAGCAATGTAATGAATAAATGGTTTATATCATCAGCAGGTTACAAAAAATATATAAATATGTTCTCAGTACTGCATGGGACAAGCCCTTAAATAGGAATAATTAGCATATTCGAGTTGGTTATTTATTTCACCATCCAGACTATCTAGATCTAGACTGCTGTCTAGAGTATTCTCCTACATTGTTTTAAATCTCTGTAGGCTGTTTTTTTTTTTTGTTTGTTTGTTTGTTTTCTGTTTCATTGTTAAATTTGTTCTGTTGGTGCAAAAGCCCTCAGAAGAATTCTATTTGTGGTGAGTGAACAAATTTCAAATACACTATACATTTCATAAAGGATTACCATAGGAAATAGATACAGTCAGAATTGAGGCATAAGGGAATCTAGAGATACAGGAAAATGATTCATGAAAACCCAACAGGTCTAACATAGGGCCAAGATCAGGAATGTGCACCAACTATATATATTCATACAGAGATGATTTAGAAGCAGTGGTGTAACAATGGGTAGCAGAGTCTCAGATATGGTGATAAGGGATCTGGAATCAGATATTCTAGAACAGGGTTAATAGTATAGACTCTTGGGTAGAAGAACAAAAACCGTGTGATCAAATGCAAGTGTGTCTTGTTTTGTGGCTCACAAGTGTATCTTCCCTATCTAATGTTAGCATGGGTCCTAGATTTGTGTGCAGAAGTTGAGTGAGATAAAACTCCTGAGTAATGGTTAGAGAGGAGAAATGTCAAAGAACTGCAGACATAGATTGTCATCTGTTCTACGTACAGCACATGGGTTGAAGCTAGAAATATCTAGATCCTATTCATATTTATGGTCCAGGATATAGCACATGGAAGATATTCAACAAGTCTATGAAAAAATACATAAGTAAATGAATACATTTTTAAAGTGGCTTCTCACCAAAATACATTCACCTGTTTTTTTATATCCTCTCAATTCAACATTTTATTTGTTTTCAACTTGGCATTTTTATGCTTGTAGTAGTGCCTTAGGAAACTGTTGCACTATTTGCTGGTAGATTATGGACTTGGGAAGACTTTAAGAGTTCCTTTGATCCATTATTTTGCATCAGGGCAGCACTAGGACTAAATAGAGTGAAAAAAAGTATGGAATATTCTCAGTTGTGACTAAAGACTTAGTTGTTTTACACCACAAAATAGTACACTTCATAGTTGTCTTTCCTTTTGATTGGTGTTAAATTCATTTTCAGGGTTACCAATTTATTGCATATGTTCACTGGCCTAAACCATGCCATTATAAATAAATGTCATTTTTATCTGACTTCAGTGATTTTCTCACTGCTAAATTTCAAGTAATATTAAATACACCATCATGCAGAGATGCAATTTCATCTCTTGAAAAGAGCATAATATCAATGTTACAAAATAACATTGTAAAATAATTGTTTCTGATTGACATTGATTACTTTCAATAATTGTTTCTTCTCTATAGGTTCTGAAATCACTATATGACATGCTCAGCTGCATAAGAACCATGTAAAACTGCAAAAAAAAAAACTTGGCAATAATTTTAGAAATAATTAAGAATTACATAAAGAAATGTGTCTCCTGATTAGTTGATTATTTCAGAAAAATTGTATAAAACATTATATATATAATAGTATAAATTTTATACCAAAGGATTTATTTGTGATATATATTAATTATACATTAAAATATAAATTGCAGCTATTATTAACTAAACTATTTAAGCATTTTAAAAGCATATAGATTTTTTCAGTTACTAAATTTTTCTTGACCCTACGGATACAAATTCAAGTAGGACCAAATTCCTACCCTTAGTGACCATAAGATTTATTGTGCAAATACACACATAGATAATTTTAACAAAATACTGTAAATAATTACAGATGTATATATGAATTCCTAAGCCAGCACAGGAATTCTTAAATTATCCTGGGTTGATAGATGTTGGTAGAGAAAGATTAGAGTAGATTTGAAGGAAAATGATTTTCCAGAATTGAATGTTGAATGAGCAAGAGTTAGCCAAAAAAAATGATCAAATTCATATATCCACTTTCTGCATTTCCATGTTTACTGCCACTATCTAGTCAATATCCCCCTGTACTTGTATTGTTTAAAAAGCTTTTTAGTCTCTTGCCTCCCTGCAAATGATAATTTCTATGGCTGCCAAAAAAAAAAGATTATTTTTTTAAAGTGTAAATAAGACAATGCCTCTACCTTATATGTTTTCCAATAGCTGGAACTTAAAATAGGATTCAAATGTTTTATGGCCTACATGATGGCCTAAAATATTCTTTAACAAAATATGGCCTCTGCCTACTACTCCTCATTTCTTACTATATTCAGGCAATCTGACTTTTTTCCCTACTCAAAAAGTTAAAACTGGTTTCCCACTTAGAGATTTTACACTTATTTCTTCCTATGAATTAATTAATAAGTTTCTCATGTCTGACTTTAGAAGGTTTTAAAATATGCCTCTTTTTCTTGACATTCCTTCTATACATAGATCAATGCCTTGGCCCCCTGAATCAAGGGGCTGGTTTGATCAATAAAGTGTACCAGAAGTGATCCTGTATGACATCTGAGGGTTTTTTTTTTAATTTTTTTTATGTTTTATTTATTTTTGAGAGAGAGAGAGAGAGAGAGAGACAGTGTGAGCAGGGGAGGGTCAGAGAGAGAGGGAGATACAGAATCCAAAGACAGGCTCCAGGCTCTGAGCTACTGTCAGCACAGAGCCCAACGCAGGGCTTGAACCCACAAACCATGAGATCATGACCTGAGCCGAAGTCGGATGCTTAACTGACTGAGCTACCCAGGTGCCCCAATATCTGAGGTTTTTAGGCTGGAGCACTCATGCTTAGCACTTGAGCTTCCAGGTAATAAGTCCAATTATTGTGAGAATTCATTGCTTTGAGGAAACCAAGACACATGGAGAGACCACTTATATATATTAGAATCAGCAATAGCGGTCTTCAAGTCATCCCAGCCCAGGTATCATAAATAAAAGTGAATCTGTAAACCAGTGCAGCTTTCAGACATCCAGCCATCCCTAACCTTTGAGCCTTTCAGGATGAGGTCTGAGATGTGAAGCAGAGGGCAAATCATCCCAGTGTGCCATGTCTGAATTTTTCACAAAATTTATTTGCATAAAAAATGTTTTTTTAACCTATTACATTTTGAGATAATTTCTTATGCAACAGGTTCATCATATAAATCTTATTGCAGTCACACCTCCTTACATAGATTTTATTTAAAATTGAACTCCATCACCAAATTTCGTTAAACGTGATATTCAGAGCCATACTATTTACTATAGCTGAGGTGAAAAATAGCCCGAATGTTCATCTATAATTGAATTAACTGTTGATATATTTAAACTATGGGATATTATACAGTAATTAGAATTGAATATCTGTATTTGCATGCAAAATATCAATGAATTCTCAAAAAAAGTTGGACAAAATAATCAATGCAAAAGTACATTCTATGTGATTCTTTTTATTTAAAATTTTAAAAAAACAGTAAAATACTTCATATATTGCTATGTATTAAAAACATGACAAGAGGGTAGCTTTTTGGGTGCTGGTAGTATTGTGATGTGAGTATACAACAAATTTAAAGTATTGGCCTTCAGCTATTTCCACTTTTATAATATATTATTTTGTTTTTCTTTTTAATATAAATTATTGAGAATTATCTGGTATTATCCAATTAATTATTCATTTATGATTTCTTTTTATGCTACTAGCATGCATTAAAGGCTAGAATTAGTATGTCCTGTTTATTTTTATATGTCCTTGTCAGTTGAATTGAATTAGTATCAAGCTATATAATATTAATATCATATAATCCTTTGTAAATTATTTTTTATGATTCCAGTATATTATTTGATATCAATTTAGAAACATTTAAGGGGAAAAGCTATTTGAAGTGACTCATGGTAGGTTCTGCAATTGAATTCAAGAGTATTTAACCTTTAAAATCATAAAAACATATTGCTAAAAACTACCATGTCACATCCTAATTAAACAGAGCTAAATCATTGTTTTATGTTAAAATTCCAAGTTTTAAAAGCAATATAACAAACTGGAACATCTTCAGAGGGAAATAACTAGAAAATTAAAACAACTCCAAAACATATGCTGTGCAAAAAATTTGAAGGTTACCAACTCTCACTATCTCCTGTTTTAATGCCTCTATAGATTCTACTTCATTTAAAAAGCATGGCAGCGTTTTCTATTTCTTTCCTAGACAGAAAATCCAAAGTTATTTATTAATTCAACTATTCATTGAACAAAATCTTCACCAGACACTTAGCACTTGAACTTTGATCTCTGTCTCTTCATGTCAGGGAGCATCTTGGAGACAATCCTGGACTTTGCTTGGGTTCCTTCTCCTTTATACTCTTGACAGTGCCTCAAGGCTATAAACTGGGGCAAAATTAAGACTCACTTTGTTTTACTTCCTTTCTCCCAGGGATTAAAATCCTTTGGTGTCTTTCCAATATGTTAAAACAGTGTTTTTAGTTGTCAGGTACCCATTATTATATTATGGTTGGGTGTAGAATCATGACCAGAATGTTAAAGAGATATTTTTTGCATTTATATAATGTCCACATCTATCCTTAATTTGCAACCTTCAGGAGAATAGAGTCCTACCCATTTTTAAAAATAAAAAACAAACCAACAAAAAGCACTTCTTAACTTATATCTTGCACACGGCGTAATGTTTGCAAGGTAAATATTTGCTGAATAAATGACTTAGAAAAAACTGACTTTATATATCCAAAGAGTTATACGATTTCACACAATCATTCATTTGGTTATCACAGGCACATACACTTAAAGAGGATATGTAGTGCATATAGATATTTCCTACATTTGTTAGGTACCAAGATTCACCTTGCTACAAAGGAAATTAATATTTTTCCTGCCATATTTACAGTTTTATTTAATTCCACAAAACCCTATGTAAAATTACTATACCCATAAGTGAGAGTCATAGAATATAAATAATTTGTCAAAATTTATACAATTGATAAGTTTCAAGATGTCAAGAGGAACTTATTTCTTTTTGTTTTTACACCAAAATTATCTCCTGCTATATTGGATGATTTGGTGTATCAAGTGTACCATTCATTGTTTTGTACTCTTCTTGTGAGAAAAGTTATTTTTTCACATATTCATTATTTCTTAGGAGTAGTATATTATATGAATGTAAATGTATTCATTAGACAAATTTATAATTATTTTTCCAACTACATTGCAATTATTTGAATGGCAAGAATAATTCCGTAATACCTATATACTTATATGCATGTGACATATAAGTAGTTAATACATATTCATTAACTGATTATGTAGCATTAAATTAGAGCTGTTACAGTATCAATTCATTATTACTATATAATACTTATGCAATAAATTATATATCTTTGTATCTCATAGCATCCACAATTCATGAACTTCCATCCCCTCCTCAAAAAAAAAAAAAAAAAAGAAGGAAAAAATGTCTGATGTACTTAAACCAGGGAGACTTACTGGTATACCATGTGTGAATACAACACACATTCTTTTGTGGGGGTTTTTTTTTTGAGTTTTTATTTAAATTCCAGTTAGTCAACATACAATGTAATTTTAGTTTCAGGTGTACACCATAGTGATCCAACACTTCCATACAATACCCAGTGCTCATCACAATTGTACTCCTTAATCCCCATCACCTATTTCTGGTTTTGGTATAGCATCTGTCCTGTTGTCCTCTTCTGATCTAAACTACTTTCATATTTTATCTACATATTTCATATTTTCTCTACTAGCAGGAGCCCTTTCAACCCTAGTGACCCCTGTAATTGTACACCATGAGGTTACTAATGCATAAGGTAAGAGGTCCTGTCTCTCAGTGCTCCAAATACTACCTGTTTTGCCTTTCTTCTTTGGCACTGATTATTACTGATGCAAAATTCATAATAAGCCAAGATATGTGTGAGATTTTCTCAACCCATGTGATGGTTTTCTCCTAAATATCTGTCCAGGCTCTTATTCATTTACATACTGGCCTCCCCAGTATTGAGTCAGACAAGTGGGAATTACAAAGATAATACAGTTTAGGTTTAAACTGGGAATCTAAGTGCCTTTTCTATAAACAGAAAGATAGCTGTCAATGTGTCATTCTCTATTTTTCTTTGTCTAGATTCATTTTCTTGGACTAGCTTTTATAACTGACATAGTCAAAAAATAGAACAACATGATAATTTAAAAGTGACAAAGACAGGTGAGTGAGGTTTAGTGTGACTTTCTTCTCTTATTCAAATATTTCCTTATCTACAAAGCAGAGTGAAAAATATCATCCATAGAGTATCTCAATCATGTCATATGATTTAATTAGTTTGTTAATGTGGACTTCTAAATGCGCATACTTCTATTTTTACACAAAAAGTTATATAAAAGAAGTTCTCTTTTTAAATTAACTAAAGTCTTTCATCAATCCTTGCCCAAATGTGCACAGGAGAACCCTAAAACAAATAACCTTTATGTGAGAGTGCCATGAATTCTGGGGAGAATCAACAAATATTCATTACAATATTAATTGAGCCTTTTGAAGTGAGCACACATAGAGCACTTCCTGGGTAACACTTGCTTAAGCTATTCATTTATTGTCAATCCAAGATTAAAAAATAGGCTTACAAGACAGCTGCAGAACAGAAACATAGTACATGGTATAAGTACTTGGTGTCTCTTCTAGACAAAATAAGAGTAGATTTTTGTAGATACTTAGGCATGCAAGACTGACTTCAAGAAATATGTGCACTCTCTAAAACAGCACTAAAATATTTAGGTGTAAGTAGGTACCTATGTGCGTTTTTCTGAAAAGAAGTTCCATTGTTTTTAAAAAGCCCTCAAAAGGTCACAGATCATTATTCTATTTCTTTAATTCTGTGATGATCCCTTAAGGGTCTATTTCATCAACATATACATATGTCCTATATATAATAATAGATCAAAAATAGGACACTTCCCTTGTTAATTCTCATCTAGAAAGAGGTGAATGGAGAAAGTCTTATTCCGTATGACTTCTTGTTTCCAAATCCATGTTTTCTAGTTATTGGAAAACCTAGTTATTGGTATGTTGATTTAGTGCACATACCATGACTAATAGGATAAACTATATATTTTGCAAAATATTGAACCTGGGTAACACTAGGGAGAATAAATGAAGAAATAAAAGAATATAAAAGCCACTTTTGAAGGAAACAAATAAATATAGAGAGTGAAAATCATTAGAGACATTATGGACCAGCTTAAAAGTGTAATAAGGCAAATAGATAAAAGTGGGTTTGGCAAAATATGTATTGAAAACATACATGTTTTCATGAAGATATCATGTAAAGAAGATATCATGCAACTATAATTGGTAATAATAAAGAAAAGAGTCGAATAAATGAAATTGAAAACTGTAAATATGTAATAACAGTATGAATAAACTGAATTACTAATATGTAGAAGGAATTCAACAGCACTGTTAAGCATAAGCCTCCGTTTAGAGCACTACAGTGTGAAAACACTGAAAAAGTGTTCTGCCTTGGGTACAAAACTTCTATGGAAGTTTGGCAGAGGTTTAACTAATATCAGGCACAGGTGGTCAAAATTGGCTTTAGGAAAAGGAAAAACCATTTTGTGATTATGAGCAATTGTTTATGCCATTTGATTTTATTGAGAGATTTGACACAGGGTAGTTGTAAGAGGTAGGGTCATGTGCAAGAAGGGTGGGGAGGAACAGCTGCAGAAGACAGGGGAATGTGAGAGCCACAGTGGGTATCTCTTCTGGTTAACAGGGGACTAAATCTCATCATTCAAATGCATCTAGGTGTGTTCAGAACTCCAGATCTGCTGCTGAAGGCAGTCTAGAACTCGGTGAGAGCTGTCACCTTGTCTTCTGTGACTTTTGTCTTTGCAGTTGCATTTCATTCATGTACCAGTGAGCGGCTACAAACATTTAAGTCTCTAGAGAAAATCCAATAATTGACAATGGAGAAAACAGGTATTGACTTGATAATTACCAGAAAGCTGTAGACAATAACCTCTTAGCCAAGGTTCTGCTACTATTGGTATTAAGGAGAATGTTCCTGTCTCTACCCTAAGAGAGTAGAAAAGGGAACTTTTATATCTATAGATTTGCAAAAACTTTCTTTATCCTCTTGATTTATCCATAGAGTCAAGATTAGAAGAAAAACTTTAAAATCTCACTTTAACAGTAAAAACCCTTAAGGCAACATACTGGGAAAATCATATCATTAAAGACCAAGTTAAAAAAGACAAAAGGAAAATGTAGAATCAATGATTTCTGTCATTCAGGGGTCTTAATTCAAATGTCTCAGTCAGAACTATAAGATCAACTGTCTGTTGCTTGATCTAAGGTTTGATCTAGTTATCAGACAGGCCTCATGTAGATCTTGCTGACTTAATGCATGTACCATGACTAATAAGATTGGCTGGATACTTTGTGATATATGGAACTCCAGCAATATTAGGGAGAGGAAATGAAGAAAATGCTGTCTTGATGGTGATAATTCCCTGAAAATGAGAAATTTTCTGTTTTAGATCTCCTATTGGCATAGATATCCAGGAGGTGATGGTATGATATCTTTTTAACTGGGAAACATGAATATAAAAATTGATTTTCTGTGGTTAATAGTACATGGTAAGGTGTCATTCAATGAGGTTCAATATTGGTCTTACATTGCTAGTATAGACAATAAACCAGGACTCTGAGCCAAAGTTCATTAAGGGATTCCTGTGATTTATCCTAGGGAGAAGCCCCTGGGACACGATGATGATATGGTTGGGGATACTGTATTAAATGCCTACTGATTTATCCACATTTAGCCATATTTGAAAGAGTGGAATGAAAGACAGAGGGTGAGATCCCCAGTTGCATGGTCAGTTCACAAGGGGGTAATCTGTGATGGTTCTGTTTGGAGTGGATCTAAGGGTTTTGAGAGCTTAGGACAAGCAACTAAAACTCCCTATTTAGTTTTGTAAGTTTCAGTTTCTTAAGTCATATACTCATTCTATTTTCTCTGGAGACTTGAGGTAATAGGGACAGGGATACTTCTGGGTTTAAGACAGAGCATCACAGAGTTTCTTTATTTTGTTTCAAAAAATTGAATTCCTTTCTCAATATACAAGTAAATACATAGTTCTCAATATTTCTATTGTCAGAATAGTTGCTTTAGGCAGGGAAACACCTTTTAGACAACCAGAAAACAAGGATACTGAAATTGAAATTGAAAAATATAGGGAAGATTGTATCTGAAAAAAACCCATTTTAGATATTCAAAAGGCCTATAAGTTTTACCTCCTGTCCATGTCCAATCTATATAGTTTTCCCAGGACTGTGTGCTTAAAAGGTGAGACCTGCCCCAGGCACTTTTCACTCTTTTCACTCTTATTGAAATTTTCCCACCAGTGCTTATTTATGATGATTCCTAATTTTTTTTTTCTTCCCATAGCAGAAAGGAAGGTAACATCACTAAGAGACATTGTTCTGGCATCTTTGGGTAGACCAAGTAGTAGTCTTGTTGCCCCCAAAGACCATCTGGTTGGAACAAACAATGTGCTATTTTCCCGTCTGATATTGGAGAATCAAGTGCTTGAGATTAGAGTTGACTCAAGAATCAATGCCAATAGTCAAGAGTTAGTCAGGGCCTTTATTTTTGAACTTTGTGGATAGCATGAAACTTACATAGCATAAGAATTGTCTAAAGAAATGCCTTTTCCTTCTTGGGTCAGCTCTAAAATACATGACTCAGACTTGTTATAGCCAATGCCTTTGGAGGACACATCTAGCATAGTTTTTACATGATTGTGGTATTTGATAGAGGTATCACCTGCAATTAAGAGGCTATGATGGTGCACCTGTGTGACTCAGTTAGACAAGCATCTGACTCTTGAGTTTTGCTCAGGTCATGAGTTCACAGTTTCACAAGATCGAGAGCCCTGCATTGGTTTCCGGGCTGACAGCACAAAGCCTGCTTGGGATTCTCTGTCTCCCTCTCTCTCTGCCACTTTCCTACTCTCACTCACTCCTGCTCTCTCTCTCTCTTTCTCAATATAAATCTTTTTTTTTTAAAGAGGCTGTGTTGTTTCTAAAGTATAGCAAAAATAATTACCTACCTGAAGGGATTATCTGATGTCTGTAAAGACATTTGCTCTCTACTCTCTAGTTAACTGATGGTCTTATTAAAAGCTACTATATGACAAACCACTACAGATTTGGCCCCTGGAAAGCTGGATTCAAGCAATTTGAGTTTGTTGTGTTTGCAAATCCAGATTAAAAACCTCCATGTTAAACTTTCAGACAGAAGGTATCCAAAACTAATTCTAAGTCTGATTTGTCTAAAGAGATTTCAGTGAGGTTTGAAGCTGAAATAATTCCTGATAAGTGCATGAATGTGTCAAGTCATACCATCCACTGAGACGGAAAAATGATCTGTTAGAGTTTAGAATCTTCCAATAATGGATGCAAATACATGTAGGGAAGAGAAGAAAGATTTTGTAGTTCAGTCTAGTAGAAGGAAAATGTCTGAATGGTATGGTTAACTTGCATGTTGCTGCAGTTGTGCCTAAATAAGAGGGTAAGCTTTTGCTATAGGATCAATAAACAATGGGTCTCTGATTTTTATTGTCCTGTTGAGATAGAACATAAAATCTTATCATGGCCTTTTATTACAAATAGAAAATTTCATAGCAATAGGGAAGCTCATGAATAAGGGAGTTTTAAAAAGGAATATTTTATATTACAAAATACAACATTTAATAAGGTTGTCCAGAGGAAGACATAGTTGTGGCAATTTTTGTCAGGTCATATATCAAGCTAGCTAATTCAAAAAAATTAGACATCCCAATGTCAACAGTGTCCTATGACCAGTATCCTAACAGTAACCTATTGAAGAACTATCCCAGGAGCCTTTGGTAATCAGCCAAAAAAGTCAAGAATAGCATTTAATCTTTGAAAAAGAAACACTCCACTATGTTTAACAGGGGAGACATAGATAATGGGTGGCAGTTCGTCAATAGTCTTGTTTTTAAATGAGAATGGGGCCAGTTTCAACAAATGACTAGTCAGATCAGTTCAGATCCTTAATGGTTCATGATCCTTTGTGTGTCCCATGCCTTTTCTTTGGCCTTGATGCTTTCATGGCCAGATTTCTGACCATATATTTTCAATAGAAAATAATCAGTTTGAGACATTATTAAATTGTAGTCTGGCGATTATTTTCCTGGTTGTTTCAGAAAAAGGCCTTCTGGTCCATATTTAATAGTAGTATGCTGTAGGCAAAATAGATCTGTGTGAAAATGATTCAGCAAATAGCAAAGCATATCACTATTGAGAAAGCCCAGAGAGGCTGAGGAAGTGGCTGAGATAAATGCAGTGTCTGAGGGTCCTTTGAGATTCCTACTTCGAAAATCTGTTTGCTATTCCAAGGACAAAGGATGCAAAAGTAATAAGGCTTATGGTAGAGAAGCTAGACACAGTATCAAATAGAAATAGAACATTTTGTATTTGCAGTTGCATCAAAATGTCTCCCTTTTTTATTAAGGGAAATAGTGGGCTGACCAGAGCAACTAATTCCTCAGAGAGATGTCATTCTGTCAGACAAAGTTTGTCCTTTGTCTACTTAGAGTTTGTCTTTCAAACGAAGGCAGAAAAATTGTTCTTTCGGTGACCATTTCCTTTACAAAAACTGCAGATATATTTGTCTTTCCTGATTTAGACATGGATCTGTGTTCATGTAAATGCTTAATCAGAAGAGCTATTAATTGGAGTTTAATGGTTTTTTTTTTCTTTCTAAATCAAAGTATGTTCAAAGTGCTCCACAATCTCTTGATGTTTCAGGATTAAGACCATCCACAAAGAAGGAGGGTAGGCCACTTGTAAGATTTTCTCCCTGAATGAGAGTGGAATGGGCTCTGAAGGTAGAGGTGAAATAGCCTTTCTAACCTGAGAGCTACATTTCTTTTCTTTACAGCATTGGGGATTGATTAATCAATATTGACAGCAAAAATCTCAGTGTCAGATGCTGAGGTTGTCTTTTACTTTTATACTTTTTATACCCATGCTTTGATATATATATTTGATGTCATTTGGGTTGCAATCCATCCTGTCTTCCTTAACCAACTTTTTTTCATAACTCTTTTGCCTGTAAGATGATGGATTTAATTCAAGACTTGTTACAAGCTACTAGAACAATCCTATATTCTCCTATGAACTTTAACTGTTCCTCATGAGGGGTTGGAAAGTTTCAACGAAATTATACAAATCTAGGTTTCATGTCTGACTACATTATGAGAAATCAAGAGAAAATATTACTCAATCAGAGACTGTGACAGAGGAAGTGGAGAGAGGGTCCATGAAACTACTGAAATTGCTGAAAGTACAAAACAATGGTGTAGGAGGCAGAATTCTAGACGGCCCACAACACATTCATGTTGTTAATTCTGTGATTACATTAATTTATGTAGCAAGAGGGATTTTGCAGACGTAACTGAGGGTACTGATCAGTTGACTTTAAGATAGGGAGAGTGTTAGGGTGGGCCTCACCTAATTATAGGAGCTCTTGAAAACAGATAATATTCTTTGGCCAGTGACAGAAGGGGAAATCAGAAACATTTGAAGCTTGAGAGAGAATGGATGTGCTATTTCTGGGTTGGAGATGGAAGGCACTTTGAGAAATGAATGTAGGTGGCCTCTGGAAGCTGAGAATAGCTGATAGCCAGCAAGGAAATGGGGACCTCATTCCTCTGACTGTAAGAAACAAATTCTTCCAGTAGCCTGAATGAACTTGGGAGTGAACTCTTCCCCTAAGCTTCCAAATTAAAGTGAGGCCTGGCAGACAACTTGACTGGCCTTGTGAGATCATAGACAGAGGACCCAGTGGAGCCCATCTGTGCTTCTTACCCCATATCAATGAGATAATAAATGGATATTGTTTTAAGTTGAATAAGTATGTGGTATTTTGTCATGCAGTAAGAGAAAATTAATACAAATGGAGAAGAAGAAGTTGAGATATAAGGGGCTTGATGGATGACCAGTCTGGAGTTGAGTCAGAAGAAATAAAGGAGAATTTGAGTTCTGATTTTAGATTTTTCATATTTATTAACTTTTTATAAGGAGTCTTTCAGGGAAACAATTTTAGAATTTTCATGTCTTTAGAAGCCTCTTCATATAAAAAAATAATTATGCTTTTTATGGAATAAGTGTAGTATTTGAACCCTTTAAATTTAAGATGTGACATACGTTAATTACTTTAATCTCAAATTCCCCAAGTGGCCACTGAAATTCTAAATCGTTGTTGGTAAAATGCTGTGAGAGCTTCCATATTTAGTGCTGTGGCACCATAACATTTGTACATGTAAGATGCTAGAGGCTGAATGGGAGTTTCATTGGCTGACTATTGATCATCTATATTAAAATAAAAAGAAGAACAAAAAAAAAGATAGATAAGAAGATTCCCTTCATCTCAGTTAAACACTCACTTTGTCCATAAGGAGCCCTAAATAGTGAAAATGATTAAATCAAGAGACCTATCCCAAGAACTCTAAAGAGAAAGGGTCAAGTTTAGGTGGTATTCAACAGAAGGATGTGGAGCACTGATTAGAAGCAAGGTCTGAGAAAGGAAGATAACAAGGGTATAGGTCCTGTGCACATTAGCTTTGAAGAAACCATCTTGGCTTGGAAGCAACAGATCCAGCCCCATCTCCAAGTCATATCAAAATCTGTAGAAGCAGTACTACTTAGAGTACTTCTAGGCAGAAGCTTTAATTCGAAATGCCATGGCCTCACCATAACCCAGAAAGATTGGTCTACGTTGGAGAAGAAAGGTAGACTTTAGCCAGACGGAACAGCTGAAGCTCAGCCCGTTTCCATAGTAGTTGTTTAAGAACAGTTTTCATAAGGGGGGGTGGATTGTTTTTGCAATTTAGCATCTTTTATTTTGGCCATTTGGGTTTAGCAAAAAGGTGGAAGGTGGGAAGGAATAGTTGTGGGGCCCAAGGCTACGCAGGAATCATGTTGGAAATGCTTAAGTCTGTCAGTATGTTTCACAAATAAAAAGTTCATACATATTTGAAGGGGAAAATTATATGAATAACTTACAAAGAATATATATCACAAACATGCTGACAAAACCAAACCTAACTTTTTCTTCCATTTTGTTTCTTTCAAATATATGAATAAACTAATATCTGCAATTAAAATCCATGAAATATTGGGGTTAATTAATTTGGCTTAGGTTAACATGAGACCAATTTGTCATTTATTTTTCTCTCAGTTTCTATGTGATAGAAGGGTTTATTACTAAGTATTGATCACTATTAAAGCAATAATATTAAAATTATATTGATAGACATATTGTATAAAATGATTTAGTCAAAATAATCCCTAATTATGTTATTTTTATTTTAGTCTTTCTTAACTTTATCATTTTTATACATTTTAAAATATTTTTCATTTATTTTTTGACCTTTATTTCTACATTCTTTTTTTAAATTTTTTAAATGTTTTATTTATTTTTGAGAGAGAGAGACAGCGTGAGCAGGGGAGGGTCAGAGAGAGGGAGACACAGAACCTGAAGACAGGCTCCAGGATCTGAGCTAGCTGTCAGCACAGAGCCCGACACGGGGCTCAAACCCACGAACTGTGAAACTATGACCTGAGCCGAAGTCAGATGCTTAACCGACTGAGCCACCCAGGCACCCCTATTTCTACATTCTTTTAATGAAATCTTTTCTATCTCTGCTGTTATCAATAATGGAAAGTTAGAATTTTAGTTCTTCATTCATAGAGATTGCATGGAAATAGGCAGAGCTTCTGAAACTGGTGTTCATCTTACATATATTATAAAAGCACACATAACAGTATAATTCCATAATCCATTTCTGGGAGAAAGTCGCAGTATATTCATAGGCTTCTCTGTGTTAATAATGGGAATTCTCTGATGTCTACAGGCATGGAAAATTAAAATGCCTAAAAAGAAACATGATTTATACCCTTGAAGATAGATTTCCACTGATGAATACTGATCCAGTCTGAAGAATACTGCTCTCTTGCCCCACTTTTACTCAATTTTATAATTTTCTATAAAAAGAAGGTATTGTTTTCATTAAAGTAACCAAAAAATGAAAAAAAATGAAAATAGGAAGGATTTGTATATTTGGAATTTTTTTTTTCTGAATACATGAAAAGCCAAATGCGCCTTCTCACCACTTTTGTTGAAAATCAGTTTCCTCTAAAAATTTTCTTTGTTGAACATTCATATTTCACAGATCTTTTACTCAGTCAGCATTTTCAGAACATTTGGGATAATAAAGGGTTGTGAAACTAAATGGATGAAAATGAATTAAAAGCAAAGGAAATAAAAATAGTGTGAAATTTATAAAAGTCTTAAAAATAAGCATGGTACTTAAAGATGAATGAAGAATTATGAAATCATTCCATGTTAAATGCACACACACACATAGAGAAACACATACATTTAAAGAAAAAAAATCATATTTTTTTTTTACCAAATTACCCTATTTACCAAGTTGGTATTGTTACAGATTTAAAAAAAAAACATTAAGTCTATTGTTTTGTTTATTTAATTTTTTAATGTTTATTTATTTTTGAGAGAGAGAGAGAGTGAAAGAGAGAGAGACAGAGAGAGCGCTAATGGGTGAGGGACAGAGAGAGGGAGACACAGAATCTGAAGCAGGCTCCAGGCTCTGAGCTATCAGTACAGTGCCTGATGCAGGGATTAAACCCAGGAACACAGAGATTATGACCTGAGTAGAAGTCAGATGCCTAACCAACTGAGCCACCAGGCATCACTGTTAAGCCTCTTGTTAAACCAAACTGTAACTTAATTAAACTGTTAATATTAATTATTTCTAGTAGTGTTAATTTCTTTCCAAGCACTTAATATTTAAGATCTGATATCAGCCATCTTAGTATCTACATGAATAATTTAACATTAATTCAATATCAGTATATTGAAAACTGACTAAATAATATATTAGCAACACTCCATGCTATCACTCTGACAATGGCATATTACACATAAAATTAAGGCAAAAAACATAGCAGGAGGGAAATTCATATTAAAGAAGTATTTGGATTTTACTTTGATTTTATTGACCTTTCAATTTTCATTAAATTACCCAAATTGCTTGTTCCTATATAGTGTGTAAATTGTATAAAATTCTCCATTTGTGAATTCTTGAATCATAAAATAGAATAGCTTCAGATTTCTCATGAATACCATTCAGATTCGTAAAGGTGTTTTAGAAGTTACCTCCCCTAGTTTTATTTTTTGGCTTAAAGGTTTCATTTTAGTGAGCTCTATTCTTAAATTAACTAATGTCAAAATAAGAGAGGTTTTAATAAATGATTATATAACTTTTTGGTAGAAAAGAAACAGTGAGATACTGGGTCATTTTTTTTCCCCATTACAAAAGAGCCCTTATCATCTCTGGTAAGTGGGACAGAGACTACCTTGGATAATCAAAAACTTACTTAATAAGAAATGACTAGGCTGCTCCTTCTCAGAGAGAGCTGAAGATACATGATAACAATTGGTATCACGGATACTTCAGAGAATATTGTAGTTTAAAGGGGCTACTTACATGTTATCAAAACTAAAGGAAGAATATCTTAAGTGGGATGTGTCACATATAATTTGTCTTTGTTGGTACCGACTTTCAAAAATGTGAACAATCCCAAAGCTTGTTCAGACAAATTATTTCTAGCATATTTTCCATCATTAATAGAATTTTATGCCTTCTTATGCATGTTTTATTCATTTTATGCATTAACAGACTTTTATACATTTTTATGCACTTTTAAGGACTTTTAGTCCTATTTTAATAGTGCTTCACATATTTTCACATTTATTTTTATCATCACAAGCATTTGCTTCTGATATACATATAAGTATCCCCAACGTAAAGCTGGAGACAGGAACAAGAGAGACAAGGTGCTGCAATATTACTCCACTCACCACAAACAAACAAACAAAAAGCTTGACTTTAAAAGCAGGCCTTTTGCTTCTGGGTCTAGTAGTTTTAAACTGAATTTATATGCCTCTCAGTGTTCTTTTAATTGTCTGAAAATGATCCAGATCTCTTCATTTCTTTTAATCTGGCCTAAGTCATCATCAGTAGGAATTGCTGAGCTCTTTTTGTTTCTTGTTTTTTTCCTCTTTTTTGAGAGTACTGCTCATTAGCCACTTATCCCTACTTAAAGATCTTAATTACAGGTTTTTTTTTTTAATGTAAAACAACTTATGCAAGTATACACAACCAAACAAGGCATTCAAAAGCATTTTCATGAGAAAATTGATTTGCCATTCACACGAGATTCTGTATTATCTTTTAAATAACTAAAATCTTTACAGGGATATTTAGAATGTTTGCCTTAATGGTTCTGCCTAGGCAGTAAAAATATAAACTATGGATGGTTTATTTGCAACTAAATATACCCACCCATCCCTGCCACTTCCAGAAGAGAAGCTTAAGTACTTACTTGCAAGATCAGGTTTTTTCTAGAGAAGTGATTTTAAAAATGGTCTCTGGTGTCTTTACAACTGTACAGTAGTACCAAGGAGATTTCTTTGGGGTGGGACATTGAACAACTTCTGGGGACACTTTTTCTTCAATAGAGCATTTTTACTTTGTTCTATTTAAACCCTGTGAAGCTACTAGGAGGAAAGGAAGAATTCTATTGCTAAAATAAAGTGTGGAAAATAGCACATTATACCATAGCCTGAAAAGGAAGACATGATGGTGAATCAAACTTTGTATTAATTCTCCAGACACGTGGATGCCATTTCTTTCTCTTTTTAAATTTTTTATTCATCCTTTCTCAGTTTATTTCTTTTTTTAATTTATTTTAAAAAATGTTTATTTTTAAGAGAGAGAGAGAGAGAGCATCGGAGAGGCAGTAAGAGAGGGAGACACAGAATTTGAAACAGGCTCTAGGCCATTAGCAAAGAGCCTGATGAGGGCTCGAGCTCAGGAACTCTGAGCTCATGACCTGAGCCAAAGTCAGACGCTTAACCAACTGAGCCATCCAAGTGCCACCATCAGTTTATTTCTATCATAAATATAAAAATGCATTATTTTAAATGTTTTTAAAGCAATACTTGACAAGTATAAATATGTAGTTGCCACTTGAGTGCAACAGAAGTAAATTTTTAAAACATGCCTGCTTGTAACTGAAGAAATAGAAACATTGGTATTACCTTTTTCAAAATCATGTGCTATGAATTTGTCAATGAGAAATTAAAGCTAGCTAATTGATTTAAAAAATAAATAAATAAAATTGTGTGCCTGCTATTTGCAAAAAAAAAAGTGAGCTGGAGCCCCTGTTGTATAGAAAGATCAATAGTCACCAGACACTTGGCCCCATTTATGGCCTCACATTGTAATGGAAGACACCATCATTTAAAAAATATAAAATCAGATTAAAATGATTCAAAAAATAGTCAACGATTAATTTGTTTTGATTAGTCTCCATGAAGGCAGGGACCCTGTAAAGTTCTGTTTCATACTACTGTGTGATTGGCAAATAGTAAGTGCTCAGAAATGCCAGCTGAATGAAGTTGGTTATTTTTATAAAGAAACCATTAACTGCAATCTAGCAGAAAGACCAGAGTAGAAAGTAGATGCAAGAAGGCTATTTGTAGGGGTTTGTTGCTGTTATCTCGGGAAAAATGATCTATGGTATGGAAAAATGGCAAAGGGAAGAAAAAGAGAAGGAATATGAGGGTATTTTAGATGCAAAGTCAACCATGTGTAGCCAGTTATTGGCTGTGGGCTTAGTGAAGCTTGACTCTGAGTTGAATTTCAAAAAAAAAGAACTAAAAGAGTTATCTCTTAGGTGGAGAGGACAAAATTGGAGAAACAAGTTATAGAATGCCCAGACCTCTTATACATATAAAAGTAGACATTTTAAATTTAAATTTAAATTTAAATTTTTAAATTTAATTTTTAAATTTAACATTAAATTTTTAAATTTAATTAATTTAAAATTTAATTAATTTAAAATTAATTAAATTTAATTAAAAATTAATTTTTAAATTTAACATTAAAATTTAAATTTAAATATCAAATTACATATAGATTCAATATATACTTCAATATATTGGGAAACTCCATCAATAAATAAAAGACAAATAGTTTGCCCATGATCTTTTCTCTGTCTCTTTCTGTCTCTGTCTCTCTCTCTCTCTCTCTCTGTCTCTCTTATTCTCTTTCTTTCACTCTCTCTTATTTGTTGTTGTTTAGTTTAAGTAGAGGTCTCTAGAATCTAGTGAACACTGGTCTTTTCCATATAGGGAAATAACTTCCAAGACATTTTTGTTTTTAATTGAGAATGTGTTTTACAAAGATTATTATTTTTCTTGTATCAGCCATGTTTTCTTCTAATTTCAAAATCTGTAACAAGATATCCCTATGATATATTGAATTTTCTTAAACTATGTCCAACATTGGACATCCTACAAGAGAAATATATGTAAAGTAAGATGATACTGAGAAACAGAAAGCTGTTTTCAAAACACTTAACAATGTCTTTTAATTAAAAAAAATTTAAATAGTTTTATTATTGTAAGAACAATAAGTGAAGAGATGAAATGAGATATAAACCAAATTAGATGAAATAGAGGAGAAATAGATAGAATAAGTAATACATTGTTAATAAATAGGGGGAAGTTAGAAAGAAGTGCTAAAAAGAAAAATAATATTTATCAATTGTGGTATAAATATTAGCAAAGAATGAAATGAAAAAATTGTATTTGCAGATTCCATTTTAGTTTTAATTTTGGATAGTGATGAATGTGGGGTATAAAGTTAATATTTACATGAGAGAACTTACAATGACATTTAAGAGTAAAAATGGCATAAAACAAGCATTTTTAAATTCATATCCCTATATAGGGTCCTGTTATTACCTATGTCCCTCTCTTCTTTGTTATTGTGTTGTTAATACAATTTTTCTTGATTTGCTTTTGTTTTATCTTATTTGAAAATACTATTAACCTATGAGTAGGATTAAAGTGGTTTTCAACAATAAAAACTAATATTTAACTCTTTCAGTGAATTTCCAGATTTAATTATTTAATATAAAGATAGCTTGGATGAGTTCGGAATACATGACAATTACATGCTTGTGTGCAAACTGAAGAAATTATTACTTTAAAGATCCCCTTATTCTCACTTTCTTCGTCTCTTTAGTTTCTCTTACTGGTTCTTTTAATTATTTTACTTATCCAAAAAAATAATAAATAAGTTATCATTCCTTCTCTGTATTCACTCTATTTGAATCATTCTGCTTCACAGTACCATTGTTTCTGTTAAGTTTTTTCTTAATGTCTGGCAGACCCCTTTTCCTACATAGTCAATCTGAATATTCTTCATTATATTTGATTATTTTATCAGAAAAAATATATGTGGTATAACGGCATATTCTTCTGTCCACCATTGTGCATCTGAATAGCATCTTGAAATAATTATTTGATTATTTTAAAAAGGAGGGGTCCAGTGGGAATATGTGTGGCACTTTATTATCTAGAATATGGTTCTCTGAGGACACTGCCATCTTGTGGTTTGTCTCTTAAAACAATTATTGCATATCTGCATAGGCTGCAAAACTCTTCAATCATTACCAGGAAACACCAACTCTCATTTAAATGGCCAAGAGCATTACAATTGTTGAGTAAATTACTCATTACCCATTAGAAAATTTTAAATGTTCATGCTAAAGAGAGTAACAAAGATCGACGAAAAACATTTTCTTCAGAACAAAGCTAATTATTTAAAGGTATTCTAAACAAGTAGAATATAACTAGAATACATATGTACCCAAATATGAAGATAGATTTCTACCATCTGTATAATAACAAAAATAGCTAATGTCTACTTGGTACTTAATGTTTATGAGATCCTTTTCTAAATTCTGTTAAAAGCTCAGCTAGTAGCATGGTCATTCTTTTTCCTCTCTCTCTTCCTCTCTCTCTCACACATTTACTCACAATATATGCTATCTGTTAATATAGCATGATATATGTTATATGTAATATCTAATGGATATAATATCAGCAGAAGATATGATTAGAGTATTTCTTTAAAATATTCATACATATATTTGATAAGAGGTTAATGTCCAAAATATATGAAGAACTTATACAACTTAACACCAAAAAATAAAAGAAAAGTCCAATTAAAAATGGGCAGAGGAGCTGAATAGACATTTTCCCAAAGAAGACATACAAATGGCCAACAAACACATGAAAAGAATGCTCAACATCAAAAATCATCAGAGAAATACAAATCAAAGCCACAATGAGATATCACCTTACACCTGTCAGAATGACTAAAATCAAATACACAAGAAATAACAAGTGTTGGAGAGCATGTGGAGAAAAAGGAACCCTCACTCACTGTTGGTGGGAATGCAAGCTGGTGCAGCCACTGTGGAAAACAGTATGGAGTACCGCAAAAAATTAAAAATAGAAGCACCGTATGATCCAGTAAACCCATTACTGGGTATTTACCAAAGAAAATGAAAATACTAATTTGAAAAGATATGTACATCCCTTTGATTATTGCACCATTATTTACAATGGCCAAGATATGGATGTAACCCAAGTATCTACAAGTAGATGAAAGGATAAAGAAGATATGGTGTATATATACAATAGAATATTACTCAACCATAAAAAAGAATGAAATCTTGCCATTGGCGACAATATAGATGGACCTGGAGTGTGTAATGCTAAGTGAAATAAGTCAGAGATAAACAAATACCATATGATTTCACTCATATGTGGACTTTAAGAAAAAAACAAATGAACAAACAGAAAGAAACAAACACAATCACAGACTTTTAAATACAGAAAACAAACTGGTGGTTCCAGAGAAGAGGTGAGTAGGAGACAGGTGAAATATGTTAAAAAAAACCAAAAACCTCATATACATATATATGAAAAAATCTGGGGATATTTGCATTTATCAGGAACAATTTAAATAATGCAAGAATAGATAATCATTCTCCCACTGTCGCTTTTCAGTGTCTTGCCTCAAAAATGACCACTTTTATAATTTCTTGGTATACTTCTATATTAATATGTAATCATATGTGTACATGTGTTTATACATAATATGTGTGTATTTGTATGCTTGTTCATGATTGTGTAAAATATATGGGAAAACATGTATTTACCTTTCTACATGCTGACCTTCACCTTCTAGCTGCATGACCTTGGGCTATATATCTAATATTCCCATGCCTCAGCTTCCTTTTTTGAAAGAAGATACTGATACCTACCTCATGGGATTATTGGGATAAATAATAAAGTTGATTTTAAGCTCTCATTTTATTTCTTGGTATTTGATTAAGTCCTGAAATTAATAGATACATCTTTGTTGCTATTGTTATCATTATCATGATCATTGTAATTATTATTACTTTAACTACTATTACGATAACAGAAAAGGAATTTAAACTAGTTTTCTCACATTAATCCCACTATATGAAACACATCATAAAATTATCTCTTTTTTTTTAAGAGAGAGAGGGCACTAGTGAGGGAGGGGCAGAGAGAAGAGGGGAGGGGTAGAGAGAGAGGGAAAGAAAGAATCATAAGCTGGCTCCACACTCAGCACAGAGCCTGACAAGGGGCTCGATCTCATGACCATGTGGTCATGACCTGAGCCAAAAACAAAAGTCAGATGTGTGATTGACTGAGCCACCCAGTTGCCCCAGAATGATTTTATTAAAAGGACTTTTCCATGTAGATACATATTAGCACATTAATTCTAGAATCTGAGGCACACCAATGTTTGAAAACCCTTATAAGTATTTTCTTAATTATATGGAGTTAAAAACACTTATTTGTCAATGTTATAAGAAAGATTTTATCAAAAATTGTGTTTTAAATCATAAAACAATATTGATTTTAAATATTCATTATTTTAAATAGTATCATTTATTTCTGCTTATGACTATACCTTTTTAAAGTTCAGTTTTAACAAGGATAGTAAAATATTTTGAAGTTACTGTAATGCTCATCTCTTTATAAATGTAATAACATGTTGACGGTAATCAGTGATAATACAAAATCATGAAATAATTTCCTGACAGTTATCTTTTTTACCTTAGTCTTAACTATCTCTAATTTTATGAGGTGTTTTTATTTCTGATGTCAGCAAATGTGTCATTGCAAGTCTCACCAGGGTTACTACAGCTTGCCAAGAGGACACATTAATTTCTGGGAATCAAATCAAGGTCTTTCTAAGGTTATCAGGAATTGCTAACAACCAGAAAATAGTGCAGTGTCTATATGTATGTCTGTGCTTCTGATTTTAAATAGGTCTTAATTAAATCTGATTTAAGTGACTCTTACTTAAACACCATGATAACCCTTTTTTAATTGGCCTATCACAAACAAGCTTTCAATTCAATAATCTAGCATTTTTCCAGTACACAAATTTTTAATGTGTGCAATTATTTTGCCATTTGGGCATAAAATTAAGACACTCAAAACATGAAATTTCAACATAAATTTGAATAGTAAATATTAAATATTGGGGCACCTGGGTGGTTCAGTCGGTTAAGCGTGGGACTTTTGGTCATGTTCTAGTGGTCTTTGGGTTTGAGCCCGGCATTGGGCTCTGTGCTGACAGCTCAGAGCCTAGAGCCTGCTTCAGACTCTCTTTCCGTTCCTCCTTCTCTCTCTCTCTTTCTCTCTCTCTCTCTTGCTCCTGCTCTGTCTCTCAAAAATAAACGTTAAAAATTTTAAAAAATATTAAATGTTTAATAATATATTTTGATATAGAAAACGTTTTTTAAAAAGCATGGTTTGTTCTTTCCACATAGTTCAAAATTAAACACAGAGTTAATCAATGATCTTTAGCTTTCCCGTCAGTGTCCTGTGCACTGACAACATTTTAGCACAAGTACCAAGGTGATTTGAAAAATAAAATTCAATATTTTGTTTTACTTATAAAAGCAAACTACATTCGTCAAATATAGTTAATATATATTGTTTTTACCATTCCAAAAGTCAGGGACCTTCCTGGTTCACATATTTGCATTTCCAAGGAAAAATGGTTTAAGTATAATTAATACTCAATAAGCTTTTAATTCCAGTTGTGAAAATTTTAAAACTAGTATGGAGATTTATCTAGATGACATACTTCCCCATCTTACCCATTTCTGTATATTTTCAATATAAAATTCATATGAAATATAGGGTTTTCCAAATTGAACTGATATGTAACATGTGTATTATTTGGTTCTATTTCAACAGACTTTATATTATTAAAATGGAAGTGGATTGTTCCTCAGGTATTGACAAAGGTAACATATGACCATGCACAAAACATATGTTCTTTAGAGTTGAGATAAACATCACATCTAGTTCACACAATCTTGTTGGAGTGATTTAGCAGCTGTGTTAGAAAATTGTCTCTCAAGTGGCCCTGGCTGATTGTTAGGATTTTCCACTGAGCCTCTGCAAAGTGTAGGCCTTTCATTTATTCTCATAGAATTCAAGGTGAAAAGCAAGAAGTATGATATGTCTGCTCATGCAGTTATGGAGTTCTGACATATGGAAGAAAAACAAGTCAAACCAACATGTGGAAAACAACTAAATATAGCAGAGACATGTGTGCTCTTGTGAACATAATCTTTTCTCCTTTTATTCCCAGTTTTATGGGAATATATTTTTTTGGCCACTTAATTATCAGGTTCCAAGCGATTGAAAATTATGAATACTAAAATAAAATTAACTTTCCTCAAGTTATTAGACATCTTTGGAAATAACCTTCTGTTTTTTTTGATGAATGTTTGGTATAGTAAAGTTACTGATGAATTATAAACAGGTAGCATATTCAGCCATAAATATTTGGCATCCTCATTCTATTAGTCATCTGATCTAATCATTTAACAAGATCTATCTAAGGTTATTTCTTCTGCAGGAAATTTGATGGTACAAAATATTGACAAAGTTTAAGTCATTAGAAAGAAGCTTCTTTTTCATCACCTGTCTATAAATGCAGGTTATATAACAAAGCCATTGGAATGATACCATTTGTGTTCTCTATCTGAAGGGGTTTGCCTTTTGATGACTTTAGCAAGTGAGTTATTGAACAGACAACAGAAAAAGAAGAAAGGAGGAAAAAAATGGCAGGAAATATCACAAAGCAAGATCCAAGTTATCTCATCCAAATCATGTCTTTTAATACACTGCTGTGACTTTCCAACCCAGATGAGAGTATCGTGTTTCTTAGGATGAAGTCCTACTTACCTCTGGGAAATAGTAATCTGATTCTCACTTCGTTAGTAAAAAAGATGTCTGAATATATAATCATAAGAGTGCATGTGTTTTACTGTAAAGGCAAGCAAATTAAACTACAAAACCAACTGTTTTTAAAGAATTCTAAGACCTTCCAGTCTTGATAGTCTCTTCCTCTTCTCCTGTACCCCTTATCGCCTATCTGCCCATCCAAAATGGCTGCACTCCTAGGCTTGTCATCATACAAGGAAAGGCTTACTGCCAGAAGTGTAGCCTTAAAATATAAATGGTGCCTTGATTATCAGAGAAGAAATAATTGGTCAAGACTATGAAGTCTATTCACTCTTTGGAAGGTTTTAACTTTTATTTATTTCCTAGCTTATAAAATATAGCAGCTTTTCCCATACATGCATTGAGCAGGATCCTGAAATGCATTGCTAGTTGGGCAGTATTTTTACATTGGTATGTGTTGAACAGTTTGTGAGCAGCAGGATTTTTCTTTTAAGTATAAAAGGAAAAGGATTCTGTTGATTCACCCCAAAGCGAAATAATTCATATAAATCCTAGTGAATAATAGGTTTTACATTAAAACCCTCAAAAGCACACAACTTCAAATAATGAACCGTTTAATCAGTATATGTCTCATATTACTAGCAGAAATTTCTACCTTTGGTGAATTCATTTTACTCTTTCTTGTAAGTATCTAATACTGTGCTTTTTCAGAGAGAAATTTATCAAACAGCATCAAGTATTAATTTTTACTTTAAATGTATCTTAGGATGTCTTTATCCACCATTGCCATCATTTAACAACTGACCTCTTTGGGGAAAAGATAATAATCGTGCTTATTTATAGAAGTAAAGTTATGTATGATTCTTTCTTTGGCAAAGCTCCCAGCTACTTAGAATTGGTCACTGAGAGTCATCAATCTGTTTATATTGTATCACCTCAAACAGAAATGGCCATTTGAACAAAAACCTAATTCAGATACATTACCTACCCTTTGCCCACCAATATTAATATATGTATAGGTCTATAATATATATTTAGGGATATAGTGATAAATGAGATCAAATCTGTTTTCAAAAAGCTCACACTTACCTACAAGAAGAGAACCGTGCACAAATTAAGCAATATGGACTCTAGAAGAGTTGTGTGAGGGATGTTCTGGAAAGAAGGATAAGCTGAAGCTCTCTGGATAGGAGGAATGTAGAAAGTTTAGTGACAATATCTTCACTTGGTCATAAAGTGAAGATAGACTGTTTTTAGAGTCCACAGCATATTCAAAGCCAAATAGATATAAGGAGTATTGTAGGTTTAGGGAAGATAAAAACATTTTGTGTACAGAGAACAGTGAGTTTTACAGTTCATCTCGAATTGTTCATGTTCTCTCAGCCTTAATTTCCTCAATTATATTAATTAGAATAATTCCTGAACTCACATCTTACTTTGGATGAGTACAAATAACATATGTACCCATAGCATACGACCTGGCTCAATAAATGTGACCTATGTTTATTACCATTATATAAGTGCAGAGTAATAATTTTCTTTGAAGAGGCAAATGCAAGAGGAGGTATAATTTTTATATTTAATCATCTTAAAAATCTGTCCTAGTGATGTTGATTACTTTTACATTTGCATAGGTTAAAACAAAAGTTGTGGTATAAGTTGACCAAGATGGCCTTAATGATTTACCAAGCCTGACTAAAGTTTAGACAGGCTTCTTTTTGATTTTAGGCTATGACCTCCTTTTCTTAGACCATTTACTTTAGAAAACTTTTAGTTGTAATTTTTTTTCTGTACCTGTTTGGGATATAAACTTTGAAAATCTTCTTGCCTGTTTTATAACCCATGAAAGCCTTTGCCAAGAACTTGGGAACCATCTCTTAAACATAATCATCAAAGAAGAAAACACCCTGGCCTTCCAGGTTCTGTGAGAGGATAGAAATCTAACTTCTGCAGGTGACTTGCCCCAAATTGTGAAACTACTTCTGTTGTGAAGATAGGAGAAGCTTCCTATTTTCACTGGATAAATCCAGTTAGTAAACACAGATGACCTAGAACCCCCCGCTCCTCCTTCCACTCAGAAAACTCTCCAGTGCTTTCTTTCAGGGAAGCTGAATTCAGACCAAGTTCTGGTCTATCTGTCCTATTGCAATAGCCTTGAAAAAGGTTATCTTTGCCTGTTTAACTTTGGTGCAATTTTGGCTTTGACGAAGTGAATGAAGCCTCATTGCTTATAGTGAAAATCAACAACTGAATTACAAAATTAGAAAAGAAGACATAGATGAAGATTTGTGTTACTGATTGTATAGAAATATATGTTGGTAGGAAAGTTGTGAAAGTAGTTGTCATTAGGGAGCAGAATAAAAAAATGGGCAAATTTGGAGCAGAGGACAGGAATTTTTTATTATAAGCCTTGTAGTACTATTTTTATTTATAAATTATGAACATATATTACATGTGGAAATTTTTTTAAATTAAATTTTAAAGACACCAAAGCAGAAATTCAGTTAATTAAGCACCCGGGAAATTAGATTAAAAATAATCTCATAAAATTTAACATATATTAAATCATAGTCAAATTTGCAGCAATATTTTTCTTGCTTACTAATGGTGTCCTATACACACTTTCTAATTTATGCCTCTTTAGAAAGAAAAACACTTTCCAATAATAACAATGACATCAATTACAATATTGTGCATTTTATAGTATTTTTTATTTTTCAATGTGCTTTTGTATAAAACTTGGTTATAATTATATTGGTTGTCTCCTTCAATAAGCTAACAAAATAGAAACATTTTCAAAAGAGAAAGATAAGGAGAGAGAGAGACACAGAAAGAGAGAGGGAGAGGATATATTTAAGCACCCTGTACTAAAAAGGCCATCTTTCTTTCTTTTTTTTTAATGTTTATTTATTTTTGAGAGAGAGACAGAAACAGAGACAGAGCAGGGGAGGGGCAGAGAGAGAGGGAGACACAGAATCAGAAGCAGGCTCCAGGCTCTGAGCTGTCAGCACAGAGCTTGACATGGGGCTCAAACTCATGAAACAAGATCGTGGCCTGAGCCTAAGCTGGACACTTAACTGACCGAGCCACCCAGAGCCCCAAGACCGTCTTTCTTTCAGTGCATTGCTAGATAATATGTTTTAAAAAAAGCTCCCAGGGTATGAGTTCATATCATGTATTCTATCCTCTTTCAGTGATCTGCTTTGGCACCAATACCACATCACATTAATCAATGCAGTTCTATAATAATGTTTGACATCTTGATACCCAACTTGATTTAATATTACCTCATTATTCTTGCCCCTTTTATTACAATGTATGGTTAAATTTTAGTTTTCAGTTAAAAAATCTTTCTGAGATTTTACTTGGGATCGTGCTTCATTTATAATCAATTCGAAGCAATTAACATCTTTAAAATACTGAGTCCACCAATCCATGATTATTTTATTCTTCTGTTTGCTTATGGGATTTTCATTTGTGTCAATGTTTGATAGTTGACCTTAATTATAAATGAAATATTATGAAATTTTGTAAATTTACTACTTTGTGAAAATGTAAATATTTGAAGAAAATTTGCCTTTAGTATTTTGTTAACTCTTTCTAAGATTTTTAGCCACTATCTGCTTAAACACCCCTACCTCGTCCCTCTGTGTCTTCATTCTTTGATATGCTTGAAGACGTTTGGTAGGGTATGCACAGTCTAAGAGAAAGTCTTTGTCTTTTTTTCTCCACATAATTATAGCTTCGCTATGGAGATCTCAAACAAATGATTGTTGTTTGGCATTCTTCTACTTACCAACAAAAGTAATTAATGTGTTGCTTTTGTAGAGAGAAAGGAAAGTAAATTACAGCCCATGTATACCTTATGTAATTAGTTTGTTATTAGAGAAAAATTTGGAAGAATTTGATGTTTCTTTTCCAAGTAGTAAGCCACAAAGATAAATATCTTCTATGTTTTATATATCAAATTTGTATGATTGAATGGTGTATGTGTTTTGTATGGACTTGACCATGACATCACATTTCCCCAAGCCTAAATTTTCCTATCTAAAGCCAACGCTAGGAAAACAATTTATGACTACCACACACTGGATTTTCTCAAATGTATACTACACTTAATAAAATTTATCCTGCCCTACTTTCCTCATTAGGAATACAATAAAAAAAAAAAGACATACCTTACAGGGGCTATTTTGAAATTTTATTCAACTATGTCTTAAGTAGATATTTTAACCTGGCAATTACAAAAATTTTATTGTCCTACTGAGTAGAATATTTCACTGAAATTCATGTTGGTGCACCTCAACAGAATGCTGTTATAGAGAAAATAGTAATACGGAAAATGATCAATGTGAAAATAATAAATATAGCCCTCAGAAGAAATAAAAGTCAACTTATGTCTTTTGTCTTTTGAACCAGAGAAATTAACACATTTAATTATTAACTTGGAAAGAATAATTACAATTGGCCTCCACAGTTTTTTTTTTTTTTTACCAATTTTACCAATAATTTACCAATAAAAGTGGACCTCGAAGACTGGTAGTAATATGTCCAACGTCAAATAGTGAATTAGTAGACAAAACTAAAATTGGAATATATTTTTCTTGACACATTTTTTCTCTCTCTGATACAAATTGAATATTACAGTGCAGCCTTAGAAGCATAAGTAGTGTAATAATTGTTTTTCTGAAATGAACCCAGTACAGAATTTAGAGGCTTCATAGACGGTATATAAGCTTAGACACCCACCTCAAAATCCACTCATAATAAACTTTATGTAAGTCTGTGGAAGACAATGTGTTTATAGCTGTCATTCACCCAGCAAGTAGTTACTAGGACTGGAGGCTGTGTCTCCATGTATAATACATGAACTCTCAGGCTGTCGAACCCATGCATGTCAGGAATGCAGTTATACGAAGTTTTATGCTTTCAGAATATACTGCAAAACTCACCTTCACCTTCAGGCATCCTTTAGATGAATTCACAAAGCTGGAAGAGAAATTTGTTCATTCTAATAGTCAGCCATCCCACAAGTAATGTGCATCAGGAGATGAAGTTAAGTAGAAAGAACTTATTCTCCTCTAGGCATATAACAGAATTGCTTTCTCCTTATTTCAACCACTGTTAAAGAGGCTTAGAGAGGATGGCATAAACCATGTTGTAAACAGTCATAGACAGTATAATAAGCATGCCACTTTGTCACAATAGGAAGAACAAATAAAAGTTCCCAGAACAAGACAGTTGATGCTTACTTGCTACCTAATGACAACATAGACTTTAGTTTGCCTAAGCATTTGCTGTTTGGTTTAGCAAAATAGTTATGTACATGGTCTTTGGAATCAGAGTGTCTAGTTCTGATCTTGCTCCTGCAGCTTAAAGTTTTGTGACTTTGGTAAAGTTTGTTAAAAGCTACTGCATCATTCAGTTTTTCTCTTCAGGAAATTGGGGCTGATAACATCTATCTCATAATGTTGTTTTCAGTATTGAATAGTAACCTTTGAAATACTTAGAACATGCCATACACATGGTAAATGTTCAGAGAATTTTAGTTTTTCTTAGGAATATTTAGGAACTCTTTAACTTAAAGTAATACAAACTAAGCCACAGTATTTATGCTCAAGGCAGAGCTGTCATTTCCCACTTTAGTACATTGCTCAAAACCAAAGCAATGTTAAAAGAAATATAAAAATAGAAAATCAAATAGACATTTTTGTGCTTGAAAGCAACAGAAACATCTCATTGGCCAGAAATAAAACAGAGACTAAACAAAGTGAGAGTCTGAAACCACTGCTTTTCAGGACTCTGAGCAAGAGGCGTGCAGCGGTTACCAGGAGATTGTGCTCAAGAGACTATACACAAGATATGAGGTACTGGAGCCAGACTCACTACTTTAGGCAAAGGGCAGTAGAAGGGCCTCATGGATGGTGATAAAAAAAATATATGGCCACCAACGTAGGGCTCTGATTTTATCATAAACTGTGGATACAAGGTAATCTTGGACAAGCAAAGAAAGGGACAAACACAGCCTTCAAAGAATGTCGCCAACTTCTACTAGCATCATGACAATCTACGATAACTACAAGTACATAAGACGTCAGTTTAGATAGTGGACTGACTAGAGAGAAGAATGCAAAATGACTCCCAGAAAGGGAAGAGAGAAAATCAATGTAATAATAATAACAATAGTAAAAGCAAAACAGAGCAAAAAACACTTCAAGATGAGTCTGTAAACAAGAATTACAAAACACATGAAGGACTAAAGTACTACAAATATAGTCTACAAAAATCAATACTTGAGACATGAATTCATTTAAGATGAATCTATGTACAGGAAGCCATCTGACAGATTTAAAATACACATATTTGAAAGCTGAAGTTGATAAAGGAAACCATTAAAAATAAATGGTGAGGGTTTATGGAAATGTTGAATCACTATATTGTATACCTGAAACTAATATTACATGGTAGGTTAACTAACTGGAATTTAAATAAAAACTTAAAAAATTAATGGTGAGGGGCACCTGGGTGGCTTAGTTGGTTAAGTGTTCAACTTCAACTCAGGTCATGATATCGCAGTTTGTGAGTTCGAGCCCTGTCTTGGGCTCTGTGCTGACAGCTCAGAGCCTGGAGCCTGCTTCAGATTCTGTGTCTCCCTCTCTCTCTCTGGTTCTCCCTCTCTCTCTTTCCCTCTCTCAAAAATAAACATGTTTTTAAATTAATAGTGAAATTAATAAAGGTGGATATGAAAAAGAATAGAAATGAAAAATATAAACAATGAAATCAATATGCTAGTAGAAAATCATTTATATTCTGGTTGCCTGTGAAAAGGTGATTAGTGAATTTAAATATAATATTTAGTAATTAACTCAGAATTTATCACAGAGAGATAAAGATGTCAAAAACACTAAAGAAAAGGTAAGAGGAACAGAGAGACTGATATGTACCTACATTCTTCAAATAAGTGTTCCAGAGAATATAAGAAATGTCAGAATTACCATGATTAAGGAGATAATTATCAAGAGTTTAGCAGAATTAAGAAAAAAAGACAAGAAATGAATTTCAACTTCAAGATAAATATAAATATAGATTCACACCAACTTACAAAGAAACACTGGAGAAAAACACATATAAAAGAAGAAAAAATTTCTAAAAACTGCTTGAGAGAAAAGATTCTTTGCAAAGGAAGTCCAAGTAGACTGCAGCAGATGTATTAACAGCAATAGGTTTCATTACCTAATCAAGTATTTATCAAGTTCCTACTGTTTGCCTGATACTAGTATTCATGCCCTGGAGAGAGCTTTGAACAAGAGACAGAAATCCCTGCCCTCATAGAACATATTACATTCTAGTTTGAGAATAAGCAAAGAAGAGAATATATAAATGTTCTAGAGTGAATAACTGTGAATCTAGTATGTGAAAAATAAACTATTATAAAATAATAGAAAAAAGGAAAGATATTTTCATGCATTTGAAAATGGGGTTTATAAAAATATTTATTATCAATTAAGGTATAACTATAAGAATACTATAATATAATAATGATTCTGCATTTATAGAATCTATTGATGAATAATATTAAGAAGCAAAAAAAATATTTGTTCACTTCAGCAAATATGGGGGGGAAATCATTAAACCACAATGCTTTTTCAGGATTTTTTCTTAAAAAGTTAATTACATGGAATCAGTTATACATGATGGAAAAGGCTAAGAAACTAATCAGAAAACACTCAGGCAATCTAAAAATTTTAAAAAGCAGGGAGCTATGATTCTCTCTAGATCTGAGAGTCAAATGGAGGAAATTGGATGAACTGTGCAGAGAGTCTGGTAACAACTTGCAGAAGTGAACTTTCTGGACCTGTCTGACCAGAACTGGTCCTATAAAAGAGATACAGCCAGAGACATCTTCTAAGCAGAAGAAGGAGGGAATATATTGATCTCCTCCCTTCCAATCTCCTATGGAGCCAGAAATAGGATGTCATTAAGACTCACAGGTGTCAGCTCCCCTTTCAATTAAAAAGGAGAACAAGGAGAGGGAAGAAATGTGTCTGGGAGAAAACAGTGCCAAAAATAGAAAAAAAAACTTAATTTAAGATATGCAAAAATCAAGTCTATATGCTTAAAACCTAAATGTGAATAGTAAAATATCATTTAAAACATATTATGACAATCTTTTCTTGGACAGCATTTTTTAAAATAAAAGACAACTATCAAATTATTAGTAAAATATTGGTGCATTTTGCAACATTATAATCAAAAGTTACATTTCAACATAACAATTTTAAAATCATCAATTAAAAGAGGGACATGTGGGTGGCTCAGTCAGTTAGGCATCCGACTTCAGCTCTGGTCATGATCTCGCAGTCTGTGAGTTCGAGCCCCCTGTCTAGTTCTGTGCTGGCGGCTCAGAGCATGGAGCCTGCTTTGGATTCTGTATCTCCCTCTCTCTTTGCACCTCCCCCATCCATACTGTCTCTGTCTCTCTCTCAAAAATAAATAAACATTTTAAAAAATCATCAAGTAGGAGAACCTTTCAGTCCATCTAATTTCTAATGAGTTACTCTCCAGACCGTATAAAATACTCAAAATTAATACAAAAAGATAAATAGCCTAATATATAACCAAAGAAAAGATATGAAAGAAAATCTAATGGGCCAGTAAGATGTAAAAACACATTCATACTACGGTACACAATCATTTCACATTCATCAAATTGGAATAAATTTAAAAACCAGAAAACATAAGAATTGGTAAAAATCCAGAGAAAAGGAAATGGTCATGAGCTGCTTATGGGAAAGTCAGTTGAAACAACTGTTACGAACTCTTTGTTGGTACTTGTAGAGTGAAAAATTGAACTGAGGCTTAGCAAGATTATGTAATTTATCTAAGGTTCACAGTCAGTAAGTAGGGAACCTGGATTTGAATTCCATTTATGATCTTAAAATCCATATACCCTTAGAATTATGATAATAAATAATTTAAGGATATTTATAATAAAGTACAGTAAATTCCAAAATAATCAATGTTTGAATTGTTCAATAAATTTGTTTACCAAGCTAAGAGGTTGTGTAAAAGTGGGTAGAGTTATTTTTAATAAGGTTTGCGTTGAGGCAACTCTGTTGACCAGAAGATAGTCTGGTCTGTTTGACATGCGCATGAATTTTCTTCTCTTAGTAAAATTCTTTTTAATAGAATTTCTTAGAAGTCTTAAGATTTTTCCCTTTCCAATTTCTGTGTGTGTATTTTTATACATCACACATTCTCTAATCAGACATGATGCCAACCTTTTTATGAAGCTTCTCTTCCTTACCCATTCTTCTCATGTCTAGGACTATTTCTTAGACGTTAAATGATTCTCTCAGCTGGTAGCATTTATGTCTAAAACTTTAGTCCCCCTTACCTTTATCTTATCGTTTATATTTCTAGCCACATAAATAATCTCTTCCTTCACAAAGGCCTTGCTTCTGATAGAATAACCTTTCTTATTTAAAGATATGCACATTCTAACAAAGAAAACATGTGATCCTTCCTCAGACAGTTCCTAGAAACAGGTAAGACTTTATGAGATCTTTTTTCAGTGCATCATTTCTGCCTTCTACCACATTCTATGCTAATGGAATTGTCTTAAAATAAAAATTATGCAGAGATAATTTACACAGAAATTGTTAACAGGCCTAATTTCAATCAAGAAACTAAGATAATCTATTTGTCATGAAGTGCTTTGCCTAACATTAATTCACATTGACCTCAGTTTTGTAACCTTACCTGGCTACCTAAGTCCTACAGGTTGCAATAAAATGTGTATAAAAATTATGTCTTATATAAATGGATAAAAATTGTACTAAATGTATTTGCTAAGGAGTTTTTCTGCTCTGAGATATGCCAGTATATATTTTACTCAACTATCACCATTTGTGGCTACTAATTGTATTAGGAAGTAGCTTTGGAAAAATATGAAGGACACTGAAGGGAGACCACGCTCACTGATTGTACTACAGTACAAGTATCCAGGTCCCCTACATGCATGGCTTTGATCCACTTGTCCAGGACATTTACTGATTAATTTCTGTAGTAAAAAACTTTAAAATCATAACTATTTAATGTTAGGTTGTTAAATATCTACATGAATTATAACATTTGTTTCAGAAAATTTGAAAAAACAAAATATCTTTATTTGCAAATTTTCACACATACTATTGATAAAGAGGGAAATGGTAAAAAAATAATACTAATTATTATCTATTGATTTGCAATTTTCATTCAGGAATGTGTAATTCTTCCTTAGAAAACAATATAGAAGACAACTCATTTTTAATGCAAAGACTTTGTCAAAATCAACAAAAAAGGACAAATAAGATGATTTGTATTTAAACATTTCCTCATATATAAGAAAAATATTCCTTTAATATTAAAAACTCATTCTAAGGATAATTCATTTTCAGGTTAAGGGTTGTCACATTATATGTTTATTTACCCTTAGATTGGATTAGTCCACTAAATGTTGTAAATATCATCTTATCTTCATGTCATGAATCTGAAGGTAAGCTGACCTCCTCTAATGTGAGATTGCTTCAGTGCCAACAGGAATGAGCTCCCTGTGGTGAGCATTTGGCTCATGACAGACTTGTTTTCTGTGGATTCTGTGGATTCTTAGCAGGGTAGGAAGCAATGGGAACAGACAGAACCATCCTAGCTGACAAGAAACACACTTTATGTAATCTGGTGTTCAGTAGAAAGATGAACTTTAGTCATTTTTCCCCCACATAAAATATAATTACATCACATAATTAAAGAATGTCTATTTTTGTTACCTCAGTGAAGATTTGTAATATGCCTTTTGAAATTGATAAATGGAAGAAGGATAAATGAATGATGGATCTATTTGGTTGCTTTTTTAAAAGATAAAAGTTCACATTTAAATGTCTATTTCCTTTATAAACTTTTATAATACACATTCAAAATGAATACATATTATGATGTCTATTTTGGTGGAAAACTACTAGGTGTCTGCTAAACAGTATGATACTGTGTGTGGTACTTTCTGAAAGTTATGTTCATTAATTTTGAAGGAGATAAAAGCCCAAGCTTTCAAATCAATTTGAATTAAGTTTACATCTCCGCTCTCCCACTTACATTTTCTAAGGCCAATATTTCTTTGTCTGAAAAAACATCGACATTGTTAATATTGGCGCATTGTGGTGTTGTGAGGTTTAAATGGGAGGGTACTGATTCAGCACCTAGCACAGTGAATGGTATCCAATAAACACAAATTATTAATGCTGTTATTATATTTCCTCTTCAATAATAGCATACTTAGAAATACAAATGTAGACATACTTGTAGTGGACCTTTAACTTCTAGCTGACATGCAAGCCATATTTTAAATAGAGATGAATATGTACATGATTCCATTCATATATATTTTTACATTATTTAGTATAGTGAGAATGACAGTTTAATTTCTTGGTCAAAAAAATGAAGCAAAACAACAGATAAAGCTAAAAATGTAACTGTAGACCTCCAGATTCATGAACAAAAACTTTAATCATTAGACAAATTGACCTTCATAAAGCATTAACCAGTACATTGCACTAAATAATTATTTAAACTGATCTTCTTTGTTCTGGCTTACTAAGGAGGTTGTTTGTTTTCTACATTTACTTATAGCTTACTTTTAAAAAGTTATAGCCAACTTGAACTTGTAAGTGTATTTTCTTCTCTAAATTAAGTTTGTAGAATTTAGAATATTTTGCAGTAGAGGTAACATTATAAATATATGCTGTTATTTACAAAATTAACTCTCCAGAGCCAATGTGGTCAAGATATCAGTGAATTATTGTAATGATAGATTTCATCTCAGTTCTGGTGTCTGTACAGATGTGATGTAAAAGAGAGCAGAAGATAGAAAACCGACGTTTATGCCTTCTTTCCCACTCCTCCTAGTAGTACAGCATCAACACTAGAAAATTTGTCCTCTTTTTTAACCTTTATTATGTTGTTGATGTTGTTTTACTGCTGCTGTTGTTATTTTAACATACTCTAGTCTTTGATTTTCCTCTTCCAGCTTATACTCTTTTCAGTTCTTGAGATATCTTTGCCAGCTTGTCAATGAACCAATACCCTGGCAGTGCCCTCATCCCACAACACCAAATCCACCGTATACTTCTAAGTGCCTGGTCTCCTAAATTATGTGTCTCATCTTCCTCTCAGACCAAAAATCCCATTGCCATTAGGCCAATTTGGAGTTAAAAATGATCTGCCTGACATTAATTCTGGATCAAAGAGAAGGGGATTTTAATCCCTTTAACCTTAAACAGGTATTTTCTCTTTAAAAAAGGATCCTTATCCAGTCAATTGATTTTCTAATATTAATATTTCAGAGACTCTAATATCAATGATGTGACTGTGGCCAAGGAGTCTTGGGAGAGTAATTTATTGCCATCAAGAGCATCAGAAACAGCCCAGGTCTTTGAATGCCTGTTCCTAAAGAGGGGGAGTGGGGGGCAGTGCTCCTAAGCTCTTCCTGGTTTTCAAGGATTTATCCACTGTGCTTGGCTTGGAAGCAAAAGCTGTTGATTATACAGGGACACAGGGATTCTTTTGGGAGCAAACAGATATTTAGGGCAGTCAATCAGGGAAAATAACTGCAGGGACCCAAGAGCAAGAGGTCGTGGGAGAACAAGAGGCAGATGGCATTCATTTGCATCCTGACTGGTGGTTTGAAGAAATACTATTTACATATATAAATAGGAGTTTCTTCAGGGAATTAAGGTTCTTTCACAGCCAGTTATTAAACGTTTATTTTACTCATTCATTCGATCACTCATTTTACAATTATTTATCAAGCTCCTCTTGTGTGCTGTGCACTGAGGGTATCGAGATGTTTAACACAGATATGGCCTGACTGTTAGAGATCACAGAATCTAACAGAGAAGACAGATAACGGAACAGGTTTTTTTAATGAAATTTTTACTTTGAATAGTTTTAGATTTAAAGGAAAAAATGCAACCACAGTATAGAGAGTTTCCATACATTCCAAACCCCATTTCTCCCATTATTAATGTCTTACATGGACATGGTGCATTTGTCACAATTAATGAACCAATATTGATACATTGTTAACAAGTCCATAATTGATTTGTATTTTCTTACATGTTACCTAATGTCTTATTTCTGGTCCAGGATACCATGCAGGATACCATGTTACATTTACTCATCACACATCTTTTGGGTCCTTTTGGCTATGAGAATTTCTTAGACTTTTCCTGTTTTTGATGACCTTGAGTATTTTGAGTACTAATTGTAAGCTATTTTATATCTCTTTGTAGGGATTTCTCTTATGCTTTTTCTTTTCAAAATTATCCAGGGGTTATGGGTTTTAGGAAACAACACCATAGAGGTAAAGTGCCATTTTTATCACACGATATGAAGGGAACACACTATCAGCATGACTTATCACTATGGATGTTAACCTTAAATGCTTCACTGAGGTAGTGTTTGTTAGATTTCTCCACTGTAAGATGAATCTTTTTTTCACTTTACCATACTGTACTCTTTAGAAGGAAATGACTATAGGGACACCTGGGTGGCTCAGTCTGTTGGGCGACCAACTTCGGCTCAGGTCATGATCTCGAAGTTCATGAATTCGAGCCCCACATAGGCTCTGTGCTGAGAGCTCAGAGCCTGGAGCTGCTTGGGATTCTGTGTCTCCCCTTCTCTCTGCCCCTCCCCCATAGTGCTGTCTCTCTCTGTCTCTCAAAAATAAATAAACATTAAAATTTTTTTTAAAAAGAAGGAAATGCCTATAAACAGATTTTTAACTACAAAATGAGAAGAGTGCTGAGGTAGGAAGGTACAGGGAGTTGTGAAAAAGTATAGAAGGATGAAGTAACAAAATCAGTGGCAACAAGAAACTCCCTCCTTAAGAAATCATGCTTAAGTGGTATCCAAAGGATGGAAATTAGTCAAAAGAAGTATGAGATTGAGGGATAGAAAATGTATGCAATTACATTTGGCATTTTAAATATTTCCTGTCCCTCTTGAATAGGCTAGTGATCTCTGTAATTCATAGAAGTTTTATTAACTAAGGTAAACTAAACCTCAAATCTATATAAATAGATTTATATTACAAATAATTTATAGGATGAGTTTTTTAATTTAAATAGAATATTGTATCATGTGAATGAAGATAAACTTTAAAAAGTATGTAGATTTGATTTATACATTATATGTCACTTCATGACAAAATGTATTTTTCTTACTTTTATTTACCACAGACTTGGGGAACTCAAGCAAGTTTATATAAGCTATTGGCAAGTGTTGCTACTCAGTTCTATCTATTCTTCACAATATCTTAGAGATATGTGTTAACCCTGGTGTTTTGGTAGATAATTACTTGGAAGGGATAGTGATTGATGTTGTACAAGTGGGGTGAGTGGTTGAGGTGAGGGTGGATTAAATCCATTGTTCTGGTTCATTCTTATATAACCCTTGTAAATCCGACAGAGATGAATACCATGGACAAATACAAATGAAAAATGAGTAATTGTCAGAATTTGCACTGGTTCTATCATTCAGCAGATATTATTCAGAGCCTACTGTGGAGTTGGCACAGTCTTATTTATTGGAATTAATATATGGGCATAATCAGACATCGTCCAAGTTGCTTTAATGTTCTAAATACAAACAGACCTCAAGGACTTAGTTTTTATATTCTACTAAACTATCTAGGCATATTTAAGTCAATAAGACTAAACAGGATCAAGCTGCACATACCTTAGAAATCTACATTCTTTGAGAATATAAAGAAGGATTTGTGCAGAACAGATATTATACTAGGATATACTATGATAAAATATCATTCTCTAAAACCTGCTTCAGAAATGATTGGGATGACATCAGATGTGAAAGATTAAAAAAAGAGAGATAGAATCCACCAGTCATAAATAATAATAATTTCTAGGGAGGGGGTAGGGCTGAGAAATTGGCATTTGAACAAGTTCACCAGGTGATCACAAAAGCACTGAATCTCAAGATCCCTACACTGAATTCCAAAATATGGCAATACCGAAAAAGAAGAAAACAAGAGACAAAAGAGAGAGGAGAGTGGAAAGGTAGAAAAGGTAGAAAAAAGTTGAAAAAATGTATTTTATTAATTAATAGGCACATTCAGAGGTCTCAAATATTTAAGAAGTAGGTAGAAGAGGACTTTTTATAAAATAGTAAGTGTGTTTATGTCTCCTAAAATGGTATAAATCCATATTCAATCATAGGTTTGCTCTGGGAAATGGTGAGAAAACAATGAGAAGATATTGATAAAAATAAACGGTATTCTCTGGAAATGGTGGACATTTAAGTATATACAAATCATTATGGAAACAAAAGCATAATGCTTCAAAGGCTTTTATAAATATCAAATCCTAAGGGAGCTGTTAATATGTGATTATCCATGGATACACACAGTTTATCTTTCCTGATACTCAGTTTTCCGCCCACAGTCTTTTCCTTCAAACACATGATATCTGTGTTAAAATTCAGGCTTTAATGAGAGAACTGGTTAAGCCTTTTTAACCTCCACATGCCTGTTCTTTCCCAAAGGTTAGTCTGTTGTCCTGACTCTTGTTGAGCTCTTCCCAATTTGCTTTACTTCTCCCTTCCAATGATTTGATCCACTATGTCATTTCTGCCTTCCAGATGAAAGCTCTGGCCCTGGCCTGGAGGCTGGGTCTCAGCTGTCGCTAATTTAAGCCCATCCTCAGCTTCAGTCAGAAGCCTTTATGGGGTTCTGGGTCTGAATCAATTCCATGCTGCTCTAGTCTGATATTCTCATTTTTTCAACAAGCAATTATTGACCATTAACTGTGGCTGATTCTGAGTTCAGTACTAGAAATGAAGGCATTTAATTTCCAGTTGTTCCTGGAAGATTGACTTAACTTGGATAAACCTCATATTCTTCCCATTTGAAAAACAGAAGTGCTATGCTACATTGTAGAATTTAGTGAAAATTACATAAAATAATAAATCTAAAGTGTTCAAGGTATGACATAAACAGGAAACCAAAAAGCAGTGGAGGTTATTATTATTAGTGAAAAGTAAAAATATTAGAGATTTGCAGTTCTACTGAATGTTTTTCTACATTATCACAGCATCTCTGAATCAATTTGTACCACAATTTCTATGTTTCCTGTTTTAAAACTTGTTCAGAAAAACAGTCTCTCTAAGACTTAAGCATAGTTTGACTATTTAGTCTTATCAGGGACTGTAATCAAACTCAGATTATATTTATATGACTGGAACTGTGATAATTTCAATAAGTATACCCCACAAAGCCACATCATCCAGGAATCATCTGTATTAGACTTAGTTTGAAGGTAGTGGTATATATAAACAATGCAGAGCCCTGTACATCCTAGATATAATGAAGCAAAGTCTCTCAAAGGAGAACACAGGTTTGTGAATTTATAAAGTTAATCAGCTGAATGTTTATGCACTGTTATATATTGAATTTGCATGCATCACTCTGTGTTCATCCATTACCTACAGCAAGGTTGGACTCTAGAGTCAGCAAATAATTGGCAGAAAAAAACAGAATCAATCTTTCTAACTTCTAAAATAGTGCTATTTTCCCAACTCTATACTACTTTTCAAAAGACAAATATTCCCGATACAGAATTTTCTAAAGATAGTTACATGATGTTTTAGGGAAACTTATTACATAAATCCTGAGAATTTTGCCTTGTGAACATCATCATTTTAGACAGAGTCAAAGGTAGAATGAGCAGGGGAAAAGAGTAGGATGAGGGGAGTAAGGCATTTATCTCAAGTGCAAAATTTAAAGGGACACTGTAAAAAAGTCATTAATCCAGATAAAAAAACATTTTAATGCAATATTTTAAAAAATGAAAGTTAAGGGGCACCTGGGTGGCTCAGTCAGTTAAGCGTCCAACTTCAGCTCAGGTCATGATCTCACAGTCCGTGGGTTCTAGCCCCGTGTCGGGCTCTGTGCTGACAGCTCAGAGTCTGGAGCCTGCTTCAGAATCTGTGTCTCCCTCTCTCTCTGCCCCTTCCCTGCTCACTCTCTGTCTCTGTCTCTCAAAATAAAATAAAGACATAAAAAAATAAATAAAAATTAAAATGAAAGTTAATACAAAAAATGTATGATGAGCAAAATATCAAAACTTTAGATAATGGCATGACCAGTGTTATTGATTTTTGATTTTGACCTAGGTTTTCATATGGCTTAACATCACATTGACTGTATAAACACATATTAATTAAAATTGTTCTATTACTTTGGTGTTATATATATAAAAAGACATCCTTTTGTTGGTGATCTGTTTAAAAAGTTGTTGAGAGACAGACAATTCAATACAACACAGTTGAAAAGATATTTACTATATTTTATGTATAGAACAGATGTATAGAACATCTGCTATGGATTGAATTCTTCCAAAATTATTACTTGGAAGCCCTAACCTCGGCACCTTAGAATATGACAGTGTTTGGAAATAGGGTCATTAAAAGGTGATAAAGCTAAAATGAAGCCCTTCTTGTAGGTCCTATTCCAATATGACTAATATCCTTATAAGTAGAGGAGATTAGGACATGGGGAGAGAGGCACGAGGGATGTGTGCACACAATGAAAGGGCCATGTGAGAACAGGGACAGGCCTGCCATCTGGAAGCCCAGAAGAGAGGCCTCGAAAGAAACCAAAACTGCCAGTGTCTTGATCTTGAACTTCCAGGTTCCAGAACTGTGAGAAAATAAAATTCTGTTATTTAAACAGTTATTATGACACCTCAAGCAAACTAATAAAATACCTGTTTGTGTGGTAAGGGGACTGGTCATGTTCCTTTCAGGAAGAGGTGATATTAGAACCTTTTTTTGAAAAGAGTAGTAACAGTCAGTAGGGGGAAAGTACAGGAAAGAGAATTCACCAAGTACACAAATATTTGAATGTTAGAATGAATGAATGAAATTTATGAATGCATTCCAGACAAAGAAAATCACACAGGCACATCTATTTGTATTTCATGGCATCACTCTGTTATTAAAGTCCACCAGATATCACCAATGAATTTATGATGAGAAATGCAAATATGGCATATGATAGATGTAATTAAATATAATTTTGTTTCAAAAATTCTCAATTAGGTAATGAGATCTTGTGGTTGCCCTTATACTGTGGGATTTTGCTATATAAGGAGGTCCCCATGGATGATTGTATGAAAATTGTCATATTTTATTCACATCCATTAATTAGTGCCTACCCCTGAAAGAAAAAGGAAGAAGATTCTTTTACAATTTGCACTTCTTTCTTAATACACTCTACCAACATATTCAATATTATGAATCCAGAGGGAGCATACAAACACTCTATCTCAAATATAAACCAAATCCCCAGAACACTGAAGATGGAGAAACGTTTTAATAGTGTTTATAAATCTGTTAAAAAAAAGCAGTTGGGAGATTCCTCACTATCTTGTCCCAACTAAAAAGAACACATTTTCAAGAAACAAGACATTCCAATATTAAAGAGTTCCATAGGATAAAGGCTTGGATGAATACTGTACTAAATGCAGATAAAGACATTACTACCTCATTAATTAAGTAGGTGAAAAAGTATAAATAAAATATTAGTTAATTGAGTCCAGCACTATGTAACTATAATATATCATTATGACCAAGTTAGATTTACATCAGGAATGCAAAGTTGGTTTAATACTAGAAATTTACTATGTAGATTTTGACATTGACAAAATAAGGAAGAAAACAATATGAACTTTCTTTCTTAAATGTTTATTATTTTTGAGAGAGAAAGAATATGATTGGGAGAAGTGCAGACAGAGAGGGGGACAGAGGATCTGAAGTAGGCTCAGCTCTGACAGCAGAGACCCAATGCAGGGCTTTAACCCACGAACCAGGGGATCATGGCCCAAACCAAAGTTGGCTGCTCAACCAACTGAACCACCCAGGTGTTCCAGAAAAGAATATGATCTTAATAAGTGTACAAAAAAATGCTAACTAAAATTCAGTATGCTTTTATAAGTTTTAAAAAGCATGGTAGAAATACAGGACAATTTATTCAGGTAATAAAGAATATCCACACAAAACAAAACTAGAAAAAAATCATTTTTGAAGGGTATATTTTTAAAGTTGTTCCTATTGGATGGAGAGAGACAAAAGATGCTGCTAGCACCAATTCTTCTCAAGGTAAAAGTAATATCGTTATAAGAAAGAAGAAACAAAACCATAATTATGTTTTATAGGACATGATTGCCTGAGTAGAAAACAATAAAAGTAATCCACAAATCTGTAATGAAAATATAATAAGAGTATTTTCTATTTGCAAAATCATTTTATAGATACCAGGAACACTTGTAAATATCACCAATTATCAGTTACAGTGTGATCAAAGACTAAAAGAAAAGTAAAATGGTAAATAAAATGCAAAATCTCTTGGAATAAATACATGTAAAAATGGTGTCATTAAAGAGGAAGTTACAAAAGTATCTTAAAAATGTACAGGGACTTACACAAATGAAGAGATGTATTTTATCATGGGCTAGAAAACTATCATGTAGATGCCAATTCTGTACAAATTAATTTATAGATTAAATGTAATTACAAAGAGTCCAAACATATATTTTTCTGTGTGTGTGTGTGTGTGTGTGTGTGTGCACATGTATGTACATAAGTGTCTGAGAGAGAGAGAAAGAAAGAGAGAGAGGGAGAGAGAGAGATCTCAGGATCATTCCAAAATTTAATGGAAGAATAAGAGCCAAGAAAATGTAAGACACTCTTGAAGAAGTAAAATATTAAACTTCTTTTTCCTGTCAGTAATCAAAACACAATATAGAACTTTAATAATTAAGACAGAATGAGGGGCGCCTGGGTTTCTCAGCCAGTTAAGCGGCCGACTTCAGCTCAGGTCATGATCTCGCAGTTTATGGGTTCCAGCCCCGCGTCGGGCTCTGTGCTGACCGTTCAGAGCCTGGAGCCTACTTCAGAGTCTGTGTCTCCTTCTCTCTCTGTCCCTCCCCTGCTCATGCTCTGTCCCTCTGTTTCTCAAAAATAAATAAACATTAAAAATTTTTTTGAAAAAAAATAAGACAGAATGATATCAGCATAGTGTCAGGAAAATAGACCAAAAATATAGAGCATAGGAATAATTTGATGTATGTATAAAAATTGCTGTATGACAGAATGGGTCTTGAATATTAGAGTGAAAATAATGCTAATCAATGCATTTGGCAACAAATATTTGCTATTCAAAGACATCCTTATGTTACACTATAAACAAAAATAAACTTCAAACAGATAAAAGAATTTAGTTGGAAGACTAACAAATGCTATAAAGAAGGAGTACAGAATTTTGTGGGTTTTTTTAATTTTTTTCTCATTTCTTTGGTTCTTTTGGGTCTTTTGTGGGGGGCTGGGGACAGGTGAAGGGAAAGGTTACATAAGTCATACAGAGCAACATATCTAAATTCAATAACAATATAATTAAAACATTTTCTCTTCCAAATAATCTCATAACATCAGTGAAGAGAGAAACTACAGAGAGATATATTTGCAATAAAATAGGCAACAAAGTACACTTGATTCTCATTATTTGTGCTAGCTATTTTCTATAAAGTCTTTCAAACACAGATTTAGCAAATTCTGAAGTTTTGCTCCTAGGGACAGTATGGGGTTAGGTTCCTATGGGCTTCTAATCACTACACTTTCATCAACCAATCAATATATAGCCTGTTTTATGTATGTTTCTGTTCAATGTCACCTTATTTAATATATATTTTTGATTCATTAACATTAACTCATGGTCAATAGCATAATAACTCATGGTTGACCCAAACTTATCTAACATACTTATTTTCTTTGTAAAGCACAGCACAGATCTCTTGCACTTAGAAACACTAGACAGCACTTTAGCACTGTGTTTGAAGGCTTTTTGAAACATCAACAAAAAACATCATAAAAGATTAAAATTGCACGAAACAGAGTAGAAACAAGAGGTTGGAGAATCACCTTGTTCTGTCTTAGCTGGGACAATGGTGTGCATCAGGCAACTCAATGTTTTTTTGCTTTTTCATGCCTGTCTTCAAATGACCATGAAAGCAACAGTAGTGTTGATTTTAGGATTACAAATTAATTTTAGCAACTAGGCAAGTTGAAAAATATAAATATATAAAATACAAAATCTATAAACAATGAAGAATAACTGGATTAGTATTTGGAATAAAGTATTCCCTCCAAATTAATATAAACCAGGAAAACAATTTATTGAAAATGAACACAAACATGCATGCAAATTTGATAGAAGGGGAAAGAAAAGAAAACATAAACTGTGGCCAATCTGGGGGCACCTGGGTGGCTCAGTTGGTTGAGCATTGGACTTAGGCTCAGGTCATGAGCTCATGGTTGCTGGGTTTGAGCCCTGTGTTGGGCTCTGTAGTGACAGCTTAGAGCCTAGAGCCTGCTTTGGATTCTGTGTCTCCCTTTCTCTCTCTCTGCCCCTCCCCCACTTGCACTCTGTCCCTCTGTCTCTCAAAAATAAAACAAACATTAAAAAATTTTTTAAAAATATGGCCAACCTCAGTAATGATCAAGGAAATGCTATTAACAGCATTAAAGCATTATTATATATACCTTCACAATGATTATATTTTAAATATTACATAGACTAATAATAACAATTTTGGTGAGAATGTGATACAATAGGAACTCAATAATATTGTACCACATTCTCACCAATAATCATTACATTATAACAAATTCTCACCAATAATTATATACATTGAAGTAACCACTTTCAAAACAATTTAATGTTTTATATAATGACATTGAATGTTCATTTTCTATACCAAACAACTCCAAATCAGGGTATATATATACCCATGAGACTAAGTGTCAAGTGTAACAACACTGAGATCAGTATTTTCATAATAGTGAAAATGTAGAAACATCCTAAATGTCCATCAACAATAGAACTGATAAGTAAATTATGCCATCCTCAAATGAGGAAATACAAGAAAATTTACAGCACTAATAATGAATGAGCTGACTCATCAACATAAGGGCGTTTACCTGAGTGAATTTCAAAAATATAATGCAGAGAGACCAGAGGAAGCACCAGAAGAATACATATAGTTTAATCCCATTAAGCAATTTTATAAAATAGATAAATTTAAACATATATTTGGGAACACATAATACAAAATTCAGATGGGAGTGATGGAATAAAATGTGAATAATACACAATTCCTATGGGGTAGTTTCATGCTGGTAACACTCTGTTTCTAACTTGTCTAGTGAGCCCATAGAAATAAAGGTATTCATTTTACTATTATTCTATGTTATAATATAAACTTCCTACTTCATGTGTACAATGTAAATCAAAATGAAAATGGAAAAAAAAGCAAACAATAAAGATGAAATTACCTGAGAAATAGAGATATGGCTCATTTCCTAAATTTGTGGAAAGTTCTAAGACTTGTGAATGTATCAAAAATAATTGGATCTGATTTAGATTAGCTCTGTATAGAAATTCAACAGTTCCTCATGAGAAGGGAAACTGCTTTGTGTTGTTGTTTTTTTTATTTCTAACAGAATGAACAATATTCTCAGTCACCTCCCCCAGAATGTTAAAATATGAAGAAAAAAATTGTTCCCTTTATTATTATCTGTCAAATGTTAAATAGAAAGAAATGGGTGTCAAGGAGAATAAAACACCAAATAAAACTTAGCTGTGTAAGTTCAGTCTAATTCCTGTTTCTTCATACTTTCCTCCCAGCTTGCTCTAAATATCTTCTAAGTTCCATTCTCTGCAAAATCTACTCATTTAGTATTAATTTAAAATCCTGCAGTCAGAGCAAGAAACAGAGGAAATATGTGTGCAACTTCAAAAGAATCAACTTGGTTGCCTCTTTGCTAAATAGTTTTTTAAATTGGTGTGTTCTTAACTGGGTTAACATGATAATTAAACAGGTGTTCATATGTAAAACTCAATACAACTCCAGTCAAATAATGAGTGCCCAATAAATAGTAAGTATCACTGGGTCTATAAAATTTCCTGAGAGAAAAATTATGTATATTTGTTTATATTATTACCTCTTTTCCGTAGACACCTTCTTTTATTAATCTGTTTTTACATTTCTCCAGGGCTGTTGCCCTAACTTCTACTTTCTAGCTTTCCCTACCAAGCGCTTAGCATTTTAGTGACTGGATAAGAAACATTAAATAGCTGGAATAACTTCCAATAAAACAATTTTAACCAGATTAGAAAGGACAAAATATTTGTGTAACAAATATATATCCAAAATACTTATTTTACTAAAGAACACTTAGAAATATAAGCAATATTTGTGATGTTTGTAAAATTCATATTTATACATAGTAATTGACTTAAAATGCATATAGGTTTTATAAAAAAACAACTATTTTTAGACCTAATTCTATTAGGAATGATATGAACAAAATGATTATAATTTTTAAAATGTAATTATACATAAGTATTCTAATGTGGAACAGCAGTTGTGGTAATGTCTTAATTGTTTCTGATAAATAATGGTGAGTAATGATTCAGGGGGCAACCTTAGATTATTTAGAGAACAAAAAAAAGCAATTTATTATTGTAATAAGGTTGATTCTTTGACTTACAAATATTCACTAATCTTGTGTTTCATTTACTTTACTTAAGCCCTTGAAATCCAGTGCTCCAATATAGGAAATAACATAGTCAACCTTACCCAGAGTGCCATCTAATGGCATTGTTGTCTCAATTTAAACCAATCTAAATATGCTGCTTTCCATAAATAATTTCAACTTGAAAGAACTATATCAAATATTAGATATTATTTGTTATTTGTAATTGGTTTTTCCAGTTTCTCTTTAAAGAAAGATGAAGTATAGCATCTATAATAAAGACAAGTAAAAAAAATATAAAGCAAAGGCAAAATAGTATATAGTAGAAAGTTGCAACAACACTAGGGATTTCTGTGACACTGCAAAAGTAAGTTGATTTGTATACACAAATCATGAATAAGTTGAGAGGCACAGAAGCAGAGTGAGTGATGGACAAACATTTTTGCGCAGTAATTCAAGAGGAAATATGAAAGAGAAAGTAAATACTCCTCTAAAACTCTAGTAGTCTTGTTTTTTATTTAGCCTTTATCATTAATTAACTATAAAACCTTGGGGAAATGATCAACCTGGCTTATCTGTGTACTTATGTGTACAATTACAATAATATTTTCCATAACCTATTTTGTGACTATTATAATGAAAGAATAAAAAAGGGAAACACTTTGCAAAACTTAAAATGTTATATGAATATAAGAGATTATGGTCAGATCAGAACAGAGTTTATAAGGAAGTAATGTTGATGCAGGTTGGTTGGCTCTGAGGACCCCCCAGAGGGAGCCCAGCAGGACCACCAAGAGGGTCTGTGGCTTTGCACAAGATAGGAATCAAACATGAACCAACAGGAAATGAGAGCAGAGTTTACTGAAGACAGAGACAGAGTACAAATACAGACAAAGAGTCTGGGAGATTCAGAAAGGAAAGGAGAGTGAGTCTTGTCTCTGTTTAGGGTGTGGAGTTTTTATTTAGGATTGTGGTCCAGTGTATGTGTCTTCTCAGGCATCCAGGAACTGGTTAAAACAAGTGTTAGGTGTCGTCCATAACTCATTTAGGCCTTGAAGCCAAGGGTCTTGGTGAGTCGGTGTTATGGAAAACTAACATGATGACTTCACCCAATCACTTCTTAGATGCTATCTATTGTGAGGGAAGACTCCAAATTAACCATTAACTCCTTGACTTTTATAAGGAGGACATACATATCTATATTATAAGGCAGAAGTGCAGATCCTACCAAGAAGAGAGGAAGCAAAAAAGCAGTCCTCCATGAGGTCCCTTCAGTGTCCTTATCTCAGTGTAGAAAGTAGAGTAATTAGCTGATTATATGACAGCCTTTAAACCATTTGTGTATATGTCAAGCCACAAGAAATTATGTTTTCATAACAGATATTTCCTGGGTTATAGTTACTTTTTTTGCATTTTTTGTATATTTATATGCTTAGCTTTATTATTGGTATGAAATACCTCCACAAATGTTGATAAGCTCCATTATTAATACCCATATCTTTAAAACTATCCTCATCTTCAGCATCACAACTTGCAATGACATCTCCTATAGATATCCAACTTTTGTTTGCTCTCTTATTTTTTATTCTCCATGAGGATTTATATGAGAAATCGAGCAATTATATCCTTTAATTCATGGCTGATTTGGAGGCATGGCTGAGCATGGTTCATTTTTAATGCTTTTAAATGGAAACAGTTGTGTATGTTCATCATTCCATTAAGTACTTATTTTCCTTCTGGGATCTCACTGATTCACTTAAATGAGGATTTGAACATTTTCACAGGCTTTAAACTAATTCAAACTAATAACATTGCTTCAAACTAATAAATCTAATCAAAAGACATCTTCACCTTCCACCTTTCAAAGTTCTAAGACTCAAGAGCTATTCTCAGTTTTCCAAAATTTTATACTTGACTCCTCAAAGTATTGATTCTTTCCTATCTTCCTGAGTGTACAAAGATCTCAGTCCACTAGCCTGAAGAAAAAAGTAGAAAAGGATTTTTACTGATGCTTAAAACAACTTTGGTTATATTCCTAACTGGATTTTAAATAAACTTTTAGGCATTTTAGCTTGTTAATTATTAAGTATTTTTGTTTTGTAAGTTTTGTCCCTATTTAATAAGGAATTGAAAATAAGGGACTATCCTCAGAGCATAAGTAAATATTGAACTGATATTTGGACACATATTCTAAGAGAGGATTTGTTTCTAATGAGGAGAAATGAAAACTGAAGAACAATTCAATACTCCTTTCCTAATTTTACAGGGGAGCTTATCACAACTAATAATGATCATGAAGATACTGAAGTGAAGCACAGGTTTTAAAGATTTTCTAAAATATAACTGGCAAAAAATAAGTCTACAATCTTACTCTTCTTTTAATCAATTATATATCAATTGTTTCATAGTTAGTAAAACCTAATATAAAATAACTCCTAAGAAATCAGTACAAAATTACAGAAAAAGCTATTCTCAGTAACAGGATAATGTTTCTGAGATTGAGAGGGAATAACAGATGGTAGCCAGCATGTAAAAATATGTAAACATTTTGAAAAGTATGTCTGTGAGAACAGAAATTACTTAGATAACATGAATTCTTATAGATATATATGTGTAAGGAAAATTTACAAGAAGTTTAAAAAAAAGAGTCCAGGATATAGTCATAGATACAGTTTTAAAATGAGACAAAATCAATTGAAATGAAGGTAATGAATGTACAGATTGAAGATCTGGCCTCATATAAGGTAGCTAAGACACAATGTTCAGCATACATAAATTCTGAGAACTCTACTTTTATGATGCGAGGTAATGGAAAGGCCACTGTTTTATGATGATTCATAGAACCTTTTACAATGATAAAGTGGAAGAGTGGTTTAACAATCCACCAATCTTTTCACTAAGGAATCAAAAAAGGAGAAATGACATGGAGGGGTCATCTGTTCCCTCTCTCTCACTACCTGGCAGGACCACACGTAAACTATTCCTGACAGGATTATTTGATTCTGAGAATGGAAGTAAAAAATATGTGACTTGATAAATATGAGGTAATCTCATCTGACTTTTGGAGAGAAAAATTTTTTCCTCCTTTACCTTTTCCAACTTTTAATGACAGAAAAAAATAAACATTATAACCAAAAGTGTAATGAAATATAATTCAAAAATGAAGAGAGACATAAAAAACCTCTACCTAATTTACATAAACTTATTGTTTGAATAAATAAAGGCTATGAAGATCTACATCACACAGTCAACCAGGTATCATTTGAAAAAATATCAGAGCATCATAAAATAATATATAACCTATTCCAATTGTTCCTCAAAATAAAATTCTGTATCAGGAGACTGAGAAATAAGCTAAAGAATTAAATAATTCAATATATTGGCAAATCAAATTTAACATGCAAATATTCAAAAATATATTGTATAGAAGAAAAGTAATTATCTCAGAGTCAGGAGGTCTAAAATACTGTAGAGGCTCTACTAAGTAGGTGATTGGCATTGTATACATCAATTCCTTTTGTTGGATTAGACTTCTCAGTAAATAAGCAGAATACATTTGTTTTTGTTTAAGACCCAATATGATATGATTTGTGGACATATAAAAGACTTTTAGAAATAAATTAGAATGATCAAAATTTTACTAAATAATCAGAAAAGTGTTCACAGGGTAAATCCAAGTGTGTGTGTGTGTGTGTGTGTGTGTATGTGTTTAACTTTTTGGAGTCTGTGAAGTGGATTAATAAATATTAGGTATCTTCTCAACCTGAGTTTTGAATCAGAATATAGATAATAAATATCATATTCAACATTTAATTACATGTGATTTAATATATTTACACTTTACACACACACACACACACACACACACAAATTCAATGATCTGAGATCAAACAACCCATTAACAAAATTGGCAAGATATTTGAACAAAAGCTTAACTTAGGAAGATATACATATAGAATATAAGTATATGGATCTCAATGTCTTTATTCTTTAATTAAATGAAAATTAATACCATAATGACACAGCTCTATACACCTATGAGAATAGCTACAATCAAAAGCCTTTTCAAATAAAAAAGGCCTTTCATATCAAGTATAAGGGGGTATGAATAATGTTATTACAACTTGGGGACTTTAAAAACAATAAGCACACAGAAATATATGTTTAATAAGTATTTTTAGAAAGTTAAAGACAACACAAAAATAGAATATAGCCATTCTACTCCTAAGCATTTATTCAAGGGAAAGTATCTGTCTATACTAGGATTTGTACAAAAATTTTCATAGCAGCTTTATTTGGAATAGTCCCAAACTGAAAATGACCCAAATTCCACCAACAGGTAAATGGATCAACTGATATTGCTAACTTTGTATAGTGACAAATGGCAACTACTTACAATGGTGAATATTTCATAATGCATATAAATGTCAAATCACTATATTGCACACCTAAAGCTAATGTCATACTGTAGGTCAACCATGCTTCAACGCAACAACAAAATTGTGGTATATCTGCAAATGATTCATACCATACGTTGAAAAAAAATAGACCTGCTCTGCACTCAGGATGGATGGATGTCAAAATAATTGTGTTCAGTGAAAGAGACGAGACAAAACTAATACATGTTAAAAGATCTCACTTATATAAAACTCCCAGAAAATGCAAACTAACCTTTAGTGACAGAAAGCAAATTGGTGGTTTCCTGAGAACTTGAGGGTCAAGTGGGAGGGGTAAAAGAGAAGGATTACATAAGGAAGTTGAAGGGATCTTTAATATATTTATTATATAGATTGAAGTTATAGTCCCAAAAGTATATAATTATGTGAAAACATAAAACTGTACACTTTAATAATGTGCAGTTTATGTGTTTCAATTATATCCCAATAAAGCAGTTTAAAAAAATGAAATGGCATTGTGATCTTGAAGGTTCTTACACTTGAAAGAACTGATTGGCTGTCCCTAGTTAAGAACCACTATGCATTAATACCTTCAGAATAAACTACTTACATTTATAATATGCTTTGTACTTTATTAATTACTCTGAATGATAGATAATAAATAATTGTATAATTATTTTATTAATGCCAACAAAATCCCTCTGAGTTTGATATTATCTTGATTTTATAGATGAGAAAACAGGCTTAGAGAGTTTCAGTTATTTACCTGAGACTGCAGCATTTAAAGATTGGCATTAAGTTTCTACATCTGACTGTCAGATAAAAACCCTGTTCCTGCTATCATACTTGCCTATTCTTTAATGTAATGACTTACATGAAGGCCATTGCCTTAAAATCCCCTTTGAATGTCTACAACATCCTTTATGCTAGCTGGTTTAAATCATCAACCATACCTTATTTCATTTTTATACATCCACAGCACTGGGCACAATGCCATACACAAAGGAAATGCATATTGTATTAAACTTAGTAATTAGATTTTTTAATCTTCTGCAATCTCTACCAGTTGCTTGTGTCATTGGCCTTTACTTAAGAAATATAGAATTTCAAATCCATTAAGCCTAGTGTTTTAAATCTCAAAGAGTTCAGTATGAACAAACAAGCAAGTGACTAGATTTCCCTTTTTTATTTTCATCTCTCCCCTCCCAGTATGTGTGATCAGTTTGGAAAACATACAATTACTGGAGATTAGTACACTTACTGTTTTCAGCAAGTTTCTATGTACATATTTTTTCTTAATATGATGTTTTTCCATCTTTGGTCAGAATTGGTGTCACTATACAAAGGCTTATTAAATCATGTTAATGCTATCAACACTGTGATGATTTATAAATAAGGTAGTCTAGGACTTTTGAAGGACCTAGCCTGACTCATGGGAATTCATCACAGGTAGTAAAAAATTCATCCAATTTCACTAATTAGGAGTTTGGCCATTTTGTGGATATACTGCCAGGTTTTGAAGCAGATTTCCTTCATCACGTTCTTTCACAGTTTACCATTAGGCGCTAAGGTACCAAAAATTGTAACATATTTCATTATGGAATTCAATATCCCCCCAACTTTATTGAGGAATGACTGACAAATATAATTATATATATTTAAAGTATACAACATGATAATTTAATTTATACATTGTGGAATGATTAACAAGATCAAGATAATTAAAACATTCCTAACCAGACGCAGTTAACTTTTTTTTGTGGTCTCAGTAGTTTTGAAGTGTATAATACCATATGATTAACTTATGCTGTACATTACATTCCAAGAATTTACTCCAACTGAAAGTTTGTACCCTTTGACCTACATTTCCCCATACCCCTCTCCTCAGCCCCTGGCAAACACCATTCTATTCTCTGGTTCTATAAAACTGGTATTTTTTTTTTTAAGATTGTGCCTAGGAGTAATACCATATAGTATTCGTTTTTCCTGGCTTACTACACTAGTATAATGCCCTCCAGCTCCATCCATGTTGCCACAAGTGGCAGGATTTTCTCCTTTTTATTAATGGCTGAATAATATTCCATTGTGTATATGTATATGTATGGTTTCAGATCTTACAGTTAAGTCTTTAATCCATTTGAGTTAATTTTTGTGAGTAGTATAGGATAGGGGTCCAGTTTCATTGTTTTTCATGTAGATATCCAGCTGGCCCAGCACTATTTATTCATGAGACTATGCTTTCTACATTTTGTGTTCTTGGTGCCCTTGTTACAAATTAGTTGATCATAGGGGCACCTGGGTAGCTCAGTCGGATAGCGGTGCGACTTCAGCTCAGGTCATGATCTTGCAGTTCATGGGTTCGAGCCTCACGTTGGGTCTTTGCTGACAGCTAGCTCAGAGCCTGGAGGCTGTCTTTGGATTCTGTGTCTCCCTCTCTCTCTCTGACCCTCCCTTGCTCATGCTGTCTCTCTCTCTCTGTCTTTCTCTCTCTCAAAAATAAATAAAACATTTAAAAAATTTATTTTATTTTTTTTTAATTAAACTTTATAGTTTATTGTCAGGTTGGTTTCCATATA
>CM053569.1:22992049-23027958 GCA_028646485.1 Cryptoprocta ferox | reverse complement strand
AAACAAATGAAAATGAAAATACAACAATCCAAACTCTCTGGGATGCAGCAAAGGCAGTCCTAAGAGGAAAGTATATTGCAATCCAGGCCTATTTCAACAAACTAGAAAAAGCGCAAATGGAAAATCTAACTGAGCGCCTAAAGGAACTAGAAGGGGAGCAGCAAGAGAACCCCAAACCCAGCAGAAGAAGAGAAATAATCAAGATCAGGGCAGAAATAAATAATATCGAATCCAAAAAATTTATTTTAAAAAATTAAAAAAAATTAGTTGATCATATATGTGATATCTTTGGACAGTATGGACATTTTCATAATATGAATTCTTCCACCAAAACAGTAAAATACTTAGGAATAAATTTAGTCAAGGAGGTGAAAGAACTATACATCGAAAACTATAATTCACTAGTGAAAGATCTGAAGAAGACACAAATAAATGGAAAGATATCCCATGTTCTTAGATAATATTCTTTCTTAGTATGTGAAGATCTAAGGCACCCAGAACCACATATCAATTCTTTAGGCATTTAGTGGATCTAATGTTTTGTGAAGTTTGTAGAGTTGTAAGTAAAAATGGAGGAAGGACATAGATTTTTTTCAATGGCATACAGTTTCTGGATGAATGTACCAAAGAGCAAACAGTAGAAAAAAAAATCTGAGGTAATAATACTCAGATTCTTAAGAGCTTTAGTAACTTGGACTTTGGAATCATGTAAAAAGTGAAAAAAATACAGAGTATTGGCTCTATGTACATATGAATATAAAATTTTGTGATTATTATATTAGGTGCTTCCTCTTTGAATGAGCACAGAAATTTATAAATATATGCATATACACATTCATGATATATATATTTTGATATACATATATATTTGAAAAATAATAATTTAAGTTATATATGAGTTATTTTATGAAGAAATAATAAACTTAACATTTACATGTCTAATATTGGGTGGTTCTAAGAGGAAAATTTGAATTATCTTATAAAAGATAGGAAAATAGAAGAAAGAGTACTGAAAGTTATGTTACCATATGTCAAAGGAGTGACAGGGCTCTTATAACCCACAGATAAAAAATGACAACAGCCTACTCTCTAATGTTTTATCATGATAAAATCAATACACTGCAGTCCCAGTGAAAGCTTTATGTTTTTTCCTCAATTAAAAGCATTGTTGAGCATACACCACAATTCACCATATAGACGAATTCTGTGAGAGAGACAGACTCTCTAGATGATATATTCCTGGATTTCTTTTAAACTTTATATTCTTTTGTGAAGCTTTTTTTAAAGTAGTGAGTTTTGTAGAATCACTTAGAATGATACTTCTAATACAGGACTACAGAATAAAGAATTTAAGGGGTGCCTGGGTGGCTCAGTCAGTTAAGCATTCGACTTCTGCTCAGGTCATAATCTCTAGGTCTGTGAGTTAGAGCCCCATGTTGGGCTCTGTGCTGACAGCTCAGAGCCTGGGGCTGCTTTGGATTCTGTGTCTCCCTCTCTCCTTGTCTCTCCCCCTTTTGTGCTTTTTCTCTCAAAAATAAATAAATATTTAAAAAATTAAAATTCTGATGGGGCTATACTTTCTTAGCATTTGTGATTAAATTATATATGTATATATGTACATATGTGTGTATGTATATATATATACACATATATATGGTGATATATTTACTTTCAAGGGTTAAATAGTATGAAAAACAAAATTTAACGATCTATGGCTTTTAGTGGATTTACTTCTTTTGTATTAAACTTTGTGAAAAATAGGCTTTATATCTTATGCCTCTCCATCATAGTCAATATTTCAAATGATTTCAATTATGTTTCCATGGAATAATGGCGTCAGATCTTTTATTTACTCTAATTATGAATTACAGTCCTTTTGAAACAAAATACAAGGCATAAAAAGGATCATAAACTATAATCCAGGAATGACAGATAAGCAATAACACATCACCAAATAAGATGTTTGATTTCAAGCTAGTCTAAAGATTGTGGGTCTCTAGATTTAAATAAGGATACAATCACTATCTAAAACTTACCAGAAATTTTGCCTGACACACACTGGAATTTGAGAGACCAAAATAGAAGGCCCACTATGGTCCCAAGGTTATGGTTTTCATAGTCTTCTTATATTATGAAATACATAATACTTCTTATACTATGAAATACTTATACATAATAGTATTTAAAGTGTTACATATGCATTTAGTAAAGTTTGATTCAGTGACAAGCTAATTTGATAAAAATATGATTTTGTTAGAAAGACTATTTCATAACCTTTCTGTGTAGTGCATGACAAGCTAATTTGATAAAAATATGATTTTGTTAGAAAGACTATTTCATAACCTTTCTGTGTAGTGCAATAATGTTGGAAGACTTTGTATAATGCATTTTGGTTTGCTCAAATTTTCCTGATTCACAATAAAGTTAATTACATCTTCCAACCATATGGAATTGATGTAACCTGTTTTATTTTCAACACTTGAATTGTTAGCGTGTCTTTTTCTCGGGGTGGAGGGAGGTGAGGTCATTGTAAAATTGGAAACCTAAATAGCAAAAGTAAACTGTTAAAAGCACATTTGAAGCTGTTTCAGGCTACTGATAGTTGTCATCATGTAGAAGTAATTGTAATATAAAGTTAATTATGTTATCGTAGCTGAACAGTAACTCCTGTTTCTTTAAAAGTCAAGGAGGAAAGAGAAATGCAATGCTTTTGGAAATGTGGTACCTCTTCAAACAGCTTCAAACTGAAGCTTCAAACTTAAGCGCTTCAATTTGAGCTTCAGTTTTTATGTAATTGAGGATCTAATTCCATTCTATATTTTCAATAAAGCACCATCCATTTTCTAATTTTTGCCATTTGTTTCTGCTCAAAATTGCTGCTTAAATGAAGGAAAGATTTGGGGTCGGCAGAGAATCATCAATAACATGACAGTTTGCATGGGTTTATACAGTAGGCTCCCATCATAATATGAGAAGTCTATACTAACTCTTAATAACAATCTGTGATGTTTTAATGCAAGTAAATCAACAGCAGCACATCTCCAAAGTGGTTAAAGAACATTTTAAGTAGAGCCCTGTCATCAGTCCCCTGTTCTGTCTATGGGTTAAATGTGAGGCTAAATTTAGATATAGTCTCAGATGGTTTTGATTAAAATTACCTTACTCTTCCACACAAATAGAAAAGTCAAGGTGGAAGAAAATTTGGCAATATTTTCCAGAATATTTTTCATAAGTATCAACTCTTTTGGGATTATGATAACTCTCTACAACTCTTTTTTTTTTCAAGTCTTTCAAGTCTATAGGGAACTAAGAAATGGACATATATTAGGCTCTTTTAGAGTTGAAAGATGCATACAATCTGGTTACTAATGATGATCCTGTTAATTTTATCATATTAACATTGATAACTAAAAAATGTAATGAGGCATTGGTGGCAAAAGATAATACAGTTTCTGGCTAATGAAAAGGAACTTTGTTTAAACCATAAAAATTACTAATTGAAAAGTGAAGTTTTCAGTAATTTATACCTGCTTGCTCTTGGTATAATCAAAGTTGCTTCCTTTTTACAATTAAATTATATTTAAATATCATGAAACTTAAATTAGTCAAACAGTATATTTCATTCTCCTCTACAACACCTCATTCCTGAAAAGCAATAAATAAAGATAAAATAAATACCTAAATCAAGTCTTCATCAGTCACGTTGAAACTTGAAAATAATAAAAAAATAGAGCTCTAATTTTTGTTCTAGGACTTCCCATAAATCTTAGCAATCATAATAGTTTACTTGAAATATATTTTGAGTAAAAAAAATTATAAAAATGTGTGTGAAAAATAATTTCCTTTATACAGAAGTAAAATCTAGAAAGTATTTTTAATTCCTTTGTGACTAAGAGCAATCTGATTCCATAAGAAACAAAATTCTAATTTCTTATAAAGCGCATGCACACACACACACACACACACGCATCTTTGTGGTCAATAAATAAAAACTCGGTGACTAGTCTGAGAAATTTTATTGTATTTTTCTCTGTCTTCCTTCAACTTTAGACCTTTTTTTAAAGTTTACCTATTTATTTTGAGAGAAACAGACAGTACATTTGAGGTAAGGGCATAGAGAGAGGGAGAGAGGGAGAATCCCAAGCAGGCTCCATGCTGCCAGCACAGAGCCTGACATGGGGCTCTACCCCGTGAAACTGCAAGATCATGACCTGGGCCAAAACCAAGAGTCAGAAGCTTAACCAACTGAGCCACCCAAGCACCCCAACTTTAGGTCTTTTTTTTTTTTTTTTTTTTAAAAAGGTGATTTCACATTCTAAGACTATTTCTTAAGGAATAGAGATTTTATTAAAACTTAAGAGATGGGCAAAAGACATGAATAGACACTTTTGTAAAGAAGACATCCAGATGGCCACAGACACATGAAAAAATGCTCAACATCACTCATAATCAAGGAAATATGAATCAAAACCATAATGAGATACCACCTCACACCTGTCAGAATGACTAAAATTAACTCAGGCAACAACAGATGTTGGCAAGGATGTGGAGGAAGGGGAACTCTCTTGTACTGTTGGTGGGAATGCAATCTGATGCAGCCAAGCTGGAAAAAGTACAGAGGTTTCTCAAAAAATTAAAAGTAGAACTAACTTATGACCCAGCAATTGTACCATTAGATATTTATCCAAAGGATATAGAGTCCTGATTTGAAGGGACACATGCACTCCAATGTTTATAGAAGCACAACAGCAATAGCCAAATTATGGTAAGAGCCCAAATGTCCATCAACCAATGAATGGATAAAGAAGATGTGCTATCTGTATGCAAAGGAATATTACTCAGCAATCAAAAAGAATGGAATCTTGCCATTTGCAACAACGTGGATGGAAGTAGAATATATTATGCTAAGTAAAATAAGTCAGTCAGAGAAAGACAAATATCATAAGATTTCACTCATATTTGGAATTTAGGAAACAAAACAGATGAACATAAGGGAAGGGAAGTAAAAATAAGATAAAAGCAGAGAAAGAGACAAACCATAAAAGACTCTTAAATACAGAGAACAAACTGAGGGTTGCTGCCAGGGTGTTGGGGGGGATGGGCTAAAGGGTTGAGGGGCATTAAGGAGGACACTTGTTGGGATAAGCACTGGATGTTATATGTAAGTGATGAATCACTAAATTCTATTCCTGAAGTCATTATTACACTATATGTTAACTAAATTGAATTTAAATTTTAAAAAAATAATAAAAAAAACTTAAGAGACTGTTACCAAATATTACCAAATAATTATAATTGTCTATTAGTTATAATTGTCATTTTTTTTCTTTTTTTACCTGAATAATTTAGCTTTGGGTCTGTAAGTGTTCTGTTCTAGCATTTTTTGACCATGTGTACCCAGTTCTATACATTTATAATTTTTAGCCATTTTTAAAGTCACAGGAAGCCTGAAAAAGAACATTATTGCCATTTAAAAGAATATTTGAACATCTAGAATACAGAGGTTCATTTTAAAGTTTCAATAATCAGATGTGAATATAAGAAAAATATAATTGAATTAAATGATTTTCATTTTTTTTCAATAAAGTCACCTATTTACCACTAGTTCTTTATAAGCTGATTTATTTTTCCAATTTCTAAGTGCTTTTAAAATTAGAATTTTTATTCAGAATCTTTATTTGGGAAGCTGAACGCAAAATTCTGTCAAATTGTCCAAATTTTAAGTTGGAATGATGCAAACTTTAAATTGTGTATTTTATGAAATGCTTGATGTATCTATTATTTAAGAGATAGATTTTGATTAGAAACCTTATTTTTAAAAATTTAAAAAAGCTGAGTTAGCTTCTGGATCCATTATCTAATTATGGCTAGTGATTCACTTTTTCATAAGTATTTGTGCAAGTATATGTGTGTATGTATGTGTGTGTATTCATATATATATATATATATGTATGTATCTGTGAATAAATTAATATATAATACATGTACTTATACTCAAATACTAAAAAAGGTTATAGAATACCAATTTTATATTCTTGTGTAAGCTTACTTGATTTTATATCTTTATTATATTTTATATGGATACTTAGAATGGAAATAAAAGTATGCTATATTTTAGATCCTGGGCAGATATGTCAAAGAGGTACAGAAGTCAACTAGAGGACAACCAATGACCAAAACTATACAGTTTAAGAAGGCCAAGCAGTATTGGATAATAATCCAAAGTATAAAATAAATTCCTATGAGTCCACACAGCTATTGATAAACAAAGGGAGAGAATAAGCAAATCTCCCATACAAAAGAATTTATTGAAGTACTCTGCCCTCAAGAAGGTGGAGCATAACTGCACAATTCTTACATGTGGGTTGTGCATAGTCACTTAGTTTCAAATAAGTGAAAGAAGTAAAATAGTGTAAATATATGGTGGATAATACTGACAACACTGTCTCAGCTGGGTAATCAAGGTGAACACCAATACAGATATGCTATGTTGATATTATGTGCCCTTGATATAATGTGATGATAATATCACTTTACCATTGTAGTCAATCTTCTTCCTCCAAACCCATAACTTCAGTATAATCTTGATAAAAAATACTGGACACATCCAAATTGTAAGTCATACCCAACCAATAATCCTAAAAATCATCAAGGTCATCTGAGAAAATGTCATAGCCAATAATCTAAGGGGACATGAAGTCTAGTAAAATGTATCTTAGATGGGATCCTGGAAGAAAACAAGGACATTAGCTACGAACTAATGAAATCTGAATAAGATATGGGCTTTACTTAATAATAACATATCAGTATTGATTCATTACCTGTGACAAATGTACCACACTAATATGTAAGTGCTAGAATTAAGAAGAGAAAAAATGTCAGTCATGCAACATTCATGACTTTCCTCACAAAGATAACATATATTTAAAGCATGTATTTTGCAGAAAGAATTTTTAAATTTCTATTAAGAGAATATTACTTTCCCATCTAATTCCATGAAAACGTGTTCTTTTAACTAGATTTTTGACTATGGTAGGAAAAGCCATTATAGCATGAAATAGAGGCAAGACAATATATGACAATTTATAATGGGCCACTCAAAATCTAGACTCTCAAAATATTTTTTATCATTCTATTTTGTTTTTGAGCTAAATTATTTCCACTTTGAAAGAGTTAAATGAGGTACTTTTTTCATATGGATATTATTAGAGATAAGACAGTGTTTACTTTTGATCTGGTTTAGGATATGAATGATCTCAATTGATAAACAGATGAAGACAAAAGAATTTAAGACACAAGTTGATAATCTCCTACTTTCCACATTAGCCCAAGAGGAATGGAACAAAAATACTTTTATATTGGCCCTTTTAAAATGTAAAAATGCAAACTTTTTTTTAATATCTAAAGTATAAATGTAGTAGGAAGCACGTCTACCATCTTAATCCAATACACAATTATACCTAGTTCATCCTTATGGTTCTATAGCAATAGTCCCAGAAATCTACATATTTCTTTTTATCTTATAAACTTATTTCTTGCCTGTGTTACTTTTACCTCCCACATTTAACTATAAATATTTTCTGCTTTACTCATAAAGTCTCCAAAACATGTTCTTTTGGATATTTTGTTTTTGTGTTTGTATGGAGTCCTCTTCTTAACTTTCAAATATTTACATGTAATTTTTGCAATACAGTTTTCAGAAAATACTCGTGAAATTTAAGAAGTGCTTACTCCCACTCACTGTGCAGCTATGTGCTGCAGGCCAAACATAATTAAAATTATTGCAGTCATCTGAACACTAGACTCTTTTCTAACAAATTAGCATTAAAATGCCAGAAAAAAAATGAGCCAAGCTGACACTGCTAGATAAAAAACATTGGTAAGCTTTCTTTATTTCTGCCTTTGCAAGACCCTTTCAATTCTGAACTCCCAATAGTTCATTTATCCATGTCTGTACAGAAACATTGACAAATTAGATTGGACCATAAAATTCAGGTATTTTTTTTGTTATTTTTTTCTAATTCACACACTTGTATAAATTCTTAATTTTCAAGCTAACATTTTTAATTTTATAGATTTTTAAATTTTTTCTTAAAGCATTTTATGAGGATGGTACTTGGGCTTATTTAATCATTTGGCATATTTTTATTAAATTCAGATAATATGACAGGTAGAGTACAAAGTGTTAAGAATATAAAACACAGAAAACCTACTCCTGCATGGCAAGGAGCTCCCAATCAAGTGGGACAGAGAGAACCAAGTAGATAATTAGTGTACAATGTGACACTTCAATAACTAACTGAAAAACAAGCACCATGCTTGCAGTTCTTCTCTACACCTTTGCTCTGTCTACTCCCTGATATATTTTTTACTTCTTGAAACTTTATCTTTTCTAAAATTATAGACATTGTCTGACTCAAAGAATAAATAGTAATAACAATCAGGACAGGGAGATCACCAGATAGAGATTTTCATGAAATGATGAATTCCAAGTGCGATCTTCATCAATCTTAATTTCAAAAATTAGGGCTTCCAATTCTGTTTTCCTGGATCCTTAGTAGGGCTTTAGGAACAGTGCTTCTGATTCAGGGTAGATGTTCTCAAGGTATATTTCAGTCTTGTTTATTCACTACTGGACCCTATTCCAATGGCCTCATTTTAACTTAATCACTTCTTTAAAGGCCTTTTCTCCAAATACCATTTCCTTTTGAGGTACTGGGGATTGGGACTTCAATATATGAATTTTGAAGGAATGCAAGTCAGTCCATAAAATCCTTATGTAGAGCTTCAAATCCCAAATCAGCTGTATAATGCCTATAAGGTCTTAGAAAATGTATTTAAACTTAGGGCTATAATAATTTCCTCATCTATAAAATAATAATACTTATTTCATTGATATGATTTGAGGATTAAATTAGTTAATATATGCAAAGTTCTTAAAAAGATGCCTAAAATATAATGAATACTTTAGAAGGAATAGCTGTATATCATTGAACATGATCTGTGAAATAGAGCATTCCATCATATAATTATTACATTATAAAGGTGTGTGTTCAAAGTATTTAATATTATTTTTGTCTAGCATATGACAGGTACTTAATAATGATTCCCTTTCTTTTTTTCTCACTGATTAGGTGTCTACAGGTCTATGATTTAATTTGTACTGAGGCATCGGTTTTTATTTCTTTCTATATCTGTCTTACTAAATTATGAGGTTTCTGATATTATGTTTTACATTCTTTTATTTCTAATTGTTAGCATAGATCTTGCACATAGTACTAGAATTAATAACAATTATAATAGATGAAGTTTCAGTGTATGAAAATAGGCCATACACTATGCTAATCATTTAAGATGGATTAGTTCAATAATAGAATGATTGTATAAGGTAAATATGAATATTTCCCCAAATATGTTTATGGACTTTAAAGGGTACAATCTTGAAGAATAAAACTAAATTTCAAAATCAAGCAATTTGATTCCATATTCTGTGTTCTTAGCTACTACAATATTAAATAAGCTCCATACATGTTGGATTACTAAAATAAGTTAAAAATCGTCACATATAGAAAACTAAGAGGTGTGCTAGTCGTAGGTAATGATATCAAGGTGCCTTATAAGATAAAGCATAATGAAATTTTTGTTCTCAAAATTCAAGAAGATGAGAAATAACGGAAAATTCAGCCAATCAGACATCTTTCACTCTTTCCAAGTGTAGTTTGGTTATCACGACTACATTAAACATTAAAAATAAAAACTCCACTTTGTTGGAGAGAAGTATTTACATCAATCAGTTAAGTGGATAGATATATATTACGTGTGTGTGTGTGATGTAATTTCAAAATACATGTATTTTGAATTAAATAAGAATTATTTACATTGATCATAGCTGCTCCAAATTTTAATACGGAGAATTCATTTATGCATTTAATATGTATTTATATATATTTAGTGATATATATACATCATATATATATGGTGGTATTAATTAGTAACACAAAATTATATTTAGAGTGATTATTAGATGAATTCTTAAAAGGCACCCTACCCAATTACAGTAAATATAACATAAAATCTTTCAAGTTGTTAAATCTAAAGTCAATACCCAGTGATCATCCTAATTGACCCATGGACCACATCAAATACAGCTGATTACTCTATCTCAATGACATACTTTCATCCTTTGGCTTCCAGGAAACCAACTCGTCCTGATTTTCTTTCTACTTCATTTGTTGCTCTTTTGATCATTTCTGTTTTCCTATTTAAAAACTGCTAATTTTAGAGACCTTGATCTTTTTACTACTGCCCTTTGAACAGTCATACTTTTGGTGATCTCCAATATTATGATTTTAACAACAAACACTTCATATTTCCCATGAAAGTACTATCTTGAATTCTAGGCTCAGATAATAATTTAAGTTATAAAATATTATTTCTGATTTTTTCTCCCAAAATATGTCCTATACTTCACTTTCAGTTACTATCTCAGTAAACTGTAACTCCTTCCTTGTAGTTATTCAAGGCAAAGAATTTAGAGTCATTCTTTTCACTTATGCCTCACATATATTTGTTCATGTTAAGTTTTGACAGTATAATTAAAATCTGACCACAAGTTTTTCACTACCACTGTTACCATCCATGTCAGAGTCACTATATCAGTTAGTTACTGTTAGTAAATCACCAAACACAAAATTTCAGTAGAATACACAATAAACGCTTATTCTTACAAATCTGCTGGTCAGTTGGTGTGATTCTGCTCCAGACTGTGGTGGCTGGGCATTGATGATCAAGTAAGGCTTAGCTCAGGGGCTCAGCACCATGTGTCCCTCACCTTCCTTCTGAGACCTGTGCATTAGCTGAGGCATATTCTTTTAATAGAGATTGCAGAAGCACAAGAGAGCAAAGTTCTCTTACAAGATCTCTTAAGTCTTAGGATCAGAACTGGCTAAGCCCCATTTCAAGAAGTGATACAATACATTCCATTTATGATGATGTTGCAAAAGCTTTGATATAGGGAGGAATAAAGTTATTTTGGCTACACATTCAGTTGATCAGAACAGTGAAAGAAAAGTCACATCCCTGTATCAATGACCAATATATCTAAAGGAGAATTTTTACTAGCTAGTTTTGGATGGTTTATTCAACTCTAAAATAATCAGTATTACTAGCAGGATGGGACAAATCTGCTGGATCAGCCCTTGGCCACAGACCGAATCCAGTGTTGAAGAAAGGGTAGGATCAGCCAAAACCCCCCAAATGAAATATGTTACATAGAGGAAGGAAGATTTCTTATACTACAAAGTGGAAAGAAACTTGGTTTTCTTAGGAAACCTCTTCTGTGAGTATACAAAAACAATGGGATGAGCATAATTCAAGTTCAGAAATATGCTGATGAAGATGTCAATAGTTTCCTTTGTTGTTTCTCTCAATAAATCTGTAGAAAATGAAATTTATTAATTTATAAATATCAGTGTGCATTTATGTTGTCATTTTAATCATACATATGTAATTTCTTCAATTTCCTTCATTTAACTTATTCCTAGAAAAGAATATGATCACTACAAACTAACTTTTGTGTTTTCATGGTTTTAAAAAACTATTGTCCTCTGCATTTAAAAAAATTAGTGCCTCATATATTTATCTTTAAATTCTTGACACTTAGTTTAGGTACTTATTTTAAACCTCAAGTTTAAAAGCCTTGTACTTCTATTAGCTCACACTAGTTCTAGGAATATTTTCTAGAGATTTAAATGGCAATTCTCTTCTGAAAGAAGAATAAGACTGCTTTATTATTGTTTTTATTCAAATGGCTTCTATACCATTTTGGCGAACATACTGCCGACAGTCTTCATTTTCAACTCATTATCAGTTTTACACAGCCCAGCATGTCAGAGCCTAGTGACTGTTTTATAAAGATGTGGCTCTTTTCTTAAGAAGAAATGATAATTATAAATTCTTACAATGTAAAGGGCTCCATAATCACTTTATTCCTGGTGTAACATTAATAGAGTTTGTTTAATAAATCAGGTTTATTGGCCATTAGAAACCCACGATGCTGGATTGCATTAGAGTTGCAGCCATATCTGTGTGGTGCAGTTTTACCCCTCGATGGTTGCCAATTGCAAAGACATAAATAAAGATTAGGTAACAACAAAACCTGGAACGTATGCCCATTGCTTTAAAATTATAATTTTATTACCATTGAATCAGCAATTTTTTGGCATGTTATTCGTGGCAAGGAAAAATCCAATGGTTTCCAAAATATAAAACTTATATATGATAAACTATTTATGATTATAGTTTGTTTTAGAGAGATAGTTTGAGTTAGAAAGGTATAATGTTACTCAGTTCTGGTCATTATGAAAATGATGTGATTATAATCATTTTACTGAGTGTGGCATGGTTACAGAAGACCACAAAATATATCATGTCTTCTCTACACCAGCAATGAGATGACTTGGAAAGGGTTTCAATAAAGGTGGCTTGAATTCATAAGTCAAATTCAGATTAGAGTAGTCCATTAGGTATTTATCTTTATATCTGCTCTGGAGGAAATACCACTTCCTGTTGGAACACTCTTCCCCACCAGGCTTGGGAATGCTTACCACTCCTGGGACATAGAGTTACCATAGGCCTTTCAAAATCTCAATAACAAACATTGTTGTATTGGGGTTTTTTGGTTTTTGTTTTTGGGGTTTTTTTTGGATTTTTAAAAATTTATGCATTGCTTTTCACTGAAAAGCATGAGAGTTTGGAAAATGAATTGGAACCCTACTTTTTCTACACTAAATTAATGAAAGTGACAAATTCAGACACACACACACACACACACACACACACACACACACCAAGGTGGAAAAAGATTCTTCTTTCATGTCTGTGGAATTTTCACAAAAGTAATGACACCTAGGCAACATTTGACATGGATGAATGCTACAAATACACTCTGTTTTGTATCCTCCACACTTTATTTCACGAACCATATAATATTTCTTTGGCATCAATTCAGTGTCAGGCACATTAATCTTGTTTAGTACCAATAACTATTAGTTCGTTCATTTTAGTATTTGCCACAGAAACAATAGGTGATGCTGACATTTAAAGTTTCTGTCTCATGATGTGCCAGCGCACAGACATTTCACTGACTGTGAAATGGAAGGAGACAATATTAATGCCTCTGGTGGAATTATCATTTCATCCACTGTAAAACTCAGAAGTATACCAAGATACACTCTCCAAATACTCTTTTCTGCAGGCTTGATTTGATATTGACATACTGGCATTCATTTATACCTACTTGTTGACTTTATCTCTGTTTTCTGGTACGTGAAATAGTCTCAGGTTTGATTGCTTATGAGAACGTGTTTAGAGAAGCTCCCCAATAAATGAGTCATGCAGTTGGAGAGGTGTGATATGAGGAAGGGAGGAGGGAGAAGATGGAAAAACAAACTGTGATTATTCAACACCATCTACATGCCAGACATTTTGCTCATTTACTTTATATGCACGATATTAGTTAATAATCATCTCAAGCCTATGACAAAAACTGGAATTGTATTTTATAGATAAGTAAACTAACATCAACTAATTTACTTTAAGTGATATGTCTTATAAAAGTTAAGTCTAAGTGAAATAAATTTGATCAGATTCTAAAAGCAGGACTACTAGGAGAAGCGGAGGTACAAATTTTGGGAATACTAATAGTTATTGGAAACTTCTACAAAAGGTACTTGACAAAAAAGGCTGGGGGGAGAACCCTACACACAGGTCCTAGCCTGATGTTCCTCAACTTAGACAACCCCATATAACTAATAAAAGTCGGAAGTAGAGTAAGAACTAAAAATTGGTTTTGAGACAGACCAATAGTCTGAAGATATTTTAAGTTAAAGATTTTTTAATTTGTTACATTAAGTTGATTGGCAAGTAAATTATGTGATGTATTATGGACATGGCTTGACCGTACGGAAGTCCAAAACATGGGCCTATGCCTCAGGGAGCTGATATTCTATTTTGGGTTAACTATAGTAAATTATATAAAACACTCCATCTTTAACATTACAGACCAAAATCAAACTACATAATGTTTGTACCACTTTTCTATTGCTACTATAACATAATTTATAACTATAAATTACCACAAATCCAGTGGCTTAAAACCAAACACATTTATTATTCATTATGTATATTGTTTTTAATTTCCGTTCTGGAGTCAAGAAGTACAAAATCCGGCTTCAAAGTATGGGTAAGGCCTGATCCTTCTGGAGACTCTAGGGGAAAAATATTTTTTCTTTGCCTTTTCCAGTGTCTAGAGGCTGCTTTCATTCCTTGATTCATGGCCTTTCCCTTATTTTTAAAGGGCATCACCCCAACTCTTGCTTCCTTTGTCCATCTCCTCTGTCTTTAACACTGGCTTTATTGCCAACCTTTTATAAGGACTCTTGCGACAATATTAGGTTGATCTGGAGAAACCAGGATAATTTCTCCATCTCGGGATTTTTAATTATGTACACAAAATCCCTTTATCATGTAAAGTGCCATATTTACAGGTTCTGGAGACTGGGGCAAGGGCATCTTTGGGGCTCATTATTTTGTCTTTAAATGCTGTGTAAACTAGAAAAGGGAAATCAGAAAATTCAGAGCATGCTCACTATTAGAACTTCACGTTTCTAATTTTTTCAGTTCACGATGACTCATGCCTCTACCCATAGAAGCCATTTTACATGCACTCTTCCTAGCTTTCAGCGTTTTATTTTAGCTGCTGTTTCATTCCTTCAAATAGACTGTGCTGCTGCCTAAACAAAGGTTTTTAAATTACAGTTCCTGGAGCCTAAAATATCATTAATCACCCCAGTACTTCTGTTGTATAAGACTTATCAAAATTTTAATTAAAGTTTTATTTGTGTAATTAGTTTAACTTTCACCTCCGCAACTGAAGCATAAATTCTGTGAGTGAAGGGATCATGTCTATCTCATATTAGAAGATAAATAAGAGTGTATTTGTTTAAGGATTGAATGAATAAAATAAGGAAAACCAAACCCCCCTCATTTATTATTATGAACTACAAAATGACATGCAAATCTTGAGATTACTTAAATAGTATTCCTCTTTTCTACTATTGAAGCAGTCTTAAATTTTTTTTAAAGGAGAGACATTATAGAGATTAAAATAAGAAAATGCTGTGGTATACTCAGCAAAAGTCAATATCCCTGAGGCAAAGATCTTTAGATGGTCTTCTAAAAGCCTCACAAGGTGGCCTTCATTACCTTGGTAGATTTGCCAGAGTCCTGGATCTTCCCTCTGGCTTAGAAACTGATTTTGTCAGCACACAGAGAGAGAATTCATTGCTCAGAAGTGGATTTACATAAAATAAGCATATAAACCTGATGCCAATATATTAATTGACAATAAGATATATAAGTGTCACAGGTGCTGGAATATTTACGTTTGTTTAAGTAATCCATTCAATCACTCTATGTTGTCCAATGTGGAAGGAAGATAAGCCTTGGTTAACACAAGATGAAAACAGTTAGTGTTAATAAAATTATTATGGATGCACAATTGACATATAAGTCATTTCAAAGATTCTTGAGAGGTGTTTTTGGACCCTGCATGACTACACATCTTTGAACTCAGAACACACTCTTGTCGAAGTTTGGATGTGTACTGCTAATATCTGTTCTGTAACTTTCTTTTCTGGTGCTCGTTTTTTAAAAAAACTTTATTTATTTTTGTGAGAGAGACAGAGCATGAGCAGGGAAGGGGCTGAGAGAGGGAGACACAGAATCCAAAGCAGGCTCCAGGCTCTGAGCCGTCAACACAGAGACTGTTTTGGGGCTGGAACTCACAAACCACAAGATCATGACCTGAGCTGAACTCGGACACCTAACTGATTGAGCCACCCATGCGCCCCTTCTTGTGCTTGTTTAACTGAATTATATTTCTCTGTTATGTATATTCTTTATGTAAGTTGACATATTCACTAACATTTAGTTCCTTCTACTCCAACTAGTAATTTTGTCCTTTTTAGATGGTTCACATAACTTTAATTAATCACATTTTTGTTGTTTATTTGTATTTTTCCCCTTATTTACATCATTCCTAAATCCTTCAGGAAAGACTGCCTGAAAACGGCACACTTTTATTAAGAAGTTTAATTTTTATATAATTCTTACAATTACTAAATATTTATAATACAGTAAATAACCTCTAGATAACCATAGGGATTTGTATTCTGAAAGGATAATTTATCAAGAGACTCAAATTATTTTCACAATTTTTAAAATTCTATGAAATATCCAAATTTTATAAATACTTTATGATGAGTATTATTATCATTTGCTAATAATCTATGGCCTCTGTATAAAAACACAACTACTGTTCAAGATACTGTTTACATAGTAGAGAACAAATGAGGACTTTTTTCATAAAGGCTACATTCTTGGGGGAAGGCAGAAAATAAATGTAAATAAACAGGATAAAATGTCACAAAGAAGAGATTTGATTGAGAATCATCATAAGAAACCTATTTTAGATGCTTACTTAGGAAAGGTTTCTTTGTGGAGGGATACTTCAGACACAATAGCAGTGATGAGATGACCCTTAGGGCTCAGAAAAGAAAGCTGCAAAAGTCCCAAATGTAACTAATCTGAAGAGTGTAAGATACTCAGAATGATCGATGGACAAGGGGAAAATTTTAAGAGAGAAGACAAAAGAAAAGTAGGTAGGAAACAAATTCCTGAGGCCTTGCAGGTCAGGTCAAACCTTTGGCTGTTAAAATCTCAGTGTCATGGAAAGTCACTGGATGCTTTCGGAATGAGGAGCTTGAAATTATCTGATTTGTATTTTTTTTTTTTTTTGTTATAAAGGATCAAATTTTTATTTTTTATTTTTTTGCAGAGTATAATACACATTTTTATTTAAAAATTTTTAAATTTAAATTTGTTAGTTAACATACAGTTTAGCCTTGGCTTCAGGAGTAGAACCCAGTGATTCATCTCTTACATATGACACCCAGTGCTCATTCTGAAAAGTGCCCTCCTTAAAGCCCATCACCCTTTTAACTCAACCCCCCACCTACTACCCCTCTAGCAATCCTCAATTTGTTCTCTGTATTTAAGAGTCTCTTATGGTTTGTCTCTCTCTCTGTTTTTATCTTATATTTCCTTCCCTTCCCTTATGTTCATCTGTTGAATTTCTCAAATTCCACATACAAGTGAAATCATATATTTGATTTGTATTTTTAAAAGATGACTTTGCTTGCTTTCTGGAGAATGGATGAGGAGAAGGAAAGTGCTAACTTAATGTGTCCTGTTGGGAAGTGACTGCCATAGTCCAGATGACAGAAGATAAGGGCAATATTGTGGTTTTAGTAGTAGAAGTGGTGGGAAGTGGTCAGAGCATCATTTCACATGGATTGGGACCATTGGCTAGCTTGCTGTGGAGGCTTAGAGCACGAACAGGGAGAGGAGAGGTTAGCTGCTAGTGTCATTACAGCATCATCATCCCCCACATATGCCCCCAAGACTTGATGCAAAATCAGTCTGACATCCGAGGACTGAACAATCTGTCTAGCAATCTAGCACTAGTTTTGTTCACATGCCTGATGTCTCATCAAATTGAGATAATCGCTGTTCCAAAAAAAAAAAAAATGCTTTGCACTTTGGCATTTCTATTTCTTTCTAATGTACTTCACTCTGCCTAGAATGATCTTCATATTCATCCGTGCCTCTCAAAACTCTATTCATTCTTTTAAGAAGTCAAACGAATGCTAACTCTTATCAAAACTTTTCTGAACCCTATAAATGGATCTTTGTCTTTGGAATATCCAAGAACTTGATTTGCAACACCTATTAAATTATTAATAGTACAATGTATCATTGTTATTTGAGCAATAATCTCTTCTCAGAACTACTTTAGAGCATGAGTATTGCTTTGCATTTTTATACCTTATATATATTTATATTTTATATTTTATTTTTTACTTCATAATAACCATTCTTTATATATACTAGAAGCTCAGAAAAAGCGGGATAAATAAAATAAAAATTTGCTATCAGTTCAATGTTACTATCACTAATTTAGCAAACAGCTATAATTTTAAGTTCCTTAAATAGTGTAACTATTTAATTCATTTTTAAAGTAATGAGACAAAATACCAAAAAAAATGTTTTTGGTTTTTAACTCAGCCATAACTGAGGGAGCCATCAGAAGAAATTTCTTATCAGAGTCAGCCCACATGCAGTTCAATTTAAGTGGTAGGAACAGGGCAGGCCACAGTGGAGTAAGAATGCCTGGCCTCTATACCTGGAAAGCCAACTCTGAAAGGCCATTCTTGTTCCTGAGCTCCTTGTGCGATTGATTTTTTCCAAATTAACCACTGTTCAATTTCTGTGTATGCCCCGTCTTGTTTCTCATCCTCTCTTACAAGTATTGTTACTAATTTTTTTCCACAATAAATCTTCTACACAAGAATTTCTGTCTCAGAGTCTTCTCAGAGTCTCTACTCCAGGGAGCACGACCTTAGATATGAAAAGTAAAAATTAAATGAAAGAAACAAAATCTTTTGGGGTAAAATACTTATCACAAATTAAAACATGCAGTTTTATAAACTTTACATATAGAAGCATAAAAAATATGTTGACGCAGACCAAATGACTTTAGAGCAGTATTTTAGTCAACTTGGTGTGTATGTGTTTTAATAGGTTTTCAAAAATTATATATACATAATCTGCTCTATTCTTTATGTAACTGAATTAGAAAATCGTCAGATTTATATGGCATTATGGATGGAAGCAAGCGCTCATATATGGATATTGATATTCTGGTAAAATATAGATGAAGATTTAATTACTTTTTAAGTACAAAAACAGACAAGCCAAACTGGAAAAGTGGATGCTTCAAATAGTAGTAGTGAATAAAACTGCTAATTCAAACTTTGATTTGAATTAACTTTTTTTTTAATTTGTCCAATCACATGTCATCAATTTCCTTCTGCAGTAAGTGAAGAAAACTCTTAAATATTAAAAATTTGTCAAGCTCTTGAGTCATTTCATAAAATAGCTTGATTTTCTGCTTAAAATTAAATGAACTTTTAGCCAAGAAGTGAAATGTTAAAACTAATCAAGATTCTAAATCTTTTCTTAAGATGCCTCACTTGAGCAAGACACTTTAAAATATAGAAACCGCCTTGACTCTCATCAGTATCAGAAAGAATTTTTTTTTATCTCATTCCTCTTATCAAAATCTTGTGTGAGTACATTTTCACTCAACAGGGGATGAGCTGAATATTGATAAAGCAGAGTCTTGAACTGCCTGCCTATTTTTTTTCTCATGAACTAGAGAAGATTTGCCTCAGTCTCAATGCTTTAATCATATTCACAATTTTCAGTAGATCCTTCAAAGTTGTTGATCACCTTCTATTCTCTCTGCATAAAGTGGTCTTTGTATTAGCTTTCAGGAAAATTCCATTTCATCTTCTAGCAAGTCCTTTATAGTGAGGGATATATAGTGATGCTGTAACCTCTTTAGTGAATTAGCCAAAGCAAAGGGAACAACAAAGCCCTCAGGTGCATGACGCAACTTTTAAAACTGTGACAATCATTATTTAGAATGACTTCTAAAACTATAGGTTATTTAGTGATTGATAAATATATTTAAATATTTTAAGGTATTTTAAACTTTTTATCTTATTTATATTATTATATGGAATGACTTCTAAAAGTATATGTCATTAATGGAAATATAAAAACAGTGAGTTTCTGAAAATAAGCTGGAGGTATTTTTTAAAAACTTCAAAGTATTTATTCTAGTTGAACAGAAATTTTATTAAAGTATTTAATCAAAAGAGATATCAGACAGGAAAAGAAAGATTTATAAACAAGCATTGATTTAATAGTAACTAGAATGGGATTAATAAAATATATGTCAATGTGGTAAAATATTCAACTATTAGCTATTTTACAGGAATAAACTATAATGGTATGAGATAAAGGTTCATAATACAGTTAAAAAGAAAACCAGGATATAATGTATGCATATTTATATTGACTATAATTTAAATGGTTATATGTGTGTATGTGTGTGTGTGCATGGGTGCACACATGTGTGTGACTGGGTATGTGTAGATTTGCTGTCCTTCTTTCCACTATTATTTAACATTTCACAATGCAAATGGTTTACATTTATTATGTAAAAGAGTAACACTAAAAGTTCTGCTACATTGAGAGAAAGATGTGTTGCCTTCACAGCAAAATCTAGACTACTATTTGATTAAATAACTGGAGACTAATGTCTAGCTAAGTTGACACATGAAACTGACCATCATAAACACTGCAAAACATGCAATAGTGAACTTGAAAAGCAAGAAGAGTAGTAGAAAATGCTACATATTGACCTTCTTTGCTTGAAGAAAATGTGTAAGCCAAAATATTTTGGATATATTCAAACACGGCAGAAAACATATTTCAATGTGATAAGCTATGATTACAAAGTCTTATCTCTAATGAATTGATGTCTGTCTTTCCCAAAAATGATAACTTCAAAATACCACTTTTTCCCCCAAAGTTTGTTTTGCTTTGTTTTTTTTTTTAATTTTTATTTTTTATTTTTTAGAGAGAGTGAGAGAGAGCCAGCGAGGGAGGGACAAGGAGAGAATCTCAAGTAGGCTTTATGCCCAGCATGAAGTCAGATCTCATGACTGTGAAATCATTACCTAAGCTGAAATCAAGAGTCAGAAGCTTACCCAATGGAGCCAATCAGGCATACCTTTTCTTGAAAGTTTTTATTTAAATTCTATCTAGTTAGTCAACATACAGTGCAATATTACTTTCAGATGTAGGCTTTAGTGATTCAACACTTACATACAACACCGAGTGCTCATCCCAAGTGCCGCCCTTAATACCCATCACCCATTTAGCCCATCCCCCTGCCTATAACCGCTGGTTACCCTGTTTGTTCTTTATAGTTAAGAGTCTGTTCCTTGATTTTTCCTCTTTTCTCCCCCATGTACATTTGTTTTGTTTCTTAAATTCCACATATGACTGAAATCATATAGTATTTGTCCTTCTCTGACTGGCTTATTCCATAGCTTAATACACTCTAGTTCCATCTATGTCATTGCAAATGGCAAGATTCATCCTTTTTTATGGTTGAGTAATATTCCAGCATGTGTGTGTTGTGTGTGTTTATAATCTATGTATCACTTCTTTATCTATTCATGAGTGGATGGACATTTGAGTTCTTTCCATAATTTGGCTATTTTTAATAATGCTGCTATAAACATTGGGGTGCATAAGTATCACTTTTTAGATGATCAGTCATATGTATTTAGTTTGTTTCTGAGTAAAAAAAATCATTATGTTTGGAGAGAAAGATAACAACAACTAAAAAAACTGTAGTCGATTGAAAAACATGATAACTTTAATGCTCTTACAAAAGTCATGAACTCAACAGTTGTTAGGTGAAGTAATTCTATATGAAGTTACTGCAATTTTAGACTACTACTAACTCATCTCAAGGAATTTTTTTCAAAATAAATATAAGAAGTGATTGTTTTTACATGGTTATTATTGTTAGAGAAGGTACTTCATTGGGATCTGTATACTCAGCACATATGTCTCATTTTGTTAAAACTCACAGAGACAACATCATGTGTAACAGTGACATGAGTTTAGTTCATTGATTTTAACTACATTGGTAGCAGAGTCTTGAAAATATATATGTAGTGTAACTCTTTCTGTATGTGGGTTTAATATGTGGACTACATATTACAAATTTGAGATAAAACATTCAGATGTATGCTAAAACAAATATTCATTAATGCTCCAGGATTCCAAATTTAATCTTTAGAAACATTAACCTGCAATTTTTGAAGTACACTCAAAGGCTGTAGGGGCAAAAATACACAAACACACATAAATGTCATATTTATATAACATTTTACTCCTTGGGTGAAACTGAAGACAAACTTGTGCATTAATCAAAATAATTAGGTCTTAAAGTATAATCAGTTTGTGATTTTATTTCCTCTTAGACTGTAGAAGACACCAGGTCAAATAATATGAAAAATAATGAGTAGAGTCTGTTGACTGAAATTATGCAAAAGAAACTAGCACTATGAAGTGGCATGTAGATGTAGCAGAGTAACTAATTAGACAGCCATCTGGCACCATTTAGATCAGGGCAACAAGGCCTCCACCTCTTAATAGTCCTTTAAGGCATCATTCTCTTATTGCAGTATGCTAATTGATAGTCATGTGAAGGCCCTGAGTTAGAAGAGAAATGTTAAATTATGCTCTGCATACTCTGATTAAGATAATTAGCAAAATACATAATAGGAAGATGTCAGACAAAATGGTTAATGTTTCCAAAAATTTTAATAACTACAAAAGTGAGACTATAAATACAAAAATGCTTTTTTTAAGTATTTTCATCAGAAACATTACTACCCCCAACCCTCTTACATCCTGCTTCTTTATTTGTCTTGAAAAGTTCAAGAACTTAAGAAATGTCGTCCCATATCAAACTGCATTATTGAGTAGCATTGTAGAAGACAATGATTTTTCTTTTTTAATGCTTCCTAGAGTTGTGGATGAGCCACCAAGGTAAAAGGAATGTGACAATGTGACTGAAATGTCCCTTCATATTCTGAACTAACTGGAATTTTGACACAGCCTGCCAAGATTCATGTACTATATTTACCATGTGTGATCAACCTTTCTTCTTTTTTCTTTCAAATTTTTATTTACATTCTAGTTAGTAAACATATACTGTAATATTGGTTACAGTAAAATTTAGTGATTCATCACTTATATGATGTCCATTCCTTCTTGAACACATGATTACCCAGACATTCTCAGATATCTCACAGATTTTGCAATTTTCTGTTGTATTCATCTGTCAGTCATTGCTTCATCCTGATTTTTCCAGCTTCTCTGCCTTCTGCTGTAATTGATTTCATAAGCAGGAGAGGAAGGTACTTTTCTCCTTTTAGAGGTGTCATTAGAACTTTAAAAAATGTTGGAGAAGTGTCGGGAGTTAAAATATGTATTTTTCAGACACAAGAAAATCAGTTGGGCAATTACATAGCTAATTATTAAATAAGAACCTCTAAAATGTCTAAAATGTCCAATCATTTTGAGGCAAAATGTGCTTCTCTCTATAAGACTTAGGCTTCTTTTCCTTTGCCCTAAAGTCCTTTGGGGACTATTTATCTATGGTGCCTGTGTGGCAGGCAGTTCTGCTAGACTATGTGACTAACTTCCACATTCTCCCCTGAGGATTACACAGACAGGACATTCCTATCAGATTGGTTTTCAATGGTCTTAGTTGCTTTAAAATGACTTGTGACCGGTAAGGTATGGAGGTGGTCACTCCACAGGCTCTAAATCTTTGGAAGATTATTTTGAAAGCAAATCCCTTAAAACTGCTGTAGAGTGAACTGTTTTTCTTTAGAATGACAGGAAAGAATAGCAGAGAAAAGCAGAAAGAGCACCTTTGTGATAAACTAGTAAGTATGACTTATTTCTAATTTTGTTAAGGAAAAGGCTTTAATCTTAGAAATAAAGTATTTGATATATTCATTCAGGACATCTGACAAACACAAGAATTCAGTGTTTGAAACATTTATTATTTAGATATAATGTATGGATAACTTGGTTTTTACATCATACTCCTTCTTAATTCTGAAGCTGTGGACTTAGGTGCCTGAATCCCTGGTACATTTCCTTTGAAAATAGAAAAACGATAATGAAGTATCTATATGACTAGTGTAGACAATTAATTATTCTTACACCAAGATCAAATTTATTCCTTATATTTGTAACATAGAATATTTTAGCTCAAATGATTTTTATTTCAGAAAGGTGGTACACCTTTTCTAACCAGTTCTATTAGGAGATATTGAAGATATTGCTTACACATTAATTAGTTAGGTATAGGGCCAACTATTGGAAAAAAATTTTATAAATTGACCTATTTTAATATTTTGTTGTTTCTATTTGTTTTTGGTCTAATAAAAGTGTTGTTACTTATATATTGACACAGTATAGAGTTAGAGTTTGTAACCCAGAGTATACTTGTTTTAAAGTATATAAAGTCTTTTAAGCTCCCTGGAATATTTAGTGTGTATGCCTTTTATTTCTGAGTAGATGACTTATAACTGCAATCATACTACTCATGGCCCAAAACATATTGAGAATCCCTGCCATATTGGCATCCATGATTCATTCACCATCCTTCAGTAATATGTATAATAGAAGGAATATTTAAATTGAAGAACATAGTAGCCTTGAGTTATCTATTCAAAGAATTCTAGAATAAAAAGACAAAACTGTCTGAATTATTTCTGTATGGTTTTTGACATGTCCATGACCATTACGCTTTTCTGATAAATAATAAAAAGTAGAACACTTTTTATGCAGCCTGAGTTATGAGCTGGATTGTGTCCTCCCCCACCCACCATCCCCCTGAATTCATATTGTCCAGTTCTAATCTCCCTCCAGTAACTCAGAATGTGACTGTAATTAAGACAAAGCCTTTATAGAGGCAATTAAGGTAAAAGGAAGTCATACAGCTGGGCCTAATCCAATAAAATTGATGTCCTTATAAGAAGAGGAGATTAGGACACAGACAGATACAGAGGGAAGACCATGTGAAGACACTGGGGAATACAACCATGTACAAGCCAAGGAGAGAGATTTCATAGAAGAAATCAAGCTGGCTGACACCCTGGTCTAGGACTTCTAGCTTACAGAATTGTGAGTTGATAGGACACATTTCTGTGGTTATTGCATCCCTAGCAAATTAATACAACCTGCTGTATGAAATACTGCTTTCTAATATGTGCTGTGAGAACAATCCCTCCACAGCCAAATAGTGCATTTTACCTACCCACTGATCATTGACCACTGTGGCAAATCAAACTGACAAAGCAATGGTGATCTAGAAACATGGATCCCTGTCTTCATGGTGCTTACAATTCAATATGGAATATCAATTTAAAGCAATCTTTACCTTCATGCAACTTGGAATTTGAGAGTTAGTATTCATACAGGAAATAGTTACTTTGACCATGAAATGAATCTATAACCATGCATTAAAATAAAATAAGAAGGTAGAGATTCTTAAGCACAAGTGAGTTCAGAGTGGCCCTAACAAAATTAGGAAGGATTCTGAAAATAAAAAAGACAGAACTGCATGCTGGATAATATGTGGAAAAGCCCACAAGCTGACTTAGAGAAAGTAACAATATTAAGGGAAAGTTTGAAAGAAAACCATCAAGAATCAATTGTAAATGACCTACACTAGCTTTCAGGAATTTTAAACCAGCATATCTTCCTTATCTTTTAAACTCTCTAATCCCCCATAGGGATATTCTATTTGAGGCAATTCAAATTACTGACAGAAAACGTATTTTAAGTTCTATCTTTGCCCTTGTTCACTTTTTCTGCATCTCTCAAACTACCAATTGGTAAAGATTCAGTTCTCATTTTAAATATGGATTTATCACTATTATTTTTATGTTGATATCTTTCATTGTGAGCAGAGAAATGTGAAAAAAATTCAAGTTACTTTATGTAACACAGTGACTTTAAAAAAGAAGTAGATCATGTAGCACGTGCAGAATGTTTACATCCTAGGATAAATGACCCATGTTTCTAAAGAGTATCTGTTCAGAGCAACTAGTCTCTGAGAAATAAATCCCTACTTCTTATTTTATGGCAGAGCTAGGCAAAATCACTTTTGAATGCAGCCATAACTGAAGTGTAAACTGAAGTGTTTTTTTTTTTTAGAATATATTTGTTTTAATTCTGACTCTGTTTCAAGTAACCAAAAACAATTCAAATTTAATTGAATAAAATCAGTAGGTTATTATAAGGCTTGATATGTGCCTCAAGGACAATAGTAGTAGGAAAATGGGCAACTGTTAGAAAAGTTCATTAGCCAGCGTTTAGAAAGTTGTTTGGACTTCCTATCTCTTTACATCCATTACTCTGATGTCTGCTACATTCTTCTCTTTCCATAGACCAGGTTTCGATACTTCTAGTTCACCTGCTGGAAAAACTTACTTCCTCTTTTCAAGAGACTGGACAACTGAGGTAGGAATGTCCTAACCTCAACTCTCAATTGCTTGCAAATAGGCCTTTATTGGCCCTTGTTGGGTCAATAATTCACATCTAGAACAACAAAATTAGCCAGAAAGTAAGATGGCAATTACACAAATATAGTTGCAAAGGATTCATGTCCATGAATTTGTGTCCCATGTGGATTTGTGTAAGTGTAGGGGGAACGACGGAGAATAGCTTCTATGACAGAAGTAATGGAGTGATAAAACAGCTCAGCAGGGGTCCCATAAAATATCATGTGTGTGTGTGTGTATCAAAACCAAATTGATTACTTACTCCTTTGAAATACTGGATTGTACTTTTGAGACTTAAAATGTTCTGGCTCAAATTATTGATTTATGCTTTTATGATTTGATGCTTTATCTCTTTACCACTGCTGAGCACCCTTGTGTTAGATACTGATCTTGAATATTGTATTCTACCATCTTCACTCCACTTTCTTGTGCTCAATAATTCGCCTGCACAATCTGATAGAACACGTACTTTTCAACACACACAGGTACAGACACAGACACAGACACACAGACACACACACAAATCTTCATTACCTAATCCTTTCATTTGTTTCTTTTTACCTTTTGGCAGTTCCTACTTAAATATTTCTAATTCTACACCTCATAAAAGTGATTGTTTACTTTCTTGATACTTTCTTGATACATTCGATACAGAATGACTCAATTTTAATGGTTCTTGTGCATCTTAAGCCTCATTACCATACCCAAGAACTAAATGAGCCTATCTGTTAAACTGCTTGATTTTAATTTTCCTGAATGGAGACTATTATTGTAATTTATAATCTTTATATATAAGGTTTAGTAAAATTACAAAATATATAAAATCTCAATCTCCTTAGTAGGAAAGCAACTTTCCTTTCTAAGAATATTTTGCCAATTAATACCTTTTCTGGAGCACTTTGTGTTAAAACATTCATTTATAAAACATTTATTAAGCAACCATCACCACCCAACAACAGAATATACATTGAGAAAGTAGTGAGTAAAATCTGACATGGCTTGACAAAATCTATTGTCCAGTATCAAATAATGGCAGTAATCAATTAATACATAAATTAACAAACAAGTTGGATTTTAATAAAAGCTAAAACAGAAATAATAGAGTTATAAAGTTTTACATGGGGGGGAATTATTTTCTAATATTCAACGGGCTCATAAAAATGTATAAAACACCAAATTACATAGAAAATAATAAAACTACCAAAGGTTAGTTTTCACAAATCATATCCTTGTAATATTGGGAGACAATGATAATTATTGTCTAGATTCATTTATTAAACAGATTGCAAATCCATCTGAATTCTAAATTTTTGCCTGCATTTTATTAGTTGGAAAATTTCTGTAGTTAGTAATTTTCTCTCATTATTTGATTAATATGGTAAGTTCCTCTAGGAAAGACAGGATAAATTCTTAATTCATTCTATATGTTTACAAGACTTTAAAAGAGAAACAAATGCTAGTTCTCAAGTATTTTTCAAAGATAAACAATGAGGTTTATCTATTTTTAAAATTAATTTTATGTGAGATATTCATTTACTATTTAAAAGGTTAAAGTTTAAACTCTAATATTTCCATAATTCCATCAACTCAATTATTTTAATACTATCCTAAATCATTCCTTCGTCAAATATGAAATTGAACACTGTATTAAATACGGTGCTTATGAGACCACTAACTAAAACTTCAGCATTTAATAAGGTGCTTTCCTTAGAAGAAATTTGTGAACTCAAATACATTTATCTTGAAGATACAGAAGGTCACTAGGCAAAGCTCAATACATATATAACTCTAATGCAAAATGAATATAAATAAAGTAATAATGAATAATTGCTCACTGTTTAGTAGAAAATAAATAATTTAAAATAGAAAAAAATTTTAAGATGTCAAAAATGGATATTTCAAAAATACTAAGTACATGGAGATACATCTAACAATGTATTCTTTATAAGAATATAAAGGTAGATAACCAAATACACATTGTAATTTAGAAAGGCATATAATTCAACATACAGAATAAATTAATCATTGTAAACTAGATAGGATATAACATTTGAAGGCTTCATACCATAGAAGATTATTCATTTATGTATCACAAAAATGTGATTAAAGTTGAATTAGAAAACTGGAATAAACATCATGTCTTAAGAAATTGTCAAATATTTCAAACTTATGTGTGAGTCCCTGTATTGTTTTAACTGCTGCCTACCAATCTAGAATCATCTGCCTCTTTCTTTGGTCTCTCTTTGTTTTCTGAGTATGGGGACCAGTTTCAGATTTCACTAGAGAAAGTTCAGAGGTTACAAAACAGAATTCATTCTTTCAAATACTTCTTGGAGGCTTTTCTTCAAATTACCAAAGGTTTACTTCATATTATACTATTTAACTGCTGAAGAGTATAGGAGTTTAAGAATGGAAGTTGATTTTTTAGGGGTTATAGATTTTAAGAACAACAAGCCTCATAATTTAAACTTAATTGTTTTATTCTTTATATTAAAAAGTGAAAGCAAGGGGTGCCTAGGTGGCTCAGTGGTTAAGCCTCTGACTTCAGCTCAGGTCATGATCTCGCAGTTTGTGGGTTCGAGCCCCACGTTGGGCTCTGTGCTGACAGCTCAGAGCCTGGAGCCTGCTTCGGATTCTGTGTCTCCCTCTCTTTCTGCCGCTCCCTGACTTGTGCTGTGTCTCTCTCAAAAATAAGCATTAATTTAAAAATAAATAAACAAATAAAAAGAAAAATAAAGAGTGAAAACAATATTAAAAAATCCATAAATAATTCAAAATTATACCATCCAAAAATTACTGGTTTTATTATTCAGTGAATTTTTTTCTAGGTTTCATTACAAAACATTGGGCATGATAAATGAGGAAATAGATTTTATTATAAGGTTACAATCAAATTATTTTAGCCAAACTATTTTAAGCTAGCATATTGAATTTTTTTTTCTCAAAATAAAAAAGAAAATGGAAATAAAACTAGTATTAAAAGTCTTTTTATCAAAAAAGATATTAGTCTTTTGTTAGTAATTAGGGGATCTTGTTTGGAATTACTAAATTGTCTTATTTTTGAATTAAGTAGACATTCCCTTAATACACATTCCAATTACTCAGCTATAAATGAAATTTTTTTCTTATATAGTTATAACTTTTTCCAGTGATGTTACAATTTTCCATAGTTACAACACTTTTATTTTAAAAATAGTCCATAGTATTTCTATTTTGATTCCCAGTGAGAACTGGATAACTGTCCAAGTTGTTTGGTCAAATTTGGTCATTTAGATTAATTGTTTATTTACTATAATTTTGTGTGACAACATGTGGCATTATTTATTTGTTTTGTTTTGTTTGTTTGTTTTGATCCATCCCTTGCCTACCTGAATTTTAGAACACAGTAATTTCTTTTTTTAATTTTTTTAAGTTTACTTATTTTGAGAGAGAGAGAGAACAAGCAAGAGAGAGAGAGAGAGAGAGAGAGGGAGAGAGAATCCCACGCAGGCTCCACCCTATCCATGGGGAGCCCAATGTGGGGCTCGAATTCATGAACCTTGAGATCATTTCTTATAGGTCTGATTTAGTGAGCATGAACTCCTTTCGTTTTTATTTGGGAAACTCCATCTCTCCTTCTATACTGAATGATAGCCTTGCTGGATAGAATATTCTTGGCTACATGTTTTTCCCATTCAGCATGTTGAATATATCATGCCACTTCATTCTGGCCTGCCAACTTTCTGTAGAGAGATCTGCTGCTAACCTTGTTTGTCTTCCCCTATAATTTAGGGATTTTTTTCCCTTGCTACTTTTAGGATTTTTTCCTTATCTCTCAGTTTTGCAAATTTTATTATGATATGTCTTGGTGTTGGCCTGCTTTTGTTGACTTTGATAGCACTAATCTGTGCCTCCTGGATTTGGAAATTTTTTTTCCTTCCCCCGATTAGGCAAGTTTTCAGCTTAATTTCTTCAAATATACCAGAATCTGCTCCTTTTTCCTTCACTTCTTCTGGAATTTCTATGATAAAAATGTTATTAGGCTTTATGGAATTACTGAGTTCCCTCAGTCTACATTTGCCATCCAATATTTTTCTTTCCCTTTTCTTTTCAGCCTCGTTATTTTCCATAATTTTGCCTTCTATATAACTTATTCTTTCCCCTGCTTCTTCCGTACTTGTGGTCATTACATCCAGTTGGTTTGCATCTCTTTTATAGCATTTTTTATTTTGGCCCAACTAGTTTTTAAGTCTTTCTGCAGTAAGGGACTCCCTGGTGTCTTCTATGATTTTCCCAAGTCTAGTATCCATAGGGCTAATATCCTTATGATAATTGTTTTAAATTCTGTATTGAGCATATTTTTTATATCTGTTTCAATTAGATTCCTGGCTGTGACCTTTTCTTGTTCTTTCTTTTGGGATCAATTCCTCTGGCTAGGCATTTTATCTAGGTTTCTGTCTTCTGTGTTTTAGAAAAGCCTGTTATGTTTCCTGCTCCTGAAATTAAAGGCTTTATTAAGAGAGCCATACTCCCTCTCTCTGTCCCTCCCCTGCTCACTCTCTGTTTCTCAAAAATAGAGAGAGAGAGAGAGAGAGAGAGAGAGAGAGTCAGTCATATACTGTCCAGGGTCTGGTGTTTCAGGGAGCATTCTGATGCTGTTTTTTGGCTACTCTTTCTCTCAGGTCAATTCTCTACAGATTTTCTGCTTGTCTGCAGTGAAAGTTTTTGGACTTTGTCCAGAGTGTGGTGAGTTTTAACTAAATGTGCTCTGGTCTGCTTGTCAAAAGAGGCCAGATGCTTTTTCCTCTATAACTAAAGCTTAGCAGCACTATGGTCAGTACACTTTGTGTGAGTGGGGAGATTTGTGCTAGCCTTCTGGGGAAGGGATCCACTCCTCTGGTTCCCAAGCATACTTGCCCTAGTAAAGAAGCACCTGCAGAGTGAAGGGGTGGGTGGGGCTTGGTGTAAACCATTTAAGCCACCACTTTTGGTGTTGTGCTGCTTACTGAAGTTAGTTCATGCTGAGGGGTGATTTCTTGTGTGGTCAGAATGATTTGATTCTTATCTAGCTGTGTTTGAAGGATGAGACAAGCATACTACTCTGCCATGTTAGTCCCCCATAATTTATGTATCTTAAAATAGAATTCATTCCCATTATTTTTCCATAAGATTGCATAAAAAACATAAATGTAGATACATATTGAATCCAATTTAAAGCAAAGCATGCTGTAGGCTGGCTCTCACTAAATTAGAATCTAATCAAATAAAACCGGTATTTTCTTTCAGATACTTTCAAATACATGCCCTTTTGTCCTTTAATTTTTTTTTATTATTATTGAGAAACAGAAAGAGACAGAGCATGAACATGGGAGGGGTACAGAGAGGGAGGAGACACAGAATCTGAAGGGGAGGTCCAGGCTCTGAGCTGTCAGCACAGAGCCCAATGTGGGGCTTGAACTCACAAACCATGAGATCATGACCTGAGCTGAAGTCAGATGCTTCACCAACTGAGCCACTCAGGTGCCCTCCTTTTGTCCTTTAAAGTAAAGCTTTCAAATGAATTGATTGCTCTTCTTTAAATTTTAACTAAAAAGTTAAACTTAATTTTGAACCTTTCCCAGAAATATGAACTTTAAAAATGTGATTTTATTGAATCTGGGAGAGATTGAGATGTCATTGATAAAATAATACATGAAGGAGTAGTAGATTTTTATATGAACAAAGAAAATGAATTGTTCACTAGAGGTCCAAAAGAATTAATGCTCTTTCCTAAGGTGAATGTTGGAATGTTGAATATGAAAATAGATTTTTGGTAGACCTGAAGTTAGTACCCGGCAGAATATAAAATAACACAGCATCCTAAGATTAGGCAAGCTTTACAAATGTGTTATTTTCCTAGGAGAGACCGTTCAAATCATAATGATGACGGTTTCTTGCCATTGTTTTTTTTTCTGCCAGTGACAAAACAAGGAATTAATAATAGAATATAGACTTAATGTTCAACATGCAGTACAATGCATCTTCTACCAATATTACTATATTATAATGCTTCAACCTCACCACATTCATCAAATGCTAAATTTGATTCCTAACATACAAACCTTTAGCACCTATCTACGTAAGTACTTTTTTGTTAACATCTAAAACCTATTTATTGTGAATGCAAAGGATTGTTTTGCAACATAAGCACTTTTATAATTTCTGCTCGGGGGAAAATTTGAGAAAGAGCACATTTACATAGTCTAAGAAGAGTTTGCATCTATAAGAAGGTCACACATTGAGTTATGTATTGCTTCACTATTTAGTTGAAAGGGAATTTTCCAGGAGTTTAAATATATGTACAATACTAATGAGGAGATGGATAAAATGAAGTACAAATAATCAGATATGTGGAGACGTAAATAAGTCAGTTCCTAGAGGGAGTGAAACCCTTCACTTCAAATTTCTAAGCTGTGCTTGAATTACCACATATTAGGTTTCATTAGTAGAATTCCTTATTGACTGAGTAGCCTTGTTATCAGTCAAAAAAAATTCCCACCCTCATTTTTTAAAATTAACGGACTTTATTTCTTAGAGCAGCTTTAGGTTTATGGGAATATTGAAAGTATATACAGGGCTTTTATGTGCAATCAATCCCACCTTCCTTTCAATCTTCCCTATTAGTGACAGCTTGCATTGGTGTGGTACATTTGTTACAACTGATGAATATTAATTAATTGAATGATATTGATACATTATTCTTAACTAAAGTCCATGGTTTACATTGGAATTTACTTTCTGTGTTGTAAAATTTTATGGGTTTGTTATTTTTTACCATTATAGTATCAGACACCTACTTTCAGTGCCTTAGAAATGTCTGTGCTCTACTTATCGACCCTCCCTTCTTCCACCTCCATCTCAGTTACCCTGTCCTTGTAGTTTTGACAACAATATCCCTTTTATGATTCAATGATATTTTGCTTTTCAGATTAAATACTACAGAGATAATATCTATTTAATAATTTTAAGTAGGGAAGCAAATGTAGAAGTAGAACCCAGGTATGATTCACAGTGTGAAAGTTTTAAAAATAGATTCATGGGGTATGATATATAGATCAGGAGCTGTGAAATAAAAATTTCCTAGGGTGGAAATTTTTGAAATATCCAGAATTGAAGGTATGGAGAGATTTCCTATGATTCCATTAAAATGCTATAACATATGATCGATTGCCTACCTAAATACCAAAGAAAGCCTTGTTAAAATAACTTCCTGAATTGTAGAGAGAGGTCACTAGTGCTTGCAATTTTTCTTTATGCTAGATACCAAAATCTTATATAACAGATATTTATTTACAAAAAATATTTAAGGCAGCATTTAAATTGAAATATTATAAAGACGAATTTGTCACTGAAAATTACTAAACCTATTATGCTAAGTAAAAATTTTAAGCATTTACCTATATAGTCAATTAAAAAATAATTATGTACAATTAATTGTATTGTATAAATTATGGATCTGACATATATATTCATTTGTATCCTCACTAGGATACTGTTAAAAATTTTAAAACAGATAATGACTACGAGAAGTATTGCTGTATTGGTTAGTGCTAGATTCTACTACTTATATTTTCCAAATTTTCAGATTCTTTTCTGCATTTGTTCTGCAGTTCTTTTTATCTATCCAGAACTGGAGTGTTGCCTCCTTGCACTAGAGCCTTTATTACCAGAACATACATCATTTAGAGCAGTGGATGTATTTTTGGAAATAGGAGCTCCCACTAACTCTGTGGGTCGTCATGGCATGGTCTCTGTGGACATGATTTGGATTTCCCCCACCTCATCAGAGTTTCTAAAGTCATGATGAACTTTTGGCAATTGTTTCCTCCAGCTACTCATCATATGCATTTTAGTCATCTCGGGGAAATTTAATATTTCTTATGACCTTCACCTTGACAAAATATTTCCAGCAATTAATCGCTAATCACCAGCTGTCTACCCTCTAATTATCAGACTTATCCCTTTGTAAAATCTCCAGTGGTATCACACTTGTTTCCATCTGGCATTGTGACTTATACTATCTACTAGATCACCAGTTAAATGAGAGACAGAGAAAGAGAGAAACCATAATAAAGTAAACAGTACAATCAACTCAGGATAGCACATTGGCTGGGAGCATTTGCATATGGAACATTTCAGCTCATGAGCTTGTCACAGCAAACGTTGTACATTCTGGCATACCAAGTCTCACTTCCTCTGAGGATACGATTATATAGAGAACGTGAACAAACATGAATACTGATATATCATAGCTATTTTTAGGAAATATTTTGGAAGATTTAAAATGTTTCAGTGCTGTGTTGGGTGGCATTAAGAGAGGTATACATAAATCTGATTTTCATCTTGCTCAAAAAAATCTGAAGTATAAAAATTACATAAATCATAATGCTAAATTTGCTTCTCTCCAAATTACTCAGTCAAAGGCTTGCCATTCTCCATACTGCAATGGACCTCTTTCTTTTTGGATGATGTTATATTAACTTATAGTTAAGACGCAGTACATATAAATGCATATAAATGACAAAACATTAGATGAATTCATGTTTTCATTTTATCCCTGATAGGGAAAATAGGATTTTTTTTTTTCCTTTGGTGGGGAGCTAGATCATTTAGGTTACTTGATCCTGTTGAATACTTGGGAAAAAGTGAATCAACAGATATCAGTATTCTTCAAAAAATACTAGTAATAATATTAATTATAATAATAAGAAGAACAACAACAGCAATATACTTGCACAGAGCAAAATAAACTAACATTAACTGAATGCCAGTCTTTCCTTTTAACTTCATGTAGTTCTCATAGTATTCTTTTCAAGGATGACATATTTATCCACATTATAAAACAGAGGATCCTGAGAATTGGAAATATTAATACTTTTGTTCAACAGAAATAATAGATCAAAAATAAATAAATAAATAAAAATAGAAAACAAAAAGATCTAAAGCCCATATAGCTCCAAATCCCATGCTCTTAATCATTTTATTAAAGTAGACATAATGATATTATTTTTAAACACAAAATTCACAGAAGAAATTTATATAGGTGACTTGTATAGTCATTTAGCAAAGAGGTATTTTTTGTCATTTCCATGTACTCTAGAAGATATGAAATATATTTGGAAAATATATTTCCAATTTATTATATAAAATGATATTAATCTGTTATGTTTAAACATTTCTATGATCTCTATTCTACAAATAGTATTAAAGAAAACATTGACTTCTTTCTTTTCTATTATAAAATCATATATAGTCATTGCAAAAGATGTCGCAGAGAAAATTATACAAAGAAGAAAATGTTATTCATTACATTTTTCTGCCTAGTATTTCCAGTAATATTTTACTGAATTTCTTTCCAAGTTTGTGCATATACACAGGGGCACACTTCCACACAAATATATAATCATTTCACTTAATATATTTTACAGAAGTGGTATCTGACTTAAATTTTTCATTGAATATTATAAGAGTTTATAAGAAATTACAAGATGAATCAAAATTGTAATTTTATTGATAGCATAATTCATTAAATATTTTCCTGCCCTGATGTCACAGACTTTGAGTCTGGAGTTCTCTTGTGCAGCAAGAAAATGGATGCAGAATTGAATATGAGAGAGGCTAATGTCCAGGAGGAGACAAGAACCACAAGTGAGGGTCGTTGCTCCATATTTATTGAGATCAGAAGGCTTACAAATGTGATGGATGTGAAGAGACAATAAAACAGTGATCATTAACTCATGTGTGTGAAAGAAA
>CM053569.1:22952096-22991549 GCA_028646485.1 Cryptoprocta ferox | reverse complement strand
TTTATTTGTTCTACACTTATTTTTATTTGTCACCATTTTATATTAGCCTTTTAAATCCTTCCATCTTGCACACTATTAAAAATGACAGCTAGTAGGGGCACCTGGGTGGCTCAGTCAGTTGAACATCCGACTTCGGCTCAGGTCATGATCTCTCACAATTTTTGAGTTCGAGACCAGCACCAGGATGTGTGCTGACAGCTGAGAGCCTGGAACCTGTTTAGGATTCTGTATCTCCCTCTCTCTCTCTGCCCCTCCCCTGCTCGCACACTATCTCTCTGTCTCTTTCAAAAAAATAAACTTTAAAATCTTTTTTAAATGAGAGCTAGTAATGATGAGACTGACGTAACATTTTGAGAAAAATATATTTCCACTTACATAAATCACAATATTTAATGAATGAGTAGGACTTTACCACTTACTAATTAAATTAGTCTGCTTTAAATAAACCACGGCAGTTGTCAGTATTGTTTTCATGGATTAGGATGATGATTTTCCCTCATAAAACTGTTATTTAAATTTGTATTTGTAAACCATAGAGGAATGAGGTACCTAAAATGATTTGTATACATTACTGTGATATATCACTTAAAATAATTGTTGTTAAAGAAATATAAAATTGGAGACACACCAAAAATTATAATTTTAGCTCAGAAACAAATTCTTAAAAAAAATAACTAACACTGTCAAATATTAAATCCTGGTTTCCACGGATAAGAAAAAAATCTTATTCCTATTAATTCAATTCAATGTTAGAGGTGTATGATTATCTGCCCCATTGGGCTATAGTTTTGAAGAAATAAAGTAAGATTTATATATTTGATATCATATGAGAAAAACAATAATAAAACACATTGCAGCCATTAAGTTGTAGTTTCATTCTTCTTGCCAAGTAAAATATAGATGATTGGATTCCATACACTATTGTTTCACATAGAATTCCGTTTGGAAAATCTATTTCCCTCAAATCAATTTGTTATATATTTTTTCTTCAATTAATTACTAAAGTGTGAGTTAAAATACAAGATGTTACTAATGGGAGTGAAAACATGATTGGATATTTGTGTAAAAATGTTTTCAAATTTTATCACCAACTCCAATCTAATTTAAATGATAATAACATCTTCAGGGTTTTCTGGTGCCTTATGCAAGTTTTATCTCATGTTATCAAAAATATTTCTGATATTCTGAGTACATAATATACAGTGTACTAAATTCTGATGTGCCCTGCTAAAATTTTTCATGTCAAAATTGACTTTGGATTTTTATAAGAGCCAAATTTCTACAGGATTAATTTTATCCTTGGAAAAGAGCAATAAACTTATTAAGCCAGTTAAAAAATGTTAAATAGTATGATTTATAATGTGTACTGCAATTAAAGCAATTATTTAGTGTAATAACTTACTAAGAAAGATATTAGTAATATAAAATAGCTAAGGTTGTTTTTAAGTAGCCCTCCTAACCCCTCAGATTTAAGTCAGAAATACAGAAGATATGGCATTTAAAAAATCTTTAAGTATATTTCATACAATAGTGTTCTCTCAGAAGATGACATTCACAATGACCTTGACATAGCAGGAAAATTGATCCATATTCTAAAAGTGTAGTATTCCCATGATGCTTCCTTTTCTTTTCCCATGAAGACAGTATACCTCAACCAATTGGGGAATTTGTGAAAATGCTTTGTGGCTAGTCTATTGACTTGAATAAATGTCATCAGAGACCTCCATACATCCTTCATTAGTGCCTATTAAGGGAAAGTCAGAGGTTGAGTTTCCAATATATTTAACTCATAAACTTTCTCTGAACTTCTGTGGGGTATAGATCCTTAATGCCTAGAAATACCAATTGTTATCATGGTTTCTAATCATAGCATCCTTCAAATACTAAGGATTTTGATGGATTCTTGGCAGTAAAACCCTACTGTTCAGCACTTTTCCCCTTTCAGATCTTTAAAAGATTACACATCATGAAATAATATCCAAATAGGTAATTATAATATTTCATGACTGAGAAAACATCAGACAACCCAAAGATATGGATTATGTAGATTTAGAAAATGAGATTTAAGTTCAAGATGAAAGTAGGGTAGCATGAGTCTGAGGAGATCAACATACCTAAGCAGTGAAAGTCATTAAAAAAGTAAAGCGAAGCAAAACAAACAAAACAAAACAAAACAAAACAAAAAACCTCTGGAAATGGCCCTAATACCATATAACTAATAAAGAAATAGTTTTTTAATAAAATCTATGAAAAATTGCTAAGAACTATGAGTCTGTGGAATTTGAATCAATACCTCTGTCCTCTATCCTGTCCCAGTGAGACAGAAATTCCACTCCAGAGAGGTACAGCAAAGAATATAAGCCTCCCTCCCTCTGCCCTCAGTTCCCAACTGAAGGTATCTCCATGGAAGAAGCTGGACAAAAGCATTTTTCATCTTTCCCACCACTGCCTGTTGCTGAATTCAAGGTCCCCAGGAGTGCAGCAGAGAAGTGGGGGCTCTGTTCTTCCTCATAGCCCCCAGCCATTAGACAGAGGATCTATTAAGTGCAGTGTCATCAGGAATACTGGAGACTCATTTACTTTTGCCTTGGCTTGTGGGTTGGGTGGTTTCACACCAAGGCGAGTACGCAGAAGAGACCTAGTTCTTGTACCACCAACCACTGTGCACCCAGCTCCCAAAGCAAGGTGTCACTCAAATAGAAGTCTATCATTGTCCCTACTATTGCACTACTACTGCACCAAAGCTGTGTCTCAGAGATTTTTCCCCCAGGTGAATAGCAATGAGGAACAGAGAGATACAAGATACAATCCTTCCCCTTAGGAACTGACTTCATTTGCAACAGAGTGTGGAAAGGTCAACCTCACAGTGCTCTTTTTTTTTTTTTTTTTTTTTAATGTGTATTCATTATTGAAAGAGCGAGCGAGCGAGCATGAGCCGGGGAGGGGCAGAGAGAGAGGGAGGCACAGAATCTGAAGCAGGCTCCAGACTTTGAGCTGTCAACACAGAGCCTGACGGGGGTGGGCTCCAACCCACAAATCAGGATCATGACCTGAGCCAAAGTCAGACACTCAACTGACTGAGACACCCAGGCGCTCCCACAGTGCTCTTGAATATAGTAAAGTTGTGTTGAAAGAAAAATAGGAAATGATTCATAGATTGATTGATGTTGTAGGCTAAAATGTAGGCTTTTAAAATTAAATGAATCCAGCTTCCTATATGTCATCTCAATTTTTCAAAGGGCCAGTTGGTGCATAATAATATCACAAACTCTTCCCCACACAGAAAAAACATTTCAACTCACTCTGACTACTCCAGTGATACAATTTTCCAGGCGTGTGAGGTACTTTCCAAAAAGATACCATATTTCTGCTGCTAACAATTGACCAGCAGAAAACTAAAATATATAAATAACTATAAATACTGAGTGTTTAAAATGTTCTATACTATGCTAGGGGAATATATATGTGTGTACTACATTTATATGCACATAAAATAACTATGTGTGCTAATTCATTTCATAAGAAGGTTATGAGACAAGTACTACTATTATAGATGAGGAAATTGAGCCATGGAGAGGTTACCCATATTATTCAGCTTCCCATTACTAGCAAGTAGTATAATTTAACTTTAATCGCAAGCAGTCTAGCTACAGAAAACTCTTTTAGTAAATTGTAAAAGTTTATTGTAGCTGATTAAACTGCAAAACTGGTTAAGAGTTATTATTTGAAGGAATAAATATAGCAGAGAACTATTCTGGACATAATCACAAATGGGTATAACCACAAATATAAGAACAGGTAGAGAATTATCCTTACTTTCATTTTTAAGTCAAAACATCTATAGCCGCATCTCCAACTGAATATTTCCCCCATGTCACAATGCAAAATACTTAAAACTGAACTAATTAATTTCATGTCAAACATGTATGTCCTTAATGCTTCCCTCTCTGTGAATGGCATCACCAATTAACTGCCTGCCCAAATCAAAATACCTAGTGTTTTTGTTGAGTTCATGTCTATATCTAAAGACCCATCCAGCAGTCAAAGGGTCCTGCCACTAAAATTCTTTTTATGTACAATCCTTTTCTAAATACGTTACTCATTTTCTTTTACCTAAGCGATTACAATCTCTCCTACCTGATCTTCTTATACCTCTATAATCCACCCTTCAATTGTTCCCCAAATCTTCTGCTTAAAATCTAATTCTGTTTGCGTTATCAGCTTATCAGTAGATAGAATACAATAAAATACAAATATTTATTACTGCATGCAGTCTAATTCTGTAAATGATCCTGAACTAATACAGAGGACTGACTTGTTAAATCAGATTAACTCAGAATTGAATTTTACAAATATTTTCATCAACATGAGAATCTTAAGAGTTTCCAAGAAATGTCTGTCTGGTACAGGATGAAAATATATTGAAATCTAGCCGCTAAATATTTTCCTTCTCAGTTTCCAAGCTACTTTTCTATCCTCATCTCAACATATTCTCCTCAAAGGTACACTCTAGTTTATATTACTTTGTAACATAATTTCAGCTTGCCATGTCCTTTTTCATGAATTATTCCGTAGGTATCTTTTAGTTTAATATATTCTTTCTGCTTCCCTAACACAAAGGCCATCTTCTTTTTTGAAGGTGTTTCAGTATTTCGTGATAATGAGCTATTCTTTCCCCCTTTACCCTGATCAGCTTTGCATTTCCTGATTACTTGACTACACAGACCTCTGATTTTTAAGTACTTCATATGCTTGCGCTATTTTATATAATTTTCAATACCCAAGCCTACCCAAATACCTGACACATGTATTTTGTTTTAATAATGTATTTTGTTTTAATCTTTGTTTTAATGAATGTATGTATCCATTGAGAAATTTTCAAGTTTTAATAAGTTCTTATAAAGTCTATGTTGTTTCATTCAAAAACAAGTAGGTAAAAATGAAGTTTAGTCTTTATTAAACTATTAGACTCATTTCATCGTAAATTAAAAATTAGAGAAATTAGCTATCATTAGAAATTATGTCATTATTGAATGCTGGATTAATTTTCTGCTGCTCTTAATCTTTTATTTTTTTTGTCCTTGACTTAACAGTCAAGAATTCACTTAGAAAGTCAAGAAATATTTGAACAAGCTCATGCATTTTCTATTTCCATAATTGAGGGGGTTTTTAAATATTCTCAGCCAAAATGAAGTATCTCTCAGTACTAGCTATATTATAACATTTCCTTTAATCAGAAGCCAGCACTATAGCTTTTAAAAAATTCTATGGAAGGTGTTCTCCAGTTGTAGTTTTAACTACCAACTTCTCTTTATCATCGTTATTATAAATTAATGACATTGGTAGTGATGGCCTTTAAGGTCTTTTTGTAGGAAAAAAAATAAATTATTCTGTTACTAGGTCCAAAGTGCTTTTCTCTTTCTCATAGCATAGAACAATGATTATATTTCCTTATAAAACCACAGACAAATCTTACATCAGGTGAAAACCAGCCATGAATCTGAACACATAGCTGATATTATTTCATTGAACAAATATGTATGACAGATAAAAATATTTTCCTAAAAATTATTGTAATAAAAATTCCTCTCTTCTCTCTCCTCTCTTTCCTCTTCCCCTGATACCCCTCCCCAGTCTTTCTCCCTGTCCCTCTCTCTCCCTCTCTGCATTTATCCTATAATAGTTTCTGGGGACAGGATCATATTCAGATGATCTTCCAGTTCTCAGAACAGTTTAACCCTTTGTAAATATTATTTTCCCAACTAACATTATTGTTATTATCTTACTTATTTTTATGTCAGAGATATTTTATGAAATGATGTGTAGCTCATATATAAATATGTGAAATGTTAAGTCTGTAGAGTTGTCACATGGCTTAATGTACACATATATAATTTGTTTATATCTATTCTGTTGTTTTCCTAAGTATGCATCAACAAAACTATCTAGAGAACATATATCATAAACATTGCCCTTGAGATAAGTTTAGCTAAAGACAGAAATATATTAATCATTGCATTTATTTTAGAATTGGTTTACTTTAAATGTTTTTATAAATAAGAATTGGTATTGAAGAGTGTTACTTTTTATACATAAGAACTTTTAAAAAAGAGTATTAAAAATCATTTGAGATTAACAAATGATCTGTTATGTAATAACAATAGATTATGACAGTTAATGGAATAAAAAGAAGTCTTATGTTGAAAGGAAAACATTTTATGCCATATTAATTTATAATTTAGAGGATCTTTGGTGAATTAACTGTAGCTTTAATTTATTAGTATGTAAAGATTCTTAGATAATAAGCAGGTTAATAAGTCATTTATGAAGTAAAAATTATCTTTCTGCCACTTTATGTGAATCATAAATATTTATAACAATACTTTTAATATAGACTTTCAGTGATCATTAAGCTGTAAATATTCAATTTTCTACATTGTTGTTATTAGTTTCATCTTTCACTCATTCATTTTTCCTTTTGCTACTTCCTTTATGACAGTAACAGTATACAACCACAAGCAAATATAAACCACAAGTTAAAAAATTATAATCATAATTCACTCTAGAGCAGGCTCCAAATAACCTCTTGTTATGCCAAAATTGAACTTGAAATGTTCACACCAAATAAAATCTGTCCCTATTTTTTGAGTATGCATTGCTTTTAAAGAGGAATCAGAAGCAATCAATCATTCTTGGTGTGGTGTTAGAAAAAAATCATGCCTTGTCTGGAAAAAAATATGTGAACAGAAGGGAGGAAAAGCTTGGTGAATCCGCAGTATGAGAGGAGATAATAGGCTAGGTCAGGATTGAACAAATAGAACTGGGATGCCCTGTAGCAATAGGAAATATCAAAGCAAAATGAGTAATAAAGCAACAATACAAGGGAGGGAGATTCAGGAGAGTTATTTTAAGTTTTTTCATGTACAGGCTACTCTTAATGATCACAGATAGAAAAATGACACCAAATGAATTGTGAATATTGACATCAGTATCCCAGCACTGCCTTTATAAGTATTCCAGTTAGTCTTTCTCAGCATTTAAAGATACCCTTTTGTGTCTTCCTGAGGTACGTAAAAGAGAGAGTCCTATATAGGGAGAATGTCCTTGCCCAGGAAGAATACATAATTTTACTGAGAAGACAACATTTCAGTTCAGAAACACATAAATATTTAACAGAGAACATGGTCAAATTCTAAATTGTGTAGCTCCTATTGTAAATTCAGTTTAAGTTTAGAGGACAATTTCAACAGTGGAATTTAAGAGAGACTCTAAACAGTTCCTACAATTTTGCTATTGGAGACAGACGGAGGAGAAGGACCTTAGAAGTGGAATGAGTAAGTTGAGGTAAATGTCTTTGTTTTCTGTATTGAATGACTAATCATTCCCATTTGTATTAGTTTTCTATTGTTTCCATAACACAGTACCATAAATTAGCAGCTTAAAACAACACAATTATCTCACTGCTCACCTATCAATTCAGGTAGCTCAACTGATCTCTGCTTCACGTCTTCCAAGGCTAAATTCAAAACCTTGGCCAAACTGGAGTCTCATCTGGAAGCTCTGGAAGAGAATATCCTCCTTCCTAGATCTTTTAGGTTGATGGCAAAACCCAGTTCCTGCGGTATAGGGCTGAGGTCCTTGTTTCTTGCTGACTATTGTTCAAAAGCTTCTCTGAGCTCCTTAATGTCTCCTGCATTCCTTGGTTTATGACCCCATGTATCTTCAAAGCTAGTAATGGTGAATTGACTTATCCCATTTGAATCTCTCTGACCTCCCATCCTGGTCCCAGACTAAAAGGGATCATGGGATTATATTGGACCCAACAGGATAATCCAGGATATTCTATTTTAATCTCCATAAAATTAATCACACCTGAAAAATCCCTTCTGCAATATAATCTAACCTATTCACAGGCTGCAAGAATTAGGACATTGGCATGTTTGGGGACTTTTATTATAATTTGAGAATGCAGGTGAGATAGCCAATAACTTCACCTATTTGCTTGAGGACATTTTCTGCCTTCCAGAATCTGTTAAATTATATGGGTAAGAAGTGCCATGGAATTAAGACTCCAGAGCTGCAGTCTCAACTAATGACCAAAGAGATTAGGGTATTAAAAACAATGGTTCCTCATACCTAAGATGGGACACTAGTAACAGATGTTCTACATTATTCCCCAGAGTTCCCAAAAGCCAAAAGATTAAGGTTCCTTTGTCAGCAGTGGTCACTTGTTTAAAAAAGTAGTCCCCCTATTGTCTTCCTTGTTTTCTCATTTTCCTACTTCCTACCATTGTTTCCTGAAATTAAATCCAAAATAAATTTTAAAAACTACTTGTACTTAAGTCATCGTCCCAGGATGTGCTTCTGGAATTCTTAAAATGAGTCAGATAAAATAATCATTTCTTACTTTTACTCACTGGTTTATTGTTCAGAATATTTTTAGCATACAAACGAGTACCAATAAAAAACACACTATCATAATTTAGAAGGATCTATTCACCTATAAATAAAGCAATAAACCTATTGCTTTAGTTAATATTCACAACAACTCTGTGAGATGGGAATTTTTCCATAGCCTATTTTAAAGACACAAAAATTAAAATTACAAAGATTGGATAACTAAGAAAGTCATAGATTTTAAGTGATATAAATGAGGTATTCAATCCCAACTCAGATCCAGTGACATTAAACCTATATTTCATAAACATCATGGTAAACAAGGTAAGCATTTTCCTGTTTTACTGTGTTGCATGTATGCATATTTATTTACAGAGAGCTTATATAATTTGGCTAAGGTCACAAGGCCATAGAGGAACATAATCAAGTCTAGAATCAGGATTTGTGTATTCTCATTCCCAATTGAGTTCTTTCCACTATATTTCCAGACAATGATATTTAGGCAAGCTGAGGCTAGCTCACTGTATGTGGAGCATTAACCAAAAGGTTTGGAAATAACCCCTTTGGCAATTAAATTCCACAAGAGGTTTTCAGAAAGTAAAATAATAATGTTATTTTATATCAAGACTTATTCTAGTGCTTTTGATCAACAGTCTAGAAAATAGTGTTTTAAGAAAATTAATCTGCAAGGGAATACAGGATGATTTGGAGGAGTACAAGATTGAGGTCAGAAAATCTAAAGGTAAAGTCATTTCTAGTAATCTGGGAGTTGGGTGATAAGGGCCTGAAGTAGAGTAGTTGCAAGGAGACTAGAAGTGGATAAATATCAAAGATGATTTTAGAAGAACTGATATAAAGGAGAGGTTGATTGAAAGAGAGATATGAGACTATGTTATAATGATAGCACATCTCTTTTTTCCTCTTTAAAATATGAAAAACTATTCTCTTTGCCTATTGGTGATATATGTGAATGTACATGTGTGTGTTTATTTATGTTAGAAAAGTTAAAGTGAGATCTTACTCAAATTATTTGAGTATGTAAGTCACCTACTACTCCATCATGCAAAAATCCTTTTTTCACATATAAATAGCCCTAGAGATTCATTTTTCAAAAAGAAACAGTACTGTAAGTCTTTTTCTTTCAAAAATTAGTGTTTGATTAATAATACTATTAACCCACTTATTAGGGCTAGTATTTATCTGGATTAAAATAAGAAAATTCTATGTTGTATGGTATTACCTAATTCCCTAGTAAGTCCAGAAGACCATTTTGTAAAAGATTCTTTAGTCTATATGGAAAAAGTGAATTTAATAAGTTTATATCCTTTGTTTTAGAACTATACAGTTTAACAGTCTTCTTTTTAATGCTTATTTGTTTATTTTTAGAGAGAAAGAGAGCACAAGCTGGTGAGAGGGGCAGAAGGAGAGAGACAATCTTAAGCAGTCTCCATGCTCAGTGTGGAGCCCAATGCAGGGCTCAATCTCAATCATGACCTGAACTGAAATCAAGAGTCGGCTGCTGAATGAATATTAATCAAGCATGTTAATATTATAATATATGATATATTTCTCAAATGACTAAATTTTTATAAGAAATAAAGGATGAAAGGAAAGAGAAAAGGAAGAGAGAAAGGAAGAAGAGAGAGAAGAGAAAGAGGTAAAAGGAGAGGAAGTGGGAGCAAGAGATAAGAAGAAAGATTGAGGGGGGGACATAGGATCAATGGACATAAAACAAGTCTACTACTAACCTAGCATTGTCACTTTTAAATGAAGTACCGTTAATTTAAAGGCATCATTAATCAGTGTAGTTTCATCAATTTCAGCACAAATTTGTTCTGATAAAGCACTGTTAGGTCAGTTCAAACTATTAAAAAGATCAATGTAGAATAAACAACAAAGAGGCTATTGCTTTACTGGAACTGAGTTACTGGAATCAATTGTGATAGCAGGCACCTACATTATAGTGAAATATGAGGAGAACTGTCAAAAGTTCAGTTCCATTGTCTACCTCATTAGTACCATGACTTGCCAGGTTGTTGACATCTGGTTTTAGCCATAACATATGACATAACTCTTTTCTCTAACTTTACTGAGATATAGTTGACAACTTAAATGTATATATATTTATGTTGTACAACTTGATGTTTTGGTATACATTTACATTGTATAATATTCAACAAGGTGTATTCATGTCACATTTGTCACCTAACCTTTATCTGCACACCACATACACATTCTACACATTGGCAGATGCACACCACACATAGCCTTGGGAAATTCTTTTATGTTATTATAGATGTTCTAAAACATCTATACTGCTATAACTGCTATATATACTGCTAACACTGCTATATATACATACATATATATAAACATACACATCTAAAATCTGTATATATATACATATACACTACTATATATATATAGTATATGTATATATACACATTTATATGTCAGATGCCAAAGAAAAATTTAGGTTTATCTTTGAAAGGACAGATTAGGGTGCCTGGGTGATTCAGTTAGTTAAGCATCCAACTCTTGATTAAGGCTCAGGTCACGATCTCAAGGGATGTGAGATTGGGCTACATCGGGCTTCACGCTGACAGTGGAGCCTGCTTCGGATTCTCTCTCTCTTTCTTTCTGTCCCTACCCCACTTGCACTCTATCTCTCTCTCAAAATAAATAAACATTAAAAAAGGACAGCAAAGACTAGATGATGCATTTGATAGTGCCTTATCTGTCAAGTTAATATTCTAGAGTATTTTTAGATGTAATTACTTATTAGCAGATGCTACAATCTGATTATAGACAATATCAAGATTCATAATGTTTATGTTGACATGTTCTTCGTTTTCTCATCAAATTAAAGGATTTGTAAATAAATATTATAAGAGTATACTGTTGATACATGTATTTGGATTTCAGGTTTCTGAAAATTGTTTTTTAAAGGTGATTATAGTTTATGTTTCTCTCCATTTTTGTTTCAGTACTATTTTTAAAATATTACTAGAAGGCATGTGGTCCTTAAATCATTCATGTATTTCAAATCTCATTAGTATTATGAAATATTCTGTTTCTGAAACTTTTAATATGAGTACCAACCAGGCAAGTTCCAAGGTCATTTATAACAAAATTAATTAGTACACTGATTTAACAAATATATTTTAGGATACAGGTCTGTGCAGTGCATTATGTGAGGCATTAAGGACAACATGGTGGAAAATATGGATTTAAATTTTGCCATCATCCTGCTTTCACTCTACCTAGTAGGACCAAAGAAACATCAACACTCAATAAAGCATATCAGAAAATGTGCTAAAGTGACATACTGAGATATATAATCATATCTTTGCTTATCTGAATTGCATATGAAAAGGAAGTTTTTGTCAAGAATGATTTCTTGGAAATTTTATAGTTAAACTGAAACTAGAATTATGGAGAACTAGAAAGAACTGTATATGCCAAGACCTGAAAGGCAAGAGATAGCATAGTAGGAGTAAAAAATGATAGCTTATTGATTCTTGAGACTGTTAGTAATAAAGTAGGAGTCCCACCAAAATAAAAATAAAACTGAAGTCTATTTTGTCTGATAAAAAAAATGATAGTTCAGAATGGCTACATAATGCATTTCTTATAGTAGAATAGAAAGGGAAAACAAAGTCACAAAAAAAGGTAAAGGGACAGGTGAAATAGGGTTTTGCCAACCATGTTAAGTTGTCTGGATTTTGAGTTCAAGTTTGATGGCAAAATCATTGAAACGTTAATGCAAAGGCTTATACGAACAAAATTTCACATAAATTCTAATTTTATAAGGGTCACTGATAGTGGAGGAAACTAGAAGCACAGAGACCTTTATAAAGTCACTGCATTTGTCTTGTTGGGAGATAATGGTGGTGTAGAGGCAGAGATACTGAAGGTGAGACAATAATCACTGTCTTACCATGGAATAATAAACCACAAATCTTACCAAGATTCTGAGAGGAGGCAAATGTTTAAAATAATATAAAATTCAGGTTATGTTATTATTTAATTTGTCATAAATATTAAAATATTAAAAATAAGACTTTTAAAATATGAGCTATTTTAATTATTTGTTCTAAGTTACTGCACCATGCATGTGATGTTAATCGCATAGGGTGTTTTTTAGGCTAGTGGCTTTCAGACTATGCTGCAGACTACATGAGTCAGGAGTTTTCTCTTGTCCAACAAGAGAGTGGATGCAGAATTGAATACTAGAGAGGCTAATATCTGGGAGAAGCCCAGAGCCCCAAACAGGGGTTTTGTCTCCATATTTCTTGAGCTCATAAGATATTATCCATATGGTGAACGTGAAGAAAATAAGATCTTACACACATGAACGTGAAGAAAACAATCAGACAGTAATCATTAACTTGAATGTGTAAACAAATAGTCTTGGGGGGGGCAAGTGGAGTTTGTGATCAATGTACAATAGTTTATTGGAACTAGATGGAAAGTAATTTCCTACAGGTGATAGAACGAGTTACTTGTGACTCCATTACAATCTCTCACTAGCTATCCTTAGGCGCTTTTGCCAGTGGTGGCGGTTTTCCACCCTAAGCTTTTTTCTAACCAATTTGTGTAAGTAGAACCTATTTCCCCACAAAACTATAGACCTTTAACAGAATCAGGATCTCCTGAGAACTTGATAGAAATAAATTCTTGGGTCCTAGCCAAGTTCTACTGAGTCAAACACTGAGACTGGGGACAAGCAATCTGGTTTTAACACACCCTGGTGATTGATTTGAATACATTCTAACATTTGAAATCACTGCTACAGGAAAGTCTGCATTTCATGTTTTGTTTGTTCATTTGATTTGGTTTTGCTTTTAGGAGAGTCACTCATTTGCTTCTTTATACATATGTCAAAATAGTGTGTCGAAACCTCCATTTGCAAAGTGAGGAATATTCAAAAAATAAGGGATGTAAAGACTTTACACAAATTTGATAAATAATCATGGATACAAAGACCTGATAATATGATTCTGTGTGAATCAACTAAAATATCTCATAATAAACAAAAGCTAAGGACTTGACTGGCATCAGTAATGTGAAATTGTGGCAACTTTGACATTTTGCAGGTTCATTTTTGAGTTGCTTGTAAAGGGCAGTATCCTCAGGCAAACTATTCATATTTGTGTTAGTCTCCTAGGGTTTCCATTAAAATGTGCCACATACTAAGGGCTTCAAACAGCATAAATATATATGCACTGTTTCTTGCTAGAATCAAGATGTCAACAAGGTCGTTTCCTTCCAGAGCTCTAAGGGGGAAACCATTCCATGTTTTTGGTGGTTGTTGGCAATCCTTCATATCCTCTAACTTAAATAATGTGCTGTGAAGTTAATTATTAGTACTACAACTTATGTGAAGATGGTAAGGAGATAAGAGAGGGAAGTAAACAAAATATATATTTGTAGATTTATCCATAAAATATGAACACATATTCATAAAATTAAAAAAGAAATTCACATAGCAATTAGAGTTCATTCTGCAACTGGTCACTAATATTTATAGCTACCTTCTTCCACTTACCCATTCAACATTCCATTTGCTTTCAGCAAGCACCTCCGCTGGTTATTTACATCTTTGGTGGGTTGAATAAAACATTTGTTCATATCACTAAGGCTATTTGAGAGACAGGAGGAAATTGGCAGGTAAATAGTGACAAAATGCTAGGTTGCAATATTGTAGAAATTTGATTTCAGCACAAAACAGATGTATAAAATCAATGATGTTCAATAAACATAACAATTATAGTTAAATTTTATGGCATGTGAAACTATGAATTTTATATATTCTCTTATTCGAGTCACACAGTAAACTGTAAGTTAAATGCTTCTTTTGTTCAGAATTTAGCAGGAAATCATGTTCAGGTAGTGGATGAAGTGTATGTATCGCACACCAATTGCTGACTTGACCATAGGATTTGGACCCAAGTACTCTACTGACACGATCTTTAACCCTTAATATGAGGAGGAACATCATCTAATAAGGAGTTAGGCTTGTTAAATGTGGAGGGAGGCACTATCCAAGTTTTAATCAATCACTAAACAATATTTGTTGACTGTAGCACTAGCTTATCCTGTGATATCCATATGACTTTCTCCCACATCTACTTCAAACATTTATTAAATTCTCCTTCCCAATGAGGTAAACCTTTACACTCTATGCAGTATCACTGTTACCATATTTCTACTCCCCATCTCTCATCTCTTCATTTTTCCCCATAATATTTATCACCTTCTAACATATTACATATCTTATAAACTGTTTAACAGAAATAAAACAAGTCAACACAATTTGAGCCTATCAGGAAAAGCAGCAAGTAGCTAGTATCAGAGTTTTGGCTCTCAAACATGGTGAGGCTTCACAATAAAGAACTCTTTCTATGTCTCAACAGATGCTAGGCCCCATGAGCATTTTAGACTCCATTACTGCAAGACAAGATTGTTCTCATTGTTCTCTGGATACATTCAGTCCTCAAAAACTTTTCTGAACACTTTTTGTAATATATGAACATGATATCAAAATATGTACAATAACATGACATTATGTCCTTTATCTGACAAATAAAAACAAGTGAAATCAAGTGTTAGGTAATATGCAGACTTTTATCAGTGAAGCTCTTTGCTGCAATCTTCAAAGATTATCTTAATCAAGCATAATCTTTTGACCAAGAAGGCAGAGGTTCAGGTCATTCAGGTTTCTAATAACGTCATTTAGACATATTGCTTGGGGAGAAAAAAACCACATCATTAAAAAATCTATTCTGGTATTATCTGCATCTTAAATGTATATTGTTAATTTTTTTTCCATTTTTTAAAGTTTTTTATTTATTTTGAGAGAGGAGGAGAGAGCATGCTTAGAGCACAGAGAGGCAGAGACAGAATCCCAAGCAGGCTCCACTCTGCCAGCACAGAACCTTATGCAGGGCTCGAATTCATGAACCATGAGATCATGATCTGAGCTGAGATCAAGAGTTGGATGCTTAACCGACTAAGCCACCCAGGTACCCCTTAAATGTATATCATTAATTTCTCATTTTGGCAGCTCATGTGAACACCATTCTACTTAACAACTACTATACTTCATTATATCAAAACAGGTTCTTTTACGGGTGCCTGAGTGGCTCAGTCGGTTAAGCAGCAGCCTTCAGTTCAGATCATGATCTCACAGTTCGTGGTAATCGAGCCCTAAGTCAGGCTCTGTGCTGACAGCTCAGAGCCTGGAGCCTGCTTCAGATTCTGTGTCTCCCCCTCTTTCTGACCCTCCCCCACTCGCACTCTGTCTCTCTCTCTTTCTCAAAAATAAACATAAAAAAATTTAAAACACGGTTCTTTTACTTAATTCTCATTTTTTAGGAAAACATCCTAAACACTCAGTGATTATGAAGTGTCCACACTATTCATCTTCATTATTATTTTTTCAAATGGAATAAATAACAAGGACATTGTTGCCAGCAGACTCTTTTTTCTGCAACTACAGTAAATATATACTTGCATTTTAGGATCACCCATCCTTGCTATGCGTATAAATAGTACTCAGTAAGGATTTTTTTGTTTTTGAGAGAGAGAGAGAGCATGAGCAGGGGAGAAGGGCAGAAGGAGACAGAGAAACAGAGAGAGAGAGAGAGAGAGAGAGAGAGAATCCCAGTGTGGAGCGCGATGCAGGACTCAATCCTATGACTCTGGGATTATGACCTGAGCTGAAAACAAGAGTCAGATGCTTAACTGGCTGAGCCACCAGGCACCCCAGGAAGAATTATTTTATCATCTAAGTTATGGTGCACAAAGTAGTCATTAAGTAAATTAAAAGATCTCTTTTATGACTAGCACTGAATTTAGGGAAAATAAAAAAGTCTAAGCACGTTTGCTTTTTATATGAATTACTCATATGACAAAGGCTTATTTATACTCTCTAAATCCATTTTTTGTCTAAATGAAAATTAAACAATCTTCTAGCAAACATATATAATATAATTGTTTTTCCACAATAGATGCATCAATATTATATGAAGTGACTAACTTCATATTAACTTCAAAAATTCTGTCATTTGACAGAGGAATTTTACCAAAGCTTATTCCACTTTCTCTGTCAGAATAATATTTTCATTAACATTATATCTAATTTTACCAACTCCTCAAAAGTAGTTGACTTAGGCATGTTTGAGCTGTAAGTGGGACAACCTTGACTGATGTTTCTGTTGGGGGGTATTTTTTTGCTTTTAGCAACAAAATTAATCATTTTGTATTGATGAACATTATTTTAGTTTTGTTTTAGAAAATGTACTCTTTGTTTTTTGAAATATTCTCTTTGCTTCCTTTGAAAAAAAGAAAATAATAACATTTTTGATGTTTTATGATGCTACTTAAAGATTCATAAAAGACAATTTACTGGACAATATTTTAATATGTCTAATAAATTTCATGTTTCAGATATTCATTGTGACACTTCACATTTTTTGTTTTGTCTTAGTTTCTTGTTTTAAACCACCAGATTTATAAATTAACTTGGTGGACCACTCAAAATAAAATGTTTTACATTAAAATTTGGTTTTCCTCTTAATTTAACAATATCATCTTGAATAATATTTATTTTTATTATTTACCCTTTTATAATAATTTATGAACTATTGCTCTAATTTTATTGTAGCTAAGGAGTAAGAAAACTGAAAATATATCAACTTAAAATAGCAAAACTAGAAATACATGTGACCTAAGTATTTTTTTAATCATGCTAACCACATGTTAGTAGAGACAAACTAACCATCTTTGTCCAAATTGTGCATGAATACATTTTACCTTCTTGTTTAGTAAGAGAATATTGGGATTTCATTAAAAGTCATAATTTGTCATATATTTAAATTTGTGAAATGTTTATTACTAAAATTGTTTTATTGCTTTTTTTGTTTTAAACCTACAGAATAACAAGAAGCATTCAATAGAAAAACTGCAAATGATTCTCAGACTAAATTCTTTAATGCCTGCCCTCATCATAATTTTTATAACCTTATTAAATTAAATCCAGAACATTGAATCAACTAAATATTTACTGAGCCACATTTGTACTAGGCATTGTACATGGATCTTGAGATGCAAAATAATAATAATAAAATAAGAATCTTCTAGTTAAATATGATGAGGTGAGCACTTTCAAAACCTGTAATTGCATAAATACATTTTAAAAGACAGCATGCATTTAAAAATATGTGTTTAGTTCTCAAGGACTTCACAACATATAAAGGAGAAATATATTGATTTATTATGATTTTGTTGTTCTTTTATTATGTCTGCAGTACATAGAATGATATCTGGCATATAGTAGCAGTCTATAAATATATGTGAAATGAATATATAAATAAATGCATTAATGATAAATATCAGCTAATAAAGTCAGGGAAAATTCATGTTATCGCTATGCCTGTAAACTATGGCATAAAACAATTGAGGAGAAAAGTTTCAGTCAGAGATTTATATACAGTCAGTATGTCAAATGGAACATTCTGAATGAATCTTACCAAAGAATCAATAACTTCACAAATGCATATTGTTTTTATCCTTTTAGACAATCTTAAAATATATAAAATTGGCCACACTTTTGACTTTTCCAGGCTTTTACTAATTATTTTATCTATTCTATCTAAGGATTCAATGATTTAAGCTACATGAATGGTTTTCAGTGACACAAAATAACTTCCACTTAAAATACCATTGGTGCTGCTGGATCACTCAAAATAGTGCATCTAGCTTGATATTTCTATTTTTTTAGCATTCCAAACCCTCCACCACTTTAAGATTGCAGAACCAATGTGTGAGTCAGATATGTCTATTACGCTAAAAGTATAGCTTTATTGAACTGCTGCTCTCGTTAGCAATTCAACTTTTCCATTATCACTACATGTGAATTACACTTAACTTTTGTGATTACATAACAATTATTAAGTAAGTAACATAATCACAGATATTCTTATTTATTAATAAACACAAGTTGTATATGATTAAAAGTTGCTCGCAATGGTTCTTTTTTTTCCCCCCCGCAATGTTTCTTAGATGATATCCCCAAGGTCTATTAATTATACCTGAATTGAATGATAAAGTTGGCTATAGGCAACAAAGATCACGATAGCAGTTGTTTTACTATATTATATTTTGTTACTGAGCTTTGTGACCAGCTACATACTAAAATATATTATGTGATATTCTAATTCCACATTTAAATTGCACTATGCCATCATATATGAAGGAAATCGTTAGAAAATATGATTACATTTAAAAATATATTGTGAAATTATATGCTACTCATTCTAATGTTTCCTAATTGCAGGTTTATATCTTACTATACCTTAGCTATTTTTAGAAGTGATAAAAATGTTGTCCATGAAAGTCTTTAGTAGTAATATTATAGATTTATAAGTTTAGATAATTCCATTATATCTTATATTTGTATTTTCCCTAATTTATGTCTTCATAGTGCATGGAGGCTATGAAATCACTTGCAGGAAAAATCTAATTAAAAAAAAACTTGGCTTCCCTATGTTTTAAAACTAAAACAAAAGGAAAAACTTAAATTATTACAATTAAATTAAGTTTTAGTTATTTTGGTTATATTTGGACAAAATTCTACTAGAGATGGGAAAAAATACCTGAAAATTTCTATATCCACTGTAAAGACAAATTTAGTACTGGATAAGGACTCAGTGTGCACACCATATCTTTGAGTTTATTTTTCCACAATTTAGTTAAGTTAGTCTAACAGCATATATTTAGTAAGCACTTGATTTATGCTTCAAATGATTCAATACCTATTAATCAATAGAAATGGAAGCATAACATACAAAACAATGAATATAATTTTTACCTCCCATATTTGATGATTGTGGTTTTTGATAACTAATCCATTAGTGTCCAGTTAGTTTAATTGATTTTATTTTCTCATTACTCATTTGTCTTCTGCTATATGATCATTACATAAATTTTCATAAAAATTGGGAATTTCAGGTAATGTATCCTTAGTGTGGTTTCCTGAGCCCTCCACATCTCAAATTTGTCTGACACTAAAATAGGTCTGAAACACAGATATTTCTATAGGTACACCTTCACCAAAATTAATTTTAACTTAGTGTATAGCTTGTGTTTATACATTCAGTAAGTACAGCCTATCTAATATAGCTTTCAATTTTCCAACAATTTTAACCTTTTCCATCCAGTGTACTCTCCTACTGATCCTCTTAAGACCCTGCATTTTCTTTCTAATTAGATTCATGTTTTTCAATCTCTGTTTTTACTGATTTTATCTACTCCCCCTGAATATTGTTTCTTTACATTTTCAAAATATAACAAGGGTCATAAAATATTCCTTAATCACTCAAGTTTGAGTGATCTTTTCTAAGGATCAATTTCTACTTGTTAATACATTACCACTTTTTAAAAAATCTATTTATGTATTCTGAGAGAGAGAGAGTGCAAGTGGGAGAGGGGCAGAGAGAGAGAGAGAGGGAAAGAGAGCCCAGCACAGAGCCCCACAAAGAGCTCGGACTCACAAACCAGGATAACATGTCCTGAGCCAAGATTATTTGGATGCTCAACTGACTGAGCCACCCAGACATGCCAATAGTTTGGAATAATCCTGTTGAGGTATTTTGTAGTATGTCTACCAATATTTTTTATGTATTCTAATGAGCAGATGGGTATTTTTTGGAAACCCTAAAAGAGGTGAAGTGACCTTATCATTGTACCATATCAGAAGCAAAATGACACCAACATACACCATCATGGTAATGTTAAACTTGATCACTTTTTTCACTTAAATCAATCAGTTTTTTCTACTATAAAGTTACTATTTTTTTTCTTTTCTATACTCTATTCTTTGGAAGCCAGCCACCAAGTCCAGCCCACACTGAAGAGGAGAGAAATTAAGATCTGTATCCTTGAGCAGAGAGGATTTATAAATATTAATTGGCATTCTGTAAGAAAGATGTATCCTTTCTAAACCTTATGTTTTATCTAACCATTGGTTCTGTGTGTTCTATAGTCTGAGTAAAAAGTACTTTATTTTTAAAAAGAAAATTTAATGTTTATTTTTGAAAGGAGGAGGTGAGGGAAGAGCAGAGAGAGAGGAAGAGAGAGACAGGGAAACACAGAATCCAAAGCAGGCTCCAGACTCAGCTGTCAGCACAGAGCCTGACATGGGGCTTGAACCCACAAAATGTGAGATCACTAACTGAGCCAAATTGGACGCTTAACCAACTAAGCCATCCTGGTGCCTCTACAAGTACTTTAGAATGGTATATAAAACATTTTATAAATCAGGCACTTGCTTGACTAGCTACTTCATTAATGGACTATTCCCTCTATTAATCTGTGATGACCATTATATTTGATGTGAATTTAGCATGATTTTCTGAACCACTCTTCTTCTGTTTGTATGTTTCTTGGAATAACTTGCTCATCTTGTGAATATCGACTTAGACATTTCCTATCATATATTCTCAACAATCTCAAAAGAAATTGACCAGTTATTACTTTGTGCTATTATGCTAGGACTGTGCCCTAAAAGTATGTTTACCAATGCCTTTAATAAATTTTTAATAATTTACTCATTCAATACAACATTCTAACCTTTAAGTTTTCTGGACACTGAAGACATTCATTTTCTTACTTTCATTGCCCTATCCCAGATTCCCTTCCATAATTGTATACAATAAGTGTTTGTTCAAGTTGTTCAGATGTTCAAATCTTCTAGGTTTTCAAAAATGTGATTTAACTGCATTGTGATGTGCTCATGAATAAAGCTGCATAACATTCATTACTAGATGAAAATGATGATGAAGCACAAAGTGGGGAGGAGCAGGTAGAGGATTAGAAAATAAACAGGAAGGAGGGAGGGAAAGAAGGAGAAAAAAGGGAGGAAGGCAGGAAGGAAGAAGGGAAAGGAAATGGATGGATGTCGGGAAAATTTAATACAAAGAAAAATCAAATTCAAATTCTACCTTTCTGGGAGATAACAACCTAAAATCCTCAAACAACTCTCATTGCATTCCACTTGGATTTCTGTACTATTTTCTATCTATTGCTCCACTTTAAGCAAGAATTTCATGTATAAAAATTGCTTTTGCCAAATGCCATTTACAACGGACTAAGTCAAGTGTAAGGTTTGTGCCCAGAGCATTTTTCATTAGCATTTATGTTTGAGGATATTTATGACTTTCACTTTCAAGGCATTTCTGGAACATACATGGTTTGTGTCAGCATTTTTCTCATTTTTTAATAGTATGTATATCACTGATTATTAACCTGAGAGAAATATTTGATTTAAGTTTCCTTGTATCAAAATAATTCATTTTATTAAATAATATAAGAAATGTCACTGCCATTGATTCTCCATCCAACATATTTTACACTTCTTAGATTGCATATATCTCTTCTTTAATAATATTGTAAGACTCTTGGGACAACATATTTTGCTTTTGAAAACTGCATTTGTATTTACAGACAAAAACTCTTTACAGTTTTGAAGTTTATCTGAAGGCTTATTAAATATAACTCTTTCATAATACATTCACCATACATTGGCCTGGCTCACTATGTATCATATTAATTGATCATTTGTTTCAATGATTTTAATTGTTTTGAAAACCTATTGCTAGATGGGAATCTTTTATTTCTTCATTGAAAGCAGATATAAGTGAATATTCATTCTGTAATAATTAATTATAAAAGCAAAATATATATAACAAGTGTTTTAAAGAAAAATTACATAAGAAGTATGAATCCAAATATTAAAGGGCACCATTTTTTCCCAAAAGATTCCATTTTCAATGAAACCTCTCATTATAATTATTCATTTTCCTATTATTTGTGTGAAACTGCAGATCGTTTTGCACATTCCTATAAGTAAGTAGATGCCTCAAAATTATTTTATTGTTATATGTTTATGGTAAAATTGCAGTATCACTATTCTATAAATTATGAAGATTGTACTAATGATTATCTTCAATTTCCATTCACTGGAAATACAAAGTAATATAAGAATAATGACTTTATGATAGAGTGAGGCATTTTTACCTATGAAATTAGTGAATAAGGCATTGATTTCAATGTTTATAAGGAGTATTTGAGACTCTAAACAATGATATATAAGCATTCTTCATGAAACAAATATGTAAATAGAAAGTTTTGGGATTTTTCCTATATTATGTTTACCTACCAAAGTGGCATTTATATGACTTTAGATTTATAATCTTTCTCTCCCTCTTCATCTATCAACTATCTATCTATATATCTATCTATCTATCATCTATCATCTATCTATCATCTTAAAGCACAAACAGACTGAAACGGGTATGTAAAAAGGCGTTTTTACATTTGGAAGCAATCGGGAAATTGTGTATGTGTTTGAAACTCAATATCACAGAGCATTTGTCAGTGGCCTCCTGAATAGTTTGGTTTAACAGCAAATTTTTAAGGTTTAGAATTTCTAAAATTTTAAGTTTTATAATTCTATAATTATAACTCTATAATTCTCAATAAAAATTTATATAGATTATATATAAATTATATATCAATCTATATCTATAATTCTAGTTATAAAGTTTAATCAAAAGTTAAATAAATTTCTATAATTTTAAGGGATTAAAGAGAAATATTAAATATTTAACTCAATATTATATTGTGAAATATTCAATTTGTATGTGGTTTCTCATTTCTGTATGACATTTTATTACATAAGTATACATAAGTATACTGAATTCTACTATTGATAGAATTTTAGAGAATGTGTGTGTTCCTGTATATATATACACTGATCTATATTAATTACTGAATCACAGAATATTCATACTATTCAGGATTAGTAACAACTGTCAAAAAGTTTTAAAAAATTATATTGAGGAAAAAATCATATGCAAAAGAACACATAATATGATTTAATTTATATATAGTATAAAAATAGTAAAACAAATCAAAATGTTAGAAGTCAGAATAGTATTTATCCTAGAAAAAGGAAATAGCCATATAAAGGTCTCATGGAAACAATCAAACTCTTAATTGTGTTCTGAATTGTGTGTATACTCTAGTTTTAAAATTTAAAATTTATCAATTTGGACAAATATAAGTGCATTTATGAATTTTTCACTTTTATATACATAGATAATAATTCTATAGAATTTTACATCAATAACAAATATGGAAAGTTATCCCAAATGAAGAAAGAATGGTTCCTTTGACAAGCCTAGGTGTTTAGCTATTACATATGCCAAAACACTTGCTAGCTTTTCTACAATATTAATCAGTGTATTTCATTAAACATGAAATAATTAATTGTACATTGTATTTAAGGTATTTGAATCCTCAAATTTCTATATGTTCATTCAAAAATATTTATTTAGACACAGTTCTGTGTCTAAATATTAAGATACGAATACTATGATACAAATACAAAATAGTAAGACACAAATATTGACCAAATCCAATAACATACCACAAAGATAATCATGGAATAATAGGAAAATCGAGTCAACCAAGCAATTGCCATTATCTGCTACAATCAGTGACCGTACATTGCAATTTGCTCCAATTTAGATTAATTTTCAGTATTATATTAACTTCCTCTTAAATTAAAAAAATCCCATTGCACAATAATTTGTATGAGACTTAGCTATACTTGAGTTTGAGATCAAAGTATTATGAACATCTGGAAAGGGAGGTAGCAAACTCTGCTACGAGGTGAGCAGTTTTGTTTTGTTTTGTTTCTCTTGAGTTGGTGCAGTGGGAGCAAGAAAAAGCATTGGGCTGTATCTTTAAGGAATGCTAAGGTGTATGTATGGTTAAGAAAGAGCAGGACTAGAAGAGAGTAAAGAGCTGAGTCCAAGGGAGTAGAAATGATATATAAGTCCCACAACCCTGACATGACTGGATATATTTAGAGAATAGCAAATTCAATGGAACTATAATTTTAGCTCACATAGAAGAAGTGGTGGCAGATTAAACTTTTTGTGTTGGTTGAGGACACACTGCAAGATACCTTGCATGTTACTTTAAGTAATAGGAAGCCAATTCAGTTTGATATGAAGAAAAAGTTGGCATGGTCATTTTTTGTTGGTTTTTTAAAAATGATAATTCTGTCAACTATGGGGCTGATCAATTGGAATGTGGGGAAAACTGATGTTAATGCAATATATTAGAAAAGACTCATAAAACTCCAAGAAAAAGATGATGATTTTATGACGTCACAAAAGCGGTGGCTCTGGAAAAAAAAAACCCAATTTGAAAGATTTCTAATGTATAATTGCTGGAATAAATTTTATCTCACATTGAATGGAGGTAGGGAAAATATGGGAAGGGATGTGAAGGAAAAGAGATGTTAATAATGACTGGTGTTTCTAGTTTGATAGTGCTCTATGGTAGTGACTTTCAGATGGGTTATTCATGCCTCAGAGGTGCCCATGATCTTTCATAAATAATTTTAAGTCAATCACTTTCTAGATCTACAAAATTTATTTGTTATATTCTTAAATAGATGTTTAAGAGAATGTATCGTGGCTCCTTTTCTTCTCCAGTTTTAAGGAAGCAGAGGCATAACCATATTGCACTTATTAGGATATTACTTTAGTACATTGCCCAGCTTGGAAAACTGTCTTTTTGCCAACATAAAAGGGGAAATTATAAGGATCATTGCCAGATTTGGTACTTATTAATAACAATAAAAAATATGTATTTTCAGGTAGAATGATTTCAAATACTTTGTGTTCAGTAATATTTAAAGAGGAATAATAGACTGATAAATAATTAAAAATATTTTTGATGACAAACTTCACTTGTATTTTTATTTATTTTTTTTAGTTTATTTTTGAGAGAGACTGCAAGTGGGGGAGGGGCAAAGAGAGAGAGAGAGAGAGAGAGAGAGAGAGAATCTCAAGTGGGCCTCTCACTGTCAGTGCAGAGCCCTCTGTAGGGCTCAAACCCACAAACTGTGAGATTATGACTTGAGATGAAATCAAGAGTTCGACACTTAACTGACTGAGCCACCCAGGTGCCCTGACAAACATAATTTTTAAAATAAAACTTGGGATAAACTCAAAGTATCAAGTGACATTTCTTTAAGAATTCTCATTGTATTCTTAAATATTTGGTTATGTGAATGTTTCTCGATATCTTAACCTATAAAAAAGGTAGGATTTAGAAAAACCATGTCTTTCTAGCCATAATTAAAACCATGCATGAGAAATAACAACAATACAGCATAAAAGATAAGACCCTGGAATTCATACAACTCAACAAATAACAAATAATACAGTTAAAAAAAATGGGCAGTAGATCTGAATAGACATTTTTCCAAAGAAGACCTACAGATGCCAGGAGACACATGAAAAGATGCTCAACATCACTGGTCATTAGGGAAACACAAATCCAAACCACAATATCACCTCACACAAGTCACAATGGCTAGTATCAAAATGACAAGAAATAACAAGTGATAGCAAGGATGTGGAGAAAAGGGAACCCTTGTGCACTGTTGGTGGGAATGTAAAACCCTTGTGCACTGTCGGTGAAACCACTGTGAAAAACAGTATGAAATTTTCTCAATAATTAAAAATAGAACTACCATAGGATCCAGTAATTCCTCTTCTGGATACTTGCCTGAAAAAAACAAAAACACTATTTTGAAAATATATCTGTACCCCTATGTTTACTGCAGAATTCTTTACAACAGCTAAGCTATGGAAGCAACCTAAGTGTCTATCAGTAGATGAATGGATAAAGAAGACATGGCATATATACACAATGGAATATTGCTCAGCCATAAGAACAAATGAAATCTTTCCATTTATAACACCATGGATGGAACTAGAAGGTATTATGCTAAGTGATATGTCAGAGAAAGAACAAATGCCATATGATTTCATTTATATGTAGAATCTAAAAAACAGAACAGACAAACAACATAGACAGACACTCATGAATACAGAGAACTGGTAGATGCTAGAGAGGACGAGGTGGGGAAGAAGTGAAACAGATAAAAGGAATTAAGAGATTCCAGTATTAAAGTAGATAAATCATGGAAATGAAACTACAGCATAGGGATTTCAGTCAGTAATATTATAATCACTCTGTAAAGTGATGGATGATAAGGACACTTAACCTGGTAAACATTTTGTAAAGTATATAATTGTTGAATCATTATGTTGTACATTCAAAACTAATTAATATAATATAATATAATATAATATAATATAATATATTAACTATGCTTAAATTAAAAATCAAAAGCAGACCCATCTAATTCATTAGACTACATATTTTCAACTGTTTATTTCTTATATTATCAATAAAATTGTTAAATATTTATGTTATTTTGATCAATGATATAATGTTAATATTTGTAATGACTGCTTAATATAGATGATTTTTTAATACTTAATTGTTATAGTTGCAGAATATTTTCTAAAAATTAAGTTCTTTGTACATATAATTTTTATGCAGAGAAGTATGAAAAATGAGCATAACATTTATTGAGAAAATCGATTTGGTATGTATAAATCTATTATATTAAAAGAAAAGAATATGAGGTTAATATAATGGAAATCTGAGTCAAAATGGAAATAGAGTTATTTAAAGTTCTGCCTATTAAACAAGAGATTTTTAAAGTATTATAATACCTCCCACTTACAAGGTGCTTACTTTATTCTAGAAAGTTTTCTAAGGGCTTTTATTATATTAATAATTTTAATTCTCATAATAACTCTACAAAATATATCTTATTCTTAACTTCACTTAAAGAAGGGAAACTGAAGCATAAGAGAATTAAATTGCTTGCCTGTAGTCATACAAACAATTAGGGAAGAACCAAGTCTGAACCCAGACAGTCTGGCCCCATAATCCTTGCTGTTAACCACTGTGCTAAACTAACAGAGTTTCAATTGGTGTGGTTTTTATAGTCCTTTGAATAAATTTAATTTTGAGACTGTTACTTTTTAAATAATTCAATATTTATAGAAATTTCCCCAAAGCATATATTTTTTAGTTATTCAAAATTATAGAACATTTTAGATGTCATCTTAAACATGTGTAAAGAGGGAATATTTTTTCTGAATTATTAATGTCATGCAGGGGAAAAATATTTGAAGTCCTCTGAAATAATAGCATTGTGTTAAGCATGCGTGATCTGGAGCCAAAATGAAAGTACATAATTTGTTGCCGGCTTTACATACTAGCTATAGCCACTTCCTACTCATGAATCTTTTGGAAATTGGCAATTTCTTCTTTTTAAAATGTTTATTTAAAGGGGGACAGAGGATATGAAGTGGGCTCCACGCTGACCACAGTAAGCCCAAAGTGGGGCTCAAACCCACGAACCATGAGATCATGACCTGAACCAAAGTCAGACGCTCAACCGACTGAGCCACCCAGGTGCCCCAAGACCTGAACCAAAGTCAGACGCTCAACCGACTGAGCCACCCAGGTGCCCCAAGAAAGTGGCAATTTCTTACAGAACAAAAAGCAAACCTTATCTGTGGGGAAAGGAGAGTTCAAATTTAGATATACCCAATTTGAGAAGCCTAAAAAATATCTCAATATAATGTTCTTAACATATTTAAAACATGGACTGACACATTTGGTGACAGATTCCTTCCAGTGGACTTCAGATATCACTCTTTGAGGACTCCTTTTCCTGCCCCCATTAAATCAGTCAAATGTTCTTCCAGTTGCTAACATATCTCCAATGCTTTTAATGCTTGAAATGTTATCATTCATTTAATCCTTGTCTTAAGCAGACTGGGTCGCTTAAGACAGAAAATGTATCTTGATTCATCTCTACACCCCAGTTCCTGATAACTGTATCTATCTGTAACTATCAGAAATTACCCCCCTGAAATTATAGTAAATTACATAAATTTACATGAATTACAAATGTTGTTGATCTCCGGAGGTTTATGACCCTACCCAGTGGAACACTATGGAGCCTAGAATAAATAAATATATAAAAATATAAATATATATATATATAATATAATATATAATTATATTATAGATTTATAAAGTACATAATAAATATATATATATATAATAATGTGTTAATGAATGAACGAATGAATGGTGAATCAAAGATGTGTATACTAGGAAACCTTATATAGCAATTTAAAGCTTGTCTGCTAAATACATAATGTTTTTGTATGTTCAAATTTTTACAATATTAGTGAAATAGCAATATTATCACCTTCAGATGGTACCTGAAATCTGCCTCTGTATCTAATATGGAAATAAGAAAACATTGCATTTAACATTAGATGTGTATAAGAACACAATGATTTGCAGGAACAGATGTTAAAGTCCACCAAGGCAGCAAAGGAACAGTTAAAAGCAGAAGCTCTTACTTCCGATTTATATACCACTTCTTCTAAACTGTGTGACCTTGGCCAATTTTTCTTAATCTCTCCATTTCTAGGTTCATTGTCTTTAAACTGTTATCCTAATAGTACATAGCTTATAAGGAGAGTGAAAGGATTAAATTAGGGACCTGTTGAAGTATAGAACACACAGGCAAGCACATGCTTGTTAGCATCCACAAACTTGATAACATGCAGAGAGGAAGAGAGAAAAGAGATGCTAAACCTCCCACCAAATTATATTTTAATATGTGTCTGGTGCAGATTAGTTTAATGGCTACTTGTTATTTTGTTGAATTTCAAGAACTTTCTATTTTTTTAACATTTATTTTTGAGAGAGAGAGACAGACAGTCAGAGACAGAGAGAGAGACAGACAGACAGCCAGACGGAACCTGAAGCAGCCCAGAGCCTGATTTGGGGCTTGAACACACACTGACCGTGAGATCATGACCTGAGCTGAAGTCAGACACTTATCCACCTGAGCCAACCAAGTACCCCAAGAATTTCAAGAACTTTCTAAATTCCTTTGTTTTAAACCTCTTCCCTTTCAATGAAAAGAGCTATGATTGCAAATTCTAAAATCCCAAATTGATCAAATATCTTCTAGTATTTAGCTCTTCAGTGTTTTTTGTTTGTTTGTTTATTGATTGTATGCCTCCTTCAAATCAGTAAACTGCAGGTATAGGCATATTTCACTAATAAGTATCTATAGATCAGCATTTCATTGCTTGGAGAAAATTGAATTTAAAGATTATCTTGCCTTAGGATTGCTGCCCATGCTGCCTCTGTGGACTGGCGATATAGCTGCAAAACCAATAGTGTGAAGGGAGGAAGCATAATTATTTAGTGCTACTGTCTATATTGCTCAGAAAGATTACTGTTTTTAAGTAGGAGTTATGTTCACAGTAATTTATGCTGCCAAAGAACAACAGCAAACAACCTTTTATTCTACTACAGACTGGGGAGTTTTGAAGCAGATTTGATTCCTAATGTGGTTCCTGAATATATATTATTTTCGTGATCATTTTATTTCTCTCAGAAACATAGCCAAAATTATGTTTAATTCATATTTATTTATTTATTTATTTACTGTTTATTTATTTATTTTTGAGAGAGAGAGAAAGCACAAGTGAGGGGAGGGGCAGAGAGAGAGGGAAAGAGAGAATCCCAAGCAGACTCCACATTGTCAGTGAGGAGCCCTATGTGGAGATTGAACCCATGAACCATGAGATCATGACCTGAGGCAATCAGATGCTTATCCAACTGAGCCATCCAGGTGCCCCTAATTTATATTTATTTAAAAAATCCTTTTCATTTGCCTAGACTTATCTTGAAAGATAAGGTAAATATAACATGACATAGAAGATAAATTTTCTTCTCATGGAACATGGAAGACTTACTTTCCTTAAGCTTTTATATCAACAGATTTTTCTGGCAACTACCAGACAACTAAATGCACTCAAACCTCTTTCACCTGTGGAACATTGATTTGGAATTTATCATAATTTAGATAGGAAATGAGTTAAAACCTTTTTTTTAGTTTCAGTATTGAAAGGATGAATATATATCTACATCTCTAAACTTTACTGAATCTATGGGAAGAAACATTTTTCCAAAAAAATTAATGTGTAAAATATTAGAGAATATATTTAAGCTACTTAAGGGTTTTAAACACCTTTATTTTCTATAGTGTTTATATACAAATTAGAAATAACACTTCATTTTTTATAATAATAGTTTACATTGATTTTAGATATGCTAAATGCTTTATGTGATTGCCTTATTTAATCCTCCCTCAGATTAATTATGTCTCATCTACCACACAGCAAGCTACGTGAAGACCAGGACTATATTTCTATTCCTCACTTTACTCCCCTCAAAGCTTAGTACTCAAATTTTCATTGAATAAAACAATATTCTCTCTAATATCTCTATACAGTAAGTACCCGAGACCAAGAAATGATAAGAAAAAGATTATGCTGCTTGTCAAAGATCATGCCTCTAATAAAAGTGAGAATCTGGATTTGTCTTAAGCAATCTGACTAAGGGCCTGAACACTTACGTACTTATAACTAACAAAATATGGACCCCTCTAAATGCTACTAATTTATTTACCTGAGTAAATCCCTCCTTGTTTTAAAATAAAAAGTTCTTTAAACAAACTCTTAAAGATAGGAGGCAAGTTTGAAATGAGGGGGTCATTATTTTTACTCTTCTTATGCTACCTCAGGTTAGACTAGCATATGTTGCTGGAATGCTGAAAGGGACATAAAAGAATATTCAGATTAGGACCATGCAAAATAGGGATGTGGCCAGACAGTTGTCTGCAAGCTATACTGTGTGTCTTCAGAGACAATGTTCAAAAATTTTAATAGTTTCCCTCAGTCATGTCTGCATAATCTACTATCCATAGCTTAGGCATCACAAAGAACACTTCCCCTTTTGCCTATGATAGTTATGTATACTCTACATTTTAGGAAGGTATGACTGTCAAGAAAAACAATCTAAAACATGGAAATCAATAAAGAAAACAGCATGCCATCCTAATATCACCTAGAGACCCTGTTGTAGCAAGCTCATTCAAAAATTATTTCATGCTCTCAGAAATTTTACGTGTGACTGATTTTGTGATTAAACATTTAAATAAACTGATTTTATAGGATAACTTGTAAATTTCTGTTTAGAAGAAAAGTTACCACCAAAGTTGTTTTTCATTTATTTTTTTTAATTCTCTGTAATACAAGTTTTATATATAACTATTTTTCTAACAGTTGCTTTTTTTTTCAAAATGAATATGAAAAGCCAGTTCTTCAAAAATATATTCTTTTTAACCATCTACTAATTCTTTCACTAGTGAATGGGCTGAGTAAAATATTTGATGTTTTTATCTATATTTGTATGAGAGTCATGTTTTAAACTGAACATTATCGTTTAAATATTTGCAAGGTGGCAATGCCCTTAGCCAAAGATTACCAGGTATATTTCTGTGTTTGAAAAATTAGACTTATTTTCATTACAATGAGGAATAATGCACATATTGGGTATTTGACTATTTTAGTGACAGAGTGATAGAAGGACTTATTATAAGATTTGGGCTCTTATGAAGTAGGATTAGAAAAGTTTAAGGGAGCAGGGCTTTACTTTGGATTGGATGCTGTCAGGAAGCAGGGATAATTTTATGATTGGGTACCTAAATGGATCTTACCCAGAAGGAGGAAAAAATAGAATGAAGCTAAAACTATGATTGGAAATGAAACAGCAATCATTCATATTTCTCTTTCTTAAAATAAAATAATAACACCAATAACAACAAAAATAATAATAATAATAAAGCACTCCCTTCTGATTCAAGGATTATGGGAAGAAGAAGGAAGACAGGCCAGAGGCAGAGATGTCAGATGTGTATTCCCAAATTATTGCTAGGGGACTTGGCACATTGAGATCAGGAGCCAGGCATTTTCACCTTGCCATATGTTGATAAAAAGTTTATAGATTAGAATTACCTTTAAAAGAAAGGATATCGCTGCACTGAGCACTGGGGAACAGACCTGCTGGGGTCACAGCAGTCCTCATGGGAGAAGAGACGAGACAGGGTCAGCCAGGGATTGCTAATAGGTTCTGAGCAAACCTGAGACCCGGAGCACAGAGCTCATCAGCCACAGATTCAGATTGCTTCCACTGATGTGAGCAGAGCCGACATTCCCAAGTTGATAAAAGGCAAGATTCTAGAAACTGACTGAGGTCATGGATAGATACCTTGTTCAAGGACATAATTCTTCCCTCCAGCTGTGGAATTGCATAATCCATTCCAGACATCCACACCTCTGTGCACACACACATCACACACTGAGGGATTAACCAGAGACACTGAGTCTTTGCTTAATAGGACTTTGAGGTAGGACTTTGCATCCAAAGTAACTAGCTGAATGCACTACTTATGTTACCAGATTAAGTTATACTAAAAATTTCAGTCAACACTGCGCTGTTACTCTTTTTACAAAAAGCTGAGGTTTAGAGGAAAAACAAGATAGATATAGAAAAAAAATCAATATACTCTGTGCATTTGAGATCTAGTGTGAAATAAACATTTGACCCATAAAATGGACTTATGACTCTCAATTCATATTATTAGTATATTTATTATATTTAATTAGTCACTTATTAAATATATAATTATAATGAGCACTAATCAATCCCTATGTTGAAAATAATTTTGTTGGATTAAGGTTAAAAAGGGAAATCTTGTTTTAGTATTCATTTTTATACCAAACTGGATATACAAAAATTGTCTTTAAATTTTTCAGTAAATCAAATTAATCACAGCCAAATGTCAGAACATTATTAAGCAGTTTTTAAGTCATTAGATGTGTATCATGAATAGATAGCAATATTTTATAATGTATTCTTTTTACTAGAAATGATTTATTTTGCATTATTATAAATTATGAGACAATGTATAACAGGGTTAATCTTTTAAACGCCTATGAACCAACTCAACAGCTTAGGAAATAAATAAAATAGAACTATATATACTACTCTGTGCAATTACCAAACCCTATACTTCATTAAACATCTATCTATCATCTGTTTATCAATCATTGTCAGAACTATATTCTACATAGAGATATTAGTATATCCTCAGCCTATACCTTGCCTATATCGTTGAGCATTTCTTCTTTAAAAAAAACATTTATGGATGTTGATTCATGGATCTGGCCAATTTTTAATGGAAATACAGTATCCTTTTCACAATATTGCAACTTTCAATTCCATCCCCTTCCTGATGAATAGAGCATTTCTGTGGTTGGTTATTTTAAAACTCTCTTAGATATTTCTCTTAGTACCCAAGTAAAAGATTTATATATCATGCATATTTGTGCATGTCTTCAAATTTACTAAAAATTTCCAAATACTTTCCAAAGAGCTTTTATAATTTTGAATCCCATCATAGTGTTGCAGTGTCAATGTTTCATACTACCAGACATTTAAATTTTTTGTTTCAATCTGATGCTATCTTAAAGACTTCCCCTAAGTCTTTACAGAAAGTTCACTTTTCTACATGTAGGAAAAAAGAAAAAAAATAGGAAAAGGATGCATTTCCTCTACCTCTGTTTCATAGCCTCCAAAGCAGATACTTTCATGGGCTGCATCTTCCTGAGCTTTATTTAAGGCAAAGTATGTTTTTTCAAGCTTGTAAACCTATGGTCAAACTCTGAGGCAGTCTTTGTAACTCAATACAAAGTAAACAAGAATTTTATTTGATATTTATTTAGGGGGTGGGGCTAGTATTTTTCATCCACCCAAAATGAATGTATTTCAAATAGACAGAGTGGATCTAAAAGTTGTGGAAATCTAAAAATGAAATAAACAGAACCAGTTGTGATACTTTAACTAAAAAGGAAAATGTTTAAAACACCTGTTAGCAAATTTGTACATAACTACCTCTAATTTCTTATGTTTAAAACAATGAAAATCATGATGTTAAATTCAGTTGTTTTTCCATAATGTTTCTTAAAATTATCTTATCAAAAGTGCTTTACACTGAAGAAAACAAGATGAATTATTACTGAATGTAAATGAAAGCAAAATATGGTAATAATTTTGCTCAGAAAGTATGATTAAAAAGATTCTTTTTACATTATTCATTTACTTCTCCTTTGCTGCAAAGTTTTTTGAACATGGAAAACTTAAGTTTCCTAATGAAAGTAAACTCTGACAATGGCAACCTTAGTTCCATGATGTTTAGATTCTTAATTTTTTTCCATTTTTTTTTCTGTATCACAGTTCTCAGCATAGCCTTTAGAGCCTCTGCCTAGTCCTCAGACTTCATTTCATATATTTCTTCCCCTTCATAAAAAGTTCCACCACATTCCATATTTTTAATTGTTTTCCATTCCTCCACCTTGACAATATTTCTTACAGGTAAGGGACTTTGCATTTTTCAATGTATATCTACAAGTGCTCTCCCACTTAGCTTTTGCATAGCTGTTTCTTTTTACATAGATCTTTGGAAAACTATTATCCCCTCAGAGACATTTCCTGGCCCCTCTAGTCAAATTAACAGTCACTATTTAGCATGCTACCTGGGTTTATTTTTGTCACAGGATGATGTATTTCACGGATTTATGATGTCAATATGAGTAAGAAACAATGTTATTTTACAAAATATTAAGCAAAAAATTGCTGCCAATTTATATTACAATGCAATGATACATTATTGCTTAGACATTTTATTTATATCTTTTGAAAAAGATTCCTTAGAATTGATTGCATAAATATTTTTTACATTGATGCTTCTTTTTCCATTATTAGATATTGAAGTCAAATATGCATGCATTAACCAAAATCTATAATGAGTTTTCCCAACCATAAAATTTTCCACATAAAAGTTGGAATGAACCTTCAAATATAGGACTATAATAGATGTCAATTAACTTGAGACATAGTATACTGAGGGAAGACAAGCTTCAGGTACCTAAGTAATTTCTACCCATATTTTTTTACCCAACTTTATTGAAGAATGATGGACAAATAAAAACTATGTAATATATATATGGTATACAACATGATGTTTTGGAACCATGTGAATTGATTACCCTAATGGGAATTACCGTACCTATTACCTCACATCCACATTTTTTGTCCATGTTGTGAAAATTTTTGAAATTGACTCTCTTAGCAAATTTCAAGTATGCAGTGCATTACTATTAAACATAGGTAATGTAGTTAATAAAGATGTATATTCCACATATTTGAATGTTTTCAAGATCTGTGTCCTAGAGGAAAATATTAAAATAATCAGGAGACTACAACCAGAGTGCTGGCACTTTACAGTCAAAGGAATGGTTAAAAATAGAATTTAGTGTTCATGAAATATTTGAGGTATAGAGGACGTTTACAAAGGATATTTAAATATGTTACCAAATAATATCTTTATACTTGTTATAAAAATGTTAAAACCAAAGAAAATATTTATATACATGGCAGAGGGAGAAGATTTATATCTGGACTCTGATTAGAATGTTTATATTATAGGGCACCTGAGTGACTCAGTTGGTTAAGCGTTTAACTTCGGCTAGGGTCATGATCTCGCGGTTTGTGGGTTTGAGTCGTCCTGAATTGGGCTCTGTGCTGACAGCTTAGAGCCTGGAGCCTGTTTCGGATTCTGTGTCTTCCTCTATCTGTTCCTCCCTGGCTCGCACTCTCTCTCTCTCTCTCTCTCTCACTCAAAAATAAACATTAAAAAATTTTTTAAAATGTTTATATTATTACTCAGGCTCTATAACTTACAGTTGACCCCACATATATTACTTGACGATATGAGCACTCATCTAATATTTATTTATTTGTGAGGATTAATGAGATAGTACATTCAATGAATTTAGCAAAGCAGCATGGTATTAATTGTAATAATAAAAATAAACACTCCATACAAGAATATGTTTTCAATAGTTTGAGATAAGTATATGAAAGAGTGACAATATTTTCATTTTTTATATAAAATATGTTGTCTTTAGCAACAAAGATTTTAATGAAGGGATTTTAACCTTTATTTTAATATATCTGGAAATTATCCTATAGTAATAATAACAAGATCACCATCTATTGGCCAATCATCCTGAATTACAGACACGTGGTCCCTGCAAAACTGAAAAGGTTCTCAGAAATAAGAAATTCAGTCATAGTAATCACAGACTAGATTTAATATACATATTTTAAATCTGAAAGATGATGTGTTTAAAGTGGAACCCAACAGATATCATATTCACACAAAGGGTGTAATAGAACATAGAGTTTGTGAAAATTATTTTTAAAAGATAAACACAAACTACATGTTTTAGGAAGTAAATAGAAGGTAACCTTTGTCAGACACAATATGGAGTATGTATGTAAGAGATAATGTATTTTAGAGTAGAGATAAGGGACATGGGCCCTGGATTTAGCCACATTTTTTTCATACATTTCATCTCTGTTACTGTCCAACTTTAGGACTTTGGCAAGTTATTTAAATTCAAGTTATTTAAGCTAATTATTTTCATATATTTGTAAAACATAGCAATATTTTGAGGATAATAGTGTTTACATTTCCTTTGGATATATTCCCAGAATATATTGGAATTCCTGGATCATACAGTAGTTCTATTTTTAACCTTTGAGTATTCTCAATGCCATTTTCCATAATGGCTATACCAATTTACAGTTTGACCCATAGTATACAATGGTTCCCCTTCACATATATGTCACCATTTGTTACCTCTTGTCTTTTTGATAATGGACATTCTAATATACATGAGGTAATATCTCACTGTGGTTTGATTTGTATTTACCTAATGACTAGTAATGTTGGCCATCTTTTCTTGTACCCATTGGCCTTTCATATCTCTTCTTTGGATAAATATCTGTTCAGATCCTTTGCCCATTTTTCAATTGGGTATTTGCGGTTTTGTTATTGCCTTGTAGTCTTTATGTATTTTATGTATTAACCCCTATTTCAGATATATGGTTTCCAAATATTTTTCCTACTACATAGGTCATGCTTTTACTTTATTAATGATTTCTTTTGCTGTGCAGAAACATTTTAGTTTGATGTAGCTCCAATTGCTTAATTTTGATTTTGTTGGTTGTGCTTAGGTGTCACATCCAAAATTACATTATCAAGGTTCATGTCCAGAGGCTTTATTCCTATGATTTCTTCCAGGAGTTTCATGGGTTCAGGTCTTACATTTCAGTCTTTAATGCATTTTGAATTAATTTTTGTGAGCAGTGTAAGTTATTGGTCCAGTTATATTCTCTAAAATGTGAATATTCAGTTATCTCAGCATCATTTACTGAAAAGACTGTCATTTCTCCATTGAGTATTCTTGGTTCTCTGTCAAATATTAGTTGATTACATGTGCTTGGATTTATTTTTGAGCTCTTGATTCTGTTCCATTGCTCTATTTGTCTGTTTTTATGCCAGTACCATCCTGTTTTGACTATAGCTTTCTAGTATAGCTTGAAATGAGGAAGTGTGATGCCTCCTGCTTTAATTTTCTTTCTCAGGATTTCTTTGACTTTTTGGAGTCCTGTGGTCCTATATAAATGTTAGGAGTGTTTTTTCTAATGATGCAAAAAAGGTCATTGGAATATTGATAGGCATTGTATTAAATCTATGCTTTTGGTACTATTGACATTTTAACACTATTAATTCTTTCAACTGTGAACATGGATACCTTTCCATTTACTTGTATCTTCTTTGATTCCTTTCATCAGAATCTTCTGATTTTCAGAGTCTAGATCTCTCATCTCCATAGTTAAATTTATTACTAAATATTTTATTGTTTGGCTGTTGTTGTAAATGGGATCAATTTCTTTATTTCTTTTTCATAAAACTTGTTGTTAGTATACAGAAGTGCTGCTGATTTTTTGGATGTTAATTTCGTATCTTGCAGCTTTACTGAATTCATTGATTAGATCTAACAGTTTTTTTTGTTTCAGTCTTTAGGATTATCTATAAAATCATGTCATCTGCAAATAGAAACAATTTAATTCTTCCTTTCCAAATCTGATACTTTTTATTTCTTTTTCTCACCTAATTGCTCTAGCTAGGACTTCTAGTACTATGAAGAGTAAGAGTGGAAAGAGTGGACAGCCTTGTCTTATTTCTGATCTTAGAGGAAAAGCTTTCAACCTTTCAGCATTGAATATGTTAGCTTCTCATGCACGGTCTTTATTATGTTGAGTTATGCTCCTTCCATGCCTCATTTGTAACAGTTTTTTCTCATGAATAATTGTTGATATTGTCACAGTTTCTTTCTGTGCCTATTGAAATGATCATATGATTCTTTTCTTTCATGCTATTAATGTGATACATCATTTGACTTATTTGCATGTGTTGAACTATGTTGCAGCAGAGGTAAATCCCACTTGATCATAGTGAATGATCCTTTCTCTGTGCTGCTAAACTCAGTTTGCCATTATTTTTTTTTTGAGAATATTCATCCTTTATTCATCAAGCATATAAGCCTGTAGTTTTCTTTTTGTAGCAGGTTTTTCTGGTTTTGTTATCAGGTTAATGCTGACCTCATAAAATGAGTTTGAGAGTGTTCCTCCTCTTTGATTTTTTTGGAAGAATTTGAGAGGCATTGATGTTAATTCTTCTTTAGATGTTTGGTAAAATTCATCAGTGAAGCCATATGGTCCTGGGCTTTTCTTCGCTGGGAGATTTTTACTAATTTAAATTTACTAATTTAATTTTACTAATTTAATATGTTTACTAATAATTTGTCCATTCATATTTTCTATCTTTTCCTGGTTCAGTCTGGATAAGTTGTATGTTTCTAACAATTTTTCCATTTTTTCTCTAGGTTGTCCAGATTGTTGGCATTTAGTTGTTCATAGTAGCCTCTTTGAATTGAGCCTCTTAACCTTTGAATTTCTGTGGCATCAATTGTAATATCATTTTTCATTTATAATGTTGATTTGGGTCCTTTCTTTTTTAGATTTTTTTATCCCATTCTTAAGATTTATTAATTAAATTTATTAATCACTCAAGATTTATTTATAACAGTCTTTGCTGTCAAATTTGCTTAGGATAACAATATCAACAAAAATTAGTACAATATGTATACATGTAACTCACGTTAGTTATTTTTTAAATTTATTTTTATGTTT
>CM053569.1:22933886-22951596 GCA_028646485.1 Cryptoprocta ferox | reverse complement strand
AAAAAAAATAAAAATAAAAATAAAAAATAAAAAACATCCAAAGGTTGAGAAATGGGAGTTATGTCAATTTCTTTTTTTAGGGAGATCACTTCAACAATTGTTTGGAAGATGAAATTCAAGTGATGCCAGACCCACATTAAGAGTTCAGTTCTGTCACTGAAACTGTGTACTTCAACTTCATCATTCCTAACATCAAGACATTGGAAAAATCATTATCTTTAAACTCAATCACCTAGTGATTTTGTTCTGTCTTTAAAGGACTCAACTTTCATTCTCTCATTTGTAACGAAGACAGTCATATTGATTTACTAGAATTATAGTAACTAGAAACTAGTGAGTGCTTAAAAGCATGGTTATTGTAGGGACAGTTATAGTTTCAGATTGCTAGTCTGCCAATTACTATAATGTTTTTGCACCTATGAATAACTTAACTAGTGTCCTGCTGGTAATTTTTTTAACAATCGGATCTCCAGAGCAGGGTCGGGTAGCGGTTTGAATCATTCATAAATTTCCCATGTGCAAATACTTCCTCTATTGCTGATTTTAGTTCACCAGTGGTGTATAACTGGTTCTTGCCCTCCACAGATAAATGGTATCAATGATTTAATAATTTTAAGTCAGTTTCCTTATTTCTACAATTATGATAACATATTCATACCCAGTTAGCTATTTTATTTTTTCTCCATTTTATGTCTCCTTAAGTTAGAAGATAAATGGCCAAATATTGGGAATAATCAATGTCCCACTGAAGAATTTGTTCTCTCAAGTGCATGCTAGCTCTATGACTATATCCTATTTGGGCACATATAGGTACACAACTTTTTTTTTTTAGTATACACCTTTAAATGATTTTCTGGCCTGTCTTTGGAAGAATAAATCTTTGGCATGAGGAGACAGTATCCTAGAATTTCAGAGTAACCAGGTTAACTTTAAAACAAACTATCTCACATGAGGAATTAAGTAGGGCTAGGACTAACAGACCAAACATTACACTATTATCACAGGAGGATTTGATACACTGTTTAAACATTACTGGTCCTTGTTACATACTTTGTAAAGCAAATCATTTGGTTTTTACTCAAGTTGTTAGTTGAGATCTATAACTTCTAATTTGATACTTTCCCAAATAATGAAGGACTCAGCTGAATTCATGAAGTCTATCATAAAATTATATTATATATACTTTTAGTCAAGCTAATTCATTTAATAAAGCAAATACCATTGTTAGTGTATCACACCTTAGTGTCTTATAAGCATAAATTACTTCATATTAATTTTAGGGTATTTCTTCAGAATATTTCTTGGGTTCATTCTTTCAATTGATTCATGTTATTCATGAACTTATTTATCCATCAAATAAATATTCAGCACCTCTCAGGTGCCCAGTACTGGCCTAATGATGGAGCTACAAATGTTGAGATATTATCATACAATGAATAGGAGGAGGGGTATGGGGATATAGCTAAATATATAATTAGAATTCAAGACAGTAATAATATTTATGATATGAAAATATTATTACATGGACACACAGAAAAAATAGATATTTTAGAATGATTCCTACATACATTTTTACCTGAGAATTCTATCTTCCAAGTTGTGTGTGTGTTTACACATTTTAGTTTACCAGAAAATTTTTAGTCAACAAATTTTAGTTGTTTTGTAAAATATATGAGAAGGAAACTTGGCCCAGAAATAATTATTATCTGTAATGACACAAAGCAAAACCACTTCCATAATTAAAAAAAAACACACCTAAACAAAAAAACAACAACAAAAAAACCCCTAGAGGTAGGTAGGTGGGTTGGTAGATAGAGTGGAAAGTTATAAGGAGAACTTTTCCTATAATGTTGTAAAGTATAGGTCATCTATGTGATACATATCTATATATTTTGTCTATCTAGCTAGTTAGATAGCTATCCACTTATCTTCTTATCTATCATCTATCTGATGATATACAAAGACTGACTTGGTAGAAGAAATACAGGAGTGTTATATTTTGAAAAAGAATTGGTAGTTTAAACGAGAACTAATTGCAATTGATTCTACATTCCTGGGCAGTGGCTTAGATCAGATGATTGGGAAAATTAAACTCTATAAATAAAACTCAAAGCCATGAAAATTCTCCTCCTTTTAATACTCTAATTACCATAAACCTTTGACTTTAACGGTATTTATAATACACTGATCTCACCACTGATATCACTCTCTTTTCACTGTCCCCAAACCCTTCCATGCTCTCACTTCTCATCTTCCAAGCTTAAATTTTGTAATGAGCCATCATAATTACTTACTAGCATTTACCAACAAGAAGTTGAATACTCTATTATTGTATTGTGTTCCTTTAAATAAATGAACAAACCCCAAATTCCTGCCAAGTCCGTTTTTTTATATAGTCTATGGCTGCACTAGGATAATACAATGTGGCTGAAATAAAACCTTGAACAATACTAACTGTTCTCACTCTTCTTTCTTAATCTAGCGAAGCTTTAACTTTAAAATGAATCTTATTCAAGAAATTTCTGTGACTAATTCTGCCACATATATACCATATTGATTTTTCCCTCTCTCCTAGATGGTTATCATCAGTATTGGACCAATACTGGTTTTAAAAATATATACATATACTGCAATAAAAGATAGAAAAAAAAGAAATAAACATATTAAAACCCATGTATCTTTCAAGCTACTGATCTATAACTCTTCCTTTACACAAATTTTTCTTGAAATAATTGTGTGTGTGCTGTTTTCAATTTCTCTTCCCCCATTCTTTAATGAACTTGTTCTAATTAACTGTCAGCCCTATTATTCTACCACCATTTCTCTTAGGAAAGCCACCAATAATTTTCACATTGCTAAATAAAATTATCAAACCTAAATTCTCACCTGTTTTGACACAGAAATGGTGGTTGATAAAGTTTATCATTTTCTTATCCATGAAATAGTTTACTCATAAAAGATGCTCTGATTGCACTATTGGATGGGACAACTAAATGTATAAGCTGTTAGTTGGCAGCTAAGTTGTCCTCTAATTAACATATTAACCTATGAATTCAATAATTTCCCAAATAAAATCTCAGGTTTTTATTTTATATTGTTTTAAAAGTTGAAACTAATTTTAGCCTTACAGAAAAATTACAGTAGTACAAAGAGTTCCCTTATATCCTTACCTCACCTTCCTAACATTAGCATTATGCATACTTATAAAATAATTATCAAGAACTGGAAATTATCATCATTAGGTAACTTTCACTGTAAAAGTGGTGTTGATAAGATTTATCACTAGATGCTAAAAGTAGTGGCTGGAAGTTTGAGGAGAAACAGGAATTGTATAGTCTCAAAGTATCTCTCACAAGATATCTATCAATTATAAAAAGAGAGATAATGAATTACAGTGGAAAAAAAATGGCAAAGAGCAACTTAACCAAATGATCAAGGTAAACATCACCAGTAATAATAAGACCCAATATACTAATATGCACTGAAAATACATCACCTATTTGGTATTTGTGCCAAAAAACTGTAGAACCTAACTCCAATTATAGGAAAACAAAGGAAAAACCTAATTAAGTTACATTTTTCAAAATAACTAATCAGTGCTCCTTTGAAGAGTGTCAAGGTTCTGAAAGATAAGCGAAAAGAATAACTCATTTTATAAGTTTTGAGAAATTCTATAAATTCATTGAAAGTATATATGAAGAATTTAATATTCCTAAATAGCCAATCTTATAAAACTGAGTGAATAGAGTAAGTATGCTCTACTAGACATTAAGATACAGAACAAATTATTGTATTACAAATATGGAATTAGTACAAGAAAAACAAACTGTGATAAAGTATAATGAGCTGAAAAAAATCCATAAAAATTCAGCAGCCAGATAAAACACAGAACAAGTGAAAAAAGAATGGTATGGGGTGCCTTTGTGTCTCAGTCGGTTGAGCGTCTGACTTTGGCTCAGGTCATGATATCATGGTTTGTGGGGTTGAGTGCCATGTCAGGCTCTGTGCTGATGGCTCAGAGCCTTGAGCCTTTTTCAGATTCTGTGTCTCCCTCTCTCCCTCTACCCCTGCTCATGCTCTGTCTCTCTCTGTCTCTCAAAAATAAACAAACATTAAAAAAAAGAAAAAAATAGAAAAAAGAATGGTAGCTTTGGTAATGGTATAGAAGGAATGGCACACTATATGGAGGAAAATAAAATGGACTGTTTCCTAAAATATCATATGTATTTATATTCTAGAGAGATTAAAGAAACAAATATTTAAGGAGATATAAACAAGCTACTGAAAATGTAGAATAATATTGCTGTGATGTAGGGATGGGGGAAGTTTTATAGAAAAACTTGAAAAGAACACATCAAGACAAATATATTCCCTCTCCCTCTGCCCCTCTCCCACTCACGCTCTCTCTCGCTCTCAAACTTAAGTAAACTTTTAAAATAGAGAAAAGAAAATGATTAAACATGATAACAGATAATTTATAGAAAACATAGGAAACTAATGCACATAACAAAAGATGCTAGTAATCATGAGCATTTAGAGAAATGCAAATATACAATAGCAAACCTAGTAATGGAAAGTGTTAGGCATGTGAAGTTGAAGGATGCGTGTATAAGGAATCAAGTGTTTTTTCACACTGTTACTTGTGGTAGTAGAAGATGAAAGCAACCTACTGTTTACCTCTGAAAAATGGAGAGCTAAAATGCGATAGATGCTGATCAATAAACCTTAATTTTCTCCTTAGTTTGACTAACCTTCAGGGAGATTTCCTGAGAGTTATAGGCCCCTCACTTCCGTTTTCCTAGATTATTTACTTTAGAAAACTTGCAATGGTAAATTCTCTGCTCCTTTGAGATGTAAAACTTCTTCCATGCTCTTTCCAATTTTACAATCCAGAAATGTCTTTCTTTCTAAAAGGTAATCATAAAAGAAGATAGTGCCCCTATCTCCCAGTGTCTATGGGAGGATGGGAGCCTAATTTGGATAAGGGACAATTAGCAAACACAGATGATCTAATCACCCTGATCAATCTCCCTTCTAGTAGTCTCCAGTATTTTCCCACTAGCTTACTTCAGGGGGCTTAAAACCTCACTACCTCTAGTTCCAGGAGACTTGAGCTTGATCTCTCTCCACTATTGCAGTAGAGTCAATAGACTTCTCTTTTTTCTTTGACAATCTTTCTTTGACAATACATACTATGGAGTACGATGCAGCAGTTAGGAACAATAGGCAAGATTTTCATTTAAGATGGTCAGTCCTACAAAGCATAAAGATTATTGAAAAACTAATTAAGAGATTGAAGGAGCTATAGAACTGCTTAGTTACATAATGTTGTTCATGTTAAAAATGCAATGAACATAGATAATTGATACTCACTTTACAACACGCAGAAACAGCAGCATAGAATGTATATGCACACCTGAGAGCAGAGGAATGAGGGTAAGGTAATGAAATAAAATAAACAAATGAATTAATTAAACAATAGGATTTTATAAAAACTAATCTAATGTGCTCTAATGTGCTGATGAATGTGATTAACTCAAACCCTGTACCTGAGGTGAGAAGAAGCGTATAAACAGATAAATCAATTTATTTTTTAATGGCTGTAGTGACATTAACATCTTGGTTTTCTTTCTACCTTTCTAGCTATTTCTTCTTTCTCTGCCCTATCTTTAAACACTGGAGAGGTCCGGGGGCTTAATCCTGGGGCTCTTGTGTAGAGGACATACACTCACTCAGTCACATGGCATTAAACATAATCTGTGGGCTAATCGTTCACAAATGCACATTTCCTGTCTAGATCTCCCAAATCCAGACTCAATATCCATCTGCTTGCCAGATACCTCCCCTTGACCATCTAAGGGATATCAAAACTTAAGACATTCGCAAAGAGTTGCTGACATCCTACTCTCTCTCTCTCTCTCTCTTTCTCTCTCTCTCTCTCACACACACACACACACACAAACACATATATATTTATAAAATATGTATATATATTAAATATGCATACGTATATGTTAAATATATATATATATATATAATAACCTACTTCTACATCTGTTTTCTACTTCTTAGTAATTTGCACCTGCTTGCTTCCAGTTGTTTAGGCTAACATCCTTGAAGTTTTATTGATCTCTTCTTTGACAACTTAATCCAATTCAATATCCTATAGTGTTTACTATGTACAACATACATAGAGATTTTGACAATCTCTCACCACCTCTACCCATATCACCCAGTTGCAACCACCACCATCCCTTGCCTGAATTACCGCAAGAGACTCCTGGTTAGTCTTCCTGCTTCCATTCTTGTCCCTAAGAAATGTATTTTGAGGGATGCCTGGGTGGCTCAGTCGGTTAAGCATCGACTTTGGGTCAGGTCGTGATCTCACGGTTCGTGGGTTTGAGCTCCGTGTCGGGCTCTGTGCTGACAGCTAGCTCAGAGTCTGGTACCTGCTTCAGATTCTGTGTCTCCCTGTCTCTCTGACCCTCCCCTGCTCACGCTGTCTCTCTCTCTCTCTCTCAAAAATAAATAAAACATTAAAAAAAAGAAAAAAAAAGAAAAGTATTTTGAGCTGCCACAGGACTTTCTTAAAACATAAAACAGACTGTCCTTTCTTTTCTCAAAACTCTAATGTTTACTAGTTATCTCAGAATGAAAGTAAAATTTAATCCATTTACTGAAAAGGTTCCATATGGCTCGAAAATTCTAACTTTTCAGCAGGGTCATCTCCTGAGTTTGGAAGGCCCAGTGCAAAATGAATATGTTCAAAATCAGGAAAAAAGTGATTTCTAAACAAAGATGCCTAAATATAAAGCTTTAATCTTCCTTCCACTGTCAGTATCGCAACTTGTTACAATTTGCTAATTAATGTAATTCTACGAAAACAATAATTAACAATTTTAGTTATTGCATATATTTTATTGTCTATTTTTATATTATGAATGCCAGTTTTAATGCAAATATATGAGTATTTAAATCATGTGCAAAAACACTAAAGTTACACAATTCATATTTTATAGCTTGTTACACGAGTATATATTTCATTATCAGATATTGAAAGCACTAGAGAAAATTAAGTCAATAAAGAAAGACTGAAAGAAAAGGACCTATCAATTGCTCTATTTTTTTCTTTCCTTTCTATGTCATCTTTGTCAGGCAAATAGTAGGCTGATACAGAAAATTGAAAAATGAAATGAATAAGATATACAGTTGAGTGGTTGCTTGTGTTTTCTAAAACACCACCCTCTTCTTTTATATTCCAAGAAAGCTCTAGTTTAAGAAGAACGTTTGGCTTCTAGGGGCTCCTGTGTGGCTCAGTTGGTTAAGCGCCTGACCTTGATTTCTGCTCAGTCATGATCTCATGGTCATGGGATCAAGCCTCATGTTAGGCTCTGTGCTGACCATGGAGCCAGGTTGGGATTCTCTCTCCCCCTCTCTATCTCTGCCCCTCCCCTGCTCATGCTCTCTCTCCCTCTCTCAAAATAAATGGGTAAACATTTCAAAAAAAGAAGAAAGTTGGGGCCCCTGGGTTAAGCTTCAGACTTCAGCTCAGGTCATGATCTCACAGTTTGTAAGTTCAAGACCCATGTTGGGCTCTGTGCTGACAGTGCAGACCCTGAAGTCTGCTTTGAGTTCTGTGTCTCCCTCTTTCTGCCCCTCCTCCACTAGTGCTATGTCTCTCTCAAAAATAAACAAACATTAAAAACATATTAGTAGGAAAGTTTGGCTTCTCATTGCCACACTTACTAAGTTATTGATATTTCACTTCCCCCTTATATTTGCTTGAGTCTGGCTGAATTCCCAAGCTTCATAAGTCTACTAGAAATTTGTGTTCATGGGGCACGGTGAACACTATATGTAAATGTGGCTGCAAAGAATTGTGAATATGCATAGTATATACATCTCCTCTGCCCACATGGTGGTTCCTTTTCCCCATCAGACTTCACTTACAACATACAAGTTCAATGACAAAATTGGTAAGTATTTCAAGATGGCAACAGCAGAGCATTAAGATAAGTATGATGCCCTTCTGTGTATGGGATCCTATGTGACTGTGTGAGTTGCGTATCCACGAAGCAGACTTCTCAGACTTCATCCTCTATGTTTCCTCCCCTCAGACACTGCCATAACAGTTGGGCTTTCTCACTATTCCCTGAATATGACAAGCTTATCTTTGGGTGAAGCTCTGTGCACTTCCTCTTCCTTCAGACATCTGCATGGGTTCCTCGGTTTTTACTGTAGTATCACCTCAGCAAGGACCTCAGCAAGGTCCTTCCTGACTGTCCTTCTTAAAATTGGACTTGAGAACATCTCATTCCATGGTTATCTTTATTTTTCTCTTATAAAGAGGTCTTATTTACATCTAGTGTACTACACATTTTGTCCCTTTATGTTGTTACATATCCCTCCCACTAGGATGTAAAGTAAGGGAGTATTGTTTCTTTTGGGCTATACAATTTCTCCAGGGTCTAGAACTATTAGTGACAAATATAAGATGACCAATAAATATTTAATAAATAAAGTAATTAATGTCTTCTATTTGGGTCAATGCTAAAATGGAATTACATAAAATAAATAACAACAAAAACAATAGAAACAAAATAAGAGTGGAGATCAAACATTCAACAACAGGACAGAAATTTTAAGCAGAGACAGAGGTAGCTAGGACAAATACAAGTTCTTGGGTAGTATTGTCTCCAGACACTAGGGAGCAGGATTCTTACCTTGGATTCCATGTCTCAGGGGCCCCAGCATGATTTATCACATTTTTGTTTGTTAAAACTTTTAAGTCCTGTAGTTTTCTGAGTCCTAGCTCTCCCTTTAAGGGGTGTGAACCCCATTTCTGGGGAATAGTCTAGGGAGTGGAGATTCCCTGCTGGTTGTGTGATGAGTTTTTCATGAGATTGTGTGAGAATGGGCTGCCAGAATGGTGCTTATGCACTATTTTGGTTGTCTCTCACTCATGTTAAACGTAAGAAAAACTCAGGGCTGTGGGTTTTCAATGGTCCAATGCTAACCTTTGGATTTAAGCTCTATGAACAAGTCCCCACCAGTCAGTATTTTGATTATGGCGTCATCTCCAGTCTACTATATTCCAGAGCGGTTGGGGAGGTGGCATATATACATTATCCTGAAGCCCCTCAGTCAAAACTCAAGATGGTCACCTCACCCTTTTACATACTCCACACCCATATCTCAGGCAGGAGTCTAGGGGTGACCACACCTGCAATGTCAGAGGACTATTCCGATGAATGTTCTGTCTTTTCTATTATTGATGTTATTCTGTGTTCTCCCAGGTTGATTGTGTGTCATGCCAGGGTGTGATACAAACAGAATACAAGTGCTCCACTGCTCTTCCACTGGCATGCCACCCCACTTTTCTGCTGGTGGTGGGATGTGGAAGGCTGGTGTGCCATCGACATTAAAAGAGATTAAATTCTAGAAACAACAGTTACATATATCAAGGTAAATCATTGTTGGATCATATGTCATTCTTCATTTATGTTATGAATTAGAATACTATTTCAACATGACTAGAGAGTAATTCGTATGTACATGTTCTTGCATTTATGGTCATCTTCAGGGAAGCACGATAACAATCTTTGAGAGAGTTGATGGAAATGAACATCCACAAGCAGTATGATGGATGATGCAGCATTAGAAGTAATGATGTAACTGCTATGAGATAAATGGTATTAAGGAACTACAGAGGCAAAAATATCTATTCTGTTTCAATGCAAATATGTTCTAAAGAGCCATGCCATTCTGAGTAGAAAGATCGTTGCTCCCTTTTATAGTGGAATAAATTAACTAGAAAGGGCACATTGAACAATAAAATCACGTTTCCTGGACTCCTATGACGAGGCAAAGATGTTGCCTGAACAGTATGAAGAATCCTCACATGCACTGACTGGACAATAAACAACCATGTAAGTGCCTCTTCTATACTCATCACACCAACCTTTCATCAATAAATCACTATACCTCAGTCAATTTTTTTTGTAATATATATGTTTTATTATTTTTTTTGGAGAAAGATGGAGAGAGAGAGAGATGGAGAGAAAATGAGTGGGGGAGGGGCTGAGACAGAGAGGGAGATAGAGAATCCCAAGCAGGCCCTGTGTGGTCAGCTCAGAGCCAGGCTTGGGGCTCTATCTCATGACCTTGAGATCATGACCTGAGCTGAAATCAAGAGTCTGGATGCTTAACCAACTGAGCCACCCAGATGACCCTGTGTAATCAAACTGCTTGTATAAATACAGGAAAAAAAATATTTGCCTTGAGATGCACACACTCTGGGGGTGGCTTGACCCTTGGGAATTTGCAGGCTGTATGGAGAAGACAATGGGTTTCCCTCATAAAGTAGAGTCAGGATACTGTGTTTCAAAGACAAGGTGTCCCACAGAATCTAGGATACATAATCATGTTCTGAGCAAGAAGATAAGGCACAAACCTAACTCAAGCAATCCACTCACTCCTTATGTTACCTCTGTCAAGTAATTTTAATTCTTCTCACTCATGCATTTTCCTTATAAAACTGGTTAATTGGACCAGATTAATACTAAGATCCTAAGTTTCAATTGGATTGTTTTAACTCTTCTTTGAAGTGATCTTTTGCTTCCATTTCTTCAATAGGTATACTGGGAACATATGTCAACTATGCTTCCTAGGACATTGCAAAAACCAATCAACTAATAATTTTGACACAGGATGTTCCTTTAGGCACAGAGATAATTAGAAAACAATCATTTAATTATGAACAAGGTTTTTTTTTTCAATATGTCGTTACTTTAAGTTGTTACTAAAAGAGAAGTTAATTCAGCTTGACTTTAAATATCCATAAGAGGGTGTAAAGTCAATATCTAAAAAAGGAACCTATTAAAACCACATATAAAGGAAAATTGCAGTCAAGCAGCTACACCATCTGGGTCATATGAAAATGAGAAGTAGTGATGAGTGTCTGCATGCTGATGGTGCTGCAGACCTAATCAACTCACTGTCTCTCCAAGCAGTCATGTGTACAGATTAATGAAGAGAGGTGACAGAATAAAACTTCCCGCTGACTTACTGTGGATAAGCTATTTTGTTCCATCATTGCCTCAGCTTTGCTTACAGGATAGTAGATGCACTCTAGCATGTGCTTTTCTACTAATCGTTTTGACTAAATGAACCAAATCTCATGGTAAAAGGTGCCAACAACATCTGGTAGCTCTAAATCAGAATCAGTGTGGATAAACATATCCATGTTGTCTTTTACTCAGTGATGATCATAAATCAGCATGCTGCTACTGACCCAACATAAGATGACTGGGAGTGACTACTTTATCAGGCAGAAGACAGATTTCACATCATTTTCAATGCTGATTTCTTTCGTCCTGTTTTAAGGATAGTTTCTAAAGTTAGCAGGACCAATTTTCTGTTTTTTTTGTTTTTTGTTTTTTTTCCCCCCGGTAGGATGTATTTATACTCACATGGTACATCTTAAAGCAATGGCTACATTGGTCATACATATTAGAAACCATATAGAAAAGTTAAGAACTAAAATGTACATCATACACATATATATATATTTTACTCAGAGGTAAAAAGGCTTATTATAAAAAAATCAATACAACAGGGTACTTTTAGTATACAGGTAAAGAATGAATTATGCTTCAGGCACTTTAATTTGTTAATGTGAACAAATAGCTTGGGGTGGGCGGGTGTTCAGAGGAAGCTTCCAAACAAATCTTTTGGTTAATGTTTTGTTACCACAGATACAAAAATAAAATCTGAATAATTTCTATCAAATGATTGACGTCAGTATGGCAAAGCTGACTGGGAAAATACTACACACTGTTCAGCTGCAATGTGGCAATTAACTAGAGATGACAATGTTACTGTGTTCCTTTCCAGTAGGTTGTTTTGTAGTTTTATCCACTAAGCTCTCTCAAACTTGGTCTGAGAATTTTATTTTATTTTCTAACAGTCATCTTTACATATAAGGTACATTAAAATAAAACCCAGTCAGTACACTCTGGAGCATTGGAACATGTTTGGCGTACCAATTTCTGCATTTATTTGAAAATCAGTGAAACTCATTACCCTTAAATTTCAAAGTGAAGTACATATTTAAAAGGCCCAGGCATATGGGTATTCAGACCCTAGCCCCTTTGTGGAGCTCACCTCTTTAAAGCTTAACAACAATTTGATATTTTGATACAGAGAATGGTTTCCATATAAATGTGTGACTTTTAGAACTTAGAAAAGGCAATAACTTACTGGGAATGGTTCGATAATATTTTAATAAATGGTCTGCTACTCTAAGCTAGGTTGGGAAAGTGATAGAACTTTGCTGTCTTGATATTCAATATAACCTGGGTGCAACATATCTCTCTTACTGTAGCTTATACAATTCACTCAGATACAAGTCACCATTACTGTCAGATGTAGCTACTTATCCATTCCTAAATATACCAGGGCACTTTTGTGTGAATTGCAGACACAATAATTACAAACCTTACATTTTCCTCCAGGCTACATTGTATCAAGGGCAGGGCATAGTTTTTAGCAAATTAAACCCAGGCAAGAAATCAGTTCCCACCCCACCACGCCCTGCCTTGCCTAAAGCACTTTGAGCCTATACAGTGCATATACTGAAATATACTATACACTATACAGTGTATATACAGTGCATATACTGAAATGCACTATACAGTGTATATACAGTGCATATACTGAAATATACTAAACACTATACAGTGTATATACAGTGCATATACTGAAATATACTATACACTATACAGTGCATATACAGTGCATATACTGAAAAAGTGTAGTTAGAAGTTTCTCTGATGCAGATTTATAACATTCATGGGGACATGGATCAGTAAGGAAATTAGAGGCTAATAGCCAATATCTAAAACTTTAAAGCATTTTTGTGTATCGATATATATATATATATATATATATAGATAGATATACATATACATATATAAGTATTTAAATCCACAAAGAAAATATCTTTAAATTTTTTTTCTCTACCTGGACCACTGGAGGAGCATCATAAGGTCACACAGCATTCAGGTGGAATGATGCTGGAGAATGAGAGACAAATCATCTTTATAAGAAATTAGCAAGCAAACACACACAAAATATTGAGATTCCTTCTTCAATATTTACATCCTTGTAAAATAGCTACAATTATTATTTTCTGTTTAGTGAACTTTTTGCAATACAACTTTTACTGTATTGAAAATGTCATTTAAGGAAATAACACAATCACACATACACTTTATTTCAGGAGCAGAATTTCTCATGTTAGTGGACCTTGCAAATCATTTAGCATAGTGGGGATCGGATGTAGTAAATTGTTCTATGATTGAGTTTTGAAAAACTTACTAATACCAATGGTTCATAGTAAGCAAAATCCATTTTTCAAGGTCTATAAAGTAAAATATTTTTGTTATCCCTCTTGAGCTTCATTTTTTTAATCTTTCTAATTTTTTTTAATTAAAACTTTTTCTAATATCTATTTATTTTGAGATAGAGAGAGAGAGAGAGAGAGGGAGACACAGAATCTGAAGCAGGCTCCAGGCTCTGAGCTGTCAGCACAGAACTCACAAGCCTTGAAATCATGATCTAAGCTGAAGTCTGACACTCATCCTACTGAGTCATCCATGCACCCTGAGTTGTATTTTTTTTTCTGAGAGAAAGAGAGAGGGTGCAAGTGAGCAAGGGTGAGAGAGGGTGAGAGGGAGAGGGAGAGGGAGAGAAAGAGACAGAGAGACAGAGAGAGAGACAGAGAGACCAAGAACTGAAAAAGAGGCTCTTAATTATAGAGAAGAGACTGAAGGTTACCGGGGGTGGTGGGTGGAGGGATGAGTGAAACAGGTGATGGGGATTGAAGAGTACCCTTGTCATAATGAGCACCCGGTGTTGCATGAAATTGCTGAATCACCTGAAACTAATATAACACTTACATTCGCAACCTGGAATTAAGATAAAAACTTTCAAAAAATAAAGAAGAAAAGAAAATCAACAAGAGAGGTTTATCAAGTACATCCTTGACCCTCCCAACCTCCAATCCTTACTAATTTAGATGGAACAATGCCTATTTTTGAAAATGAATGATTCATGGTCCCAGTCAGAATGCCTCTGCTTACAACAAAACTTCTTTTTATTGTATTTGACCACCTTCAAACTTTTATCCACAGAAATGGAGAATACTATTTGAAACCAACTTTTAGGTATAGAATTTATTGACATCTTTCCTCTAACATTTTTTTAATATACTGATAAGACAGATAGTAATTAACTCTTCTTCTCACCTGCTCTTGAAATTAGTCAAAATCATTTAATGCCCAACACCACATCTCATTTTCTTTACTTCATCCTCATAGGTAACCAATAATTATGTTGACATTCATATGCATTGCCCAAAGATTTTTTGTCTTGAAGATTTGTTGTAAGAAGTAAATATCTACAATCAATAAATACTACTATTAGCTTAGTCATATCCTTCTTACTATGTCAGTTCAATGCTGGGCATTGCATCAGTGAAGAAATGCATACACTGGGTGGCTCAGTCGTTAAGCATCTGACTTTGGCTCAGGTCACAATCTCATGGTTCGCGGGTTAGAGCCCCGCATTGGGCTCTGTGCTGACTGCTCAGAGCCTGGAGCCTGCTTCAGATTCTGGGTTTCCCTCTCTCTCTGCCCTTCCCCTCCTCATGATCTCTCTCTGTGTCTCTCAAAAATAAATCTTAAAATATTAAAAAGAAAAGAAATGCATACACAGTTGTAATTATTGCAGTTTTACAGTGTAGTATGTTATATTCATCTATATATTCATCTATTCACCTACCTATTTATTTAGTCAAACAGCATTTAATAGCATCTGTGCCCTAGAATCTGGTCTGGTTCCTGAGAATAAATATTTTGCCTTCAAAAGAGTTTACAAACTTGTGAGAAACTGGTAAATCTACGGCTACCAAATTATGAAGCAAGAATAAATATAGTGATATGACATAGCGATATGTTCGGGGCATTTATGAACACAAGACAAGGTTCTACCTGACCGAATATATGTAAAGACCCGTGTTTTTTTTTTTTTAAGTTTCTAGAGTAAAAGAAATTTTCAGCCATGATTTATTTTTTACATTTACTTTCTTCCTTCTTTTCTTTCTCCTTTTAATAAACTGAATTGTTCCTAACTCTATAGGATTCTGTGAAATTGTTACATAATAAGAAACTTTGTTTATAGGCTACTACATTGAACTGATTTGTCTGATTAGGTCAATTTGAGTGTGCCCCAACTTTGACATTTTATAGGCTCAAAGTAGCTCAAATTTACAGGAAATTCAAAATGTGGTTGATACCTTGTGAACCACCAAAATTGCCATCCATTGCAATGTTTCTCTGCAAATGCGTACATGCTAAACCAGTCTACATGGGATTTTATTTTTTTTAAAGCTCATTTATTTATTTGTGAGAGAAAGAGAAAGTGTGAGTGGGGGAGGGGTAGAGAGAGAGAGAATCCCTAACAGATGCTTGAACCCACAAACCGTGAAATAATGAGTTGAAGTCAGAAGCCTAACCAACTGAGCCACCTGGGTAGCCCTAGAATTTTATTATTTTAATTGAATCTAGTTAAATCAAATAAAGAAATACATCTTTTTAAAAAGTTTATTTATTTATTTTGAGAGAGAGAGACAGCATGAGTTGGGGAGGAGCAGAGAGACAAGGTAGGTGTTAGTGGTAGGTGATGGTTTTATGGGTATATAGGTATCTCCAAACTCACTGAGTTGTATATATTCAATCCATATAGCTTAAAAATAAAGGAAAAAGAAAACCGGAAGAATCATTTTTTTCAATTTTAGTGATTTTTCTTAAGTTTTCTGATAACTTTAGTCCTGCATATATATTCGAATTTGAAGCTTTGAGCTTCTTTCCTTACAATGATACTGTTTTTACATCCCCACCCTTGCTCTTAAATCAAAGTAGTTTATTTTTCCTACCACCTTAAGTAGATTTTAAAACAGCAATCTAGAAAGAACATAAGATATATAATGGCACTTATGGTTTACTTGGACTAGTTCATAATGAATATGATTTAGACAAAAAGTCTCTAGTGCTGGAAAAACATCACAATTTGAATCAGAACTGAACAATTAAACAAAAATGCTGAGCTATGCTTAGGAACATATGCCAGTTTCATATTTGTATGCCAAACTGATTCTTATCACATGTCCATAGAAATGTGCAATAGTCAACCATAATAGATTCATTGGATCTTAATACTTACAGCATAAGTTTTTTATTTGCAGAAATCAGATTTAATGTTTTACCCCACCTTGTAATACTTTTTGAGATATGAAAGTTTACTGCTGGATTCAAAATACAAAAATAAACAAAACTTAAAAAAGGTAGAGAATATTTTTAAAATTACCTTTCTAGAAGAATATCCCTAAGTGTGAATAAAACAAGGATTTAAAAAAAAACATACAATTTAATGTTATGGATATAAGTCTGCTTGGTAAATTTAAATTATACTTTAACAACATTGTATTAAGTTAAAACAAACTACATGGGGGTGCCTGGGTGGCTCAGTCGGTTAAGCGTCCGACTTTGGCTCAGATCATGATCTTACCATTTGTGGGTTCGAGTCCCGCGTTGGGCACTGTGCTGACAGCTCAGGGCCTGGACCCTGCTTCAGATTCTGTGTCTCCCTCTCTCTCTGCACCTCCCCCCCCATTCATGCTCTGTTTCTCTCTGTCTCAGTAATAAATAAACATAAAAATAAATTTAAAAAATAACTAACGTGAGTTACATGTATACATATTGTACTAATTTTTGTTGATATTGTTATCCTAAGCAAATTTGACAGCAAAGACTGTTATAAATAAATCTTGAGTGATTAATAAATTTAATTAATAAATCTTAAGAATGGGATAAAAAAATCTAAAAAAGAAAGGACCCAAATCAACAACATTATAAATGAAAAATGATATTACAATTGATGCCACAGAATTTCAAAGGTTAAGAGGCTCAATTCAAAGAGGCTACTATGAACAACTAAATGCCAACAATCTGGACAACCTAGAGAAAAAATGGAAAAATTGTTAGAAACATACAACTTATCCAGACTGAACCAGGAAAAAAATAAATAAATAAATAAATAAATAAATAAATAATCCATTTTCAAATGGAAATAATAGTCACTATTCAGTAACATTCTCAATGTTGCTTTAATGTGTTTTAAATATTTTTGTCACTTTTATTTTACTTTATTTACTTTGTAGTTGAGAAGCCATACCTATTACAACCTTATGGGACTCTACTTTGGTGAATTCTCTCTATGCCCTTATGTTAAAACTGGTCATTATTTCCTTATCTCCTCTTTCTCCTGTATTGTACATGGCCAAATGCAATCAGCAGCAACCAACACATGCTCCTAACACTGTGTTCCAACCTCTTCAGGAGGGCTGCAAGCTCATTAGGAGTTGACCTGGGTTCTGGGGCATCTGGGTGGCTCAGTCAGTTAAGCATCTGACTTTGGTTCAGGTCATGATCTCATGGTTTGTGAGTTTGATCCTCATGTCAGGCCCTGTGCTGACAGCTCAGAGCCTGGAGCCTGCTTCAGATTCTGTGGTTCCTCCTCTCTCTGCCCCTCCCTTGCTTGTCCTCCGTCTCAGTCTTTCTCTCAATAATAAATAAACATTATTTTTTTT
>CM053569.1:22897384-22933386 GCA_028646485.1 Cryptoprocta ferox | reverse complement strand
GGACAGATACCATATGTTTGCACTCATAGGTCTAACAGGAGAAACCCAACAGAGGACCATGGGGAGGGGAAGGAGGAAAAAGAGTTAGGAGAGGGAGGGAGACAAAACACAAGAGACTCTTGAATACTGAAAACAAACTGAGGGGGGAAGGGGAAGGGGGAAAGGTAATGGGGGGTCATGGTCTTGGTGGAGGTCACTTGTGGGGAAGAGCACTGGGTGTTATATGGAAACCAACCTGACAATAAACTATAAAGTTAAAAAAAAATAAAATATTAAAAGATACAAACAGAAAATAAATAAAATAAAGTAAAATAAAATATTAGCTAATATTACATTTATAAGAAAGAGCTATTTTTGAAAAAAATATAACTGGTAAGTCAACATTTATAGAAAATCCCTTCCCACACATTTCCATAAAGTAGCATCTTATATTTGGCACCGACCCTTTTTGGTGCCACTCTGAGAGCCACTGATAAGAGTAAAGATCAAAACAGACACCTCAGATTCCCAGATTTACCTTATCCTAGTTTTCTATTAGTCTTGCATTTACATTCAGACATAGGGTTAAGATCAATCAGTTCTTCTTTATAAATTCTGTATATCAAATGGACATACAATCTGGATTTTGTAAGCCAGTTCTGATTATCTACTTTTACTATTTTTAAAACATGATTAAATAAAAATACAATTCTATAATTTCTATACTTATAGTAAGAGATTTTAGAATTGACCATGTATATAATAAATGTGTGTGCATTTGTGTTAATTGGTAGCCTCAGAACATTCAGTTAGACTGATCAAGAATTCTCCCAGGATGGGTATGGTTGGCTAGCATTTAATCAGAATGTCTGTACTCCAGAGGTGAATTCCTGAAGCATTTCTACAATCTATATCTTGAGTCAACATCAGGAGCTTTACTAATTATAGTAGTGGATGTTAGAAGTTGGATTCCCATTGGTAATACTATTAGTTTTAAAGTTATGTGTTTTGTTTAAAATAGTTTATAGAATTTCCACAGTCTTGTATGTTTGGGGCATAAGAATCAAGTGAACCTTCACTATACTGACAAAGACTGTCTCCTTGACCTAAACTTACTCAGGCTCCTTAGAATCATTTTATCTACTAGGCCTCCACCTTGGTCTCTGTTCTTGCTGAGCCTCCATAGTCCAGTTGTAGCAAGAATTCTGCTAAGTTAATTAACAAGAACCCTTACCCTTGACACCTGATCATTCTCAGTATCAGATCAAATGCTTTATCCCTTATTAGGTGATATTTGATCCCCCTGGCCCGCCTTCAGCAAGAATTCTATCAAGTCAATTTAGCAAGAATTCCCCCTTCTCTAGATGTTTCCTCTTAATCACTTTCCATTCACCTAATGTGGTCCTTGGCTATAAAATCCAAATTCTTGTTATATTAGAAGTTGAGCCCAATCTTAATCCCCCTATTTTGGTAGTGATACCTATCGAGATATTGCTGAATAAAGTCTTCTTTATCATTTTAACAAGGGTCAAAATAATACTAAGGTATAGTACCCTGGGCTTGATTCCTAAAAGGTTCTGAGTCCAACCATGGTATAGACTGTTCACCTGAGTCTGCAGAGTTAGCTAGCCTAATGCTACCTCTATAGTCTTCTACCATACACCTCAGCTGAGCTCTTCCAAGGAGGGTGCTTTCAGAGCTCCATACATTAAAAAAAAATAGGTGAGATTTTATTTTAGATGACAGAGTGGGTATAAGAAAATGTCTGCTTACCTTTTATAAATGACTGAGATATGGCAGGAAACAGTTTGAGATTTCTTTCCTTTATACTGGTAATGAATCCATAATTTCCTTTAGCTGGGAGTGATTAATCCTCCTTCACCTCTAATAATTAACAGTTACCAATATCTTAAAAAAAAACTTAATCACTATGTAACAATACCTTACAAATTAACATTTCAACTTTCTTTTAGGATTTTCATATTAATAAAATAACAATTCAGAGTAAATATTGTCAGAACACATGATCTAAGTTTTGGTCAAGAAAACATCTTGCCATATTTTTATTATTAGAGGAGGGTAGAAAATTGATAATTACCAAAAATTCATTAGACTTCTAATTACTTTAGCCTTGTATCATTTTTCCTATTATGCTAATGAGGAAAATAAAGGTAAGAGATGTTAAATATACTAGCCAATATCACATAATTTATAAATAACTAGAACTGAGAATTAAATCAAGTATAAATAACATCAAAATCTATAGATTTATTTTTCTGTTGTTATTGTGTGTGTGTGTGTGTGTGTGTGTGTTGCTCTGTTTGCTTATTGTTTTTATTTATTATGAAGCTTCCTTGAAGAAATATGGTAATAATTATAGAAATAATCCTTGAAGAATTATAAACCATGAGATAATTCCTATGAAAAGTACACAAGTTACCTTAATTTGTTTATTTATTTATGTTTTAGAGAGAGAGAGAGAGAGAGAGAGAAAGAGAGAGAGAGAAAGAGATCATGCGAGTGAGGGAAAGGGCAGAGGGAAAGGGAGAGAAAATCCCAAGCAGGTCCCACACTCAGTATGGAGCCCAAAGTGGAGCTTGATCCTGACCTAAGCTGAAATCACGAGTGGGACACTCAACTGACTGAGCCACCAGGCACTCCACAAGTTACCTTCTTTTAAATAATTATGCAGAAGCTATGCATATTTGGTTGATTATCAGGCTCAACACATATATCAGTATATTTATACTGATATTATTTATCCATATATTTATCACATCTTTTTGTCATTTTTTGGTCATTGCATTGAACAAATTTATTTTATAAAAATTTTACCAGTTAAAAAAATCACTGATAAATTTCTCCTAGAATGTAGGCATTATGAACCTATTTCTTATATATTTTTTCTTATTGTAAAATTTTTCACTTAGAAGATTCAACTTGCTGAATAGCACATGAGATGCACAAGGTCTCAGGCAAAAAAATCCATAATTGATAAAATAGTTATTTGACTTAAATAGTCACAGTAAATTGAATACATGAGGTCTCAAAAGCACCCTAATCTTGCTTTCTTGTGTTATCCAAACTGACTAATTAAAAAGGAAAATAACTTTTTGATCCAAGGGAGTTTGCATATTGGATTATTAGATCAAATTAGAAGTATATCAATCACCATAAGTAGTAAACTGAAAAAAAAAAGTTGAATCTAGTAGTAAGAGTCAAAATCCAGATGTATATTGTAATTGAAGTTCAGTTTTGTTTATTAACATTATGATTAAATAATGCCATAGTTAATCTATTAATTAACTATTTATTCACTGATACTTTCTAAGATAAGATTTCAGGATCATAAAACTGATTATTTTTTTCAAATATCTAAACTGTTACATTATGTTTGGGCCATTAGTTGTATAATTTCAGAAACCTTGTGTGGGTAATTATTTACAAAAATGTGTTGAGTGTGTATTTGATTTTAAAGTAGTTTTAAGCAATGAGACTGTGAGTTTGAGGTGATTGGAGAACTTAATTTTATGAATAGGATGGAAATGGACAGAGCTGAGACAGCTTGTTACATGTAGTGTTTCAGACATATAGAGTAGCAAAGTTTAATGAGGTTGAGCAAGACTTGCTATCAGGGGTTGTGCCACAAAGTGCCTTGTACATCATGTTATGTTGTCAAGCTTCATCTCATAGTACAAAAGTGATTTTAAGAGACAGTCACATTACCAAGAAGCATACATTTCATCTGTGTTTGTGAGAGTTTAAATTAAGCTGCTGTTGACCCAAAATTGTTTCTTTCTCAAATTAACAGTGATAAGGTGAGTGGTCACAATGTAGGTTGGTTCCTCCACCCTCAAAACATGACTTCAAAGGTTGTTTCCATCCATCTGGAAGCTGAGAAAAGGTAGCTCAGGGCAGGTGGTTTTGAACAAATCACCTATGATCACAATCTATTGACCAAACTTAATCATTTGTGAATATGTATCGACAGCTAGGAAACGTTGTCTCTCTAACGATATTGCTCTAAAAGTTAATTGGGGGAAGTTCTGTTATTAGAAGCACAAAGGAAGGAATAGACACTTGGGAATGATTAATAATTTTTTCACTATATCTCATTAATAATACCAGTTTATCATGGGTAGACAGAAGAGGTGTCCTGGTTAAATGATTGAGGTACCTCCACAGAACACTTGAGGCTCTAGAAAATACTAGTTTAGACCATTTAACAAAGATAAACAACTATAAATTTACATTTCACAATGGACACTCAGGAGAGTTTCTCAACCTCAGCACTATTGATATTTAGTGCTAGATAATGCTTTATTGTTGGGGAGCTGTCCTGTGCTCTAATAAGCCAATGGAATCAAAAACTCATTCTCCCTATCCCATTTTCCCCATGGAACAGCACATTGTTGAGGATCTGGTGAATCAGTGCAGATGTAGGGGTTATCTTGTTGGTGAGGAAGTCCTGAGCAAAGGGCCTTGACAGTTTTATGGACTCTGGGATCGGGGAGAGCATAAGGGCAGAGGTCTCGGAGTGGAAAACTATTGGGTACAGTCAGAGTGGGAAAAGTATCTTCATGGCTTCCTCCTTTTTCCTGCATAAGGAGGTCTCAGCAAAAGTGCTTAAGTAGAGCTCAGCCCAAGGTTTCAGATGAGGATACCCATGAATGCAGGTTCAAGGCCTAGGAATGTAAATTTGTAAAGAATATGGAAGGCCAGGGGCGTTTGAGTCCTTGACTAAATTCCTTTTAGAGACTGTAAGGCATTTACTGTAACTGAGTCTGGGGTGGAAAGGCAGCTTCTCCCCATCAGCTCTGCCAGGTTTAGCCTTTGTAATTGCCTATGATCAGGCCTGAAATATCACATATAGGTTTTTAAACAGGAGTTGGACTCTTCAATAGACGTAGACAGAGAGAAAATATTTGCAAAAGGACCTGTCCCAAAATATATAGAGAACCTCTAAAACTCAATTTTAAAAAAAACTCAACTTTCCAAAAAGACAAAAAGATCTGAATAGACACTTCACTAAAGAAGATACTAAGTAGGGGTGCGTGGGTGTCTGAGTCGGTTAAGTGTCTGACTCTTGATTCTGCCTCAGGTCATGATCTCATGGTTCCTGAATTCGAGCCCCACATCAGGCTCTGCACTGATAGCTTGGAGCCTGCTTGAGATTTTCTCTCTCTCTCTGTCATTTGAAAATGCAGATTAAAACAATGATATATCACTACGCACATATTAGAATGGCAAAAATTAAGAAAATAACCGATGGCAGCAATTCTTCAAGGATGCAGAGTAACTAGAACTCTCATTCATTGCTTGTGGGAATATAAACTGGTACATCCACTTTGAAAAACACTTTGACAATTTCTTTCAAAGCTGAGCATAGTCTTACTGAACTGTCCATCCAATGTGACCCTACATATTTACCCAGTGATTTGGAAAAGTATCTCCACACTAGAATTTTCATGTGGATGTTTTGACAATTTTATTCACTCCCATGAGAAACTGGAAACAATTAAGGATGCCTTTTAATAGATGAATAGATATATAAATTGTGGTATATCCACATAATAAAATATTATTCAAGAATAGGAAGGAATAAGCTTCAAGCCATTCAAAGTCAGGTATGAATCTTAAAAGCATATTGCTAAGTGAAAAATACCATTCCATTAAGGCCATATACTGAATTATTCCACTTATAGGTCATTCTGGAAAAAGTAAAACTATAGAGATTATAAATAGGTCAGTGGTTGTCAGGGGTTCAGCAGGGGTTTGAAGCATAGAAAATTTTAAAGTGTTTTTAAGTACTGAAACTATTTTGTATGATTCAATATTGGTGGATATGGGGCAGTATGCATTTGCCAAAACTTAGTCGATGTGTGCATATTTTAAAAAAAATGAGAGGTCAGAAATTTCAGGATGGAATTCAGAGTGTGACTAAGAGTCTAACTGTATTTGAGGTGCCTGAGCGGCTCAGTCGGTTAAGCATCTAACTCTTGGGTTCTGCTCAGGTCATGATCTCACGGTTTGTGATTGAGAGCCCACATTAGGGTCTGTGCTGACAGTGCAGAGCCTGCTTGGGATTCTCTCTCTCTCTCTCTCTCTCTCTCTCTGCCACTCCCCTGCTCATGCTGTCTCTCAAAATAAATAAACATTAAAGAAAAAAAGACTCTAACTGTATTTACCCATGTATGATGCAACCTACCTAAAGAGAGTGGACAAAATGGCTCTGACCTAAATAACTTTGGAAATGAGTAGCATCCCTAAGATGAACGGCAAAATAAGCTGTATTTAAGCACAGTATAAGCACTATACTCATAAAGTTGTCTCCAAAGGGTCTGGGTTAACAATTCTGAAGCCACTATATATGTACACTTGAATTGAAAAATTAAGTAAATGGATGGGTGGAAGGAACGAGAATTCTCACAGTTAAAAGTGAGAAGTTACATACAAGCAACATGAGGAGACTAGAATGATACATGTAGTAATAGAATTGGAGACACAAGTATCAACTAATACCAATAAAATACCAATAAACAAGTATAAAGACTCCATGGAGAAATGTGTGAATTAAGGACTGAAACAATAAATATATAAGAGGATTCCAGATAAATGTGTAGTTCTAGAAAGTTACAAAGTGCTTAACAAACAAAAGAACCAACAGATATGATAAGGTTATGTAAAAGGCACATAGGAGAAAAATGGAAGAAATTCCAATGACCAAAGCTATAACAACCTAAGAATCAAAATAAATAATGTAGCAATGAATTATAATCAAATTATAAAATAAATACCTACGGGTCTTTATGAACAATATGGTATATATCATACTGTAAATGTAAGTAAATGATTAAGTAATTACATTCAGGGAAGAGTCAAATCTCCCCTGCAAAATAATCTCGAATAATTTATGCAGATGCTCTTATTCACAAACATAATGAGTTTATAATTCTACTCCTTAGGATGGGCTCCATGTAATGACTTCCTTCCATAGAGTCCAGTATGATAAGGTGGAAAATTATAACATTCCAGTGGAGAAACCTAGAAAGCATAATCTTAGCCAATTGATCAAAGTCAAGATTATCGGTGATAAGCCATGTTGATAGTGTATATCTGATATCATGTGATGAAAATTGTGTTACCTCTGAACCTTCCACTGAAAAAAAGACATAAAATAAGTCTAATCATGAGAAAACATCAGAAAAAAACCAAGAGGTATATCTACAAATACATGACCAGTCCTCCATAAAACTGTCAAGGTCATCAAAAACCAGAAATGTCTGAAAAGGTATCATAGTCAAGAGGACCCTAAGGAGAAATGACAACTAAATGTAATGTGGTATTCTAGGTAGGAATCTGAAACATAACAATAATATTAATTAAAAATTAAGGAAATATCAATATATAATAAACCTTAGTTGGTAATTGTGCTCCAATGTTATTTCATTAATTTTAATGTATACAATGATAATTTAAGATGATAATAATAGGGAAACTGAGATGTGGAGAACATGTAGGAATCTATCGCTGCAACTTTTCTATAAATCTAAAGCCATTCTAAAATTTTAAAATAGTAAATGTTTAAAAACTTGTCAGAGGAAAACCTGCGTGGTAGATAAATGAACAGTTTAGATCTCAGAGATATTAACTGATTCCATTTAATTCAAGAGTAAAACATAGCATTAGAAATTTCCTTTAATTTTTATGATTCTTAATATTTTACTATTAGTCAAAAGAAGCATTCGTCAAGATACTCCACATTTTGAAATAACAACCAGGATCAAGTCTCTACTCCTCCCCCAAAATGTAACATGCAAATAGTAATTGAAATTTGGTCGGATGCTTATTAGGTTACTATCCTCGAAAGAGAAAACATAAAGAAATATCATGTGCATTTTTTCCCGGGTGCCCTTTGGCATTCTATAAAAGGATGCCCTTGTGGAAAGATTTTAAAGCTTTCAATGACTTTTTTCGAGCAAGATATCTTGAAGTAGCCACTCTGAGTGACAGCTGAACACAAATTTCTGACTACCCGAAGAGGAGTCATGTTCACAGGACATAAATATTCACAGAGATGGTATCTTTAAATAAACTTGCAAATAATCTGACAGTAAAATGTATTTTTATGTTACCCAGTGGAATCAAAGTTTTTTTTTCTTTCCATTTTCTTTCACTAAGTTTTAAAGGAAATTGTTTCTAATTTCATGCATATCTTCAAAGAAATAGTTTGGTAGTTTTAATTGGTTTTATATTAGTCTTAACCAGGTGATTGAATTTTGATATATTTTTAAGTCACAAGCTATTTTTAGTTCCCCTTTACATCTTATATATACATATTACTGTAAAATCCAGTGACATTGGATAAATAGCAATATACAAAAATATTAACTAATTACACATATCTGTGGAATACTAGTACATCATTGATATGGTAAGCATGAGACATTGTCAACAGTTTTACTCTTTTACATTCCTCACGAATACACGGAATCTGAAACAGCTTCTGCCTCTAAATTTAGTTCTTGAGATTACAAGTAAAAGAGGACTTCTACTTCAGGCTGATGTAGACTAAGAGGGATAGAATTAACCCTTCTGCTTAGATCTCCTAAATATCCAGGCAGAATATTAAAAATAAAATGCTTTTGGTTTTCTTACATTAGGTTGTAGATAATGCAGGAGACTGAATTTGGGGAAAGCAGAAACAAATGGTACTGGTTCCATAATTGGGTATTTGGCTAGGAAATTGCTTCCGGGCTGCAGTATGGGGAAAGAGAATCAAAGTGGAGCTCAGAAATCTTACTAGTTTGCAAAATCCCAGGCATATAGACTTTGTAGGGAAGTATACTGGAATAGAAAGTTACAGAGAGAGAGAGAGAGAGAGAGAGAGAAACAGAGAGAGAGAGAGAGAGACAGAGAAAGAGAGAGAGAGGCCTCTCTCAAGATTTTAGCTAAGGATTGATCAGCATCTGTGTGTGAAAATACTATACAAGGCCAGTAAACTAACCACTCAAAAAGAACAAAGGAAACAATCTCAGGTGCTCACAAAAAGTGAAGATGATATCCTGTTCCTATTGTTTGGAGAAAAAAAAAAACCCTATAAATCACGGAAGGATATTGACTCAGTAGTGGCAAAAAATGATAACAGGCTGATTGCTACTTGGGTCCTATAAAATGAAACTCGAAAACAAGCCTTGAAAGAAACAAACTGTCTCCAAGAAATTTAGTGTATCTCAGAACAAAACTCAATAACACTTTTGGAAATACACAATATCTAGCATCCAGTAGGGTAAAATTCAAAAATTCACAATATCTGGCTCCTAATCAAAATTAACCAGGCATTCAAAAAGCAGAGAAATATAAACCCCAATGAAGAGAAAAATCAGTAGAATCATATCTGGAATTAACATTATGGATTTACTAGACTAAGATATTCAAAGATTTATTATAGTTAAAATCCATATCTTCAGTAAGGTAAATGACAAAATGAGCATAATAATAAACATTGAAAAAATAAAAAGTAAATAAAATTAAATTTTAGAGATGGGAAACAGAAGATCTGTGTAATACATACTGTATGAAATAAGTAGAAAATTAGAATCTCCAGGAAACAAAAACATAGCAAGATTAGTAAACTTGAAGTTAACCAATTAGCACTATCTAAAATGAATTAGAAGAGAAGCTGAGAATGAGTGAACATACTATCAAGGAGGTATGGGACCACTTTAAATGATCAAATATATGTATAATTTGGATTTCCAAATGAGAATATAAAGGGAAATAAAAATATTTGAAGAATTAATGGTCAACGATTTTCATATTTCATTAAAACCATAAACCAATACAGCCAAATTCAGCGCAGCCCAAGTACAAGAAAATACAAGGCCAAGTGCAAACTATACCAGTTATATAATATTAAATTCCTTAAAACCACTGATAAATAGAGAATGTTAAAAGCAACTTCAGGGAAAAAAAGAAATCTTGTAGAAAGAGGGGAGCCTGGGTCACTCTGCTGGGTAAGCATCTCACTCTTAATTTTGACTCAGGTCATGATCTTGCAGTTTGTGGGTTCAAGCCCCACATTAGGTTCTGCACTCACTGGCAGCACAGTGCCTGCTTGGGATTCTCTGTCTCTCTCTCTGCAATCCTCCCCAATCAATCAATCAATCAAAAAATATTTCAGGAAGAAACAAGTAAAATAATTATTGCAGACTTCTTTAAAATCAAATCAAGAGAGAGAATCATGAGATGACACGTTTCAATTACTAAAGAATAAAACTGTTAAAACATATTACTATAACCAGGACATATCTTCTATCTTTTAAAAGTAACAGAAAGACATTTTCAAATATACCAATGCTGAAAGAAATAATAAACTATAGACAGTACTATAAAAAGTCTTTCAAATGAAAGAGATGATACAATATGGAAATCTCTATTCAAAATAAAGTTAATATCACTGGAGATAGTAAATATGTGTACAATTATAAAATATTACTTAAAAGTGGTTAAAGGTAATTGACTGATGCATAAATAATGGCAATGTATCATACATTTCATTATATGTGTAGAAGGAAAATTTATGATAGAAGTTGTGCCAAGGTTAAAAGGCACTTTAGAGGAATTAAATTGGGTGAGTCTTTCACTACACAAGAAGAAGCATAGAATTATTTTAATTTAGACTGTGATGAACTAAAATATACTTGCTGAACCTTAAAGCAAACATAAAAAGAAAATTATAGCTATAGCTAATGTGACAACATAGTTACTAAAAATGATCGATGAAATCCAAAAGAGGACAAAAAGGGAAAAGAATGTAATAGAGAGTAGAATGTTGGTTTGCCAGGGACTAGAGATGGATGTGAGGGGAGATGTTGGTCACAGGTGCAAACTTCCAGTTACAAGAGGAATAAGTTATGGAGGTCTAATATACAGCATTAGTATAGTTAATGATACCATATTATTAAGTTGAAAGTTGCTGACAAAGTATATCTTCAATGTTCTCAACACACACACAAAGATAATTATATGAGGTTATGAGGGTGTTAACTAACCTTATTGTGGTGATCATTCTGCACCACATTTTATGCCTGAAACCTACATAATGTTATATATTTATGATATCTCAAAAAACTGGAAAAAATAAAATAAAATTGCCTATAAAACAAGAAAAAGAAGAATGAAACACTGCAGGTTGACAAATAGAAAACAATGTAGCACAAGACAGTACATTATATTTAAACAGAACCAAATTGGTAATCACTTGACTTGAACTACATCATCAACCAACACTACTTAACTGACATTTTTAGAATACTTCACTCAACAACAGCAGAATACACATTTCCCCCAAATGCATAGAGATTATATAGCAAGAAAATAATATTCTGGATTTAAAGTCAATCTCAGTAAATTTACAGATAATTAAATACTTCAAAACAGATAATGAACAAAATAAAATTAATTTATAGTAACATTAAATTTGATTGAATTAAATTAGAAATAAGGAATAGATATTTGCAAAAAACCACATAAATATTGGGAAATTAAATAATGCACTACTAAATAAATCATGAGTCTAAAAGAATACATAATTAAATATTAAAAATTGAACTGAAAGAAAATAGAAACACAACATAGCAAACTTTATGAGATTCTTCTAATTCAGTAAGCCGATGAAAAGTTTTAGTACTATACAAAAGACCTATAATAGGAAAGAGGTTCTCAAATAATGTCCTCACCTCACATGTTTAAAAAAGCTATAGAAGATACAAAGAAAGCAGAAAACTAATAAAGATAAGATATATCAATAAAATAAATACAAAAAACAGCAAAATGAAACTAAAATCTGGCACTTTTAGAAAATTAGGTATTAATATATCATATTTAACTGGGTTTATGATGAGATACCACCTCAAACCTGTCAGAATGGCTAAAATTAACAATACAGGAGACAACAGATGTTGGCGAGGATGCAGAGAAAGGGGTACCCTCTTACACTGTTGGTGGGATTGCAAACTGGTACAGCCTCTCTGGAAAATAGTATGGAGTTTCCTCAAAAAGTTAAAAATAGAATTACTCTATGACCCAGCAATTGCATTACTACGATTTTACACAAAGGATACAAAAATAAGGATATAAAAATACTGATTCAAAAGGATACATTTGCCCCAATGTTGATAGCACTATTATCAACAATAGCCAACTATGGAGAGTCCCAATGTCCATCAACTGAGGAATGGATAAAGAAGTGGTATGTATATATATATACAGCACCTGAGGGGCACCTGGGTGGGTCAGCTGGTTAGGCGACCAACTCTTTATCTTGGCTTAGGTCATGATCTCTGGGTTCCTGAGATCAAGTACCTCGTCAGGCTCTGAGCTGTCAGCATGGAACCTGCTTGCGATTTTCTCTGTCCCTCTCTCTCTGCCTCTCTCCCCTGTCTCACACATACTCTCTCACACACACAATAAATAAATAAACTTAAAAAAAAAAAGAATGAAATCTTGCCATTTGCAATGATTTGGGAGGAACTAGAGTGTACTATGCTAAGCGAAATAAGTCAGAGAAAGACAAATACCATATGATTTCACTCATATGTGGAATTTAAGAAACAAAACAGATGAACATAGGGAAAGGGAAAAAGAGAGAGGGAAGAAAACCATAAGAAACTCTCAACTGTAGAAAACAAACTGAGGATTGCTGGAGGAGAGATGGAAAGAAGAAGGACTAAATGGATAATGAGCAGGGCACTTGTGATGAGCACTTGGTGTTATATGTAAGTGATGAATCATTAAATTCTACTCCTGAAATCAATATTACACTACATGTTAGCTAAGTAGAATTTTTAAAAGAACATTAACAAATAAATAAAAAACATTACCATATTACCAAAAATAAATGAATAAAAGCTGGTTATTCCAAGAAAGTTAGGTTCTTGTAAACTTTAATTTTATTTATTTATGTTTTATAATTTTTTAAACATATAGTCACTTTTGAGAGACAGAGAGAGAGAAGAACACGAGTGGGGGAGGGGGGGCGTGCAGAGAGAGAGGAATACACAGAATCTGAAGCAGGCTCCAGTATCTGAGCTGTCAGCACAGAACCCAGTGTGGGGCTTGAACACACGAACTGCAAGATCATGACGTGAGCTTTTATTTATGTTTTTTAAGTAACCTCTGTGCCCAACATGGGGCTTGAATTCACAACCCTGAGATCAAGAGCCACATGCTCTACCAAGTGAGTCAGCCAGACCCCACCTTTTAGGATCAACGTAAGTCAATATATTTAAGAGACTCAAGGGAAACACACACACACACACAATCATTTCAATAGATGTATTACAACAGTTGGCAAATCTACTAATCATCCTTGCTTAAAAAAATCTTAGCAAGCTAGAAATAGTTATAAATTTCCTCAATCTGAGAAACAGGATTTTAGAGAAACCTCTGGCTAACATTGGAGTTAATATTAAAATTAAATATTTCTCCTTTAGCAGCAGCAAGTCAAGGTTGTCTGCTCTACCACTTCTATTCAATATTATAATCATTATAATAGAGGCTGGAGTCAGTGAAATAAGCCAGAACAAAAGTCACCAAGATTAGAAAGGAAGAAATAAAACTTTATCACAGATGGCATTATCATGTATTGCAAAATCCTATGATTCTACAGAAAAAGAATTCTCTAGAACGAATAACTTATTTTACTTGGTTGTGGGACACAAAATCAATTAACAAAATTAACTGTACAATTTATATTCAAAATAAATTGAATTCAAAGGATTGAAGTAAAAGTACCATTTATAATAGTTATAGAAGTATGATATTCTCAGGGATAAAAATTCAAAAAATATATAAGACCCCAAACTACAAAATATTGCTGACAAAAACTCAAAATGAAAAATAATTGGAATAAAATAATAAATAAAATGTAAGCTACTCAGAAGGTATAATGACAAATTTCTCAGGTCCCTTGTCTGATGACTGTGTTATAGCAGTAGTTCTAGATCTCTAAACTCACCTTCTCTTTCTATGATGAACACTCATCTATTTCCAACCATTATGGGCTCCTTGCTATTTGTTCAAAATCTAGGCCATGAACAAGCCTTCCATTTGAGTTTTTCTTCCTTTTACTTTTGCTTATTACATTCTTTATCCATGTACCTACATGGGTCACTTCCCTCCTTTTAATTCTCTGCTCAAATGTCACCATATGGAGGGATTGCTCCCATATCTTATTAAAAAAGCATTTCTCTACCCTGATGCTCAGTACTTCACCCTTTTTTACTTTGTCCATACCATTTATTACCATTTTTGATTTGTTTAGTTGATTAGCTAGAATTAAGTCTGGGACGGCAAGACAATAAATGTATTTTTCTTCATTTTTACAATATTTCCAACATCTAGATAGTTCCAAGGATACCCCCAGTGCTTGATAAATACCTGTTGAAATTGTTTGGAGAAATGGAAATAGTGAAGGTTATATATTCATATATATTTTCTTCCTAAAACTGAATGCCTTAATAAGCAATATTCATTTTCATATTCCTTTAAAATACTTCCACAAGAAACTTTCTTTTTCAGATAAAAAATAACAAATTAGTGGCACCTGGATGGCTTAGTTGGTTAAGTGTCAGACTCTGGATTTCAGCCCAGGTCATGATCTCACAGTTTGTGAGTTTAAGTGCTGCATCGGGCTCTGCACTGACAGCTCAGAACCTGCTTGGGATTCGGTCTCCCAAGCCCTTTCCAGCTCACTATCACTCTCTCTCACAAACAAACAAACAAACAAACAAACAAACACCGCAATGAGAATGGGCAGTTTATCATAGGGTACAACTGGAGAACAGCAAAGCAGAAGGAATTATTTAGACTTTTGGTGGAAGTTCTCTTTTCCTTAGCCCGCATGCCTGTAGATATCTATTTTTAATTTTGAATGGATTATTCATTCTTCACTCGCTTATGTGTATTTTTATTGTACTTTTTTGTCATCTCATACAAAATAAATTATGTAATACGCATGAGGTCTCTTCAACACTAAAATCTATATTTAGGGACACAGTAGCATTTATAACAAAATGTGTAAGTCAAGATAGGTTATCTATATTGAGGCAACAAAACCACTACATGCTTAATAGTTGTTTCTTGCGACATGATCAGTGTGGGCCAGTAATGTTAGAAGAGGGTTGCTAATTCTGTCATTCATGAATAGGGAACTGGAAGCTTTATCTCATGTGCTTCCATAATAACTGTTGTAGAAAGAAGAGACAATAGTAAAGTAGGTGCTGGCCCTTATGGCACCCACCTAAATAGAAAAAAAAGTTATTTCTGCAAAAAATTTTCCTCTTTTTTCTTCTTTCCTTCCTTCCTTTCTTCCTTCCTTCCTTCTTTCCTTCCTTCCTTCCCTTCTTCCTTTTCTTCCTTCCTTTATTAAAGCAAATCACATGTAAAATTCAGTGAGAAGTACAACTCTACCATGTGCCTAAAAGAAATACTAGGTATATTAGTTAGAAAGCTTGTAAGCTTACCAGATGTATGAAATAGTATTAAGAGAAAAGAAATCCATATTTGGGCAAATAGAATTAATTCCCAATAGAAAATGTTTCAGAATACAATATGACAGGCTCATTCTTTTATTGGTACCAATGTGATAATGACAGGGTGTGGGATATGATGTTAATAATTAGTAAGAGATGCAGAACAAAAATAGTCCTTTCAGATTAGTTTAATCATCCCCCCAAAATTCCCATTACTAACATGGGTTTGTCATCATAAGTAACATGAGAATTGGGGGACTACAAATTGAAATTCTGTCCCAATATGGAAACTTAGATCCTTAGGAATCTTCATTCACTGGAACAACACTTTTGTAATTCTCAGCATTTTATCGCATTGTTCATTGTCGAGAAAGAGTTTCCTAGAAGAAAATGAGTGCTTGCAACCCAAAGATATTATTTAGTTCCCCAAGTCACCCCCATATAAAATAGTAAGAAATTTATAAGTAAGAATAGATCATTTCTACTAATTCAATTTCTACTTAATTCAATCTATATATATATTTGCCAAGCATCTAAATGTATAATATATATTAAAGGCCCTGGGGTTCCAGTTATAAAGAAAAATTTGCCCTTTCCCCATATCCTTAAATTCTAGTAAGTAAAGAGAGGCATGCAATGCACAACTGTATAGGTTAATGTCACATGGTAGCAGTTTCTTTGAATAAAGTGAATTGGCTCATGATTAAGAACAGCTGGCTGTGGGCTGGGGCAACTATTTTGGATGAAGAGAAAAGAAATTGATCTCCATGAAGGTAACTTGTGACAGGATACAGTGAGGCTAACTATTTCAGTTTGCCCAGGACTGAGGAGGTTCCTAGAAGGTAGAGATTTTGTTTTTAAAACTGGGAAATTTGGGGGCAAGCAAGAATGAGGTGTTCACTTTTTACCTGAATGAGAAGAAGGGCTATGCATGCAAACTACTGATGGGCAAGAATTGTCAGCAGAGGTCAGAATAACTACCACCTCTTGGCTGTTGTGAAAATGCTGGAATAAATAAAAGGGTGCATATATCTTGTCAAATTAGTGTTTTCCTTTTGTCTGCTTGGGATTGAAATTGCTGGATTGCATGGAATTTCTATTTTTAATTTTTAAAGGAATTTCCATACTCTTTTCCATAGTGGATACACTGATTTACATTTCTACCACCAGTCCACTAAGGTTACCTTTTCTCTGTAGCTTAAGTGTCTAGCATAGATGACTAGATAAAGAACCTGTATAATATATATAGTGGAATATTACTCAGCTGTACAAAAGAATGAAAACTTAACATCTGTGATAACAGGAACAGATCTAGAAGGTATTATGTAAGTGCAATAAGCAGACAAGGAAAGACAAATACCATATGACTTCACTTACATATGGAGTCTAAAATCAAAACAAATGAAAAAAAAAAACAAAACAAAAACAGACTAATATATACAGAGAACAAACTCGTAGTTGTCAGAGAAGAGGGACTGGGGGGATGGGCAAGATAGGTGAAGAGGAATAAGAGATATAAGCTTCCAATTATAAAATAAATAATTCAAGGGGATGTAAAGTACAGCATAGCGAATAAAATCTAATAATTTGGTAACATACAAATGATAACTACACTTATCATGGTGGGCATTTGGTAATATAAATGACAAATCACTATGTTGTACAACTATGCTTCAATTTAAAAAAAAGTTGCATGTCAAAAAAAAAAGAAGAAACACCATAGTCAGCTATCTGCAGAACATTTAGTGAATGCCAAGAACATACTATCGAGCTTATTGATAAAATAAAAATTTAGGATTTTAAGGCTATTAAGCAAAACAAAAATCATATCAATGAAACAAAGAGATCTGCTACTCACAAAATTCTTTTTAAATAAAGTTCTGGGATGAAATCAACCTGCTTCCATTTTGGTCTTGTCCACCATCTTTTTAAGTTATGCAACCTAATGAATAAGCAGAGTTAGATGGCTCTATGATTGTGCATAGCATGCTATAATAAAAGAAAAATATAGGAGATAGTGTATTCTGGCCCTGCCTCTTCCTGGGAATGTTTGAAGATACTGTAGAAAGTGATTTCCTTTCTCCTTCACAACCCTCTCACCTGACCCTATTCAACATGAGAACTGTCAGCTACACCAAATGACTTGATGAGCACTTCTACCTGCTTTGGGGGTGACTCTCACATTCTCTCAGTTGTCATTTCCCAAATGATCTGTTGCACCTTGGAATCATAGTTAATTTTACTTATCAGTTTTTCATCTGCAAAAATGCTACAGTGATAATAAGCACCTGTGGATATTTTCAGTATAGGTGGATGAGTTATGTGGACAGGGGCACTAATACTTTCTTTTTAAGTTTCATCACAGGAATTATAAAACTTGGGAAAGAAAAATTTATTCATAAGAATGTATATGTCTTACTTAGACACATTGTATCATCTCAATTTGAGCTAAGTGTTAGGATTCTAGCATGCATTCCCTTCCCTCCCTTTGAATGTAGGAGGAATTCTGATACATACTCTTATGGTTATGTTATCTGAACAAAAAAGGATTTGCAATATAATTGAGATTACTAATAAATTGACTAGAGTTAACCAAAAGGGATTATACAGGTAGATCTGACTTAGTCTCATGAGCTTTTCAAATCTGTTTCTAGAAGTCAGAGATAGAGGGAGAAAACATCATTCAAAACACAAGAAACATTCAGCTTCCCATTCCTGGCTTTGAAGATGTACAGGGTTATATGGCAGGGAAAAAGTAGCTTCTGAGAGTTGAGATTGACACTTAGCAGAGTGGACTCTGTGAACAACTAAGTGAACGTGAAATGGATTCTTCTTTAGAGCCTCCATATTAGTGCCCCATGGAGGTGTTTTCTTCAGTGTGAGACCTTTTGTAGAGGATCAAGTTGAACCACACCTAGACTTGTGACTTGTGATGATGTGAGACTGTTACCGACAGTGAGATGGAAAAGGAAAGAAGCCTGGGGTCTTTCTGCTGCCACAATAAAGAATTATAGGACAGCAAAATGAAAGTAAAGCAGAGCAAAGTTTTATTAAAATACACTCCAAGGGAGTTGCGGGCCAGTCAAGAGAGACAACTCCGGGAAACTCCAGGGTTTGGATTTCTATAAATTTTTTTTTCTTTCGAGTGGGTTCTAAGTTCACAATATTTGAGTGACAGACTGGATTACTTAATAATTTGCCAACCACACACATCCTTTCCCAACATGTATTCAAAATATATGCATGGGAGTAGGAAACCGCAACATAGGGCTCTCCATCAGGACATCTAAGGTCCGTCCTCCCGTCGTTCATACCTAGCTTCCTCCCTAACAAGATCATAGATGGGTGTTGGTTAAATCACTAAGTCTGTGATATTTTGTTATGAAGCAATAGAAAACTAATACAAATAGGATCTTAAGTGCCAAACCTCCAAGCTCCTTGACACAGGTAGGAAACATAATAATCATTTGTAACTCTGAGTGTAGTTGTGAAATATCTAGAACAGTGCTGTCCAAAAGAAATAAAACATAAAGTACAAATTCAAGACACATAGGTAATTTTTACTTTTATTAAATAAAATTATAAATGGTGAAGGGGCACCTGGGTGGCTCAGTCAGTTGAGCCTCCAAATTTGGCTTAGGTCATGATATCATGGTTTATGAGTTTGAGCCTCGTATCAAGCTCACTACTGTTAGTTCAGAGTCTGTCTCAGATCCTCTGTCTCACTCTCTCTCTGCCCCTCCCCTGCTCATTATTTCTCTCAAAAATGAATAAACCTGGAGCTCCTGGGTGGCTCAGTAGGTTAAGCATCCGACTTCAGCTCAGGTCATGATCTCACTGTTCGTGAGTTCAAGCCCTGCGTCGGGCTCTGTGCTGACAGCTCAGAGCCTGGAGCCTGCTTTGAATTCTGTGTCTCCCTCTCTCTGCTCCTCCCCAGTTTGCACTCTCTCTCTCTCTCTCTCTCTCTCTCTCTCAAAAATAAACACTAAAAAATAGATTAATTAATTAAAAAAAGAATAAATCTTTAAAAAAGGAATGGTGAAAAGAAATGGGTATAATTATATATAGCAATATATGTAATCGAATATATCCAAAATATTATCACCCAAATGCAATAAACATAAAACATTGAGTTATTATACATTCTGTTTTTGTATTGTCTTCAAAATACAATGTGTGTATTACCTGTATGGCATATCATAATTTGCACTCACCACATTTCAAGTGTTCTCTATCAGCCTCAAGTGGCCAGTGGCTGCCATATTGCATAGTGCCAATCTATAACATAGGATATTCTCTGTGAAGTTCCTTTTCCTCCCTCTACTCCCTTCCTTTCCATCAACCATAGTACACAAGAGGAAAGGACAGTCTTACCCATGCCAATCATGTGTTTTGACTTTTAAGAAAATAAACTGAAATAAATGAGAGCTCATTACCATAGGGGTGCATCTGGGAGCTGTGAGAAAGTTTCAATCACTCACAGAAGTGAGCAGTTACAACATAGAAGAAAGGAGTGTTTGTGTGTATGTTTTAAATTATGTTTTAAAAAATCTAGTAGGATGCATGGAAAGGGTTACAGAAATTCCTTAATTTAATGGTCAGATAGCTATTATTTGGGAATATTCAGTGTTATCTTTTCAGAGGCTAGTTATATGATTCATTTGGTAACAAAAGATTCATAACTCACGGAATTATGGAGTGGAGTTGATTGCGCATAAAAACTTTCATTTTCCTGGTAATTTTGACAAGAATGGCATGGGAAATTGAAAAAAAATCATATTATTGCCAGTATTATATCGTGATTAATGCCAAGGGATTTTTAAGTCAGATAGTGATAGGAGAGAGAGGGAAAGAGAGAGAGAGAGAGAGAGAAAGGGAGGGAGAGAGGATATTGATAGACAGATACAGATAGATGATAGATAGATAGATAATTGGATGTGTGTTAACACAAATGATTGAATTGTCAAGTTTCAACACATATCATGGAGGTATTAAACTTCCCTAAAGACTCAAATGTTATCAGCAAGCACAAGTCATAGAGGACAAACTGTTTTCTACAAGGGCTTAAATCTACCAGGTGAAGTTTCCAGCAAAACATTTCTTTTTGGGTTATGTTTAATAGAATTTATCATAGCAATGTTTTATTTTTTAAGAATCTACCATACATATAATAGATGCTTATTAATATGCTGAAGGCCACTGAGAAAACAGTGATAAAGGATCTTGATCCAGGTTATCTTCCAACAAGTTTACTAAATTGAGTAATTTTGTTTTGAGTACTGTCCTATTTTATACGCCATTAATTCTCTGAAAAACATGTTTTTGCGGCCACCTACTCTTCAACCAATGTGCCCTTCAAATAAATAAATTGTAGTTCCTTTATAAATAATCAATTTCTGATAAGAAATATCCTGTTAAATTATTTTTATATAAACCCACCCTTTCCCACTAGTAATGACACTAATAGGTTTATAAAGAGGTTCCTTTAAAGACAATTTCATGGAGATCTGATTGAGGTCATTTACTCTGCTCACCATCCCCTAAGTAGAGCTGGAGTGAATTACTGGTTAACTCTTCTCTGTTCTTAACTCATTCTTTCTTAGATTTTACATTCCAATGTTTTGGCAATAGTAATAGTTAATAGAGGTTTAAATACATGTGTATAAGTTGAAGATCTACTCAACAAATATATCTTTGCAGTATTGAAATAAATAACTTCCAAAAAAGTTATAATCTGGAATCTCTGATTACCCATAGTAGTTTTTATACAATTTATGCAATTTTATATAATATTACATGAACCCAAATACTGTACATTTACAGATATTCCTTCATTGGATACTCATGGCAACTATATAAGATGAGCATTTTTACCCCTAATTCACAGATGAGGAAAACAAATTTGAGTTATTAAATAACTTGTCCACAGTCTCAAAGATAGTGAATGGCAGAACTGATATCTAAATGGACTTTTATCTCACAGTAGTATTATTTACACTGCACGTGTGTGTGAGAGAGAGGAAGAATATAGTAACTGAGGAAGAAAAAATATAAATAATCAGCAAATACTAAAGAGCTCACCAGCTGCAAACAACTGCTATATCATTTTGTAGGTGAACTACTAGCTTCTGTAAAAGATGTTGCTTTTTGTTCACTTCAGAGAAAAGTAATTCAAAATTATGCCATGCATTCTCTTACTAAATGAATGTTAATATGTGTGTATAACCGAATTGCATAAAAAGAGTGAGGTGGCAGAAATGAGTAGGAGGTTTTAATGGCAAGAGAGAAAACCAAAATGGCTCAGGGCAATCTTTTGCTTTACTTATTTATATGACCAAAATAAGATTAAAAAAAAAAATGGAAACAGCCAGAGCCTGTATTCTATTATTGTGACATGCTTAAGATGTGGGTAGTATAATGTTTTGGCTGAAAAATGCCTCACTGATTAAGTTCAATAGCCTCAAAATAGATTTTTACATGATTTTGCAATGGTGGATACTGTAAAAACTGGGCCTAATGCTGAATAAGATCTTAACGCTTGGTTTATTGACTCAGATAACATCTGAAATCTACATGTTATCCTAAAAGTTTGCCAAATTTGATCTACAAAAAGAGCCAGAGATGAAAGAGTATCAAATTATCTAGCCATCTGACCTTGAAAAAATGTGCATGTTATTGACTAGAGATACATATTACTTACATTTTGAAAATTGGTTAAGCACATAACTGAATAATCCCTAGGTGCACATCTAATTTATTTTAAATAAAGTAAATGTACAAGTGTATTATTGGTGGGGAGGTATTATACGAAAAGTAAAATAATCACATTATAACAATTACAAATTTTTAATAAGCAAATATCTATGTTAAAAAATATAGCCCATGGGGTGCTTGGGTGGCTCAGTCAGTCAAGCATCTGAATCCTGATATAGGCTCAGATCATGATCTCATGGATTCGTGAAATTGAGCCCCACATCTCTCAGCACAGAGGCTGCTTGGGATTCTCTTGCTCTCTCTCTCTAAAGAGGCTATGGGTAAAATAGTACAATTAAGATTTTTATAGTATTTCATTTTCTTCTTTAAAAATATTATTCACGAAAGCATTAAACACAAAATCATGTAGCATAATCCTAGTACTGCATTCTTAAAATTAATTTCAACAATATAATACCTCTTACACTACTTGCTAAGATTTAAAAAACAAAACAAAGCACAGTGTTAGATTTCTATTTCTATGCTGATTGAACACCTGGTGTTGAAAATCTTATGATCAGATGATGTAAGATCAGAATCCATGCCTTCATTTAATAACTGTAGAGTTAGTCATAGACAACTTTTGTCACCTCGCTCTAGCTCAATAGGTTTGTTGTTAGGATTGAATGAGCTCATATAAACACTTAGAAAACTACTTGGTACCATCATCAAGATTTAATACTTAATGGTTGTTATTACTTTTTATAGTCTTTTTACTTAGTGACACAACCTTTTTATAATTCACAGCACTTCCATACAGCCATGCAAAATTAAATTCATCAAATTCAAATACAAAGAGAGAAAAAAATGGGTAATAAATGCCAGACATTGTGATGGAAACTGTATAAACACTGAATTGCATTTAGTGTTCCTAGGAAACTTCTGAGATGGAATTTCTTTTTCTAACTTCCATATTATTCTGAGACTGAGTAAATTCAAATGAATTAGCCAAGGTCCCACAGTTCATGCATGTTAGTGACAAAATTTCACCTTCAGGGATAGGAGGAAGGGATGAGGTAGGTGATCATTAGAGGATGAGGATTAAAAATATATGAACATCTGCTTATTTATCTTGATACATAAAGCATGTAGCAGCATATGGTATACATTCAGGGACCAGTAAATGTTAGGGCTTTTTGCATTGGTTGTATGCCAGTTTCTTTAACAACTCCTTCTATCACCCTCCACCCATTAATTTACTTCATATTTTCAGCTAAAGAAATTCCACACATTCATTTAATGAGCTACCATGTCAGATGTCATGGACACTACAATGGAGTAACAAGTAGAATGAAATAATGTATATAGTAGCCCATATGTCACTTTCATATTTTAGAAGATAACATCTTGTGAATACATAGATGTCCCATTGTTATATGTAACATATAAATAAACAAAGTTGTAGAGGATGTAAATGATGATGATGATGATGATGATGATGATGATGATGGAGAAGAAGAAGAAGAAGAAGGAAAAAGAGAAGGAGAAGGAGAAGAAGAAGATGAGGAGGAGGAGAAGGAGGAAGAGGAAGAGGAGGAGGAGGAGGAGGAGGAGAAGGAACCCTCTACCACTGGGGCCTGGACGATGTAAAATTGATAACTACATGTTTAGTTATAACTCTGGATATAATCTAAATTATCTAATTTAATTCTAACCCTTGTCTATTTACAGACTTATGTAAATGCCTTGTCTTTAAGGAAAAATAAAATGTTCTTTTAAGACATAGGAGATTATGGTTCAAATAAATTGGAAATAAAGTAGAATATCAATAATACCCCAGGGACCAAGAAATTGTTTAATTTTCTAACAGAGTTTAATGGAATTAAACAATACAGGAACTTGTTTACTTACTGGACTCTAGCAATTAAAATAACATTACAATAATATTCACAGTTAATTTTTATTAAGCACTTTTCCTTCTGGGTAATACAATGATTTACATATATTATCCACTAATATTTTTTGAGTCTTAGGAAAGTTAAGATACTTGCATAATATCAAATAGCTATGAAATGATCGACTAGAAGTTACAGTGGCATGAGATTGCCTCTACTGGAGAAAAAATATTAAAGTGACATAGAATTAACAACATAAGAATCAACAGGTGTTGGCAAGATGTGGCAAAAGGAGAAGTCTCTAACACTGTTGGTAGGAATGAAAACTGGCGCAGCCACTCTAGAAATCAGTTTGGAAGTTCCTTAAAAAGTTGAAAATAGGGGTACCTTGGTGATTTAGCCAGTTAATATCCAACTCTTGATTTTGGCTCAGGTCATGATCTCACAATTCATGAGATGGAGCCCACATAGTACTACGTGTTGTCTGGGAGGAGACTGCGTGGGGTTTTCTTTTTGCTCTTCACCTGCTCGCCTGCTCGCCTGCTCACATGCTCTCAATCTCTCTCTCTCTCTCTCTCTCTCTCTGCTCTCTCTCTCTCTCTCTCTATATATATATATATATATAAAGAAATAAACATTAAAAAATTTTTTAAAGTTAAAAATAGAACTACCTTACAATCCAGCAACTGCACTACTAGAAGAAGAAAAAAATACAAATTCAAATGGTAACATACACTCTAATGTTTATAGCAGCATTATCTACAATAGCCAATGTATGGAAAGAGCCCACATGTCCATCAACTGATGAATGAATAAAGATAAGGTGATGTATATTCAATGGAATGTTACTCAGACATAAAAACAAAAATGAAAGATTGCCATTTGCAACAACATGGATGGAGCTAGAGAGTATTATGATGAGTGAAATAAGTTAGAAAAAGACAAATACCATATGATTTCACTCATATGTGGAATTTAAGAAACAAAACAAACCACCATGGGGGGGGGGGAGGCGAAAGACAGGCAAAACAAGAAACAGACTCAGCTAGAGAGAATGGAACTGATGGTTACCAGAGGAGAGGTGAGTTGGGGGAATGGGTGAAATGGGGAATGGGTGAAATAGGTGATGGGGATTAAGGAGTGCACTTGTTGTGATGAGCACCAGATGATGTATGGAAGTGTTGAATTGCACACATGAAGCTAATATTACACTGTATGTTAACTAACTGGAATTTAAATAAAAACTTAAAAAATATAGCATACAGACAGAGCTCAGATTAACTAGTATGTGCAGGTAGACTGAGAGTCTTAAGCAGTAATCTAGATACTTGATTTACAAGGTAAATTAGCAGTTGGAAGTTTTGTTTTTTGTTTTCCAAATTATTAGATGAAAAACTCATGTGGTATGCAGAATTGTGATGCCCCAAGGTGTTCACATTCTAATCTCTGGAATCTCTGAATATGTTACTTGCATGGCATGAGGGATTTTGCAAATGTGATTAAATTTAGAATTTTGAGATACGGGAATGATCCTGGCATAGGCCCAATGTAATCACAAAGGTCCTTCTGAAAGAGGGCATTTAAAGGGTGAGAGGAGAAATGTGAAGATGCCACACTGCCTCATCAAAGACAGAGGACAAGAGCCACAAGTCAAGGAATGTGAATGGTCTCTGGAAGTTGGAAAACACAAAGAAATAGATACCTCCTTAGGACCTCCAGAAAGGAATTTAAACTATAGGCACATTGATATTAGCTCAATAAAGACAATTTTAGACATTTGAGCTCTAGGGCTGTAAAATAATAAAATTTTATTGTCCTAACCCATGAAGTTTCTGGTAACTTATTATAATAGCAGTAGAGAACTAACAGCACCAGTATCTGTAAAGATTAAAATGTAAAAGAATATTAAAGATTTGCTGAAATAAATATTAAGGAAAACACTAATTAGCAATAATATAGCTATAATTTGTGAGCATATACTATGTACAAATCAGTTATGGTCATATCAACTCTTTGAGGAGGGCACCAGAAATAACTCCATTTTACAGAAGATGGAAGAGTTTCAAGAGCTTAAATATATGTACAAGTGACAGAGGGTGGATGAAATATCAGTGAGAAAGATATGGGGTGATGAGAGGAGAAACTCAGAATAAGTGAAAGAACATCTATCATCAATAAAAATGACCTTTAGTTATTGTTACAGTAATAACCTTGGGCTACCTGAACAGTCAAAATTCCATGGGTTGGAGTGGGTAAAAAATATGTACTTAATGTTCTGTTCAAAACTTGTCTATGTGTAATACATAACAAATTGCCATAGAATATAAATACAAAGTCAAAAATTCAAATTGATCCGGAATGTTTAATTAAATTCATTGAAGTTTCTGGAAGATGCTATCTTTTGTAGCATTTCAAAATTTATGTTGCCTTTGAACTTAAATACTTATTATTCTTAACTTACATTTCTTGTATCACAGCAGAATTTTATCTGGGTTAGCATGAAGGCAATAATTTGATACTAGGGATGGTTTTAATTTTTTAAGAGTGGGGATGGAAATAGTTCTATAGCTTTGAACTATGATAGGGTACAGATTGAGGACTTCCAGAAACTAATGGGAGAGAGCACTGGGTCTTGTACATTAAATGCTGAATCACTAAATTTTGCACTTGAAACTAAAATTACACAGTTAACTAACTGGAATTTAAATAAAAACTTAAAAAAATACCTAATGATCAGAGTTATTTCCTAACAAAATTCAAAGAAATAAAACTAGAATTATAATAAATTATTTTATTCACACACGTTTAAGGTTAAGTTTAGAAATATTACAAAAAGGTCACAGAAGGATGCAGTGTAGAAGGCTTAATTATTTCTTGGTGGAATACTAGTAAGGGAGATTAAGCAGTTTGAATCCCCACAGTGAAATAACTGGTAACATGTTTAGTAGATAGAACTGCTAGGAGAGAGAATTAGAAATTGAAGATCATGATATGAATGTGTGATTACATGATTGGGAGAGTCGTGTTAACAACAAAAAATAGGAAAGCCATCAATCATTTCAATTTTGTCAAATTCACTAAATTCCAGCCTGACTCTATAACTTGATTCTGATGCAGCGTTGCTCATCTTCTTGAATCATTTTCCTCCCTCCGCTTATATTTTGAGTTATATTTATTTTTCTGTAAGGTGCTGTTATTTGATTTTTGTTTTAATTTTTACTTTGGACATATTGCATTAAATATATGTTATATACATACATTATATTAATAATATATAAGGCAAATATAAGCATATACAACAACTGACAATAGTGTACTGGACATCTATGTATCCAACACCCAGCTTCTACAGTCACTAACTTACAGCCAAACTTATTTCATTATATCCCCAACATTGCTTGCCCATGTTATTAATGCAAGTCCCATTATGTCATGTATTGGATAGCATTTCATCAACATGTTTCTCTAAAAGATAAATGTTCTTTAAAAATAAAATGATAAAACAATTGAGATACCCATAAAATTAGCAATATTTAAGATTAGAATCTTCAGTCAGTATTCAAATTTTCAAGTGCCTTACAAATGAACTTTAAGTAGGGATAGAAGGATCATATTTTGAGATCATAAAAGCCACATATGAAAGACCCAACGCTAATATCTACCTCAATGGGGAAAAACTGAGAGCTTTCTCCATAAAGTCAGTAACAAGACAGGATGTCCACTCTCGCCACTGTTATTCAACATAGTATTGGAGGTCTTAGCCTCAGCAATCAGACAACACAAAGAAATACAAGGCATCCAAATCAGCCAGGAGGAAGTCAAACTTTCACTCTTTGCAGATGACATGATACTCTATATGGAAAACTCAAAAGATTCCACCAAACAATAGCTAGAACTGACCCATGAATTCAGCAAAGTCACAGTATATAAAATCAATGTACAGAAATCAGTTGCATTCCTATACACCAACAATGAAGCAACAGAAAGAGAAATCAAGAAATCGATCCCATTTACAATTATATCAAAAACCATAAAATACCTAGGAATAAACCTAACTAAAGAGGTGAAAAATCTATACATGGAAAACTGTAGAAAGCTTATGAAAGAAATTGAAGAAGATGCAAAAAAATGGAAAAATATTCCATGCTCCTGGACTGGAAGAACAAATATTGTTAAAATCTCACTACCCAAAGCAATCTACATATTCAATGCAATCCCTATCAAAATAACACCAGCATTCTTCACAGAGGTAGAACAAACAATCCTAAAATTTGTATGGAACCAGAAAAGACCCCAAATAGCCAAAGCAATCTTGAAAAGAGAACCAAAGCAGGAGGCATCACAATCCCAGACTTCAAACTGTATTACAAAGCTGTAATCATCAAGACAGTATGGTACTGGCACAAGAACAGACACTCAGATCAATGAAACAGAATAGAGAACCCAGAAATGGACCCACAAACTTATGGCCAACTAATCTTTGACAAAGCAGGAAAGAATGTTCAATGGAATAAAGACAGTCTCTTCAGCAAGTGGTGCTGAAGAAACTTGACAGCGACATGCAGAAAAATGAAGCTGGACCACTTTCTTACACCATAGACAAAAAAAAAAAAAAAAAAAACTCAAAATGGATGAAAAACCTAAATGTAAGACAGGAAGCCATCAAAATCCTAGAGGAGAAAGCATGCAAGAACACCTTTCACCTTGGCCACAGCAACTTCTTACTCAACACGTCTCCAGAGGCAAGGGAAACAAAAGCAAAAATGAACTATTAGGACCTCATCAAAATAAAAAGCTTCTGCACTGTGAAGGAAACAGTCAGCAAAACTAAATGGCAACCAACGGTATGGGAGAAGATATTTGCAAATGACATATCAGATATATGGTTAGTATACAAAATCTATAAAAAACTTATCAAACTAAACACCCAAAAAACAAATAATCCAGTGAAGAAATGGGCTAAAGACATGAACAGATACTTCTCCAAAGAAGACATCATCCAGATGGCACATGAAACGATGCTCAACATCACTCATCATCAGGGAAATACAAATCAAAACCACAATGAGATACCACCTCACACCCATCAGAATGGCTAACATTAACAACTCAGGCAACAACAGATGTTGGCGAGGATTCGGAGAAAGAGGATCTCTTTTGCACTGCTGGTGGAAATGCAAACAGGTGTAGCCACTCTGGAAAACAGTATGGAGTTTCCTCAAAAAATTAAAAATAGAACTACCGTACAACCCAGCAATTGCACTACTAAGTATTTGTCCAAAGGATACTCGTATGCTGTTTTGAAGGGACACATGAACCCAAATGTTTATAGAAGCACTATCCACAATAGCCAAAGTATGGAAAGAGCCCAAATGTCCATCAATGGATGAATGGATAAAGAAGATGTGGTATGTGTATATATATTGGAGTGTTACTTGGGAATCAAAAAGAATGAAATCTTTCCATATGCAACTACGTGGATGGAACTAGAGGGTATTATGCTAAGCGAAATTAGTCAGTCAGAGAAAGACAAATTTCATATGACTTCACTCATATGAGGACTTTAAGATGCAAAACAGATGAACTTAAGGGAAGGGAAGAGAAAAATAAAAAATAAAAACAGGGAGGGGAACAAAAACATAAGAGACTCTTAAATATGGAAAACAGAGGGTTACTGGTGGGGTTGTGGGGGGGAGGGCAAAATGGATAAGGGGCATTAAGGAATCTACTCCTGAAATCATTGTTGCACTATATGCTAACTTGGATGTAAATTTAAAAAATTAGGCAACCTGGGTGGCTCAGTTGCTTAAGTGTCCAACTTTGGCTCACGTCATGATCTCGCGGTTCATGGGTTCAAGCTCCGCATAGGGTTCTGTGCTGAAAGCTCAGAGCCTGGAGCCTGTTTTGGATTCTATGTCTCCCTCTCTCTCTGCCCCTCCTTGTTCACACTCTGTCTCTCTCTGTCTCAAAAATAAATAAAAATTTAAAAACTTAATTAAATTAAAAGATTACAAATATTGGCTTAAAGCTGGATCCAGGTAAGATCCATTGTTTGTAATTGATTACTGTCTCTATGGTTCTTTTAATCTATTGTCTTCCTTCTCTGCATCTCTTCACCATTCCAACCCTGGCAATTAATTTGGAGATGTAATTGGGGAATCTGAACTTAGAGTTTCCCACAGCCTGGATGCTGGATATTGTTGACAGCATTTTCTATAATCTGTATTTCCTATAAATGAGTGCTTGAATCTAGAGAAATGGCCAAACTCAGAGTAACTATTTGACAGAGCTACGTCCAACATTTGGGCTACTTCTTTCTGGGCTCTTTATTGATGCATGGAATTCATGTTCTCCTCTTTAGGAAAGACAAGGCTCAAGACTGAATTTAGTCTTCCTTCTTGATTTTTTGTTTATTTTTTTTTCACAGAGTTGGTGTCTCATCAGTGCGAAACAAAGTCTATGGTCATTCTTACCTAGAACATAGCCGCATTAACACTACCATCCATATGCTGACAGCTCCAAAATTTCTATTATTATCCCAGATCACTGTCTTGAATAGAAGACCTGAACATCTAAGTGTCTAATAAATAGTACTTTGTAGTCACAGAGCTATCTCAAAATTACTATTTCCACAACTAAGCAATTTGTATTTCCTTAAGATGTGCTTCTTCTATATCCCTCATTTTAACATGAATTTCATATATTAAGAATATGGTCCTTAGGACTATACGTATCGTTATCTGTGTTCTTTCAGCTACTTTCTAAATAAACTTCATCAGTCAATTAATTAATATAAAGAATTCATAAAATTGGTGTGTTTACAACTGCAAATACTTGGGTATTTACTGTTAGATGCTCTTCTAGGTGTTTTACATATATTTTCTCAACTAAGTCTTATATCAATTTTATGAAGTACATAAAATTATTTTAGTTTTAAAGATGAGGTAACCTAGACACAGAGAGGGTAAATAAAATGTCCAGGCAGTCCATTTTCAGGGTTTATACATTTAGCATACATCTTAATATACATCTTAAAAATTTTTAAGACATGAATAAATAGCATGGGTAAAAAAGTTAATATAGTGTCTGACACAAAGTAATTACATGTTAATTGATATTAATATTTTTATTAAATTTAAAGGTCTTAGTAAAGCATGTAAGATCTTTTATGAACTGGCCTTTTAATTACTTCTCTGCCTCATCTTTCTGCATTGGTCCTACTCTGCTGTATTGTAATTTCTCCATGATCGCTTGTGGTTTTTGTTTTAGTATTCTATAACGCAACTCCAATCACTCTTGTCATCTTGAAAACATGATATGTCCTATATATCCTTTAATACAGAATTCATGTGCTTGTCTTTAAGAAAGGCAAGGCTCAAGACTGAATTTCGTATTCCTTCTTGACATTTTTGTTTCTAATCCTATGAAAGGCAACCTCAAAGCCAAACTTCCTGCAATAGTTAATTTGTTCTGTCTTCATATCTCACCATCTATTTACTTTATAGCTTGACAAATTCTGATTTCATACTACCAGTGCTCTTCAAGATCACACATAATGCTCTATTTGTTAAAGCTAATGGAAACTATTCTTGATTATAAAATTAAAGGGGGATGATAGATTAAATAGATACATAATAGATAGAAAGATAGATAGACAGACAGACAGATGATAGATATATTTGCTTTTTCTGGTAACTTTCTTCTCCCTTACTTTCCCTGACATGACTCCTCAGGTTTGCCATAATATGCTGTATTCATTTATTTTTAGCCCCTTCACAATCAGCACTCTCTCTACATGGAAATATTGATAATCCCCAGGACTGTGACTTCAGCCCTTTTCTGATCATGTTACATATTCTCCATCATTGTGTCTTATTTTTTTTAACCATTTGATTTTAACATTATAGCGTATCAGGGAGGTAAAAATGTCTCCTGACAATTTTGAAACAGGATTTAAGCTTTAAAATTATATTAGAAATTTAGATTAAAAAACTCATATATCAGAATTGACAGTTGAAACAGTAGAAATAGATGGGAAGAAACTAAAGAGAGATTTTTTTTTAAGTACAGAACAAGAGACAGATCTACACAAAACAGTAAACATAGCCTGTATATGTCCAGAGATGTCCCCATTTGAGAGATCCAAAGCAGAAGAAATGTCAAGGATAAAGACATGGAAGAAATAGTTAGAAAATCAGGAGAAACATTATCATCATGATAGCCAGGGCACACAAGTTTCAGAAGAAAATACTCTCTAAAATTAAGTTTTGTGATGACTCATTTAATTCTAGAGGCCTTTAGATTTATCTTTAAAACTTATTGTTTAATAGTTCCCAAATTGTGGGTAGAAGATCCTTGGCAAGATAAGATAAAAAATAATAGAAGGATGGGGTGCCTGTGTGGCTCATTCAGTTAAGCATCCCAGTCTTGATTTCGGCTCAGGTCATGGTCTCACAGTGGTGAGAATGAGCCCTGTGTCTGGTTCTGTGCTGTGCATGTGGCCTGCGTAGATTCTCTTCCTCTCCCTCTGCCTCTCTCCCCAACTCATGCTCTCTCTTTCTCTCTCTCTCTCAAATTAAAAAGAAAGAAAGAAAGGAAGGAAGGAAGGAAGGAAGGAAGGAAGGAAGGAAGGAAGGAAGAAAAAGAAAAAGAAAAGAAAAAAAGAAAAGAAGGGATTCTCATATTCCTATAGCATTGTTTATAGATTATATAAATAATATGTCTTACACACATACATTATTTTTTCATATATCCACATACTTAGGCATATACTCAGAGATATATACACATACAGCTGTAGTAACTGATAAACTACTGAATGTATAATTATTTTCTCAGACTAGAATGCCCTTCTTTATAGTTCAATAATGACTTCTTAGCTAATCCCTACTTAAACTTCAAGTTTCAGTTTGTGATTTCCTATTGGTCCAAATATTCCCATTGCCCACACACAATATTTTTATAATTACTTAATAGATGCATTCATTTAATAAATATTTATGTCTGTGCTCTGTATTCTGACACTGGCTTACTCTGGGATAAAACAGTGATCCAGATGGATGATGTCCTTATTTTTATTAAGTTTAGCATCTGGTGGAGAAACTTTCATTAAGCCTTCTGTGAAAAGTACTAGGAGGTCAAGAGTTTTATTTATGCAGTGTCTTATATAAAGAACCTTATCTAGTCTGGAAGGAGGGAAAAAAAGAGTAATTTTATGATGTAAAATTTATTCCATAATTCAAATACCTGAATGCAAGATAAATACATCTAAGGGCTTGACATTCAGATATGTAACTTACGACTCAAGGTAAGATGTTAACTTGTAATTTTAATCCTTTTGCAGCATCCTCCTTATAAAACCCTTTGTATGCTATCTACATTTTCTATAAAATTTGCTTCTCTGTATAATAGATGCACTAAATAAGAGTGGGGAAATTACATGAAGATTGTCTCTCTCAATCCCATCCTTAATTTTATTTATAAATTTAGTTTTTATATTTTGCTGAGTAATTACACTTCACCAACTTTGTAATATAGCTTGAAATGGCCCTCAGATCCATTTGTTTGGAGATTAATTAAAAAAAAACAGAAGGAGAAAGAAAACCAATACAGTCCACTCATTCAAATCAATGTGGTAGCCAATTTAGAACCACAGGTTTGCTGTGGTTCAAGGCTGCTTTATGATGTTCAGATGCAGATGTCCTCAGCATGAGTTGCTTGCTATGTTTTTCACCAAAAAACAAACAAACAAGCAAACAACAACAAAAAACGTTATGTTTTGAAAAAATGAGAATAGTTATATTTTAGAAAGATTTCTGATGCCTTTTCCAGCTGCTGAAGCAGAACCATTTAAAAATACAGTACCAGAGAGACTTTTAGAAGAGCTGTCAGATTTTAACGTTATAGCGTTACATAATCATTTCATTCTCTACTGCATGCCAGAAAAGAATGGTTGGGAATTAATGAGTGAATCCAATTGCTTAGTTTCTCTGCCAAGTCTAGGCTGTACCCTCCCTGTTCATTCATCAGAAAAAGACTTCTATATATTTTATCTATAGTATGATCATTTGAACATCTTTTTTTTTGTATTGTAGAGTTATAAAAGAAGCACTTCACCCAGTTTATCTTTTAGTTGTCTTAAATTCATAAAAATCTATGTAATCACTTTCCCAGTCATGCCACATACACACCTGCTTCCCTTATCTGTCACACTGTTTTATTCTTTGGAATGCTTTTACACTTTTTCTCTGAATGTTTTATTTCAATGGCACCCAATCTCCGTGGCCAAGCATAAGCTCTTCTACCAAGCACTTATCACTCCTTCCAACTTTTTTCTATCACTGTCATCACCACTGAGCACTTGTACAACAAACATTATACAGATTAGTGTGATGCCAAGTGTTTGGGAGGAGGTGCTAAAATATAACAATACACACATGCACATTTCAGATTTAAGACTTAGATACAAAACATCTAAACAGGGCAAAAAAAGGACTATTATCATTCAAAGATAGCATGATTTAGTCTAAATTATATAACATAATAGCCGACTAGCTTACATAAGTAGTCGATGAAATTTATACATATCTCTTGCTTTGTTAATTAAATTGTCTTCTCCATAGAGGGGAACAATGTTATCTACTTTCTATCTCTAATTTCTAGGCAACATTTTCTACAGATTCAATCAAAGTTTATTATCTACCTACAGTGGGCAAAGCCTTATTCTGGCAATTTCACAGAAACTGTTTTATTTTTTATCTTTACATAATCACTAAGGAATTGTTTATTATAATAACGATCATCGAAATCACATCTCTTTATACTGCTTTTTCAGATTCCAATGCAGATTCCCTGTTTGTTTTTACCATTTAATACACTATTTCATTTGGATTAATAATATTTATATGTAGATACATAACACTAAATGTATTCTCAGTACGATAAAAGTTCAAGATTATTATTACACTAAATTGTTTTATTTTCAAATAAACAGTATTCTGTTTACCCATCCAGTCATATAGTGATTGAATTGAAACTAATGCCTACTTCAGAATAGTAATAAAAGTCTGAGGAAAAGGCAAATTCACAGAATGTGTATAAAAGACTTCTGAGAAGGGAAATTTGTGGAAACATATCAACATGACAATAGATCCAAAATAAACACCAAATATTTCTTTCCTACCCACTGTATGTTCTATCCACCATAATTTGCTTTCAACTAGAATAAAAAACATATAGTCAACTTTTAAAATAGAATAAGGAATTTTAAAAGTATATTGCTTTCATGCTAAGCCAGCATTTTATGATTAACTGTGCATTGTTAGTTATATTGAAAAGTCATATACAAATCTGACTAAAACACTGTGCTCTTAATATTTACATACATAACTGCACAATACTATCATTTTCTTCAGCCTTGGCACAGAAACTAATAAACTTAATTTTCTACACAACACAGATGTTTTATGTCTTTTGAAAAATGTTTTGTAGTCCTTATCTACTATGGTACCCCAATGTGTTTTAAACAATATGTATGTAATAACATTCTTTAAAAAGGAATTCTTGTCAAAAAGTCTTCACAGAAAAGTCCACTTGATTTTTGAGTCTGTATTCATACAATGAATTCTGAATAACACTAAAGAAAATAAAATAGAGTTGGATTTATATTTTAAAATTGATAACTAACCCACCTAAAATGTCTAATTATATTAAATTTCTCAATTCTTCTTTTTTTTGTTTTGTTTTTTTTTATTTTATTTTATTTTTTATTTTTTATTTTTTAACTTTATAGTTTATTGTCAGGTTAGTTTCCATATAACGCCCAGTGCTCTTCCCCACAAGTGACCTCCACCAAGACCATCACCCCGCTTTACCTTTTCCCCTTCCCCTTCCCCCCTCA
>CM053569.1:22851352-22896884 GCA_028646485.1 Cryptoprocta ferox | reverse complement strand
GATACTCTTTCCTCCTTTGTCAAAGATTAATTGGCCGTACATTTGCGGGTCCAGTTCTGGGCTCTCTAATCTATTCCACTGGTCTATGTGTCTGTTTTTGTGCCAGTACCATACTGTCTTCGTGATGACATATTAGCTAATATTGTTGAAAGCTTACTTATATCAGATACCATACTTTGATCTTTTATATGTAATAATTTAATTACTCTTAAATATACACACACACACATACACAAATTAAATATTATTATTGGTTGTATAGGAAGAACCACTGAGGCAGAATAACTTGTCCAACATCAAATAGCTAGAAAATTGATAAAATAGAAATAAAATTTAGGCATAAGGCCATGTGCTCAACCATTATAATATATTGATTCTGTGTGGCCAGGGCCAGCTTCATTGACCTATGTTTTGTGCAGCCACACAGGATCTCATGCTTAGAAGAGCACTGCTTTCTGTTTAATACTCTGTTCTTGCCATTTGAGAATTCTTAATAATTTGAGAACATGGGACCCCACATTTTCAAGTTAGCTTTAGACCACACAAATTATGTTACAGACCCTGTGTGTGAACATTTTAAGCATGAAAAGGTATAACTGCTGATTGATATGTAGAGATAATCTGAAGAAACTCCTCTCGTTACAGTTATCAGAATGTGTAATTCAAACCAATGGAGAAAAATGAATCTATTGGTAAAGAAGAGATTCATCATGCTAGCCTTGTAGCAAGGAATGAACTGTTATTAAAAACAAATAAATATAAGGAAATTAACTTATCTCATGCTTTTCTTCTGAATATAAGCACAAGGATATATTAATTATTCTTCATGCTTACCATGAAATGGTAGTTACAGGGAATTCAAATATATCTGGAATATCAAACACATTTCTGTAAGCCCAAAATGTTATTAGAAGAGTGAGAGTCTCTCATTAAAAACTTAGAAGATAAAGACATGGCACTTGACAATAAAATTGCAAATAAAATCTAATTAGTGAATATGCTAATTCTTCTCCCCACCTGTTCATATTAACAGGAAGTGGTATTAATGTTTTCAATAGCTGAAAAGGGATACAATTAACTTTACATTATCATATCAAAAGAACTGAAGTAACATTATAAAACCTACCTTTTTCTATATGCATGAAGAAAATGCAATCTTCACTGAAAAGTGGCTTAAAAATTTTAGAAATAAAGAACTGTCTGAAATTAGAAACCGTATTATTGCAAAACCATAAATGTTTCCTCTTTGTTGAGCAAAAAATGAGCAAAGTGCAATTCTTGGTAAAAGAGTGATAGATTTCAGAGCACATTTAAGCAAGAGAGAAAGAAATAGCACAGAGACATAAATGTAATTTTCACACCCTCTGAAGAGCTTTGCACAGCATTTTTAGAACAGTTTCTGTATTTCATTTCCCTCATTAAAGCTACGTAGCTTAGCAATAGTGTCATTTTGAATAAATATATTTCCTTTACACAACATAATGCAGATTTTATGGATAATTTATTTAATAAATTTCCTTTGTGTCACCTTGTATTTATTAGAGTTTAATATAACTTATATGATTATTTATATATGACACATTAGATTTTTTATTTTAATGTAATTCACCTTATATTATATTGAGTTCCAATTTATCCTAGTAAGTAAGAAATAATGTTCAATGATGATATCCCTGGCATACAGAAAATCTATTTGGCACACGCAATTATTCTAACTAAATCATCTCAGACATTTGTTTGCAGTTGAATCCAAAATTCTTGTACAAAATTTTAGAGAACAGACCAAAGTTTTTGTAAATATTTAATATCACTTTCTATCTTCTGAAACTTTAACCAGTATCACAAGTTGTCATCTCTTGATGTGAAAAAGTAATGAAGGATCAAATAATGTTTTGAGGATATGCAGTTCAACCAAGCTAAATTCTGTTCATCAACAGCATGAAATAGTAGATATAAATAACTGAAATATGTCATGATATCCTAAGAGCTTCTCTAATGATATTCACATTGTAATTCTGAACACATAACTCAAAAATATTAAAATAATTAAGCTGGTATAGATACCAAATCCCTTAGATGTGTTCAAGACTCATTAATTTTGTTAGAATACTATAGTCTTTTTAAGACTGTGTTTGATGTTTTAGCTATGAATTATTCTTAATGTAAATAATACTCTAAAGGAGAAAATGTGTTATTCTTTAAGGACAATTGAGAACGGTAGAAAATTAACATCTATTGCTGGATAATGAACAATATAACAAAGCTTATATTAAGCCCTAATCATATGCATAGTACTCAGCGAAAATTAAAAAGACTGGGGGAAAAAAGTAATGCTTATATTGCTGTTGTGATAATATTAAACTTCATGAATAAATTTTAAAAACAAAAAAATGTGTGATAGGCATTGAATAAAATATAAGCTTTCATTACAGGAGGAAGGAAGTGAGTAACATAAGTGTTGGTATGGAAAACTAGATATTGGGTGCTCAATGTGTACTCATCTTGTATCTTTTTTGTTCATTGCATATGACTAAGTGTTCCCTATTCCTTCAAAACTGGTGATCCATACTTGTGATTATTCCCTAATATCACTTGCTATATCATGACTTCATTCTTGTCCAAACCTCATTCCATTAATGGTCAATTGTCATCCTTTATTTCTTTATTTTTATCATGATTTTTAATTGTCACAATTTCTTACTTTATTTTCATTTTCTCTTTTCAGTATTGAACTATTATTGCTACACATTCATCAGTATCTTAACATCTAAATACATCTTTTATTTAACCTGCCACATTTATGGTATAATTACTGTACTATAACCCCCTTCTTATTGATTATCAAAGTTCCGTAAACTTTGTGTAACTTCATTACTCTTATTTGTACTCGTTCATTAAAGGCTTACAATATGATTATCATATATTCTCAAGATTTGTTACACCAAATCAACCACACTACAATCATTAGAGATTGTGATGCTAGAAATTATGAACTACTTTCTGGTTCCATCGATGTTGATTTGCATTTATGACAAATGACTTCAAGCAATATGGTAGGATTTTATTAAAATCAACGACTCTTTGTTATTTGTTATTTATCTAAATTCATCTAAAATTTTTACCTCTTTGTTGCTTATGTTTATAGAGCTATATTACTGATAAAGCTTCGCTAGGATTTCAGACCGTTTTTTAAACTTTTACTTAAGATGTGTCTTTACTTAAGTATTTTGAAATAAGAAGTTTTTATAATGACTTGAGAATTGGTGCTGTGCCTTAGAAACAGGTCTATTTGCCTACTTGTCTGACAGAGATCATGTGAATACTACACTCGTGATTAGGCATGATATCTTCTCATCTTCAAGTGAGTAGAAGAATAGCTTAAATATTATTTCATTTAAATCATATTTTTGACTTTTATTTTATCAAATGACATTTCATTTTTACGGTTTAATGACTTTTTTTTTTTTTTTACCATCCTCCACCCATCTCTTTTCCTCATCCTTAAGTTTACTTCATACACTAATCTTACCTGGTGTAACTGACAAATAATTTCTTTCTGAGTTCAGCCTTTCTTTCACCAGTGTTGTCTCTTTGTCTCCTCATACAGGCTGTGCAGTTTTTGGTCACCTCCCTTGTTATCCATAAGATTTATAATTTTTGCTGCTTGTTTATTTTTCATTGCAGTGCTTGATAGTTTATTTTCCTCCAGACTCCCAATGTTTCTCAGATGCATACTCATGCATTTGCATTCTAATTATAGTTTTGTATTGATGTACTCTTGGATTCACTGGGTAGTACATTACTGAAGTAGAGACTAAGTTGGATAGTAAATGTTCCCAAAGCATTTTATAAAATGTGTGTCTCCTTGGAATCTCTTCATTCTCAGTGATGTTTGTTCAGGCCAGTATTCTATATTATAAACTGTAAAATACCTAGGTATATGAAACAGAAATAATTTTAACAGACAATTGAATACAAATAAACCCCAGTAATATTTTACTATACTCTAACATGTATTGTTTTTCCTAATATGTATTATTTTCAAAATTTGTCCTGGAACAAAATTCTTCTTAAATCAGCTCTCTCTCTCTTTCTTTCTCTCTCTCTCTCTCTCTCTCTCTTTCTTTCTCTCTCTCTCTCTCTCTCTCCCTTATTATTGGTTAGTCTATGCATTGATAAGAATGAGGAATGGAAATTTGCATGGGTTAAGTAAGTCTTGAACAATTTTCTATCATTTTTGCTTTATAATAGTTATGTTTGTTTCTGAATTAAAGATGTTGAAGGTCACCATTAAATTTTAAAAAATGTATTTAGAATGGCTTAGCTTTTCCTTGAAGGGTGTAAGCAATGCCAGGCACAGGGCTCTATGTTTTGTGTGTGTGTGTGTGTGTGTGTGTGTGTGTCTGTGTGTTTGTGTGGTAAGAAAAGGTTGAGCGTAGTGGTGTGGCCCAGGATTTAAGATTGTAAGCCTTTCCTTCACAATTAAAAACACTTTTTGGCTGGACTTTACACTGAAACCCTAATATTTGCTCAATTATTCTGAAATCAACATTTGATTATTGCTGTTATATTAATTCAAATTTCACTATAAATGCATAAGATACAACAGAATTACATATTGGAAAACCAAGTACCAGAAATGAAATAGGCCAAATATATATTAATCAGATTAACAAAAAAATTCAGTAGCCACTAAAAACATTATGTATATGAGTGTGTGTTTGTGAATGAGATGAACTACAGGTTTGTGCTTCTAAATTATATGAAAATTAAGACAACTAAATTAAGTATGAAGAAAGAGTGACTTTTACAGCATAAATGAAATATAATAATTTGATAATTTGGAGTTGGGAGATAGTCCAAATTTGAGGGTTTAGAAGCAAAAATATAATATTGGATGATGTACTCAACATCAGAGCACCTAAATTTGTAAAGCAAAAAATACCGAGTTAAAAGGAGAAATAAATGGGAATGCAATAATAGTTGGGGACTTTAGTAACCCATTTTCAACAATAGATAGATTATTCAGACAGAGAATCAATAAGAAAAGAGCAGATTTGAACAATAGTATAGAACAAATTAATGTAACACACATATACAGAACATTCTATCCAACAACAGCAGAATATACGTTCCTCTCAAGCAAACATTTCCTAGGAAAGAACGGAAAATGGAACATTTCCCGGACAGTGTTAGGCCACAAAACAATTCTTGGCAAATTCAAGAAGATTGAAGTCATACCAAGTATCTTTTCTGACCACAATAGCATTAATCTAGAAATCAGTAACAAGACAAAAACTGGAAAATTTACAAATACATGGAAATTAAGCAACACTATCCTGATCAATCAATGGATCAAAGAAGAAACTAAAGGGGCAAAGAAAAGTTTCCTGAGACAAATGAAACAGAACATACCAGAACTTATGGGATGCAGCAAAATTAATTCTAAGAGGGAAGTCTATAGGAATAAATGCCTACATTAAGAAGCAAGAAACATCCCAATAAACAATCTAGGGGCATCTTGGTGGCTTAGTCGATTGAACATCCAACTTCAGCTCAGGTCATGATCTCACAGTTTGTAGGTTTGAGCCCTGTGTCAGGCTCTGTGCTGACAGCTCAGAGCCTGGAGCCTGCCTCAGATTCTGTGACTCCCTCTCTCTCTGCCCCTCCCCTAATGGTGCTCTGTCTCTCTCTCTCTTTCTCAAAAATAGACACTAAAAAAGTAATTAAAAAAGGGCAACACAATCTAACACTACGCCCTAAGGAATGAGAAAGCAAAGAAAACTGAGCCTACAATTAGTGGAAGAAAGGAAATAATAAATATTAGGGCAAAATATGAAATGGATAACAGAAAAACAATAGAAAATATTAACCAAACTAAGAGTTGGTTCGTTAAAAAGATAAACAACATTGACAAAGCACACACACACACACACAAACACACACACACACAAAACATAGAGCCTTGTGCCTGACATTGATTACACCTTTCAAGGAAAAACTAAGTCATTATGAATACATTTTGTTTAATTTAATTTAATTTAATTTAATTTAATTTAGGTATATTAACCAAGAAAAAAGAGAAAGGATCCAAATAATAATAATAATAATAATAATATACAAATTAAAAAGGAGACATTACAACTGATAACACAGAAATTCAAAGGACTATGAGACTATTATGAACAATTATATGCCAAGGACAACCTATAAGAAATGGAAAATTTTTCCTTTTTTAATTTTTTTAAAGTTTATTTCTTTGTTTTGTTGAGGGGTGAAGAATAGAGACAGGGAGAGAGAGAATCCCAAGAAGGCTCTGCTCTGTTAGCACAGAGCCTGGTGAGGAGCTCAATCTCATGTACCATGAAATCATGACCTGAGCCCAAACCAAGAGTCTGACAGTTAACCAACTGAACCACCCAGGCACCCTAGAAATGAAAAATGGAAAACCTTTTAGTATGTTTCTAAGACAGTTTTTACCAAGACTGAATCAGGAAGAAATAGAAAATATAAATGAACCAACTTCTGGAAGGAAATTGAATTAGTAACCAAAAATCTCCCAATGAAGTCCAGATTGTTTCACTCATGAATTTTACCAAACATCTAATGAAGTATTAACAGCAGTATTAATCTTTCTCAAATTCTCCCAAAATACCAAAGAGGAGGAAACACTCCCAAACTCATCCTATAAGGCCAGCATTATCCCAATACCAAAACCAGAACCAGAAAAGGACACTACTAGGAAAAAATAAACAAACTCTAGGACAATATACCTGATGAATATGGATGCAAATATTCTCAATGAAATGCTAGAAAACAGAAGTTAGCACCATATTAATAGGCTCATTCACTATGATCGACTGTAATTTATCCCTGGGATGCAAGGATGGTTCAATATATACAAATTAATCAATGTGATATATCCCATTAGCAGAATGAAAGAAAATAATCATATGATCATCCCAACAGGCACAAGAAAAGCATTGACAAAATTCAACATCTTTCATGATAAACACTCTTAACGAACTCAGCATATAAAGAACATATCTCAACATAATAAAGGCCATATATGGCAAGCTCACAGCTAACATCATAGTCATAGTGAAAGGTTGAAAACTTGTCCTCTGAGATAAGGAACAAGACAACGCTGCCCACTCTCATCATTTATATCCAACATAGTAATAAAAGTCCTAGCTAAAACTGTCAGGCAAGAAAAAGGAATAAAAAGTATCATAATTAGAAAGAAAGAGTTAGAATTGTCACTATTTGCAGACTACAGGATTACATATAGAGAAAATTTTAAAGACTTCCCCAAAAAACATTTAGATATAATCAATGAATACTTTAAAATTACAGGATAAAAAATCAACATGCAAATATCAATAGCATTTCTATGCACCAACACCAAAACTTCTGAAAAAGAAATAAAAGTCAATCCCATTTACAATAGCATTGAAAACAACAAAATACTTAGAAATAAATTAAGAAGGTGAAAGATCCCTACACTGAAAACTACAAGACATGAAAAAAATTGAAGACATACATAAATGGAAATGTATCTCATGTTCAGGAATTGGGAGAATTAATAGTATTTACATCAATACTACCAAAGCCATTGTTAAATTCAGTACAATCTCTATCAATATTCCAATGTCATTTTACTAAAGTAGAAAAAAATACTTTTAAAATTTACATGGAAACACTAATGACCACAACTGGCTATAGAAATTCTGAAAAGGCATAACAAAGCAGGAGGCATCACACCTCCTCATTTTAAGCTATACTATGAAGCTCATAGTAATCAAAACAGTATGGTACTGCTAAAAACAGACAAAGAGACCAATGGAAGAGAACAAACGGCCCAGAAATAAACTGGAATATATATGGTCAATAATATTTGACAAGGAAGCAAGAAAACTCAATGGAAGTAAGTTAGTCTCTTCAACAAATGGTGCTGGGATAATGAATATTCACATGTAAAAGAATGAAACTGGACCCATATCTTATACCATGCAAAAAAAAGTAACTAAAAATGGATTAAAGACTTAAATGTAAGATCTGAAACTCTGAACCTCCTAGGAGAAAACATAGGAACAAAGCTCCTGGGCATGTGCCTTGGTCATAATTTTTTGGATATGAAAGCTAAATAATGGCCAAAAAATAAAAAAAAAATAAGGGGGACTATATCAAATCTGAAACTTGCTGCACAACAAAAGAAATCATCAACAAAATGAAAAGGCAACCTATGGAATGGGAAAAAAATATTTGGAAACTATGGAACATGTGGGTGGCTCAGAGTCTGACTCTTGATTTCTGCTCAGGTGGGTGGCTCAGTTTGTTAAGTGTCCTACTGAACCAACTGATTTCAGCTGAGGTCATGATCTCATGGTTCATGAGTTTCAGCCCTGCCTCAGGCTCTGTGCTGACAGCATGGAGCCTCCTTGGGATTCTCAGTCTTCCTCTCTTTCTGCCCCTCCCCTGCCCATGCTCATCTCTCTCTCTCTCTCTGTCTCTCTCTCTCTCTCTCTCTCTCCCTCTCTCAAAATAAATAAACATTAAAAATATCTTAAAATAAAAAAATATTTGGAAATCATATATCTGATTAGGGGGTAATATCCAAAACATATAAAGAACTTGCACAACTCAATGGCAATAATAATAACTCGATTTAAAATGGGCAAAGGACCTGAACAGACATTTCTCCAAAGACAATATATTTAAAAACCAACAGATAAATGCTCAAAATCACTAGTCATCAGTGAAATGCAATTAAAAGCCACAGTGAAATATAACCTCACATTTGTTTTAATGGCCATCATTAAAAAGACAAGAAACAATGAATGCTTCCATGTATGGGGAGAAAAGGGAGCCCTTGTGCACTCTTGGTGGGATTACAAATTGGTACAACCACTTTGGAAGATAGTATGGAGGATCCCTAAGAAATTAAAAATAGATCTACCATATGATGCAGTAATTGCACTTCTGGGAATATACCCAAAGGTAATGCAAACACTAGCTTGAAAAGATATCTGTACCCTCATGTTCATAGCAGTGTTATTTACAATAACCAACACATGAAAACATCCTACCTCACCATCAATGGATGGATAAAGAAGTTGTGGTATATATATGAAATGGGATATTATTCAGCCATAAAACTAAAAAGAAAATCCTACCAGTTGTGACCTTGAAGGTGTTGTGCTAAATGAAGAAAATCAAAGAGAGACAAATACTATATGATCACACTTATATGTAGAATCTAAAAACAAACTAAAACAAACCCTTAGAAACTGAGATCAGAATTGTGGTTATCAGAGACAGAGGTTTTTCATTACCTGCAAAGGTATAAAGAGGCATGGATTGGAATACAATTATTTCTAAACTGGTGGTATCTCAGGTTTTATTTGGCCTATTTAATGCACAATTGTTGAGGCTCCTTTTCTCTGGGTATGACTTTGAAAATGAAATTGTGAACAGAATGTAATAATTACTTAGAATTTACTAACCAGTCAAATGCTAATTTGGCATACACAGAGTAAGCAAAAAAACGTCTTGGTGTACATTTCAGAAAACTAAGTCTTTTATTAATATAAGTCACATGATTACAGTGAGTATGAGGAAAATGAACTACTCCTGTGTAGCTGTTGATTTAATTTTTATCTTTTACTAATATTGTTTTGACAATAGAAGTGGAATAATAATCCATAGCTGTTATAAAAAGAAGGCAGATGATACAATGAAAAGGAATAACCTCTACCTCCTAATGAAAATATTTAGGAAAATTTCCCTTGCATGTAATTTTTTTTATCAGCACAATTCTCTTTTCCATACCAACCTAGAGCAAGACAATTGCCTTTTCAAAATGTCTAACCTTCATATATTTGTATATGATTGTTTTTCCCCCAAGTGGCTCCTCCTTTTTAATCAACACTTCCTCATTGCCTTTAACTATTCCTCTATGGCATCCTTAATTTTTAATTTATACTGATGCATATGTATGTGCATAAATTAAAGTGTGCCCATCCTTATGTATTCATGTGCAATCTAGAAAATAGGAAAATTTGGGGGGGGGATATTTTTTAGGAAGGGAAAGATGTGTCATTTGTAGCATCTTTAGAACAGGCCATGGGATTTTGCTTCTTTTTAATAATGAACACCAATGAAAACTGAATTTGATGACTTTTGAAACTTTCTGAGGAAATGAAAATTACATGAAATGTTGACAAGTAAATTATTTATAATTTTCTATAGTTGTTTCCAATATGTATGTATTGTTTCTAGTTTCTGTGGTATGTTTTGTAAAGACAACAATTTCAGATGATCATTCACCCACACTTTCCACCAGTGCATCGTTTTTACCATTATATTTTATCTTCGTTCTAACTGAAAATAAATATTGTGGTTTAGGGATCAAGTTTCACTTTATATACAGCTATTCATTGTTTCCAACTACATTTGTTAAAGAAAACCTTTCCTTTCCATGAATCATCTTCACCATGAATAAAATTGCCATACATAGCAGGCCCATGTTTATCAATATTCTATTTTATTTTGAAATCATCTATATAGGTTCTACACTGTGGGTTTTTAATAGGCTTTTAACTGAATTTGACAATTAGTTAAGAAAAACTGACTCTTTAAGTCATTTTAATCTTCTATTCAAAAACCCCATTCTAGCAGGTACTGTAGTGGGTCCATCCACATATTCTCAAATCTTTTTGCCAAGGACATTCTTTCACTTCTTTGAGTTTATCCCTCTTTCTTTGGTTGGAGAGCATCCCTCACTTTGCCAGTATCTATGGTGTTTGTATGTTTTGTGCAAGTGACCAGGAATTTATGTCATGGGTGGCAGGTTATAACTGAAGCCTGAGAGGTAGAGGAAGTATTGAGACTCTAGGTCCCTGACTGCTGATTAGGCCCATTTTAAGGTATAATCTGCACTGTTTCCAGAATATCATCCACAACCAAACCATGGGTACCCTCTCAGGATGTTAGTTGATATTATATTATTTACTTGTTTGACTCTTTCCCATTCTGGTCCTTCCCCCCTCCCCCACTAAGTTTTCCTGGAAACTAGTACATTACTTCTGCACAAATCACCCTTCCTAGGTTGGCTTCCAGGTGGCCCAACTTAATGCCTATTTATTAAGGAATTCAGTTGTGGTGATACTGATATTAGACAAAATATATAAGCTAAGTAAGAGTCTTGTATTAAAATAAGTTATGATCACCATTATGTCACTTGTTATCAAGCACACTTATTGTCAGACTTCTAGGATCCTGGTCATATTCTTTGAAATGGGAAATAATAGTAAAGACAATATATGGAGATTCCACTTTCATAGCTTTTCCATTCCAATTGGGAAAAACATAAAAATATATACTTACATACATACATACTTCATAAATACTTCATAAATACATACATAAATAAGACAGAAAAATACCCTAGTGAGAAGAAAATCAAAGTAGAATGTCATAGAAAGGAGATGGAAGGATGCTTCTAATTTAGGAGTCAGAAAGGACTCTTTAAAGGTGTTAGGTAAGGGGCACCTGGGTGGCTCAGTCAGTTAAGCATCCAACTCTTGATTTCAGCTTAGGTCATGATATCATAGTTCAGAAGATCAAGTCCCATGTCTGGCCCTGTGTTGACAACAGGGAGCCTGCTTAGGACTCCCTCTCTCCGTCTGTCTCTGCCCTTCCTCCACTTGTGCACAAGTGTTTTCTCTCTCTCTCTCTCTCTCTCTCTCTCTCCCTCTCTCCCTCCCTTCCCTCCCTCAAAAATAAATAAATAAGCTTTAAAAAAAAAAGAATGGAGATAGAAAACTAGTAACAACCTAGGTAGGACATGATGGTTCACTGGCCAGGGGCAGTTTAAGGGTTAATGGGAGACAATTGCTAGATTTTGATGTATTTTGAACTAAATTCTAATTTGCTAATAGATTTTGGAGAATAGTACGGAAAAGAAAAGAGATTTTCTTTTCTTATTTCTGAACAATTGAGTAAATGGTGATAGGATGTATCAAGATGGGGGAAAAAGAAAACAAGAGAAAATCAAGTTTGCTGTAGGATATGTAGTTGTTGTAGTTGTGATGCCTATTATAAATCCAATGTCAAATGTGCAGTGCATAATGCAAATCTAGAATTTAGGAAAGCAGTTAGAGATATAAATGTGCAAGTCACCACATACAAATGGTATTTAAAATTATGGGACTGGATAAAATGACCTAAGGCAATCCCTCTGAAGCTTTTCTTAATCCACAATAAAAATCATTTGACTTCTTAACCCCTATTCATGTATAAATGCTGAAATAAAATTTTCACAGAATTGCTAGCATTGATTACACAGGATTGAATACTTGAAAGAATTCACAAGACCTCACAGGCTGAATACTTATTAAAGCTTTAATACAGTTTAAAAATGCAGTACAACAGGAGAAAGGATGTACAGGCAATTACTGGTGACCTGACAGATTTCTAGGCATAGCTCCCCTGGGTCCTTTTGAAGCTACACAAGATGAACTTCATTTTTAGTTTATGAACCACCAAGACATACACATGGTATCTTTGTTTTAGGGGAGCCCGGGTAATAGTTTCCAGTCCCATGCATCTCTTATATCTCACTGATCACATTCCCAACACAAGTGTGTTAAGCCAAGTGTAATCAACTTATATATTGATCAATAATGTAAATAAGCTTGTATAGGGTGCTTTCAGGGAATTTGTCACCCTAAATAGCATAGTGTATACTATTACTTATTACAACTCACCCTGATCTTGACCATGAGTCAATGCAAAATTCATGGCATACTCAGAGATAAGCATGGAGCTGTCCCAGTCCAGCTGTAAAACAACTTTTTCTCATGCTCTTACTATGTCTGACATTCACTGACATTTTCAAGGCAATTCTTATTATATTTCATTACAAGCAAAATCTGGTCATGATTCATTAAATTGATTTCATGAGTGTTTTAGGATCTCCAGTTAAAAACAAAAAACAAAACACAAAAAAGCACTAACCTAGGAAAATTGTGAATGGAGAAGGGTAAAGGGCTTAGGGACAGGAACTTTGGAAATACCAACACATAAATGTTGGAAAGAGGAAGAGGAAAAAGAGACAACTATGAGAGAAAACTAAGATAGGAAGAAATACAAGAAGACTGTGTTGTCCTGAAAACTACGAGAAAAAAAAAAACTCTAGAAGGAAAAATGACCAACTGAGCTGAATGTTACTAAGAGACATAAGAATTTGTAAATTAAAAAATAAGCATTAACATAGGTGAGAAGGATGACACTGATGATCTAGATAGTAACTGTGGGAATGGATACCTGTTTGGAATGGATTAAAGAGACAATGATAAGTGAGAAATCAAAGACTGGGGCAGAGGACAGCATCTTTGCTTTGCCCCTAAGAGGAACAAGGAACAAGGAACAAGGCACTAATTAGATTAGGTCATGGAGATCAGAGCTTGTTTTTAATAGACTAACTAACAGCATGCTCCTATGACAAGTTTTAACAATCGAGTAGAGGGAAAAAATTTGATTATTTAAGAGATAGGGGAGTATTACAGTAAGAACTAGAGAAAGCAAGAGAGGGTGTTGCCCAGAGAACATGGGGGCTTCTACCCCATGTGGAGCAAAAATAGTTTATGCATTTCTTTTTATTTTTACATTTATTTATTTATTATGAGAGAAAGAGAGCACAAGCTAGAGAGGACAGAGAGAGAGGGAGACAGAGAGAATCCCAAGCAGGCTCCTCACTATCAGCACAGAATCTGATGCAGGGAACAAACTCATGAACCATGAGATAATGACGTGAGCCCAAATCAAGAGTAGGAAGCTTAACATACTGAGCCACCCAGACTCTCCATGAAAGTGAGAGCTTCTCTGGTTACTGTTAATTTCACAGGTGGATTCATTCTATGAGAGATGTAGGGGTAAGAGCATTAGATCTGAAGAAAGAATTAAGATGCAAAGCATTTATATGAGAGAGTGGAATAACAAATTAATAGAGAAATTTGATAGGTTTTCTGAGTATCTCTAAGGGTACACTTCAGATTTCTCAAAGTTGAACCAGATGGTTGTATGTTTTTTGTAACATCTTCAACTGCTTGGCCATAGGCAGAGAGTTAGTCAGGGGCTGATTGTAATTTGGGTTGCAAGCCTTCTAGCTAAGGGTGGTGGGAGGAGAGAAAAGTAAGAGTTGAGGATGTAGATATATAAAAAAAAAAATAGAAATCCCCAATCTAAATTGAGTTAAGTAGGCAAAAGAGGATGTGAGAGCAGTGTGGAAATTGAAAACATGATCATGTACAAATGTGGTTGAATAATACACGAAGTGTATTATTTTAGAACAAGTGAACTCTGAAAATGAGAATAAGCAGAGATTAAAACTCCCAAAATAGAGATTTAGGGACATGGTACAGTTATTGATGACAACAGCAACAATATTATTACTTTGGGTGTCATTGGGTGAGACAGGTGAAGGACAAGACAGTTGTAATTGAGGAAATTAAACATCAGAGCTCAGAGTGCTAGAAACATTACATGGATTTTGACAACTCCATGAATGAAGACTGAGATTAGAAGGTGGAAGAGAATGAGAAACAACTTTTACTCTTACAGCAGTGGTGAACCCTGACATTTATGGATCCAGTATGAGATTTTGCCAGCCTCCCATATGTGGAACCCTGCTGACTACAACTTAAAATCAAAACTCCTTGAATGGATACACAAGTTACATGATTATCAATGTCCATCTCACCTTTCCACCTATATCTCTTCTATTCCTTCTGCTCCATTCTTCTGATTCCCAGTGAGGTGAGAATCTTTCTACATTGACTTAACTACTAATTCACCAGCCTAACTTATGTCTTCTTTCTTTTAGACATATTTTTCATCCTAAATTATTACATCACTTTGTTACCTGACTAATTTCTACCATTTGTAAGATCTAGTTCAAATGTCACCTCATCAGTTAAGTTTACCCAAATTTCTCTAATTTCTTTATATGTACCTAAAAATTTATTAATATTTTTGCTTTTGAAATGACTGTTTCATCATGACATATTTGTATTTTTGTCTAGCTTGCAATTTTATCAATGAGAAACTCTTTTTTTTGTCTTTGTGTTCATTTTTATATCACATAATATAGTTTCTGAAATATAGGAAGTACTTAGTAAAATGATTGCTGATTATGTGAATGAGTTTAAATGATCATTTAGCTTTATGGCAAATGTCATATATGGCCAGCATAACATCATGGTATTTATAAACTTGAAAGACTTAGTAATACATATAAATTTGAGGTCTTTTAAAAACATATTTTTTGCTTTTATTTTTCAACAAGTGGTATCAAATTCAATAAACAAATATATCAGTTCTCAAATACAGTATTTACAGGAACATTGGCAATTAGGCAGCCATTCTTTTTACAAGGTGGAATCATTGAAATTTCCCTTTTCGTGGTTACAAATGGTTGAATGCCAGCACTTTTATACATTTCAAACTAAATATCTTTTCGAACAGAAAAAAAATCTGCAAGTGCAATAAATCTTTAACATGATTAGGAAACTATTCAAATTCTTTAGCAAACTTTAAGTGTACACATCTGATTTGTGTCAAATATCCTTTTGATGGGGATGATATAAATATCCTCTTGCCTTTTTTTTAAATCAAATTTTGCATTGTAAGGACCTCACATTTGAACAATGCTGAAACAGCATAATATCAGTGTAATTGCATTGACATCATAACAGTTCCTTGGCAGCAATTGTGCTCTCAATAATGCAAATATAGTGCATAATTAAGGTAGAGGATACCACCATGATCAGCAGAACGCCTCCTCTGGAGCCTATACAATGTCCCTGTATTATTGCTATGAGAACAGTGATTGCATCCTGTGCCTTCTGAGGACCGCACATAATGGGCAATATGTGAGTATCATAAATGATGGAAACTGACATTCGCAGCAGCTGTGTATCTTGGTTTCTTCAGATGTTTATTCATAAAATACATATTGCTTTTGTCAGTCTGCCCAGATACTATGAATACACAGCACAAAAGAATAGATTCGGGGGGGCGGAAATTCAGTTAAACAATTTGCTGTGTTTGAAACTGTTTTATTTATTTATTTTTTAACTTTATTGTTTATTGTCAGGTTGGTGAAACTGTTTTAAAGTATAATTTATTCTTAGTCTTATGAACTATTTGTCAATTTATAGTGCCAAAAATGGTAAATTATTTTATTAATGTTTTAAATGCCTTCTTTAATGCTTTAATCCCACAAAACAAATTCTACCTCATATTTGTTTACTAACAACCTCCTTTTTGAGAGACATAATCTGTTAGTTAATTTTTTATGTTTCTATTTTCTCATCTATAAACTGAGGGAGAGGTGCTATGTAATTAATATGGGGGTTTTTTGGATTTAAATGAGATAATGCAGTGCTGTGTTGATTTAACTCAGTGCCTATTACAGTGCAGATAATCGACTTTAGTTTTTATTATTGTTGTTATAATTTTTGTCAATCCTGACCTCCTCTCTTACAAACATTTACAATTAAATGATATCAGTTAATTTTTTTACATGTTTATCTTTGAGAGAGAGAGAGAGCACAAGTGGAAGAGAGGCAGAGAGAGAAGGGGACAGAGGATCCAAAGCAGGCTCTGCATTGATAGCAGAGAGCCCAATGTGGGGCTTGAACTCACAAACTGAAATCATGACCTGAGCCAAAGTTGGATGCTTAAACGACTGATTGATATCAGTCAATTTGACAAGCATATCAGTATTTTAAAATGGAATGTCAACAACAGTCAGGACCTTTGTCTGCATTGTTCATCACTGAATCTCCAATATCTAAAAGAGTTCCTGTCTTAAAAACACTGTTTATTTGATATTTGTTGAATAGATTAATAAATTCTATAAATATGTATAATTTTAAGCAAAATGTCAAACAAGTGATTTCAAGTTTCTAATTATACCTATATCATCATCTCTCGCACTTATGACTATTAGGTCCAAAGAACTCTATGAAGTGACTGATTATATCTTTGTAAGAGAGAGGCACTGACAAAAAAGTATCAATTTGTTAATTTTTCTAGTCTCCTGTTTACTAGTTATATTAATTATTTTCAGTGACTTAAACTTCATAGATCACCTTACTCATATTTTAAAAATAAGAGAATAAGGAGAAACTTCAAAGACATTCTGTATCATACTACAAACAGAATTATAAATAATTCAGCTATGTTCCCAGATACAAGATTTCTTATAGATGCTTTTTTACAATTATTATAATTATTATGTATAATTTCTGCAAACAGTGGCAAATTAGATTTGTTAGAACATGTATTTGAATTGTGATTGGTTGTGATTGGCCTGAGTGACCTTTCCTAAGCTTCAAATTCTAAGTTCTTTCCTGTCCTGATATTTTAATGGTTCTTTGAAATTTTAATTACAATAAGTTTTATTTGCCTTATATCTAAATCTTAGACATTTGTTTTTCATTTGATATTAATGTAGCATAATATCTTAATGATGTTTTTATTTATGTTTATAAAATTGCTTGTCCATGAGCAAGCAATTATTTCTGCATTGCAGAAGATAGTTGACAACATCAGATGAATTGAAAAACCTAAAATCATTTTAGGTGGTTTTTTTTTTAACTTATTTTTTAGAGAAAGGGAAGTGTCTGAGTAGGGGAGTGGGAAAAGGGAGAGAGAGAGAATCTTAAGCAGGCTCCAAGCTCCACACAGAGTCTGACGCGGGGCTCGATCCCGTAACTGTGGGATCATGACCTGAGTGAAATTAAGAGTCAGATGCTCAACCAAGTGAGCCACCCAAGTGTTCCTACGTATTTGGGAGTCTAACAAATTTAATGTGTTCCTATTAATATTCCTTATTAATCTTAAAAATTAGTCTCAAAATATAAATAGTAGTTTATACCATATAAAATTGTCCATCTTTGATCTTTAGTATACATATATAAATGATAATTTAATAAGACAAAATTGACTATTCTTATATTAATCTTAAAAGTGAGAATTTGGATGCAAAGAAATTAAGAACTTTCTGTTATCACTTATTTTTGTGGTGGAGTAGTTATTTAAAGCCAGTTCTATCTGGCTCAATACTCCTTACATTATTCATAGTTTATCACACTTAGCATATTTTATCCCATATTTTTTTTTTCTGCCATCAAAGATCCATTTCTTTGAATTAAGGATTTTCTTTTTCATCAGGATATTTTTCTCTTAAAGCAACTCTTACAGAATATGATTATGCAGGAACCCAGTATCAATAGTTACATAATATCTTTGGGATTTGTTCATTAAAATCATTTTCCAGAAGTGTCTAAATAATAATTCAAAGAAGAGAATAATAGATTAAGAATATACATGCAAAATAGATTATTTTAAAGTACTTTTAAAGCAAGGAAAAATTGCTTATGACTAATATTATATGCATCCTTTAAGGGGAAATCTTAAGGAAGAAGGGCATTACTTTGTGTATATATCCTATATTCTTCCCCTGTGGCATTTACCTTACTATTTACAATATCCCCACTGATTATTCCATGTCCCACTGAAAATCATTCAGTGTTAAAAATGAAAATTTTTGCACTTCTAGCTCTCCAAAAGTAATAATAATAATACATTCACATTCAAAATCATTGAAGTAAATAATTATGAAATATGGTAATTATGAAATAGATAATGGTTTAACCAGTTACTTTGGCTTGAAGAGGAAAAGCAATCACATTTTACAGTGAACAAATCAATTATTGTAGACATTCGCTCAACAACAGTCTTTCTTCCCCTTATTGGGAATTCTGAAAGTTGTATACCCACAAGTATAGAACTTATTACTCTCCTTTTTGCTTTTATATTACAGGAATCCTAAAATTCCAAATATCAGAGTGTATCATACTCAAAAGATATCTTTATGCTCCCCCAAAGGTTGACCATCATAGAAATCTTTAAAAGTATTACAGAAGCATGGGGGCCATTTTTCAGTTTGATTTTGATTTCCTTTCAGGGAAAACAGTTACTGGCTTGTTCAGTATCAGAAAGCAAAAAATTTGAAACACAACCATCTTTAAAAAAGATTCATTCCTTATATTAATCTATCTGATCTATATTTCTATGGAAACGGCCAGAAAATCAGGCAACAATTGAATAAGACAGATTTCAGATGGTGATTGCCCATGGAAAAATTCAAGTTTTAATGTACAGAAAAATATAAAATGTTTATACACTTTTCTCAAAAGTCAGAGATCTTTTAAAGATAATCAGTTTATAGATAACATAAAAGACACAAAAGTAAAGATATACTTTAATTTATATTGCATGTGAATTTTTAAGTTTAAGTGGCCATCTTTAATCAAATATTTTATAATTCTGGTTTTAATATATAATTTAATTCAAAATAGGTATATATTATATATGTTACAGATATGTAAATATATATATTTATACCTAAATATACCTAAAATAATTTGATCTTATTTTATTTTTCCCTAACACCATGTAATAATCGAATCTTTCTTCATGCTATATGTGTTGCACATCCACCAGGAAAAGAACATTGATAATTTTAAAATTTCCACTTTTGTTCTCACATGGAATAATCTTACATCGACATAATATATGACAAATACACAGTCCCTGACCACAGTCAGCTAAGCTGTCCTGGCTTGAATAGCTAAGTGATAGTGTATTCCTGTTGACAATAAACCATTTCACATAATACCAAAAGCAACAAGGTCATTCTGTGACTCTGATGGAGTGAGACAGAAACAAGACCACTCTATAACAATGAGCTCAAACAAAAACTGAAACACTGTCCAAATTGCACAAATAATCTAGGATCCACCCCAGCCCATTATTGCAAATATAACTGCTGCTCCTTTCTCACATGAAGTTTAATTCCTTCTGCCTTTTAGATAAAACTTGGTAAGATTCTCAACCAAAGAATTACCCTATTCCATGAAAAAAGACTAGCCAGTAAAATAGTAAAAATTTCTAGTTTAGTTGAGGGTCTTCACTGCTCCCTAACAACTCCTAGAAGCAATAGTCCTGTAGCAACAAAATCTTGCATTTTGTCACTATTAGCCCTGTATACGGAACTAGTGAACTAAAAAGGAGCAGCCTCATGGTCTCCTTAAAATATTAGCTAGTCTCAAAAAGATTCAAACACTATAAAGTAAATACTACAACTTCCCTTACCATTCTCACCCAAAAATATAACCTACTAATCACCATTATCAATGTGTCTTTCCTAACATGTTTATGCATTCATAGAATGCATTGTTCTATGCATTCCTTGAATACGGCTTTCAGCATATTTTGGTTATGAGGCTTTATATGGTGTAATGTTCTAAAGATGTGTGCATTTTGATTCTACTGTACATCTTTAAATTTTCCAACCATAATTTAAAATGCTGAATTATTTATACAATCCCCAATTTCGAGTCATGATACCTGATAGTCCTTACAGATTCTCAAACTCAATTTCCATGAATTAAGACATAGAATATAATTATGTCTCCCTACTTTAAAAACTTTGAATTTCTTCCCATTGCCCTTGAAATACAATTCAGAAGTTTCCCTGCGGCCTATGATACCCTGCATGTACCATTCTGGTTATTTTATCAGTCGTGCTTGCTGTTCTTTATTCTCATTTAGAACGACCTAATCCTTGACTTTATCCAACTTCCCAAACTTCTCTCTGCCACAGAATATATGTCATTACTTCTGCCTAGAAACATCTATCTAAAATCTATTCATTCCTTCATATCTCAGCTACAATAAACATTCCTTACAGAAATTCTCCTTACCATTATATCCTGTCTCAATTCCATCGTAGAATTCTGGGTTTTTTCCCCCCTTTGTGCCATGCATCATACTGAAATTACAACTGCATGATACATAGTCTCCTCTAGTACATTATAAACTCCAAGAAGCCTGGGATACTGATTCAAATATATAGGGCCCTATCCCTATGGCATTGCAAAGATCCTGCCACATGATATAAACCTAATAAATAACTGACTAAATGTACGGATAAACTGAATTCTAAGGCTTTATTTTTAGAGAGGAAATCCCTGGCAGGTGAGAAATTAGAACATCAAACAAACAGGGGCGCCTGGGTGGCTCAGTCGGTTGGGCATCTGACTTTGGCTGCTCAGGTCATGATCTCACTGTTAGTGGGTTCGAGTCCCGTGTCAGGCTCTATGCTGATGGCTCAGAGCCTGGAGCCTGCTTTGGATTCTGTGTCTTCCTCTCTGTCTTCCCCTCCCCCACCCACACTCTGTCTCTCTCTCAAAAATGGATAAATGTTAAAAAAATTTAAAAAAAAGAACATCAAACAAATGAAAACCTAGCTAAGTGATTTAACTAGAAATGCCATTACAATAAAGACTTCAAGCAAAAGGAGGGGCAGTGTTTTAAGATGTGTGAATAGTATTTATCTTTTTAAGACTGCCATATAACACCTAAATCCTTTTACTATTTTTATAGAATGGGGAATATATGTGCTCCATGGTGTGACCAGTTGAAGAACACAATTCTCAATGTCACTGTAAATTTACTAATGTAACTTTGATATTTTATGTATCAATATTGAACTGGGAATTGGATGAAAGTAACTTCTATTTTATAGTTTTATGGAGCTGGACAATAGTTTGAATAACCTGAATAACAGTTTGATTATGTATAAATTTTATGACTGTATACACAAAGAGAAATACTTCCTTAAATATAACTTCCATATGTTATTATCTCTAATAAATTATTTTGTGAAATGCAAGGTGTACAATGATACTTATCTCCCAAAATATTTACCTTTATGACATTAGGTACATAGGAACAATGATTGGTTTTATGACTGTAATGTGTATTTCAGTGGGAATATGGCCTTCACCATAAATAAAAAATTTATTTTACTGCTCATCAGTGATTTTAAGGGTTCTTGGGCATACTTTTCTTGAAACTTCCATTTTTGGAAGTCTTCTCATGCTTCCCTAAATACTTCTCCCATCTTTCTAAAAACAAATTCAGTAATTTTTATAAGAATCCAAGACATTTTCTGGCAGTTAGCTTAAATTAATAAATCATAATAATATCATTCCATGTTAATTGTAAAGAAGTTCTAACACAGCGTCCTTACCATCCACCCTTCTTATTATCACCTCTGCTGCAGGAAATTAAAATTGCTTGGATATGATCCTAACAGATTAAGCTAACACTTTCAGCTTTAACTTTTCCTGTCACACATCTTCACCTTCTGCAATGGCAAAGCTTGTGATTTGAATAACATATCCATTAAATATTTTAATCATTTTGTAGAATTGAACTGGGTAAGAATTGAACCATATCTGTGGCTTAGCCAACACTCACATAAACACACACGTGTAGGCAAAGGCACAGATGTCTGCTCTTCTGTACACCATGCCCCTTTCATTAGACAATTTTGACTCTAATTAGTTGTGTATGGACCTCATCATCTAATTACAATCTAATTTTAAAGAATAAAAACCATTGCATAGGGTATCTCCAATCTTAATCATGGACATTAATATACAGTTCTTTGAAATTCAATCTGACAGCCTCTTCAAATTCAGAAATTGGCTTGCTAGAGACCTTCAAGGTCATGATCCTTCAAAGCACTGTTTGTCAAATTGCCCTGACACACCTCCTCCAGGAAAAACGACTCTTTGATTATTAATGTGCAATGGAAAAGTGACATAGCCTTGCATACTGATCTTATAGATCAAGAAAAAAAAGGTACAAAAAATGAGGTGGCAAAAATACCTTAAGTGAAACCTTATGTATGTAATGAATACAAAAAGCATGATTTGATATGTGAATCTGTATTTATGAATAAAGAATTTCAAATTCTAATAGGCATTGCAAATATGCTGGAAAATTATACACAATTTTCAAATATTTAATATAAGACATAGGGAATATATGTATACAGATTCTTGGCATCAAGAAATAGTATTAATAATATTGATTATACAACAAATTAACAAATTAAATTATATAAACTGCAGCTCAGTTTGTAAAAAAAATAGTTCTACTCCCCTCTGCTAATTTTAACTCAAATCAATGCAAATACATTCATTTTGTATTTAGTATACATTAATAATTATTTTTAATACTGTGGAGGATACAAATCAGAAACTCCTTGAAGATGTATTGTGTAGAAATAACTAACATATATGTTACATATATATTATGTATATATACATACACACATGCTCTCATGAACACAAAAATATATAAATGCATAAAGATACATATCATTAAGGGATATTATGTTCATAATATATTTTTATAAATTGTTCTTTGATAAACTTTTTATGAAATTAAAATCTATGTATTGATACATATCACACACAGAATCTCATGTGCATATGAATGTATGTAAGAAAATACTCATAATAATTAGTTTGCAAAAGCAGAAGAAAAATAAATCATAAGCAGATCATAGTTATATATCAGAACTCCTAAGAATAAAGAAACAATTCCAAAAATTCTAGAAAAGGAATAGAAATCATCTGGCATCCGATTTCTCACGAGTAAAACTGTACACAAGAGAACAAAGGAAAATGGTTTCCAAGTGGTAAATTAGGGAGATAATTTTGATTCACCAATTTTATACTTTTAAGAGCTGTCTTTCAAGAAGCTATGTAAAATAAGATACATTTTCTGAAAAGTGAGAAATCAAACAAGTTTCTCTCCCATGCATCATTTCTTAGGAAATCACCTCTAGCAAATGACGGTTAACATCAAAAAGGAAGACATGGTGAATATAAGATATTTTATAAGGGAAATGTTGTAACTCAGAATTTCCATGAAAGTAAATCAATCAATTATAATATTTATATATCAAGCCCATAAAGCAATCATTTGAAACAGGAATAGGAAAAGAGTAGGCTTTAGAGGAATATCTTTAAAGGAGTGTGTCATATTTAAGAAATAGGTGAGGTGAAAAAGAGATGGGAGATGGATGACAGTGATTAAGTTGAGTAGTGGATAAATATTTTTTTATTTTTTTATGTTCTATTTATTTTTGAGAGAGAGAGAGAGAGAGAGAGAGAGAGAGAAAATGAGCAGGGGAGGGTCAGAGAAAGAGGGAGACACAAAATCCAAAGACAGGCTCCAAGCTCTGAGCTAGCTGTCAGCACAGAGCCTGACTCAGGGCTAGAATCCATGAACCAAGAGATCATGACCTGAGCTGAAGTAGGACGCTTAACTGACTGAGCTACTCAGGTGCCCCAATATTTTTAAGAATATATATGCAGAGTAAATGCAGAATAAAACTGCATAAAACTTACCTGTTTTTTTTTTCTGCATCTATGATTCTGCCTATAACATTACTCTCCAACTTGTGGTTTTTGTTTTTTCATGAATAGCAAATTCCTTTCTGAGCCATCTCTTTTCCAAATTATCACAATTTGGCTGTAGAAGAAACATTAAGAAATGTGATTCTTTGTCATTGCCATGTAACATCACTAGATACTTCATACATGAATAAATCAATAGTATCCAATAGGTATTTGTTGTATGAATGAATTTATCGGACTATTAAGACCTAGAATAATGTCATCTCATTGAAATGATTAGTCACCAGCCACACCTAAGGGAAGAATGAGCAAATATATATATAAATACATATATTTATAGTATCTATATATTATATATGTTATATATAATATAATTTTTAACTGACTTGACAAAAATTGTAGAGGGTGGAGAGAAAGAGAGAGACAAAGGTAATTATTTTACACCAAGAATTGATCAAATTTTATATCAATCATGATGTGAAGTCTAGAGTCAGTAGAGCTAATCTGGATATTTGAAGATAAAAGATGTTAATTCTAAGATATATTTAAATAGAGAACTCAATGGTATATCCAGATAGAGATGTTTAGTATCATTATTTGTTAGCATAATTATTTTTTCTAGCCTCTAGAAATACTAGAATTTCTTTTAGATTTTCATCTTTTGATGTGTTTCCGTAGCACCTGGGATTGAAGTATTGCTGCCTCCACACTTAACATAATATACTGATATTGATCTTAGTATTAAATTCTTAATATCTTAAGAGCAACAGACTATTTTTATTATTTTATCTATAAAAACCTCAAATACTGCCTGACATGAAGACTCTACAGATGTATGTTAAACTGAACAGACAAGTCCAGAAATAAATAGGTTTTTAACCTGGAGACTCTCTTAAAAATAGAGTTAAATTAAGTGATAAGTATCCAAAAGTCATCACTGATAGGCAAAACTGATATTAACAGAATGTAAGGAAGTATTCATGATGGAAAATATAGAGTAATAAATAAATCGGGCTATGTAAAATAAATGCATCTGAAGTGAAACAGTCCTTAAAATATTCTAATGAACAGTTATCCTAAAGTTTGATATGTACATTTTCTTACAAAATAACACAAGAAAATCTTTTTAAATTCATTTATTAATTTTGCTGTAAGAAAGTAGCATTGAAACTACACTTACGTTTTAGAAATTATAGGAGTGCCTGGGTGGCTCAGTTGGTTGATCATCGGACTTCTCCTCAGGCCATGATCTCACTGCTGGTGCATGGGTTCAAGCCCCACATCAGGCTCTGTGCTGACAGCTCAGAGCCTGAAGCCTGCTTCAGATTCTGTGTCTCCCCCTCTCTCTGCCCCTCCCATGCTCACGCTCTGTCTCTCTCTGTTTCTCAATAATAAATAAATGTTTAAAAAATTTTAAGAAAAGAAATTATAGACAGGGCAAATACTCATAAGTTGATATTTACTTGAATAGATTTTTTTGGAAAAATATTATAGCAAGAGAAAACTTGTTTCATCTTATATAGGATTCTCTCCTTGAATGGATATGAAATTCATTTTGCAATAATATTTAAGGATTCCTTCTTTTTCCAAGGATCTTCTTTAATTCCTTGATATCCAAAATACATCCTATTGGAGTTCTTATGAGCACATCAGTTTTGCTCTTTTTCTCATACTTTGATATATACAGTGCTAACTTTGTCAGAACCTCATTCTTCTGGCTTTGTATGATACTGGGAAAGTTCTCCACGTCACTTTCATAAACTTCCTTATATTAAACAATTATTATAATATTTTTATTTTTAACTTATTTTTATGTATTTTCTTTATACTGTGGATTTCCCAAATGCTAGACTTTCAGAAATAGAGAAGCCTATGAAGAACTGACAAGTGAAAGAAGTAGACCAATTCTGTCTGTAAGAGTGAGAGATATTGGAGTGGAAGTAATTTTTCAAGTAGGCAGCTCTTTAATGAATATTATGCTGTTAGTATGATTGTTTCTTCCATGAGTAATTTGATTAATAAATATGCAGATCTAAATGAAGAAGTGTCTGGATATACACCAATGTATCCCTTCCCCCTTTCTAATTGCTATATTACCCAGAATGGATAAAACAATCTGTTTTGTGTCACAATGCCAGTGCCTATGACATACATTTGATATATACAAATATAGAAAGTCAAGTCTCTACCCTCAAAGCATCCATAGACACCCTGGACTACCTCTGTGCATTCGCTTCCATAGTCCTTGGAATAAAGCAAGATTGTTCCTCGTATTTATGAAAGTCTAATTTCCTACATTGCTTATAAAATCCCCATAAAAGCTCTACTTTTTTCATAAACTTTAACTCAGCTACTTAAAAGTTAATTTGTTCTTAATTGCTGATGTAGTGTTTATACAATACATGTATATATTATATCTAGCAATAGAAATAAGCAATGATATGTAGATAAAAATGAGAAAAGTATGGATTAAATAAGTTTATTGGTAACATGGGTAATAACTAATATATTCAAATTATTATATGATGCATAGTATTTTTCAAGCTAAATTTTAAAAACAGGTTATAAGCATCTGGAGGGGAAGTTTGCAGTTCTGCTATGCTCTGTATAGCATTATGTAATGCTGATGTGCGTTTTATTACAGTATATTTTGGATTGTTTATAGTAAATGCAAAGGTTCAGTGTAACATTTGTTATAAGCTGCTGCCTTATTGATCAAGGCGTTTGAAATGAGGGTTTAATATCCTAGACTGTCATTAAAAGAAGAGAGAAAAGATAGAAAGTCAAATCAAAGTCCTAAAGTGAATTTCTCATGAAAGAGAACAGAAGCTTACAAAGTGAATCATCAACTAAAATATATATGATTGCTTTTGGGTATGTTTCATTGTTCAGCTGTAATCAATATGACAATCCAAGTCAGATAGTATAATAGCAATAACTTTTAAAAGTCTTTGAACATTTATTGCTCCTCTCCCTTGCATTTCATTTGATTCAGGGAGCTTCAAATTTAAAACAATCTGAGTAGAATGCAGTCATTGTGTTTGAAATGGTTAGCGTAGGCAATTGAAAGAAACGTTGAGTTTTCTATTTGATGTTACTGCTGGTATTTTATTGTTGTAATAAGGCCATAGGTAACTATACTTACTAAAGGAAACCCTACTGAAAATATATATGTTTTATTCTAATATACAGTTATTTTCAACATGTAAAATATGCTTCTGTAGGAAAACACACACACACACATACACACACACTTTACAATTCTATAAATAAAAGAGAACACAGTTCCTAATCCCCCAGGATAATAAACAACAAGTAGATGTTAGTTAAATGCCATTGGAATTAAAACTAAAAGGTTTGTTTGTTTGTTCCTTTGGTTGGTTGGTTGGTTGGTTGTAATTTTACCAAAATTACAAGGAATATTCTACACATGTCAACTTTCAAATCTGCTTCTTGAGATTTATTATGGGGTTTTCATTTCTAAGATCTTTCTAATGAAACAGTATTGTTAATTGCAGCAACATGGGAATGATGTACCTTTCTTAAAATTTCCATAAAAAGCAATAGTGACCTACAGATGAGTGTCAAAACCAGACTAGAGGATGTCAAAGTTTGAGATGGGTTTGTTTTAAAAGTCCCAGAGACTTGTCATGAGTATACCTAATGAATATTAAGATATCAGATAAGCCAAGTTGGCAAGATTTATTCTTCTTTTTGCCTCATATTTGTTTTACCTTCTTTATTTCATATCATATCTACTTTTTACAGGGTAAGCAGGGAAATTAGATGTGAAGATCTGAAGAACATAGGGGATCAGATGGAGACTAGAGATCCTAGGAAAAGTAAAGGATGAACAAAACCAAGGCTATTGAAATATGCAGTTGGTTAGCCCCAAAAACCTCTAGTAAAAATATCAGAGACATATTTTCAACATCAGGTCTATTATGGCTACTTAAGTCAAAATAGGAGAGTAAGCAATACTTTGTATTTCTCTTTCATATATCTCCTACATCCCCAGTCCAGTTCCCCCCTCCCAATAATCCAGAATCCTCTACAGACTGATCTAAGAACAATTTTATAGAGAGACTCACTCTTCACTGTATATTCATTGTTTTAAAAACATAATTTTAGAGGCACCTGCATGGCTTAGTCGGTTTATCATCTGACTTTTGCTCAGGTCATGATCTCATGGTTTGTGAGTTCAAGCCGTGGATTGGGCTCTGTGCTGACCCCTCAGAGCCTGGAGCCTGCTTCAGATTCTGTGTCTCCCCTTTTCTGTGCCCCTTCCCAACTCACTCATGCACGCTCTCTCCGAAAATTAATAAACTTAAAAAAAAAAAGAAAAAGAAAAGGAGTCATGGGAGATAAGATCTTTGCCTTGCATCTGATCTTTTTGGGAAAGTTTTATAAAATTTCTTACGATTAAGTAAGGTTTTTTTTGTAGACAGCCTTTATCAAGTTAAGGAAGTTCCCCTCTATTCCTAGATTTCTGAGAATTTTTATCATGAAAGGGTGTTGGATTTTGTCAATTTTTTAATCTATTGATATGATCCTCTTACTTTTCTTTTTTAGCCTATTGATGTAATAGATTACATTAATTAATTTTTGAACATTGAACCAGCCTTGCACACCTAGGGTAAATACTACTTGGTCAGGGCATATAGTTATTTTTATGCTTTTTTTGGATTTGATTTGCTAATATTTTGTTGAGAATTTTAAATCTATGTCATGAGAGGTATTGGTGTGTAGTTTTAATGTTTTGTGTCTGGTTTTGGTATTAGGGTAACACTGGCTTCATAGAATGAGTTTTGAAGTATGCCCTCTGCTTCTAGCCTCTGAAAAAGATTAGAGAATTGGTATGACTGCATCCCGCTGCACTATGTCTGCACTGAGCCTCCAGCAATTTGTCAATGACAGTTCAGTTTGTCCTACCTGGCACTGATTCCTATGATAGTTTCATCTTCTGAGTCTCTGCTTCGGTTAGCCACAACTCCATGTTTGCCTCTACAGTCTTGAGGGCAGAAGCTTGTCCTGTGTCCTTTCTTCTTATGCATCCAAGAAAAGTTGTTGATATTTTCAGTCTGTTCAGCTTTTTTTACTTGTTTCAGGATGGATTGGTACCTTCCAAACTCTTTACATGCAGAATTGGAAGCCAGAAGTCCAATAAAATTTAATCTTCAAACACCAAAAATGTTGAAATGAGGTTCAAAAGATTTAGCAAGACTGATGCAAAGAAAGTGTGAAATAATAATCAAGGATAAAGGAAACAAAAAGATTAATAAGGAATGTATTGTACATAACACAGGTTGTCCTATGAGCATAAATATTTGTTGAAAACATTAGCAAAAATTATGAACCAAAGTATGGAAAAGCAGTAATTTTAAGCCAAATTGATGTATATAAAATATTGTCAATGTTGCCAATCTTCTGATATCATCCAAAAAATATTTTATTAACTTTTTCTAAGTCATTCATTTGAGATCACATATTTTTGAAATGCCAAATATAATATTATCTGGAAGTTATAGTCACAGACATACTGCTTCAGTAAAAGAGTCCTTTCAATAAACTCAAGTCATTGCACCAGCAGCAAACTTTTCAAACTTGTAATTATAATACACATTGCTACCACAGAAATGCATGAACATTTAAGAGAAATATTAAATTTGTTAAATTTGCAACATGGATTTGTTAAAATTGTAACATGGATCAGAGTGGTCACTGAATTCTGAACAATTTTCAGTCCTCTGAAGGCAATATCTACAATAACATTGTTTTTTAATCTAGATAGTCTTTGGTTTTCAATTAACATGACTCATTCTTTTAATTGGATTGTGAGATGAACTTTAGCAATTTCTAGAAGGACATTTCAGTTACTTAGATCATAAACACGATTGGGCTGGCTTTGTAGATCAGCATATCTTGTACACCTGGCACAAATGTAATTGTTTTCCAGCAAGACCAGCATGCTTCTTTACAATTGTTTTAAAAAAATCACAAAAGAATTTTATATTTTCAAAGCCACATAACAATGATTAATAAGCATTATATTTTCTATCACATTGATGATTACCAAATAAGCTGACACATTCAAAAGGGTCTAATCTAAAGATTTCTTGACTAAAATTTATTTAAATCATTTGGATTAGGAAATTAAGTTCATTGTTCAATATAATAAAATAAAGCTCATAAATATGTTTTGTATTTTATAAATACATTCCCAAATATAAAGAAATAATTTATGTTTCCCAAAATCAAATCTAGGAAATAAAATCACAGTCTTAGCACCAATCTTTTGTTTCATTTAACATAATCAACCTCAAGCCAAATATCTCCATATTACTAACTATAATAAAATATTCCATTGTTTTCGATGAATTATGTCAAAAATTGCAAATTTCTGAAAATCTGATTAGATTTAACGTTACTTCTCAACATTAGTATTTTTGGTCTTTATTACAAGATATTACGTTGTTTTTTACTGGTAATATAAGGTTTACTATATCATTATATTTAAATGAAAATATATGTCAGTTAAGGAAATAATGTTTTGTTTTTTTCAAGTTTATTTATTTATTATGAGAGAGAGAGAGAGAGAGAGAGAGAGAATCCCAAGCAGCCCCCCGCCCCACACTGTCAGCACAATGCATGAGATCATGACGTGAGCCGAAACCAAGAGTCAGACACTTAACCCAATGAGCCACCCAGGCACCCAAGGAAATAATGTCATAGATAGTAGTGCAGTAAGGTGAAGATATGGCTGAAGAGAGGGAGGGAAATGTTTGTAGCAAGCTGCATTTCCAGTGCAAGAATGATAAAATTTGGAAAGTCAGAACATTAAAGAGACAAGAGCTTTTTAAACAATCAGTTTATTTTCAATATTTATTTTTTTCTGTGTTTTAAACTTTTATAGGTAACTTCTCATTCAGCTCTAAAGCCCAATATCTCCCTCTTTTATCTTATTGCCAGATGTTTCATAGTGATTTAAATTAATTCTTAATTATCCACTTTAAATTGCTTTTCTTTCCATTTCTTAAAGCAGCCTAAGATTTTTCATTAAATGACAATTTATATAATAGGGTATTATTTTATGCCTCTCTTTTATATGAAAAGGCTATAGAGCATTATTCTTACCACCATGTATTTTGGTATAATACCAAGTCTGAGAATGGAATTGTTACCTGCCATTTTAAATGTAAAGAATGTATTGATTGCATATTAGGTTTTGTCAGAATATTTTTACAAAATAACTACCTTTTGTGAAAATCTAACATTTCCTTCATACCGCTTTTCTGAATTCCTAATTGAAAGACTCCTTTTAGAAATACAGAATATTATTAACATGGAAAGAGGATGGTAAGCAGGTATGTTGTTTAAGTACAAATGAATACTTTGGTTCTCTCCTACTCAAAAATTCCAAAATAATCATTTTTGATAGACCATTATGAGTGTGGAAAAAAATTCTTTCCCTATTAGTCATTCTGCCATCCCAATCCCCATCAATTTAATTGCTGAATTATCATCCGGCTTATCACAAAAAAGTAAAATAAATAGATAAATAAACTATATTAAAATAAACTGGTGAAAGATAACAAAATTTGTCAAAATACAAAAATTTCACCATCAGCCTTACAATTTAGTCATGGGGCTATCTCACAGCAGCCACCTAGAATATTTAAAGTGCTCACTTCACTGTTAAAGAATACAGGGTACCAAACAACACCTAAAATGCTATGGTAAGCAGTAACATTAAAGGGAAAACCAAAATTTAAACCAAAATAACACTATGTGAAAAAAGACCACAAAACATAGATTGTCAAAAAAAGGATAATTAGTGGAGTAAGACCTGTTAAACAGAAATAAAAACTTCTATTAAAATTCTTAGAAAACTTCAAGGGTAATATTTTTTTAATTAAAACAAAGAGAAAACATATGTTACTGAATCTAATTAGAGATAGATAGATGATAGATGATCAATGGATAGCTAGATTATAGCTATATAGCTAGATTAATAGATGAAAATTACCCAAAACATGTAGGCTGGAAAACTGTGAAGGCTTTTCCAGTCTTTATCTTTGCAGAGAAAAAGACAAGGATATGAGGAGAAAGTTGTAAGATAATAACTATCCATTATGAATGTCAAATATCTGATAAGTAGCAGTCACAAAAAGTGAAATGGAAGAGAGAAAATTGCCTAAGATATATATAAAGGCAATGTTGTAGAACAGAAGGTAATCTATAACAATGGTTTTATATTACTATTTATATACATTTTTTAAAATTTATGATATTTTAAGGGAAAAAGTAAAGAAAGAAGTAAAAAGTCAGTAAAAAAATGAGCAGAAGGTGATGTTATCGTTGCAAGGTAAAGTAAGTATTTCTTAAAGAAGGGAGTGGGAAACTCTATCAAATAACAAGAACAGGTAAAGCTAAATGAGTACAGAAATGTACCCGCTGAATTTAGCATTCATATGTCATTTGCATTTCTGGTAACAGAAGTTTAAGCATGATGGAGGGTATAAAAATGACCCTGTAATTAGACTAGAAAATGAGAGAAATCAAGAATAGTAAATTCAATGTAACAATAATTTTTTAAAATTATTTTGCTTTGGAGTAGATTTGAGATATATAATAGTAGACACAGGTGAAAGCAAAGAGTTTCTATATCTTACGGAGATTTGTGAGTAGTGTGTGTTTTATTAAAAGAAGAAACAAGAATATTCAAATTTTGATGCGACAGACTAAAAGAGGAGTTGTTGAAGGAAAGAAACTTTGGAAAAAATAAGTTTAAAGTAGTTTAAATAAATCAAACTAGGTAAAATTCTTCATATGTGCAATACTGTAATAAATACATAATTCCCAATCTACTCATCACGTTATATGGTTTATACTATAATGATACCTAGAATCTCTTTATTAGGAGCAGGAAAATTAAACCCTCTCAATTTTCATAACATATTAACAAAAATATGTCACTTTTTGCATGAGCTCTTTTGTTTAACCATCCTCAATACAGCTAGTGTTTTACCCCAAATGACCCATCAATCATATTTTCACAAATATTTCACAAAATAAGATGGTTGCCTCCATTTGAGAAATTCTGGTAGCAATGATGAAAATCATGGAAAGTTTCATATATGTATATATACATGTTCAAATATATCTTTATATTTACATTTATACTTACCCTTGAATTTGATTCTGAACAATGCGGGAGTTAGTGTGCTGACCCCCCCGCCACATATAACTTTTGGCTACCCAAAAACTTAACTACTAATACCCTACTTAGGACTGGAGGCCTAACTGCTAACGTAAACAATCAGTCAATACATATTTTGTATGTTATACATATTATATTCTATATTACAGTAAAGTTAGCTAGAGAAAAAATGTTATTAAAATCATAAGGAAGAGAAAATACATTTATAGTACTGTGTTTATCAAAAAATATTTGTCTATAAGTGGGCCGTGCAGTTCAAATTGTTCAACTGTACATAGATGATGGTAATGATCAGTAGATAGATGGATGATAGATAGATGGATAGATAGATATGACTTAAAATGGAAAAAAGTTCTTGAAATATATCAGTTGTTGGAAGAAAAGACTGTTCTATTTAGCACTTTACCTGGAAGAGTGCTACAGCTATATAATTGATGAACAATGTAAAGTAAATTATTAAATGAACATACAATGTTCAGGGATACTTTTTTTAATGTATCATGTATTTATTAAAATACTAATAAAAAAATTAAAAGAGGAGTGCCTGGGTTGCTCAGTCAGTCAAGCATCTGACTTCAGCTCAGGTCATGATCTCATGATTCGTGAGTTCTAGCATTTGATAGCTTGGAGGCTGGAGCTTATTTCAGATTCTGTCTCCTTCTCTCTCTGCCCCTCCCCTACTCGCATGCTGTTTCTCTCACTCTGTCTCTGTCTCTGTCTCAAATATAAACATTAATTTTTTAATCAAAAGAAATAAAGTTAGAAAAAATAACAGAATTTCCATGGAAAATGCATGCATACTTATTGAATTCATATACAAAAAATTATTAAAACATTTTAATCCTGATAATTTAAACTAGACAAGGATACTATGGCAGCCCAGTAGAAAAGGATTGACTTAAAACCATGTCTTTGTATTTGTGTATGTATGTTTTACATATATACATCATATGTATGATATGCAAGAATGTATACAAGTTATAACTAGATACCTATGATATTATAATCACTGAGGGATGAAAGGATTTGTGATATATTGTAGAAGAAAAAAATTATACTTCTACTTCATATTGTCAAAGGAGTTAAATATGAGAAAAGTGTTTAATAGTAAGAAAAAAAAAACCCAGAGAATAATGAGGAGAAGATTGATATATGTTTATTGATTTACAGAGTATAAAATAACCCTCTGTGCAAAAGAAAAAGTGAATGTATAAGTTAAGTGATCGGTAGTTTTTATTTTATATTGATCTAAAATTTATTCATTCTTAAAATGCAAGTAACAAATATTTATATAAGAAAATATAATAGATAAGAGTTAATACCTGCATTTAACATTATTGTAATATCAGTTGTGTATATAAACAGAAACATACACCCTTTAAAAGAACAGATAAAGCTTAAAATTCAAAAGAAAGCAGGCAAATAATACAAAGAAAAAATACAGAAAATGGATCCAAGTGACCCAGAAACATTAAAAAAAAAAAGCCATCTTACTCATAAAAAATTAGAAATGCAAAAAATAGCTTTATAATAGAAATAATGTTTTCACAAATATGTTTTATGGATCTCAGAACATTAAATATAATTTATTACCTTGCTTTAAATGTAATTGCATGGAGGGGTACTGAAAACTTAATACTTTAACTATCTTTTGGAACTTACTGTGCTACTCACTGAGGAATCTATTCAGTAAATGTTGTTCTGGAGCTAATATATATCTTTTAATATTCCCAAATCATAAAAAGTAAAATAGAAGAAAATTCAAAGTGTGATTATTACCTTTCACCCCTCTCTTTTCTGGCTATTACCTGCCCTGTGATGTTTAGGGTGAACGAGACAAGAGGAATCCACTGTCATTACATCCTGCTACTCACTGCCATAATTACCTAACTCCATATTCACTATTCAACATATTGCAACTTAAGGTCTTTCTCAAACCAGCAAAATTTCCTTTATTCAGATAACAATGATTTCATATTGAAAAATCTAATAAACTTTTTTTTTAATTTCTCAGCTTACTAGCTCTTTTTGTAATTGCTTATTCTCTTCATCACTTGTTATATTTCTTTGACTCTTGTAACAATCATGTTTTCTTAATTTTAAGTTTTCTGTACCTTCATAAGCCCTTCCTTCCTTTCAAATTTCTTTTTATTTGTTAAGAGCTATATTTATAATCTATTATTCAAAATCAAGTATCATAATATAAAATCCATGAAAAGCCAAGACATTATATCAGACAGAAAGGATGACAAAAAAATGAATGATTCTGTTGCTCTTGCATGTCCAAAATGTTCAAAATTTTGTGTCAGGTGAAGCACAGCCTATTGCAAATAGCTGACCAAATAAATAAACAAGTTTTCACTAATTAGAATAATGAATTATGTTTAGTCAGGATAAAAAAAAGTTATTGTAGATAAACCTTAGTAGTCTTTGTAATAAGACTCAAATAGTTTTGTGATTATAAAATATGACAATTTAATCCATGGTGTTCCTGTTGAATTGAATTGAATTAATCATTACTATTGTTTCCAACTGTATCATGCTCCTATCAAAATATGTTTTACAAAACGAAAATCAGAAAAATAATAAACCAGTAAGATTTTTGCTTCCTCTTAAGATTCTTTTGAAAGAAATCTTGAGGATTTTTTCAAGGGGTGGTACTAATGCTATAGAAATCTTTGTACTTTAAAATGTTTCAATGTTTCTAATTCATGAAATACCTTCTGTTGGGTACATTATTATTCTCTAGATGATTAACAAGGCAAACAATAAAATATCTTTTATATCCACTTAAGAACCAGATGTTACTATGTAAAAGTTAACAATTTTCTCCTAGTTCATTGGGTAGAGTAACCATTATTAAAAATACATTGTGCAATGAAGATAGAAGAGTAGGAGAGATAAATTGTTCACTCTGTCCAGCCCAACAATTTCTATTCTGACAAATTCATATCGAAGAAGACAGAAGAAGCTTAAATCTACCTGCGCCAATGTTTGAAACACACACACACACACACACACACACACACACACGCACACAGACACACAGACACACACAAGAAAGTATATGCTTTTTCAAAAAAATTTATTACCTTGCTTCATTAAATTATTGACATATATTTCAGGCTCAGAATAACTGTTAAATTTAGGATTCAGTCATTAAAAACAAAAACCACCAACAGAAATGCAGGCAAGTATAAAGAACATATGAAACAAATATATATATGTGTGTGTGTGTATGTATTTGTATCCATATATATATGTGTGTGTATATATATATATACACATATATTTCCAGCTGAAGTAGATAATTAATATCAGTTTTTATTTACAGTTGGAGTTGTGTTGTCTTTCATAGTCAGAATAACCTTCAATTTCTGATTGAAAATATCTAAAATAATTTTCTGGAAAAAATTTTTTATGTATTTAAGATCTTAATCATACATATGTGGGCTAAATCAAACTCCCAATTTTACATGGGGCACAAATAAGTTCCCTTTGAAGAGGTTAATCTAATTGGAGATATCACTTAGGAAGATTAAAGGAAAGCCTGGAATGCAGAGCAGTTGTCTCTGATTTTGGCATTTTCCTAGCATACATGTACAGGTCTTCCTTGATTTATGATGGGGTTACATTCTGGGAAATCCATTGTAAATTGAAAATACCATAAGTTGAAAATGCATCTAATACACCTAACCTACTGAACATCATAGTTTATCCTAACCTACCTTAAACACGCTCAGAACACTTATATTAGCCTACAATTGGACAAAATCATCTATGTGAAGCTATTTTATAATAAAGTATTGAATACTATACTGGAAGTGAAAAACAGAATGGTTGTATGGGTACAGAATGGCTGTGAGCGTATGGCTTGTTTACTGTCATGATTGCATGGCTGCCTGGGAGCTGAGGCTTGCTGCTACAGTCCAGCATCACAAGATTGTAGCATACCATGTATCACTAGGGGGGGAAAGGCAAAAAATAAAAGCTGAACTACACTTTCTACTAAATGCATATCACTTTTGCATCATTGTAAAGTTGAAAACTCATAAGTTGAAACTTCATATGTCAGGGGCCTTCTGTAAATGGAAAAGATCACCTAGAAAGGGAATGCATACAAAGAGATGATGAGTAAGCACTAATATTTAGAAGCTAGTTAGAGCATGAGCTTGCATCACTGGAAGAAGGTCTACCTAAAGAGTAATGAGAAAAACCTGTGGTACTTCTGAAGGCAAGAGAGAGTTATATTAAAAAGGAGAGAAATGTTAACTATGTCAATTGATGCTGATAACGTTTAGGAAGAGAGAAAGAGAGGTTTTCACTCTCTGTGGTAAGATGGAAATCATGTAGGGTGCCTAGTTGGCTCAGTCAGTTAAGCATCTGACATCGGCTCAGGTCATGATCTCATGGTTCAAGAGTTCGAGCCCTGTGTTGGGCTCTGTGCTGACAGCTCAAATCCTGAAGCCTTCAGATTCTGTCTCCCTCTCTCTCTGCCCCTCCCCACTCATGCTTTGTCTCTCTCACTCTCTCTCTCTCTTTCAAAAATAAATACACATTGGGAAAGAAAAGATGGAAATCATGCACACAGAGGTCAGAGCAGTTTTGATAAGTTAGGGGTGGAAACAATCACCCAGTGGAAATCATTTTTACTCTTTACATATCATTTACACTTCCATTCAAACAAACACTCACCAATTCCTGCCTAGATTTATTTCCTGAATATATATTAAATCTATCATTTCCTTTCCATTTCTGCTACCAGTGCCTTTGTTCAGATCCTCATCAAACAAGGATTGGTCTATTCAACATTATTCTAGAACTTTCTTGATAGATAATATATGTTCCAGTCTTGTCTTCCTTTAACACATTCTCCAAATTAGCACTGATATTTCTAACATGAATACACAGATCTAATCTAATAAAACCTAGTATATTATGCTAATATAATCCATGCCTTCAGAATAAAAATTCATACTACCTAATGTCAGGTAGATGGCATCCATAATCCAGCCTCTAACCTCTCTGTCACCATAAATGTGCATGACTTGCCTGTCTTAAGACTTATTTTCAAGCCAACCATTGCATTTTTAACACATCAAGTTTTTATTCTTGATAAAGAAGTGTTCTTTGCTCATGAGGTTATTTTATGTGCATGATCCTCACTTCTTCCTTTATTCTCCATTTACTTTTAAACTTGAACTGATGTTTCAAGCATTAACATTTTTTACTCATAAAAGTCGATCATTCTTCAAATCATCTGCAAGATTGTTCTTTGGTGATGTTTTGTGTAAATATCTATCACTGAAGTTAACATATATTTTTTTAGTTTTTAGAATATGTGATTTTTTTGGACGGTTAATTGTAATGCATCAATTCACTAAACCATAGGATGTTTTGATTGATGATTAAACATTATTTCCAAGTGTGTCCTGAGAGTGTTTGAGAATGAGATTAGCATTTGAATTGGTGGTCTGAGAAAAGCAGATGGCTCTCCCCAATGTGGGTAGGGGTCATTCAATCCTCTGAGGTCCTGAAAAAAAACCAAAAGGCAGAGGAAGGTTGAATTTGCTCTCTGTCTGACTTTTGACTGGAACATCTATCTTCCCCTACCCTCAGTGATCCTGGTTCTGATGCCTTTAGTGTGTGACTAGAACCTGTACCCATGCCTCTCTAGTCTTAGGTCTTTAAATGACAGCATTGGCTTTCCTAGGTCCCCCAGCTTGCACGTAGCAGTTGGTGGAACTTCTTAGCCTCCATAATCACATGAGCCGATGTTAAAACAAACCTCTTTATATACAGTACTATTCTATTAGGTCTATTTCTCTGCAGAACCACAATGCAGTGTGTTTCTCTCACTCCCCATGTACATGAATTATTCATTTGGTATATCTTTAGTCACTAGTATAGTGACAAATGTGTTAGAAGCTCAACAATTATTGAATGACAAGTGAGTAAGTAATATTTGCCTTGTTGTTGGGTGGTGTATAACAAAACTTGAACACATTGTCTAGGATGGAATGACAAATATTAGGGCTTTAGGAAAAAAGGAAACAAAGTCAAACAAACTTAAGTCCCTAATAAATTTATGGTATGTTAATGTTAATGCTAACATAATTTCATTTTGATGCTTACTTACTTTTTACTTTCCCAAATACTATGTTCTTTTAAGTGCTTTATAAATATCTTATTTTGAGCCAAATATTCATCATCTTAAATAATTAGAAAAAAAGAGATTTAACACTTTTGAATATCTATTATTTCAGACAGATAGAAAAACAGAAAGAAGTATGTATTTTATTTCTTTCCTACATAAAATAATATGACCTAATTCATCTGTATCTACTCAGTAGATTCCATTCTAAATAATAAACAAAGAAAATGTGAATAGGTTTTCAATTGGTTTAATTTTAGATCTAAGTTATAATGGAATAATAAAAATAGTATTTTTATTTGTCTACTTTGTGGCTTTCTATCATGAAATACTTTCTTGTACCCAGACTTTCAACTGAAGTTTATTACTTTGATTATAGCAAACATTTGATGCAGTTGCTATTTCACTAAAACAATTTCAATAAAAGTTAAAAAAAAGAAAAAAAACAAACAAATTGTTTTACCAAGCATGAATTTAACATTTATATACACAATTTTGGTAAAGTCATATTCAAAAGAGATAAAAATTGTTTATTTATTCATGATATGCATTTTCATTACAATGTAATCTAATTTTATCTGTGAAGGATTTGGAGGTTAATGATCCTGAGAACACATGTAGGAAGAAATATTCTGACAGTTTCAGGAGACATGAAACTATTATTCTTTAGAACAAGATAAATACTACTACTACTACTACAAGTGATAATAATCAACACTGTAGTTTAATTTTTATGGATTTCAATATGAAATCAATTTTATTTTTGTAAATTTACAATATGGCTAGTGATTATTGCCTTCTTTATCCTCCATATCTTAGTCCACATAATAATTTTAAGGTAACTTCTTAAAGTTAAATATAGCAAAAATTAACTTTTTTTTGCTCTCAAGGCAAGATATGATTTTCATCCATATTATAATCTATAAATATGTAAAGTTTATGGTATCTTTCTTCTGAGTATGCTAAGATGATCTTTCTTCTAAGAAGTATGTTTCACCTACTTCTAGAGAATTATTTAGACACAACAGAATTGTCCTTAAGAAAGAATAGTTTTAGAATTAATCATTCGTGTATTTTTCAACTAAGAAGTTTTTTTAAATATAAAGTTCAAGACCCTACAGAAAGTACATGAAGTCCAATTGTATCATTTTTTTTATTGCATGCTTTAGTTTCCTTAAATGAGAATATTCACATAAAATAATTTATGAAGACATATATATTCATTTCTTTGGGGAGAGAAAAAGAAAAGGAGAATTGTGGAGACAAATAAATAGAGTTTTCATTTTTTAAAATTTAAAAAAAAATTTATTTTTAAAAAAATAAAATGTAATATTGCCATGATCTTGTTTACCTTATGTTTAATCTATATCTAGAAAAAATTTCTTAAAAAAAAAGAGAGATGAATCTATGGGAGGGGGATAAAAGAGAGAGGGAAACAAACTATAAAAGAACAATAGAGAACAAACTGAGGGTTGATGGAAGGAGGTGGGTGGGGGATGGGCTAAATGGGTTACTGGTATTAAGGAGGGCACTTGTGATGAGCACTGGGTATTGTATGTAAGTGAAGAAACCAATATTGCACTGTATGTTACCTAACTAGAACTTAAATAAAAATTTGAAAAGAAAAAAATAGAATTTTAAACATTTCCTTTGCAACATCATATTTTCTACTATAAGCACTTATTGTTAAAAAATTTTCCTTGTGTAGTATTTTTGTTGCATCCACAATCCATAATAGGGTGTGTTGTGATTTTCATTCAATTCAACATAATGTTATTTCTCTAGTGATTTCTTTCTTGGCCTGCATATTTCTCAGATGTATGTTATTATTTTTTAATTCCACATATTTGGAATTTTCCAAATGTCATTCAGAAAATAATTTCTAATTTTTTCTGGTTGGGCCGGGAAATCAATTTGTAAATTATCAATCCTATTATTTTTATTGAGACTTATTTCATTGAAATCACATAGTCTAATTTGGTAAATGTCCTATTTGCATCTTAAAATTTTGGGTGGAGTGTTCTAAATATGTCAATTAGTTCAAGTCATATTTTCACAGATTTTGTGGTGTGTCGAATTGTCCTATCGCTTATTCAGACTGTTTAAATTCTAAACTACAATGGTGGATTTGTCTATTATTTTAATTCTTATGGTGTTTCTTAGAAATATTTTATATACATATATATTAATATTTTGATAAATTCTGAATGATTTGGAAGAAATATCCCATATTGTCCCTCATAATATTCCTTGAATTTCAATCCATTTTGAAAATATGTAGTCACTTCAGAGAAAGACAGATACCATATGTTTTCACTCATCTGTGGAACTTGAGAAACAACAGAAGACCATGGGGCAAGGGCAAGGGAAAAAATAGTTTCAAACAGAGAGGGAGGCAAACCATAAGAGACTCTTAAATACACAGAACAAACTGAGGGTTGATATGGGGGCAGGGAAGAGGGAAATGGGTGATGGATATTGAGGAAGGCACTTGTTGGGATGAGCACTGGGTGTTTTATGTTGAATCACAGGAATCTACTCCTGAAGGCAAGAGCACACTGTATACACTGTATGTTAGCTAATTTGACAATGTTATATTTTAAAAAAAGAAAATATATAGTCACTTAAGAGTAGGGTTTATTTTTCCAGATTTAACTTATATCATTATGTTTAAAATGACTTTTTAATATAATTACATAGTTGGAAGTTGCTTTTTTACTTACTCTGTTTTTAGAGTGTTTTTATGAACAATTTCATTGTGAATAAGGTACCATTTTATGATGTTTTACAATTGTCTCATTTGTTCTCAGTTCCTTTTTATCCTTTTCTTGCCTTCTTTTGGATTATTTTTAATAATTCCCTTTTTATATTCACTGTGGGTTTAGGGCTATATTTCTCTGTTTTTTTACTGCTTACAGTAAAAAATATTTTTTACAATATATATATTTAACTTTTCACTATCTACTTTCAAATAATGTGCAAATTATACATAATATAGGAAATCTGTAGTATTTTTCTCCTACTCTCCCTTGTGCTGTGTTTGTTGTATATTTTATTTAGGTGTATATTACAGACTTCACATTATAATTATGTTGCTTTAAACCATTATAATTTAAGGAAATTTAACAAAATTATCAAAAGTCTTTTAGGTTTACTCATATATTTGCCATTACCAGAAATCTTTACTCATGAGTATAGGTTAAATTTTCCACTTGCACTCATGTTCTTCCTTATAATTTTATTCCTGCTTAAAGAACTGTCATTACGTTTTTTTAAATGAGTTGTACTGACAATGAATACTCTCAGCTCTTTTTTTTTCCTGAGAAAGTCTCTATTTCATCTTCATTTTTGAATGGCATTTGAGAGCTTATTGAATCCTAGCCAGCTAAGATATTCCTCACTACTTCAAAGATAGCACTACATTGACCTTTGCCTTGCACAGCTTTTACCAGGAAATCAATCACTTTTTATTTATTTATCTGTAAGTAATGTGTCATTTGCCTCTGGCTGCTGTTAACATTATTCCTTTATTACTGATTTGCTCTCTTTATGCCTATTTTAATAGAAAGAATGATTTTTAAAATTCTGAGGCCCTTATTAAAGATTGTCTTGGGTAATACTGACCTTTGGCAAGCCATATATATATGTATGTACACATAAATATATGTATATACAATGTATGCATATATACAAATATATATATACAATATGTACACATATATACAAATATATAAATGTATATATGTATACATATTTGCTTCAACTACTAAATGTTTAAAAAAACTATAAAATGTTTAACTGATTTCCATTGAAATCGGTAGAAAAATATGGATGGATTTGACATTAAAATAAGGAGTCTTCTAATCCATAAAATTGGTAAATATTTTATCCACATTATTTATTTTCTTATAGAAATGGTTGATATGTTTTTATGTTAATCTTGCCCTTCTTTTATTAGATTGACTCTTAAGGATTAAATTTTTTGGATTGTACTATCAAATCAATATCACTTCTATCTCCTTCTGATTTATAAATGTGATAGATTTTCTAGTTTTGACTGGGCATTCAGTGTAAGAATTATTGTGTTGGAGACATACCATTTTTTATGGTTTGGGTTTGTATTTCTATATACATGAACCCAAGTTCAAATAACTTGTATGGTAATCATATTCTATGTGCATATTATATATATGTATATTTATATATGCATTCTTATAGACTATAAACTGTTCACATATTTATAAACATGTTTTGATTTTATTCATGAATACAAATAATGATTTTTATGTTCAGGACTTGACAACACGTAAGAGGCATTCTGTATAGTATTCTCTATTTAAGTCAAGCAAATGCACGCACCACTCAGCAATTCACTTTTAACGGGATATTCAATAGAAATGTACCTGAATATATAACAACTCCATGGGACATGAAAGAAAATATTCATATTTGTTGTATGAATAGTAAACCCAAAACAGAACCCAAATGTCCATCAACAGTGGAATGTTTAAATAAATATGGTTTGTTCATATAAAAGGACATTATATAGCAACAAAAATAAACTATAGCTATCTAGAATGAAAAGTGCTGGCCCACAGTAACCAATGCATAGGAACACCTACTACATTGATTTCAGTACAATATATTTAAAGCAGGTGCATCTAAGATGTCACTCCATTGACTTTTAGATGGCAAAGTTTTAGACAAGAAATCTATCACTTTTATCACTATTTACCTGTAAATAGTATATCATTTTCCACAGTTTTTTTTAAGTTAACAATATGGTTATCTGGGGAGGAAGATGAGGTTAGTTATGAAGATGGGCATGGGGGGGTTGCTTGGTTTCAGTAATATCTATTTTATGATGTAAGAAAGTGAGTATAAATGTATTCATTTTGCAGCAACGTGTTGAATTCTTCATGTTTTTAGTATAATGTTCTGCATACATGTTATATGCAATTTGAACATTTTGAAATAATAGGTATTTTACACACACACTCACAGAAGTATTTTGCACATGTACAGCTATGTATACATACGTACGCTTCTTTCTTTCTTATAGGAAAACATACTCTGCATCATGTATCAGATCTTATTTTTATATATGACAATACTTTAAAAATATACTTCTATATTAGTTTATAATTATGTACCAAAGTAATCTAATTTTTAAAAATGTATATATCTTTAAGATTAAGCAAATGTCTTATATTAGTATAATGTGTCAATCAGATTAGATATTTATTTGTTCTGCATGAAAAATGTATTATTACACATTGAGTTCTCAGAATGGTACATAACTACAATCTCATTTCTTTATGAATGTGACATAATTTGTTTTGCCATTTCGCCAGTAATGAGTCTTTATATATATAGTGATCTGAGAGATAAATTCTTGGAAATGAAATCTTTCATAAAAGTAAGTATTAAAAGTTTTAATAGAGGGGTGCCTGAGTGGCTCAGTCAGATTACTGTCTGATTTCGGCTCAGGCAATCATCTCATAGTTTGTGAGTGTGAGCCCGCCTCGGGCTCTCTGCTGACAGCTCAGAATTTGCCTGCTTCAGGTTCTGCATCTCACTCTCTCTCTGCCCCTTCTGTGCTTGCACTCTGTGTCTCTCAAAAATAAAATAAACATTAAAATTTTTTAAAACGAAACAACTCAAGAGACTATAGATGCTGGCGAGGATGTGGAGAAACGGGTACCCTCCTACACTGTTGGTGGGAATGTAAACTGGTACAGCCGCTCTGGAAAACAGTGTGGAGGTTCCTCAAAAAACTATCAATAAAACTCCCGTATGACC
>CM053569.1:22595276-22850852 GCA_028646485.1 Cryptoprocta ferox | reverse complement strand
AAAAAGAGTTAGGGAGAGGGAGGGAGACAAAACACGAGAGACTCTTGAATCCTGAAAACAAACTGAGGGGGGAAGGGGAAGGGGAAAAGGTAAAGCGGGGTGATGGTCTTGGTGGAGGTCACTTGTGGGGAAGAGCACTGGGTGTTATATGGAAACTAACCTGACAATAAACTATAAAGTTAAAAAAAAAAAAAAAAAGCATGGCTATATAAAAGGCAGAGAACCAATGCAACCATCGCTTCTCGATCTTTCACATGACCTTGGCATTTTTCTGTATATTTGAAAGATTTTTTTTTTCTGTTTCAGAAAATAGATAGAATGTCTAGTCTGACAAGTGTTTATTTGTAAGTGTCTTAGCTCCACCTTGGTCAATTCATTTTCATGTAAAATGATGGATTTAATGACTGTTACAGGAGTAAAGACCAATCTGTGCTAAGCAAAAAAAAAAAAATAATAATAAAACGAAAAAAGTTTTAATAGATAATGCAAAATTCATCTTCTTAATTGATTAAACTAACATTCATTTGTATCAGTATTATAAATGGGTGACTGTTTACAAATAGTCTCCATAAACTACATAATTAGCAAAGTGTGTTTTTAAATCTAATAGGCAAAATTTGGTCACATATTGTGGCTTAAATGTGCAATCTGCCTTTTATTAAGGCAGAGATTAGACATACACATCACATACAAATAACATTTTTTGTCAGTAAAAAGCCTGATTCCTTTTCACATTTCATTATTTCTCTTTGGTTATTTACCTTTTTCTTAATTATTTGTATGCAATGTTGAAAACATAAGATTAAAAATCCTATGAAGAGATACCATTCTATTGTGTCTAACACCAGTACTTCTTTAGTTACATAAGCTTAATATTAATGCCATACATTTTACTCAGACCTTATTACTATAATTCATTTACAGTGGCTCTCTATTCATTTTGCAATGTGTGAAGACACAATGCCACATATTGTGTATATTGTGTATATTCATACATAACAAAATATCAAACTGTGATCACTACAAAGAAATTCTTAATTCAAGTAGTACCTGGGTGGCTCAGTCGGTTAAGCATCCGACTTCGGCTCAGGTTGTGATTCCATGGTTGGTGAGTTCAAGCCCTGCATCAGGCTCTGTACTGACAGCTCAGAGCCTGGAGCCTGCTTTGGATACTGTGTATCCCTCTTTCTTTATATCTCCCCTGCTCATGCTTCCTTTCTCTCTCTTCCTCCCTCCCTCCCTCCCTCCCTCCCTCCCTCTCTCTCTCTCTCTCTCTCTCTCTCAAAAATGGGTGAATATTAAAAACATATTTAAAAAAAGAAATTTTTAATTCAAGACATGCTTACCTGAAATAAGTTTTGTATATTGTACATCCTTGGATAAATAACCTGACTGAATTGCTTAATAGTTAATATGCCTAAATATATACTTATTCTTAATATGTCTAATGTATAATAACATTGTTTTTACAAATACTACTCCCAATAATAATGAAAATGATAACAAAAACATCACAGAGCTGACAGATGTTTTGAATCAAGTCTAATTAGATGTATCTAATGGAAGATGCTGCTGTTTAACCGCACAGAAGCATTGACAGAGTCATACAAAGATAAAGATTAATAATAAAAATAAATATTGTGTAGTCAAATATTGAGATAATTTTTAATGTTTATTTTAGAGAGATAGAGAGAGAGAGAGAAAGAGAGGGAGAGAGAGACAGAGCATGAACAGGGAAGGGGCAGAGAAATAGGGAGACACAGAATCTGAAGCAGGCTCCAGGCTCCAAGCTGTCAGCACAGAGCCTGACCTGGTGCTCAAACTCACAGACCGCGAGATCATGACCTGAGCCGAAGTCGGACACTCAACTGACTGAGCAACCACCCAGACTTCCGAAGAGATAATTTTTAATACAGTTTACTGGAAGGTCAAACAATATCCTTTTTGCTTTCACATACCACAAGATTTTTGACCATACATATTATTGAGTTTTTACTTTATAATATTAAATATTGACTATAATGAAATGGAATTTAGTCAATAAAAATTTCATATTGTTTATTATCATACAATTAAACAATTCTCTGAAAGTTTATGCACAAGTAAAGCTATAAAAATCATAAAACAGCAGGGATCAGAGCAGCTTGTACTTTAGTCTTCACTTAACAACGCTAGTTGACAAAAATTTTCTCTGTTAGTAATATCTACATTATTGTTAAACCACGAAACACTAATACATTGCAGTTCAGAGTAAAATGTAATGGAAACTGATGTAAAAAAGGAATGAAATTGTAATAGTAAAATCTTATATACATAGAACTATGTTCATTAGAGTGTATATTCCCATTCTACATTTCCTGCAACTAATTAGACTAATTAGACATCTTTACATTCTTACCATACTTCAATGATTAGCAAATTGAATAGTTTACACTATAAGTTCAAATCATATCCAAAGTTTTTAATGTGTATCCTACTTAAAAATAATTATCCTTACATAATTGAAAACATCACATATGTCACTAGTGTGTGTTTTATTCTGTAGATGGAATTATACTTTACCTAACAAAGAAGATATTGATTGTGGCAACATCTAAGCAAACCTTCATTAAGCAAATTTCATGTTTTAGTGTTTGTTGGCATATTGTATCCCCCCACAGGGAACTCTAATCCCAATTTTTCAAGTTCCAACCTCAGTGCCAACTTTACCAGCAAGCATCATCAAACATGATCAAGAAGCTAACAATACTCTCCTCCCTGTTTCCAAAGTACTTGATCATGACTTTTACTTGATCACACGTCTGCTATGGTGTCTACTGCACTGTATTAAGATGTATCTCTGTGTCTGGTAACCAAGGACCTTGAAAGCAGGCATGATACCTTAGTCACATTCACATTACGTACTCTAGCTTGGTGCAGTGTCTTTTGTAGTCATCGTCACTAAGTTACTAAAAAATTTACTGGATTACATAGATGGAACTCATGGAAGGAGAATTTTCACCAAAAACTTCATATATTATGAATTATTATGCTTCCTCCCCCATATAATCAAGCATAATTTTTATTGAGAGAGAAGTTATATTTGTTGGTACTGATTTATTCTGTGGTTTCATAAACCTTAGTACCCTTATAAATAAATATATATATATATATATAACTTTTTTTGCATGCTGTGCTTTAAAAAAATGTTGCATCATGAATAAATGAGAAGGAATTAGCTTTTTATTTTGATATTTTTCATCCTTGCTGAGGTATAATGGTTGAATAATAAATTGCACATATTTCAGGTGAATACTATGATGGATTTTGACATGAATATGCATTCATGACACGATCTCCACAATCAAAATAATGAATATATCCATCATTGCAAAAAGTTACCTTTTGCCCCTTTGTAATTCTTCCCCACATCTTATCCAGTTGCCTTATGTTAAGGCAATTACTGATCTTTCTGTCATTATATATCAGTTTGCATTATTTAAAACTTTATATACATAGAATAATGAAATATGTGATTTTTTGGAATACGTTTTTATTGAAGTTCAATAGAGAAACTGCATTACATTAATTTCAAGTGTACAACATAATAATTGAACATTTGTATACATTGTGGAAAGATCCCATTACGTCTACTTACCGTCCGTCACTATATAAAGTTACATTTTTTTTCTTTTGATGAGAACTTATAAGATTTAATTTCTTAGAAACTTTTAACTTCTTAATACAATATTATTTATTATAATCCCCTTGCTGCACATTACATTCCCATGACTTATAAAAGGAAGTTTGTACCTCTTGATCTCCATCACACATTTGCCCATCCCTTAACCCCTCCCGTCTGGCAAATACCAATCTCTTATTTGTATCTATGAGTTTTGTTTTTGCCTATTTACTTTTATTTATTTATTTATTTATTTATTTATTTAGATTCCAGATATAAGTGAAATCATGTAATATTTGTCTTTCCCTGTCTGGTTTATTTCATAATGCTCTCAAGGTCTATCCATGCTGTTACAAATGGCAAGATTTCATTCTTTTTTAAAGCTGAGTAGTATTCCCCTTGTGTGTATATACATCTTTTGAAATCCATTTATCCATAGGTAGATATTTAGTTTGTTTCCATATCTTAACCATTATAAATAATGAAGCAATGAACATAGGGGTTCCTATTTCTGAGTCTGATGTCAGTATAACTGTTTTTTAATGTATATGTACTTTGGTAACTTTATTTTTGAGGGATATTCCATTGTTTTTATATATTATAATTTATACACTTATTGAGAGATATTTTGGGTAATTTCATTTTTTGACCATTACAGATAAAATAATAGGAATATTTGTGTACAAAAATACTGACTTCTTATATTTTCCATTTTTTACATTTTTAAGATAAATGCCTATTCAAATAGGCCTTCTTTTTTATGTGAAAGGATGTTAATTATTGATTCACTTTGTTATTCAGATATACACCTCTTCGGATTATTTATTTTACCTCATATGATATTATGTTGTTCATGTCTTTCAAGGACGTTTTCATAATTTTCTTTTATTATGCTTTAATATCCATGCAATAAATACTGGTGGCATCTCTCATTTCTGATATTATTACTTTGTATTTCTTCTATTATTTTCATAGGCACCCTCACCAGAGGTTTATTAATTCATTATTTATCTTAGAAAATAAATTTTGCTTTCGATTAATTCACCATGATTTTCCTGTTGTCAATTCTGTTGATTTCTCTTCCAGTTTTTATTATTTCTTTGCTTCTGTTTATTTGAGACTATTATTTCTATTCTTTCTTTCCTCTCCTATGGTGGGAGTTTTTGTTATTGAATGCGTATCTTTATCTTTCTAGCATATGCATGTAATGTTATCAGTGTTCCTCTAAGCATCACTTTCTCTGCATTTCACAAATTTTGATATTATATGTTTATCTTAATTTTGTCCCAAGTATTTAGTTTCTCTAGAGATTTTTTCTTTGGTTCACACATTATTTAAAATATGGTATTCATTGTCCAAATATTTGAAGATATTTCAACCTACTTTTATTGATTTCTAGTTTAATTTTATAGTCGTCTGAGAACACACTTTGTAAGATTTCTATTATTTTAAATTTGATAAAGTTTTTTTAAGTTTATATATTTTGAGAGAGAGAGAGACAGCACAAGAGGGGAGGGGCAGAGAGAGAAGGAGAGAGGGAAAATCCCAAGTAGGCTCCACACTATCAGAGCTCGACGCAGGTCTTGAACCCATGAAGCCACAAGATAATAACCTTAGCCGAAACCAAGGGTCGGATGCTTAACTGACTGAGCCACTCTGGTGTCCCTGATAGTGTTTTGATAAAGTGTGTTTTATCTCCCAGAATATGTTGTTAGAAGGTGTTCCATGTGAGGTAAAGAAGACTGTGTATTATGTTGTTGTTCAAGGAAGTATTCCAAAGTCTTTCAGATGTAGTTAATACTATTATGTAGGAAACCAAATCCTTTCTGATTTTTGTCTCCTCATTTACAAATTAATGAAGAACAAGTCTGGAAGTTTCCAACTATCATAATGGATTTGTGATTATTCAATTGTATGTCTTTCCATTTTTTTATCTTTTGACACTCAGTTGTTAGGTGCATCCATGTTAATAATTGTTAGGAATCCTTGGAAACTTGCCATTTATCATTAGGTAACGTTCCTCTTTATACTTAATAACTTTCCTTGCTCTGTAGTCTTCTTTTGGTGTAACTAGTATAGATTTTCTAGCTTTCTTTTTTTTTAATGTTAGCATGAGATAAATTTCTCCATACATTTACTTTTAACCAATCAAAGAGTTTGTTGTAGATAAAATATAGGTGTATCTTGTTTGCTTACTCAGTTTGAAAAATTCCATATTATCTGGTGTGTTTAGACCATTCATAAATAAAGTGATTACTGATTTGTTAGATTAATATTTACTATGTTTGTAACAGCCTTCTAATTAATTGGACTCGTTCTTTGCTTCTTTTTTCTTTCTCTCATTTTTGCCTTCTTTGGTTATGATCAAACATTTTATGAGTTTATTTTATCTCCCCATTTAAACATAAGAACTATGCTTCTTTTTTGTTGTCTTCAGTGGTCACCCTATAGTTTTCCATTTCCATTTACAACTAATCTAAGTCTACCTCTAAATAATACTGGACAACTTCCTGGGTAGTGCAGATCCATCATAACAACCTATTTCCAGTTCCTCCTCTTCATCCCTAATGGCATTGCTCTCATTCATTTCATTTATCCATTGCTCTAATCACCCAATACATTGTTACTATTATTATTTTAAAATTACCTGTTACTTTAAAATTAATTACTAATTTAGTTATTATAAGTTAATTACTATAAAGTTATCCTTTAAAATAATAAGAATAATAAAAGATTTTATTTTCCCTTAATGTATTCCTTTTTCTGTGCTCTTCCTTTTGAGGTAGTTCCCAATTTCTGACCTATATTATTTTTCTTCTGAAGAACTACATGTCTATTAATCTACTGATGGACAGTTGCAATATTTCCAACTGTTAGTTGTTTGACATTGTGTATGATGAAAAGTTTTCAAAGAAAACAAAATTTAGTAACTAGAAAAATCTAAGCATGTCCCTTTTCTATCTAAAATCTTTTCAAAGCTACACTGCTCTTTATTTTTAATGTTTATTTATTTTTGAGAGAGAGTGCACATGTGAGAATAGGGGATGGCAGATAGACAGAGGGAGACAGAAGTTCCAAAGCAGGCTCTGTGCTGAAAGCAGAGAGCCTGAAGCAGGACTCAAGCTCACGAATTGTGAGATCATGACCTGAGCTGAAGTCAGAGCCTTAACTGACTGAGTCACGCAGACTCCCCAGTGTTCCACTATTCTTAAAATAAACCCCATTTTATTTATAATATCTTACAGCATTCGGCTCTGGCTTATTATTCGATCCTTAGGTCCCTTTACTCTTCCTACACCAGGTATTTTTGCCATTGTTTTCAAAATGCACACTGAGGATCCTCCTGTATTACTCTCATATATATTGTCATGTCTGCCTGGAAAACATTCATTCATTGTCTTTTTTACTGACCATTCTTTCCATTCCTTCAAATTTTATACTGTATGTTTCTTACAAAGATAACCTGCCTTTGACTACTCTAAACCAGAAAAGTCTCTTGTCCTAAAATTGTATAACAATTAATACATCTTTTTTAAAGTATATATATAAATTATAATTACTAAGTTTCTTCTCTAATTATGGTCTATTTTCTGTAGTTCTATTTCATTATTTTATCTCTAGTGTCTACCTTAATGTCTGCCATTTACAGAATATCCAATGAATATTCTTTGAGTAAATTCATTAATATTTGGTGACAGACCAATGGTTATTTTGACTTAGTGGATCATTTAATTGATAAACCCAAACTAACAGTCCATTTTTTATTTCTTCATGGAGACACTGTCCTACCTTTCCAAGTACACACACAGTATTTTTCCCCCTCAGTGGAAGTGGCTGTCTCTTTTCTTTCTAGTTTGTGCATAATATCATTTTTAATTTACTCTCATAATTACTATAATACTTTTATTACTTTTGACAAATACTTGTAGATATGCATAAGACCATAAAGATGGCTAAATTTAAATAGTTTTTGATCTTTCTGTGATTGAACTAAAATGTCACATTACATTTGTATCTCTTTTCTGACCAAGGAAATACCTGCTGTTAATTCTTGGAAAATTTACACACATGCAATTATACATAAAATATTTATTTGATTTGATGCTAAACTATTTGCACAAAGGTCTCAGTTTTTTGGAAGATTGCTGAACATTAATTGCAGAAATAAACTCTCACCAAAAGAGTGTTTTACAAATATACCATTGCTCTAAATGGAAGACAAAGCACTCAAAAGGTTGTTGTGTGACAAGTCCTGACACCAGAGAGCATTGTACTGTGGGGGAGGGGAAAGAGTCCAGGTGAGACAAGGATACGCCTGGTTAACAGCTGATATGTTTACACCATCTGCTCTCTCAGGCTTCCGTTTACTCAGAGGCACAGGAAAGTAATGCAAACTCACCCAAGGTCACTTACTTCTTTGGCAAAGTCACTTAAGAGAAAAATTTAGATATGCAATTAAGTTCATTTAATAACGCAGAAGTATTTAATGCTAAGAAACTTTCAGATACAATTTTTATTGTTGAAGTATATATTCTCCTAAGAACTCTAGATATACAGGGGAATTGTTATCATTCATTTTGTGAAAATTCACTTATTTGTCATTTCATCATTTATGAGTACTGATGATCATTACTTGGTTAAATTATTGCTATCATTACCTCTGTGTACTGTCTTTCATGATGGCTAATTAGGCAAGCCCTACAATGATGCTCCATAAGTACACAAACCTTTCTTATTCATTTTTGTATTCTCATTTTGTTATGGACTCTATGTCTGTAGTCTACCCCAAATTCGTATGTTGAAACCCTAAACCTCCACATTTCATTATGTTAAATGTTAATTTTCTGTTAATGGCAACACTAATTCTGTATCATATGGGAAATTTCCTCCTACTGGTTAGAGTTGGGCATTCATATTCAATTAATGTTTGCTTTAACTTGTTTCCAAACTTCTAAATATTGATTTAAAAAAACTTGGAAAAACTCAGTCTCATAATTAATATTTCTTTCCAATACATGTCTTCTCATATTCATTGAGTAAAAAACACATGTCTTCTGGTAAAGAGACAATCAATACTTCTTTCCAATAGCCATGTGCTTCATGGTAATTTGCTAAATTTCCAAACAACTATATTCGGTAATAGCTAACACATACATAACACTTATTACGTGCCAGAGGCTGTTCAAACACTACAAGGATATTCAACTCCACAACGAAGAAATTTGCTGCTTTTATTTTCTCCATTTATACATGAGGAAATTGGGATGTGAACTTAGCAAAATTGGGGAAGTTCATGTTAATCGTGAGATTTGGGGCATCATACTCTGCTCTTAAGTGTGATTTTCTATTGACATTCTGTGTCCAATGTAGTTGATTGCAACTCATAAGGAAAAAAGAAAGAAAAAGAAAAACTGAAGATATCCGTTCTCATGCATCCTACACAAGTGAAGGTTGTTTATTTTCCTTACAACCTGTATGTCAGAAGTTGGAGATTAGGTCAGTGCCCTGTTTGCTCTGTCCCCATGCTGCATACAGATCATTACTTGTCCACCTTCTTCTAAAACCATCACTAATTCAGGGTGATGTCATATGACAGCTTCACTCTCTACTTTCTCGATTTCTGACACCTTAAGTTGTTGCAGATATCACACCTGGTAGAGCCTAGTTGATTTTGACACCAAAATAATCAATTTTACCAGAACTATGACATCCCAAGTACCTCAGGTTCCCACTCATTCTCTTTCACCAAGCCATTTCAAAACTGTTTTTGCAGATGCCATCTCCGCACTTATTTATGTTATTCCATGGTAACTCTGATGCTATGAAAACAGTGCCTGCTAATCACTGAGAATTCTCCCGTTACTAATTCCAAAAGCACATTTCAACTTTCAAGTTGTTTGATCCCAATAACATTTTTAAATAGGTTTTTAAAAAATGTTTTAGCTGAAGTAGAGTTGACACATAATTTAAATTAGTTTCAAGGGTGCAACATAGTGATTCAACAATTATAAACATTACAAAATACTCACAAAAGAAAGACAAATACCATGTGATTTCACTTATATGTGTAATCTTAAAAAAAATAAATGAACTGCACCAAAAAAAATAAATAAATAAGACAGAGAAACAGACTCATAATAATATAAGCTCGACAGTTTTCGAGTTTAAAAAGTTATTCATAGGGACGCCTGGGTGGCTCAGTAGATTAAGCATCTGACTCTTGGTTTCAGGGCAGGTCATGATCTCACAGCTTTGTGGATTTGAGCCCTGCATCAGGCATGAAGCCTGCTTGGTATTCTCTCTCCCTCTGTCTCTCTCTGCCCCTCCCCATTTGCACTCTCTCTCTCTCTCTCTCTCTCTCTCTCAAAAATAAATAAATTTTTGAATAAAAAACTTTTTAAATTATTCATACTATATTTTCTAATCTCAGTAGAACTTAATCAGATATAAATAACAATCATAATAAATACTAGATCTTTGGAGATTCAGCTAAACATTTTAAAGTCACCACAGGGTCGGGGCATCTGGGTGGCTCAGTCAGTTAAGCATCTGACTTCGGCTCAGGTCATGGTCTCACAGTTTATGAGTCCGAGCCCCTTGTCAGGCTCTGTGCTGACAGCTCGGAGCCTGGAGCCTGCTTCAGATTCTGTGTCTCCTTCTCTCTCTGCCCCTCCTCTACTTGTGCTCTATCTCTGTCTCTCAAAAATAAATAGATGTAAAAAAATTTTAAAAAAAGTCACCACAGGGTCAAAGCAAAAATCACAACTGAAATTTGTAAACATTGTAACTCATTACATATGAAAACTTTTGGGATTCAGCTAAAGCCACACTTGCAGAGATTTTTAAAATCTAAATGCATCTTATATAAAAAGAAAAGCTGAAATCAATTATTTAAGTGTATATGTCAAAAAGATAAAAAGATAGAAATTAATGCTATATAAGTGATAGAAAGTGAAAAGATAAAGATTAATGAATTTAAAAATGAACATACAATAGAGCAATGCAAAAAAATTAAAAATTGGTACTTAAAAGACTAATAAAAATGCATGATCTTCTAGCATGATTGAGAAATAGAGAAGAAAGCACACATGAGTGGTACAGGGAATGAATTAAATGCCATCACATGGATCCTAGGTACATTACAAAAAGCTAATCATAGATACAATAATAGATATTTGGACAATATTATATTTAGATAAAATTGACAAACCCCTACAGTATTATAACCTCATATTTGTTATACCAAATAATGGAAAAGGAAAGAATCCCCTACTTATTTTGTGGGGATGACATATCCTTTATAGCAAATCAACAATAGGGGCACTTGGGTGGCTCAGTCAGTTAAGTGGCCAACTTTGGCTCAGGTCATGATCTCACAATTCGTGAGTTTGAGCTCCGTGTCAGGCTCTGTGCTGACAACTCAGAGCCTGGAACCTGCTTTAGACTCTGTCTCCCTCTCTCTCTGCCCCTCCTGGCTCACATTCTGTCTCTCTCTCTCAAAAATAAATAAACATTAAAAATTTGAAAGAAAAAAACAAGGATATTACAAGAAAGGTATGTTAAAGATTGTTTCATGAAAACAGATGAAAATTCTCTTTTTTTTTAAGTTACTTATTTTGAGAGAACATGAGCAGCAGAGGGGCAGAGCGCCTGATGTGGGGCTCGATCCCATGAACCAGGAAATTATGACCTGAGTTGAAATCAAAGAGTTGGACACTTAACCAATGAGCCATCCAGGTGCCCCACAGATAAGAATTCTTAAAATATTAGTGATCCAAATGCAGTGATATACAAACAAGGATTATATATAACCATGAAATTAAGTTTATTCCAAGAAAGCAAGTCTGGTTTAAAATTTAAATATCAATAAATAAAATTCACATTATTAACAGACTACAGATGAAAAGCACATAATCTTCTCAGTGATGGCAAAATGTGTTTGTCTAATTCAATACCCATTGATGATGAGGAGGAAGATCATGATAATGATGATGATGTTAGCCAACTAGGGAAAAGAGGGTAGTCTAGATTAAAAAGTAGATTTTGAGATGTGGTGTTAGCTGACTGGTATTAATTAAGTTGTTAGAGCTGAAATCCATATATCCCACAACCCAGCAAAGTGAGGACTATTATAGTATACCATATGTAAAGTGAATGGGAATTTTACATATAAATTATGTTAACAGAAAAGACATATGTCAAATATAAAACTTTAAAAAGTAGAATTTATTCTGTTTTAATCAGGAGTGTATTATATATGTCATAATAAACCTTCTGTATATTTAAGAATAACTCACACATTTTTATTTATCTTGTAATGGATGAAGAAAATAAGGAAGAACTATAGATGTAAAGAGCAAGAAAAAGGATCATCTTTGTGTATTTAAGAATATGTTTTTTAAAAAGGTTAAAACACTTCAGCAAAAAGTGTGAAAAGTAGATGTTCAATATGCTTTTGGTTTGCTCTGTAAGTGCCTTCATGAAAAAGGCATTCATTTTGATGACTCAATATGTTCAGCACAATTAGAAAAGAGAGTGTTTATCAATTCATAGTGTGTATAAACAGAAAACTTATTGAGGAAATCAGCAGACAACAGCAAGAAATGCAAAGGTTTTGTCATTAGACCATGAAATGAGATAAATTCAACATGAATATCTAAAGAATTCAAACCATAAGAAATGATTATTTGATATATTATTCTCAAGTTTCTTTATGAGCATATTGTGTTATTTCAGTCTACTGGGAATTTCCTCTTTTATCCCAATATATGTGAATATTCACTTCTATACACTCAAGATGTAAATTGCCTTGCCTAAATAGAATTTTGAGGAAAAAAAATTGCTGTGATTCCATAGTTACTTATCATTCAGTAATGAGGAGTATACAGTTATTGAAAGCAGATTAAAGTTTCACAATGTAATTCAATATTTATTTGGGATTAAACTAAATATTATTTATAGAATTTTAAAGATGTATTATTTAGATGATAAAGTTTATAAATAAGGTAATTTAAAAAAATATCTCGCAATTACATCAACTTGATCTCTGTCATCTTTATCAATGTCTTCAAGACTGATTACACTGACAGATGGTGATGATCTAATAAATGCCTTGAATTTGCCCGTCCCCACTATAAATCACTTCTTTTTAAAATATTTTTAATGTTTATTTATTTTTGAGAGAGAGAGAGAGAGAGAGAATGAGCAGGGGAGGGGCAGAGAAGGAGGGAGACACAGAATCTCAAGTAGGCTCCAGGCTCTGAGCTGTCAGCACAGAGCCCAATAAACCTGAGCTGAAGTCAGACATTTAACAGACTGAGCCACCGAGGCTCGTTTTTTTAAGATATTTTTTTAACATATTCACTTTCAAGAGGACCACAATCAATAGCAGTCCAGATTATTCTCAATTACGTGTAATGTATGTGAGATATAGTACATATAACAATGTACAGGGTTAGTATTAATGACAAAGACTTCAGAGAATCTACTAAGGATTAATTCAACACATATTTATTCAGAACCTACCACATGTCATGTGATTGCACTAGGTGCTAAAGGTAAGAAAGCATGAAAAAAAGCAAAACAAATAGCAACACCAAAAGAATGACAATACTTGCCTGCCCTTAAGTCTTTAATAGTATAGTAGGAGATCACACAAGGGTACAAATAGTTAAAACATAAGAAAGAATGTAATACATAACATGGGAAGTATAATAGTTTTGGGATTTCAGAGTTTGACTTAAGATTTGGGAAAAGAAGCATAGGTAGAGGCACTGAAAACAATTAGAGGTTTGGGTGTTTGGCAACTTTGTTATTAAACCATATGTATTTTCCTGATATATTTTACTCTTCTATGAATTTTATTATGATAAAATATTATATACTATATGTATTGTATATAATAGTGCATGCGCATTAAGAGGTAGAGTTCTATGAGTTAGAATCACATTATAAACTTCATGATATTTAAAAGGACACACCACAAGAACTAAATTAGAATGCTTAGTGTTGAGACCCAAGCGTTAGTTGTTGTTTTTGCTTTTAAAGTTCCCCAGGTGATTCCAATGTGCATTCTTGTTTGAGAAATATGGTTTCATATTTTATTTGTGAATAAAAGACTGTACAGATCAGAGATCATGATTAAGATGACAATCAGCGATAGGTTAAATGTTCACATTATTTTTTGGTTCTTTTTTTTTTCCTACTAAATATCAGTGTACTCTCAACCTACTCTAACTTCCAAACTCATCTTGCTTTAACCTTCTTTTCCCTAAAGTTACTAGAATGCCTTGCCTAAGGGATATTCATTCTTACTGTATAAGCAAAAGGAATGTAAGTGTCAAGACATTAAAAATTAACTCACATTTGTAGTACAAAGGATTTCTCATTTCTGAAGATAATCTATAAAGAAGTCAAGTGCTTTCAAGTAAAATTTTCTCCGATTATACTGGTAGACTTAGTTTAGACAGGTATGCATGATATTTCAGTAGGATTGAGATCATTAAGGTTTAAGAATATAATGACATATTAATCTGTGAACACAGTGTACAATTTATAGCGCAGAGCACCCATTATGTCAAAGTACCCTAAAATATCGATGGCCAAGCAATAGTTTAAAACTAGTCACCATTTTCCATATATTTTTTTCTTAGTTTGGGAGAAAAAAATATGGGCTTAAACTGTCACTCCTACAGCATGATAACATGAAACAGATTATTTTGTATCTGAGATAATTTGTATCAGTCATTATAAATTAGATGAGACGAATGCATAATATGGTCTTCAAAACCTTATACATAGTTCTGCCATTACAAATGTTTCATTCTTGCCACTTAGTAATATAGGAACTAAAGTAATTTCATTTCTCAGTCTGTGTGAAAATAAATGTAATGAATGACTTGAAGCCAACACCAGCAATCATTTGGGGTTTAAAAGAGGGAAGAAAGGAAAGTCACTTTTTCCAAAAGCGAGTGGTGGCCAGTTCACATCTACAGAACTAATTTTAGGCATTTTTTTCATACATCAGTGAATTCAAGGATAGCTTACCAGAAAAGAGCTAAGAAACTAAAGGAGCTAATATGTGAGCCCTATTAATTTCATCAGAACTAGAAAACTATTTGAACATGGTTGGAAAACTTTATTTTAAAGAAAGTCTGCTCTGAAATTTTTTAATATCTCACTTAACATCCTATAAATAATGTCAACTAGGGCTCAAAAATACAATGAAATCTCTGACTTTTGGCCAATTGTTTAATATTTATTATTTTTAAATGTTTCAAATTAGTTTTGTAAATAATCAATGTATACAAAGTTTTTTAAATGTTCATTTATTTATTTTGAGAGAGAGAGAGAGAGCAAGCAGGGGAGGGACAGAAATAGAGGGAGAGAGACAACCCCAAGCAGGCTCTGTGCTGTCAACTTGACATGGGGTTCAAACTCAAGAAATGAGAGGTCATGACCTGAGCTGAAATCAAGAGCTCTTGATTTCACACACTTGATTGACTGAGACACCCAGGTGCCCCTAAAGTTTGTTGTTGTTGTTGTTGTTGTTTTTAGTTGCAGTATAGTTAACATATAATGTTATATTAGTTTTAGGTGTACAATATAGTGATTCACCAATTCAATACATTATTCAGTGCTCATCCTGGTAAGTGTACTCTTAACCCCTTCACCTATTTTACCCATCTCCCCTCTGGCAACCATTAGTTTGTTCTTTATAGTTAAGAATCTCTCTCTCTCTCTCTCTCTCTCTCTCTCTGTCTCTTTTTATTCCTTGTTTGTTTGATTTCTTAAATTCCACATTTGGGTGAAATCATATGGCATTTGTCTTTCTCTGAGTGACTTATTTCACTTAGCATTATACTCTCTAGATCCATCCATGTTGTTGTAAAAGGCAAAATTTCATTATTTTTTATGGTTGAATAATATTCCACATATCCATTCCTCCTCTATATCCATTCACCTGTCAGTGGACACTTAGGCTGCTTCCCTAATTTGGCTATTGTATAAAATGCTTTAATAAACATAGAGAAGAATATATCTTTTTGAATTAGCATTTTGTATTCTTTCAGTAAAACTCAGTAGTGGAATTACCAAATCATATGGTCGTTCTATTTTTCAATTTGTTTTGAACCTCCATACTCTCTTCTACAGTGGCTGCATCAGTTTGCATTCCCACCAAAAATACATAAATGTTCCTATTTCTCCACATTCTCACTAACACCTGTGGTTTCTTGTGTTGTTTTTAGCCATTTGACAGGAGTGAGGTGATATCCCATTGGTTTCATTTGCATTTTCCCAGTGGTAAGTAACATTGAGCACCTTTTCATGTATCTGTTGACTATTTTTTTATCGTCTATGGAGAAATGTCTGTTCATGTCTTCTGCCCATATTTAATTGGATTATTATTATTATTTTTGGTGTTGAGTCATATGAGTTCTTTATACATTTTGGATATTAAGCCTTTATTAGAAGTTTCATTTGCAAATATCCTCTTCTATTCAGTAGGTTGTCTTTTAGTTTTATTAATTGTTTCCTCCGCTGTGCAGAGACTTTTTATTTTGATGTAGTCCCACTTGTTTATTTTTGCTTTTGCTTTCCTTGCCTTGAGAAGCATATCTAGAAAAATGTCATTAAAGTGATGTCAGAGAGATTACTGTCTGTGCTCTCTTCTAGTATATTTATGGTTTCATGTCTCACTTTTAGGCTATTAATCCATTTGAGTGTATTTTTGCATATGGTGTAAGAAAGTAGTCAGGTTTCATTCTTCTCCATGTTGCTGAAACGTTTCCCAACATCATTTGTTGAAGTGACTCTTTTTCCTATTGTATATTCTTTCCTCCTTTGTAGAAGATTAATTGACCATATAATCATGGGTTTATTTCTGGGCTATCTACTCTGTTCTATAGATCTATGGGTCTGTTTTTGTGCCAGTACCATACTCTTTTGAATACTACAGTTTTGGAGTATATCTTGAAGTCTGGGATTGTAATACCTCCAGTTTTGTTCTTCTTTTTCAATATTGCTTTGGCTATTCAGGGTCCTATAAAAATTTTAAGATTATTTATTCTAATATAGTGAAAAATGCCTTTGGCATTTTTATTGGGATTGTGATAAATCTGCAGATTGCTTTGGGTAGTATGGACATTTTAACAATATTTTTTTTTATTTTCAATATTTGTTTTGTAGTTTTCAGAGTTGGTTAAGACTGGACTAAATTCCAATAAACTTGGTTAAGTTTATTCCTATATATTTTATTTTATTGGTCAATGCATACAAAGCTTTTAGGTTTCTGTTCTCATATTTATTTTCCTAGGTCTTTAAAGTAAATATATTTAAGAAGAAAAAAGTAAATGTATTATTTAGCTAATTATCCAGAATAGAAGATTTCATATACCATGGAAAACTAATATCTTTTTTTAAATTTTTAGACATATTTTATTGCTATTAGTGATAATTCATAATTATCTAGAGTTTGAAATTGTATCAACTGTTTAACATAGTGTAATTTCAATACCATAAATTTACTATATTGGGAGAATATTACCTGTTGTAGGACACTGAATCTTGAGATGCAATTCACTTGGCTGAACTACTTCCATCTCTAGAAAGGCAGATACAGTGGATTGCCATCAATTTGAGACCGATAACACAGTTTCCAAAATGTGAAAGCAAGTTGTAAATGGTTATGTGATATCCTGTGTATTTCTGAGAAACTCACACACTAACCTCATGCAATACAGCGTCTGTGAGCATCAGGTCTGAAGATGGATCATCCAAATTCAAATTCTGGTTCTCACTTGCTGAGGGACTTTATATATTCACTTACTTGATCCCTCAGTGCTCAGTTTTCTCACTTGCAAAATAGAAATAACTGTGCCTACCTCCTGGCACGGTGAGGAGGACAAATGAGATAGTTCATACAAAGCACTAAAAAGATTGCCAATGCAGTGTGTGCTCAAGAGTTGTATTGATTATTACTACTATGAAACATGTTTTTGTAATCAATAAAAGTCCTAGATAAGAAGCAGTGGGAATTAGAAAAATAATGAAAGAAAAATTATAACGAATTCAAGACTTAATGATATTAATTTCAATATTAACTATATATAGATAATAAGATTTTGTTATAGGATATACTGTACTGTATATTATGTGTAGTCTAATAGTTATATAATAGTATATACCATATAGTTTATTATATATTCTGTTATATATAATATGTTATATAGCAGATATGTAGTAGAATATAGATCTATTATAATTAATAGGTGAAAGATTTCATGTATTGCCAACGATTCATATATTCAATAAAAAAAGAAAAAGGCAAAACTTTTTCTGGAGTGATTGGATAGTCTACAACATACATATTAGTCTATATGTATGTCATAAGTGTGTGCACATATATACATATATATTTGTACATATGCATAAATTAATAAAACTACTTGTAATTTAGAGTGCCCCATGTTTCAGAGTTTATGAGATTTCCCCATAAGATGCCAGCAGTATTTTTTAATAAGTGCATGTAAAATAGTTTTCCTGTAAGTATAATCTGGAGCTAAAGAGTTTATATTTTAGGCTATCCCCATAAATTTTAAAAGGCAGAATATCATAGGAAAGACAAAACAATCAGGCATTTTTTTTGTCACCACCAAACCAGCCCTACAAGAAATCCTAAGAGGGATTCTATGAGGAAAATGTGCAAGGAATACAAGGTACCAGACACACCACTATAAACATGAACTCCACAGAAAACACAATGAACCCAAACCTACATTTTTCAATAATAACACTGAATGTAAATGGACTGAATGCCCCATATTATTTTTAAAATTCACATTTTGTAGGGTGCAAAATACAGTTTAGGCTTTGCATTTTCGAAACTACTTGTATCAGCAATCTTCTCTTTTCCCTTAATATTTTTAATACATATCATGTGTCTAACAGCATCAAAAATTACCTTTCTTTACCAATAGCTAAGGCAAAATTATTATATCCAAGGATTATCATCTTTTCATTATAAATACTCCCTTCATGTGTGTTATATTTGTTGTACCTGTCATTTTTCCCTAGGTGATTAAACTCTTAAAACAAAATGTCATTGGGAATCAAAGAAAGACCAGCTGAAAGGCTAGGCTTCATCTGTTTTCCATGGACAGTTGAATTTTCTCATCTACTTATACTGGCTTTTTAGGACATTAGAAGCTAGGATGCATTTTTTTCTTGCTTGAACTGAATTTTTCTGTCAAGTAGATAGGACAAGGGGCCAATTTAAGAGCAGGATTAATTGAAGAATTAGGCTTAACCGTTCAATTCTCAGCTCAGGCATACTGATAAACAAAAGGAATTATAGAAGCCCATGGGACCCGAGAGGTATAACCCTTTGCTGTAAATTTAGCAGGAAACAAAAATAAACAAACAAAAAACACCTGCCACTCAAGACTAGAGGTATTAATAACTGAGGTATATTGAGGACCATATATCAATGCTTTTGGTTCTCCACAGCTGGTGAGTTAGTGATCTTCTGAGGGTGCTTCTTCATAAGATCCCATGGGGAAAGTAAGGGGTAATTTTCCCTTGGAAGTGTTAGAGTCCAGTGTAGTAATCACATTGTCTCTGGATTAAAAACATATACTCATAACAAAGTGAAGGGCACTTTTATGCACATACAGTTTCCCAGTGAATTGTAAGACACATGGGTCTCAAAGGTGAAATAGGAATTAAGAGGATTTGAATTATCAGAAAAAAAAAGAGTCTTCTCATAAGATTGAGGCTACACATTTTTTTTAAATTTCAGTTTGGCAACTAGACATTCATATATCAGTTTCCATTCTCTGTGAGAAGATAATAAAAAAAATGAGGAGTCTCCCCAATTTGGTAAAAGCAATGTGTCCATAATTAATCTCATGCTAAGAGATGTCCCCTAGTTTAAGTTCAAAAGTCTTACTCTCTGGACAGTTGTCTTGGATTAATTTTTTAATGGTACCCTGAAACTAAGCTAATTGTCTATCTTCTCTTCTCTTTATATAAAATAATTATTTTTATGGTCTTTGGCAAATGTTCTTCTATTAGACTCAGTATGAGTAAATAAATTTATTTGGTGTAACTATTGCAGACCCTAGAGTTTGGCTTGATAACTAAACTTTGTATTAGGCCCATATCATAACTTCATTTAGCTTATTAATTCATAGAACCCCTTAAAAGTGGAGCACAAGAGAAACAGGACCTTTCACTAATTCAATTCCTGAGGTCCTGAAATAACCTCACCCTTAAGTAGAGTGAAAATGATCCAAGCTATACCTGTTCCAAAAATCCCACCTCTACACAGGTTTTCAATGAAATTCCTCTAATAGAGACTGAGTGGAATTAACATCAGAGAAAATGCACTTTTTCCTATAATTCCTTTAGATTGTAACTTTGCAAGGGTTTAATTTTGGTGATTTAATTTATTCTTGGGAAATTAATAATAGAAAGATTTATATTCAAACTTGTTGGAATTTTTTTTATTGAGTATATTCATACTGCCCTCTGATCTCAGCTATAATAAGCAAAGTGGATGCAGGTAAATTTGGAAGAAAAATAGATTAAGGACTACATTTTTTGCTGAACTATTTGAACCCACTTTGGAAATTTTTAATAAAAAATTTCAAACTTTTCAAGGATGATCCCCAAGGGACATTTAAAATTGCAGGGATTGGTATGATGTAATGGAACAAGAATCTCATGAAGAGGTTAATGGACAGTCTTGCTTGACTATTAATCAGGATAGGAACAGCTCTGATTAACCAGATTAAGGCAAAATGACTATACCCACAGCATAGAAAATATAGAAAAAATAATATATGAAGAATATTGTTTTTTCCACCATCAGTATTATCTTTCTTCCAATTTCTCACCCAATGTTTTTCCTGAAATAAGCTGGGAATTTTCTTATTGGAGAACATGGGAGGAAGGACATAGTATATTGCTCCAGCTTGTTCTGGGGACTTTCCATTTACAGAGAGCATTCTAAAAATGCTTTTTGATGTAAAGCAGTCAGAATTATCTCCATCTGCCTTCTAATCATCCAGAACAGTTGATGAAACTCTACCTGGGATTTCTGTAGCAGAGAGTTCACAGCCAGAGTTATATTTTATAGAAATTAGTTATTTATGTTGCTATCATTTGATTCTTAAAAGTAGGTCCCTATTTTACCTACAATGCCTGTCTCAGGACCTGACATGACTTGACAAATAATAGTACTCAAAAAGCATTTATAAGAATGAACTAGGAATCTTGCCATTTGCAAGAACGTGGATGGAACTAGAGTGTATTGTGCTAAGCAAAATAAGTCAGACAAATACCATATGATTTCACTCACGTGGAATTTAAGAAACAAGATGAACACAGGGGAAGGGAAGGAAAAATAGAACAAGATAAAAACAGAGAGGGAGGCAAACCATAAAAGACTTAACTATAGAGAGCAAACTGAGGTTTGCTGGAGGGGCGGTGAGTGGGGGGATGGACTAAATGGGTGATAGGCATTAAGGTGGACACTTGTGGTAAGCACTGGGTGTTATATGTAAAGTGATGAATCATTGAATTCTACTCCTGAAACCAGCACTACACTGTATGTTAACTAACTTGAATTTAAATAAAAACTTGGAAAAAAACTTTAAAAAAAGGAACATTCAATACACGTCTAAAGTTCACAGCTAGTGCTTTATATTTGTTTTGTTTAACTTAGAATATAAAATATAACTGATACATTCAAAATATGTATGTAGGATCAATGAATAGATCAATAATGATTAATAATATTTTATGAAAAATATATTGTCTGTTTAAAAACAAAAACAAAACATAAAAAATATTGGTAGATTCACATGAAAGATTTATTACCTGGTTTCAGGGGATGAAGGAGGGTCACAGTGTCCTTCTTACACTGGCTGTTTCTTAAGTAATTTTAATTCAAAATAATCAATATGCCACAATGGCATATTTGGGGGCATGTTTTGCTTCCCTTCAGATTAAAAACTTTATTCAGCTGATATGCATCAGGGAGCAGCTAAGGACCAAATAACTCCCTGAGCCAAGCAGTACTGGAGTTTTATAGGGTGAGGAGAGGAGAGAAGTGTGTCCTTGTGCTTTGGCTGAGGTAGAACTTCTCTTCATCTCTAATGGCTGTAAAACCTATGGCTGGAACATATGGAAATTGTTGTGGGAGTCCATGCTTACTGTTAGAGATTGTGGATGCAGTGGCACTCAGGTAACTGTCAGAACAGTCTTCTGAGAACTGTTTCTTCAAGACTTAAAATTTTTCAAGGTCCAAAGGAAGGGTTGATATTCAGAAAAAGGCAAGGAGCAGGGAAAAAGAAAAAGACAAAAGTTCTAAGAAGGTACAGCTTGAAACCAGGGAAATTGGGAAATTGGGAAATAATAAACTTAGTTTTGCCTGACCAATAGATTTTTCTGATATTTCTCTGTTGAGTTGAAATTTGACAGAAAAATACATCAGAAGAGTAGAAAACTGCAGGAAAAAATCTGACAAATCTGAAAAGGAGGTTGCATAGACAGTAACCTTTCAATGGCATCTTTGAAGTGTTTGGGGGTTAGGAATGTGGATATTATTGAAGATAACTCATATCAAAGATGTGGCAGGTGTTGGTTCCCATTGAGGAAAACATGGCACAGAGTCAATAAAAAAATAAATAAAAAGCGATATTACATATAGTTTAACCATTAAAAGAATAAGATAATGCTATGAACCACTTTATGCTCATGCATGCAAAAACTTAGAAAACATGGACCACTTGCATAATGGCCACAAATTACCAAAACCCAATAAGGTGAACTAGATAACCTGAATAGTCTTATAAGCATAGCAAAAATTAAATTTTTAATTAAAAAGATATTGATAAAAGAATCTCCAAGCCTAAACTGCTTCATTGGAGAATTGCACCAAAAATTTAAGAAAGAATTAACACTGATATTAAGCGATATCATACAGAAAACAGAAGAGGAGGAAATAGTTCTCAGCCCATTTTATGAGACCAGTATTACTCTGATGCCAAAAACAAAGAAAGCACATATACACCAAAGGAAAAATAGACCTACATCTCTCATAATCTTACATGCAAATTTTCTCAACATAATATTGGCAAACTAGATCCAGTAATATATACAAATAATTATATACCATGATTGCATAAGAATTTTCCAGGTATGCAGAGACTAGGAGAATATATTGGCAAATCACATGTGAAGCCAATGTCTACTCTTGAAAACACATAAAGTCTCAACATCAACAACAGTAAAAAACAAACACTTCAAATAAAAATGGGCAAAAGATATGAACAAACATTTCACTGAAGTATATAGAGATGGCAAATAAGCACAGAGAAATGTGCCAATTTCATTACTGATTAGGTAACTGAAAATTAAAAGTAAATGAGATATCACTGTACACCTATTCAATTGGCTAAAATAAAAAGTAGGAACAATGACAAATGACAAATGCCTGCAAAGATATAGGTAAACTGGGTCATTCTGGAAAAGGCAAAACTGTGGATGCAGTAAAGATATCTGCCAGGGAGGTAGGGCAGTGGAGTGGTGAACAGGCAGAACACAGAGGATTTTTAGAGCAATGAAACTACTCTGTGTGACACCATAATGATAGGTACGTAGCATTACACATTTGTTCAAACCCATAGATTGTATGATACCAAGAATGAATCCTAAGATAAACTATAGCTTTCAGTGCTTATGATGTGTCAGTGTGGGTTTATTATTAGTAAACAATGTACCATTCTGTTGAGTGAGGCTAATAATGGGAAAAGCTATGTGTATGTGAGACCAGGAATAATTGGGAAATCTCTGTATAATCATCTTAATTTTACTGTGAACCTAATGTCTTAGAAACATATTTTTTATATGTGCTAGTATAAAGGGAAATAGTCTACATGAGTTGTGTGTATGCTGCTTAAATGATTAAAGTAAAATGATAGTACAAATTAGATTAGAATGCTAGAGTGAGTCTGTTGATTCAGAACCTGAAGGATCTGAGATTTTACCTTTCTTGCAAGACATAAGATCTATGGACTAGACACATATGCAATTCATTTCTTATGGCCAAAGTAGCAACCAGAATAAACTGCTAACCCCAGATCCTCAAGCCCCAATCCATTCTCGTGCTGTTTTGGGAGGGCCAAATGTGACCTCCACATGTAGGTATAGGTACAGAAGAGGAATTCTGAAATTACAGTCTGATTCTGATCTTATATTAGGACTTCTGGTAAACTGTCCATTCTTCCCTCTGGAAGAAGAGAACTTTACCTTTACTCTTGAATGTAAACAACGCATCCTTGACTTTCTTACCCCAAAATGATTTTGGAGAGGATAAAATCTTCCCCTTGACCTAAAAGGAGATACTATTTCTAGCTTTGAAGAATGTTTACTTTGTAAACTTCCTTGAAAAGACAGTCAGTGCCTTTTGTTCAGAAAGCCCATACAGCAACATGAAAAATGCCTGAAGAATTGCCTGCAATGTGAATCAGATTATTAAGAAGCATAAATTCTTTATGAGAGAGTTTGCATTTCAGTTTATTATTTATCCATCCCCATCCTCATTCATCTAATGCAATAATCATTATTGAGTACATCTTATACTACAGGTACTTTAGGCATTTTGAATGCAATAAAAATGTTCATACCTTTAAGATATCAAGATTATAGATGGTGATAGTGATAGATAAACAATAATTAGAATATATGAATAAGGGCAATTTTATATATACACATATATGTAGAATACTAAATTCAGTAACCAAAAGGATGTTTAATTTTAAGAAGGTAATGAGAAGGGAAAGATTGAAGGGACAACATCACTTACAAGACAGTTAAAGCAATCTAGTGCTACCCTAAAGAGTTGTTGAAAAATAATAGTTGTGAAGAGAAGAGAGAAGAGGATGTATTTAAAAGAAAAAATATGAAAGATTATTTGGAAAAACTTCTGTTCAGTCTTCAATGATTGACAGCTGTGGTTGCCTGGAAACGAAGATCATTTAATGAGTATCCATTGTTTGGTAATCAAGCCTGATTGTATCCTAGACAGACTAGAGATGGAGTTGAGCACTCAGGAATAGAAACCCATAATAAGCAGAGGTACCAGGTACCCACAATGCATTATCTCCCTTCTAAGGCTTGGAAAGAAATGGCTCTGCAAGAGCATTAGAGCCAGACTGCAGTGATGGGTGATAAGGAATTTAGCCACTTAGTATTAGCTTTGCTATTCTGATCAAAATTATTGCTGATAAATTACTACATCTGAAAAAGGTGATTTGGAGAAACTTAGGTATCAAAGCTTGCAGATGCTTTCTCCAGTTAAACGCAATAAAATAAGAATGCAAATAACCTATCAGCACAGGTTCTTTGCAGGAATAATAGGTAAAACATGAAGAATTTTATATATGTATTGGCTGTACATATTTTAGTGTTTATTTACTCAATCAAATAATATTCTTATATATATTATATATCTTTTTATTAGATTGGTAACCTCTTCTTATTCCTTAGTTTCCCTTTCCTTATTTCAGTATGTATGACATACAATTATTTATAATTATATAGTTTATTAAATGGAGTAATTAATAATTCTTAATTAGTAAAATTATTAAATAAGAACAGAAATAGATTTTTAGGCAAAATAGGTAAGGAAATGCGATTAAGAATTGATTTAATCCCTGAGCTTGGGGAATTCTGAAGCAAAGTATAAAGGTAGGTTGGATCCAGACTATTAAAATCATAGGTATCTTGTAAGAGAGTTAACACTTTATTCCAACAGCCATCTGTCCATTACCCATCTATATCACAGATCTAAAGCACAGATCAAGCCCCATCTCACAAAGGTGATGTGAGAGTATATGGATCGTGAAATTAAGAAAATAACTTTTTAAATGTCACAAGTTTCTTTTAATAAGCTAGATAATATGAAGCTTCATTTTTGTAATATAGTTGACTGATAAAATAATCAAAAAATTACCAGTATGAAAAATAAGCAAAGAATAAAAGAGACACGAAAACATAGGAATGATCCTCAAAATATCACCTCCAAACATATGCACACAACTTTATAAACCATACCTCCCCTTTCTGAAATTAGTCCCAATATCCAACATCTTTATGCATCAAGATACACATTTCAACATTATTTAGAAGGTGGAAATTTAGAAACAGACAAATATTCTTCAAGACACTTGAGGATACTCTATGTTACAGAGCTATTAAATTGATGCTTAAATATGAATATAAACAGGTAACAGAATACACAATGATGGAGAAACAGTACAGAATGAAAACTGCAGTGCAAACAAGGGTCTTTCCACACCAGTAAAAATATCTTCCTTCCTTCCTTCCTTCCTTCCTTCCTTCCTTCCTTCCTTCCTTCTTTCCTTCTTTCCTTCCTTCCTTCTTGCTTTTCTTTCTTTCTTTCTTCCTTTTTTTCTTTCTTTCTTCCTCTTTCTCTCTCCCTTCCTCCCACCCTTCCTTCCTTCCTTCCTTCCTTCCTTCCTTCCTTCCTTCCTTCCTCTCTGTCCTTCCTTCCATTCTTTTTTTTTCTTTTTCCTTCTTTCTTTCATTTTTATTTTCACATCCATGATCATGAAAATCTTTCTGAATAAAATAAATCCATAATTCTGGAAATAAGTTAATACTTACAACTGTTATATAGATTCCATGAAGTTTAAAGAATGACTGTCCTGTTTCTATTTCCAATATACAACTTTTTCATGCCTCATAGTACAGGTGTCTGGGTTTTCTATTATGTCCTAATTAAGTTCCTAGAGTGAATTTAAAGTTTTATTTTGAGAAGTATTCTGGGTTTGGCTGGAAACAACCTTATGATTTACTTTCAGCATGAATAGCTCGTCACAATATCTACCTTAACACACAGGTAACACCTCAGATTTTATAGCAGTATATCTTCTTTGTGAGACTACATATCTGACCTCTAAAAAATATAAACCATCCTTTATTGTTCTAGAAGACCTTTGCCATGAACTGACTAAAATCAGTATTAATCAAATATGTATTGATCAAATATGAGATGATGGTGGGGGGTAGTTTGAAGAGAGAAGAAAGTGTGACTCAATGTTCTATATGAAAATATCACTGGTGAATTATATTTACAGGATATGCAGTCTGAACCCATTTTCCTTATATGAATATGTGGACTTCCCTGAATTTCAAAAAGTGGGAGGTATGGTTGATAACGTTGTGCGCATATGTTTGGAGGTGATATTTTGAAGATTATTTAAATGTTTTCATGTCTCTTTTATTCTTTGCTTATTTTTCATACTGGTAATTTTTTGATTCTCTTATCAGTCAACTGTATTACAAAAATGAAGCTTCATATTGTCTAGCTTATTAAAAGAAACTTGTGACATTTAAAAAGTTATTTTCTGGGGCTCCTGGGTGGCTCAGTTGGTTAAGCATCTGACTTCAGCTCAGGTCATGATCTCATGGTTCATGGGTTCAAGTCCCGCATCAGGCTCTGTGCTGACAGCTAGCTCATGAGCCTGGAGCCTGTCTTCAGATTCTGTGTATCCCTCTCTCTCTCTCTCTCTCTCTCTCTCTCTCTCTCTCTCTCTGACCCTCCTCTGCTCATGTTGTCTCTCTCTCTCTCAAAAACAAATAAAAACATTTAAAAAAATTAAAAAGTTATTTTCTTAATTCACAATCCATATACTCTTGCATCACCTTTGTGAGATGAGACTTAATCTGTGCTTTCTCCCCTAGTGCTGGCCATGGTATCAGAATAAAATCAATTTTTGTTTTCTCATCTTTTCTGCTGCAATTTTCCTTTAATAACTCAAAATATACGAGATTTGTGAGGTTAGGTAAGTTGCATTTTGTGCCTCAGTTTCCTCATTTGTAAAATGAAGTGAGAACTCTAACCAAATTGTTGAGATTAATAAATGAAATAATGCATGTAACACTGATACACATTACAGATTGAATAAATATTTCCTTTATAGTTCTTCATCAAGAGAATATACTTTAAGGCACATTCACTGAATTTTCTAGCACTGATTTGTGCTTAAAACACACCTGAGCCTATCAAATGTAGAGAGGAGTATGAATGCCCCTTATCTGTATCTCTGCTTCCCTAATCATTAATCTAGGAATATCTTCCTGTTGCCTCTGTCTAGGTTGATGATAATGAATTTTGAAATTGAATCCCTGGAGAGTCTGCTAAGCTAAAGAACTGTCCAAGTGAGACATGACCCCAGCCTTCAAAAATTTTACATACAATGGTGGTTTGTGACAAGCCTGGAAATAAAAATAATTAATGCAGAATTACATGAAAGCTATATAACAGAACTAAAAGAGGAGAGTAGTAAAATAAAAATTGACCCCTTAATACCTTTGAAATGCAAACAAACTGTGTCTCTGGGACAGATTTTTGCTACATTATTTAACTTTAAAAAATGAGCTTAATCAAAACAATTCTCTGGCTCTGGTATCTGAGTTTTCCACAGTAGAGAAGCCTGTCCTGGCATCAAGGACACTGGTCCCTGAATAGTTCCTCTCAGATGTTGCCTGACTCTCTTCTGTCCTCTAGTGGTAGTCTGTAGAATTACTTCAACCTTATTTCAAGATTGAACCATCCTATGTTCAAAACAATTGTCCCAAATTCTGCATGCCAGGATTAAAAATGAGGAAAAGATTCTGTAGGCAAAATAATTACATAGAAAATTATTTTATATTCTCTGAAAATATAAAAAGTGACTTTTCACCACAGATGTGCTCTTCTAAATTCATCCTGGATTTTATGTTAATTTGACTAGTTGCCATGTTAAACTGGAGGGAATAATAATAATAATAATAATAATATAAAATACAAGTAAAAAGAAATAAAAAGTAAATTTATTGAGCATTTACCGTGTATCAGGGACTGTGTTAAATGCTCAACATACATTATTTCATTTAATTTTCACAAGAAACTAGGAGGTCGATAAGACATGCATGTGATAAAGAGCCCGAGTTTTAAGGTACTTAAGTGTCTCATTCATGATCACATAGGTAGCCAATAAAATATTTGATATCTGCCCCAGTTGTCTAACTCTGAAGTCCTTACACTTAACAATTATACATTCTTCTCTGTCAAACATACAATGCATAAAATTTCTTAGGTAGCAAACAATTGTAGTAAGAGCTCAAATGTTATCGTTCCTTTGTCCCATATTTTTCTCTAATTGCCATTACATTTCTGTTATACATCACCATGCTTCTTTAAAAAGTTCTAATGAGATGATGCCATTTCTTCACTTCCCAGCCATAATTCAATCTACCTCAATTTGGCTTCTGGCTCCAAACCAGTACACTGAAAATACTTTTTAAAGATTATCAATGATCTGTGTCAGGTACCATTAAACAGCAATGATATATGTAAATTTCCAAAGATCCTACTCAGTCTCTCAAGACTATTAAACCCAAAAGACCACCCCTACCTCTTCAGAAATATTCTTTCTTTAACGGACATTTACATTATTTTTTCAATTTTTTTTTCTCCTTCCTCCTCTTCCTCCTCTTTCTCCTTTACTTTCTTCTCTTCTTGGTGTCCATCTTTGGGTTATTTTGTGGACTCAGATCCTCCACCTGAAATGCTGGGTGAAGGAATTTTTTAGCCTCATTTTTGGCTCTGTGTTCACTCTCATAGATTAAAAAGTAAAAATGCACTTATCCACACTACAGCCAAATTTGTATCTCTATGAGATCTCTAATCCATCTAAGTAATTGGCATCTCATCCATTTCAAACTCTCACATTCATCTACAACTAAATATATCTTAAATATTTATCTTGGTTTTCCACACCAAATCACAATGTCTTTATCTCTATTTATTACCTCACACTCGAGCACTCTGTCTGATCTCAATAATTGGCATGTTTACCTGCCTGACTCTTCAAACTGGAAACCTTGGAGTCAGGTGTTATTTCCACATGCTTTTCCCTCATCCACAACATCCCACCCTCAGGACTTTCTGGGGTTTTTTGTTTGTTTATTTGTTTGTCTTTTTGTCTCTTTGCTTTTCTCCAACTCCCCCTCAAACAGCAGCATAGCCCAGGCCACCAACATCAGTTTCCATCCAACACTACTACCACAGCCCCTTAATCCTCTCATTGTTCTATTTTAGCCTAATTCTACTTTTAAAAAGACCTTCTTGGGGCACCTGGGTAGCTAAGCTTCATGGTTCTTGAGATCTAACGTAATTGGTCTCTGTGCTGACAGCACAGAGCCTGCTCCGGATTCTCTCTCTCCCTCTCTTTCTCTGCCCATCCCCCGCTCACTCTAAAATAAATAAACTTTTTTTTAAAAGACCTTCTTTATATTCAAATATTATTGTTTCATTTAGGGACTCAAAACCTTTCCGCAGTTTCTGGTTTTACATAGAATAAAACCCAAACCTTGAATGGTCCACCATAATTTGGATTCTACCCACATCTACCTTCTACAAAACTCCAGCTCTCTTCTCATATTCTCACACTTCTTCCACTTCTGTTTCCAGCCTTAGTTGGAACCTTGGTTCCTGAATCCTCATATCCTGGTTATGAAGAAAAAAAAACACCTTATATTGGTTGCTGTTTTAGGAAGTACACAACACACTTTATGATTTTACTTTCCCCATAAATTGTTGCCTTTCAGCTACCCACATCCAGCCCTTCCTTTGCTGCTTTGCTATATATTTTTTCTTATGAATTATTATCTTCTAATATAATACATTTCTTGATAATTATGCTACTTTTTTGGTCAACTTTTTTCCACTAGAATGTAAATATCAGGAGAGCCAAGGTTCTTGGTCCATTTTGTTTATTTGTGTGAGAAACCAGAATGGAATCTTGTATAGAAAATCCCTGTAATTATTTGATGAATGAATGACAAAACAAATGTGTCATTTGAAGAGACATATCATGCCAAGGAAACTAGAATATAGACTTTTGGCATACTCATTCAAAAGCTGACTCCTCTTACTCAAATTCTTTTATTTTCTCTGAAAATGAATTTAAATTGGCATGAGAAATAACATGACTTGTTTTCTTTGACAAGACACCTGTGACAGTTATGTTTATTGCTCAATTTTTACCACGCTTTCAAACATATATTGAAAATAGTTTATAAAGAAAACTCAGATCTGTCTCGGGTTTAAGAAGCTAACTAGACTGTCAACACATTAATTTTCACTAATTTCCACACTATTACATGAGCATATTCTAGAGACCACAGTGGAAAACGTGTTCTTATTATAAAATAAGATCTGCTGCAGCACACATTTTTGCTCATGATTGTAACTCAATCCTCAAATATGCATGCATTAAGTTCATCCAATTTTACTGTTTGGGAAATATTAAAATACAAAGATTTAATTTTATCATAATGTTTCTTAAAACCCAGCCAACTGCAGGCAGAAGCTCAAGATTACTTACGTCTTAGAACCTGTATTTTACTTGATAGCTCAAACATTTTTAAATGGAGCTCCACAAAGTCATTTTATTTTAGCAATTGGGGAATAAAAAGAGGTAATAGAATGGCTTTCCATTATAAGAATAAAGTATATGCACAACTTTAGAAGTGAAACATTTTTAAACTCTTTCAAATATTCTAATATTGTTGTCTTATATGTGTTCCAAAGTCAATATAAAATGCATAGTGCTTTTATGTTTTATTCACTTTCTTGTTCCAGGTTAGTTGATTAAAGATCTTCAAGAGACTTTGGAGAACATGATTGAAAAGTGAATGTACGAATAAGAAAGTTTTTCCTGAACTCATTATTATTCTGATAGCATTCATTCTTATCCCTTTAACTATTTTTTTACTATATATTTATTTCCAAATATGTTTCTGGTTCTCTTGTCACTTTACACATTGTTCTCTTGAGATCCTTCATGTAATCTAATTACTTAAAATGAACACACATAGTTCATTTTAAAATCACCTCTCTTAGTGGGCAGAGGGGCTTGAGGCCCTATCAGGAAGCCTTCAGGAAGAGGCTTCCTAAGACACCTGGTCCTTTAGGGCCCCCATTCTGAGCCTCCTGGAATGTTGGACCCAATCTCTACCCTGACCACCCCTATCCCCAGGGCTTCCTTCTGGAAACACAGAGCCTGCTGCATCTGCCTGCCCACTGACCTGCTTGGCACCTATCCCCACCAACCCTCCCCCATCTACCCAGTCATTTCTTAGCCACCAACTGCATGCCCTGGGGATTGGAGTGGGGCTCACAGGGTGACATGTTTACAGCCAGATAGGACTCAGTAAAGTGGATTTTTTTTCAAATATCAAAAATAAAAGGGGGCACCTGGGTGATTCAGTAGGTAAGCACTGGACTTTTGATTTAGGCTCAGGTCATGATCTCCCTGTTGGTAAGATCGAGCCCTACATTGGGCTCTGTGCTAACAGTGCTGAACCTGCTTAGGATTCTCTCTCTCTCTCTCTCTCTCTCTCTGTCTTTCTGTCTTTCCCCCACTCATGTGTGTGCATGCTCTCTCCCAAAATAAATAACTAAACTTTAAAAATAAAAGTAAATAAATAAATAAATATCACAATTAATTTACACAAAGTGAATACACCTGGGTCTCCATCATCCAAATGAAGAAACTGAATATTATCTTCAACACAGGAAGTGTTCCCATGTTTCATGCTAAGCCCCATTCCAGTCATTACCTGGGAAAATAAACATTTATAGGATTTCTTATGCCACGAATTATATTTATTCTTTTGCACCTTTATATAAATTAATTATTCAGTAAATACTCTTTTTTTGACTACCTTCTTTTCCACACTGTTATGCTGAGATCCATCAACGTCTTTATGTGTAGTAATAATTTATTTATTTTAATTGCATGATAGTAATTCATTGTATAAATATATCAAAAATGTTTTTGCATATCTCTTTTGATTGATATTTGAGTTCTTTTCATCTTCTGGTTATTGATAATAGTGCAGCCATGAATATTCTTTTAGGTATTTTTGGGTAAAGTTTGAATGCTAGATCATAAGGCGTATAAATACTCACCAGTAGTAGAAACTAACAGAGTTTTCCAAAGTAACAATTAATTCATGCAGTGTATGCGTGTTTCAATAAATTCACATGTGAGCCATCAGAAAATATCATGTTTTTTATGGCCATCCAAGTGAGTGTGTAATGGTACTTCATTGTAGTTTGAATTTGTTTTCCCTTATTGACTAAGTATTTCAACACCTTTTCATATGTCCATTTGTCATTTGGATACTTTCTTCAGTGAAGTGCTTTTATTGAGACCCTTGCCCATTTTTCTATTGGTTTAATTTTATCAATTGAATTATAGCATTATTTTCTGTTCCCTGTCCATGCTTTGGATATAAATGGATGTGTGTGTGTTTATACACATAGAAATATATAATTTGCCCCACCCTATTCCCTTGTCTTTTCAATGATGAAAAAAAGACGTTAATTTAAATGAAATCCAACATTTTTTAAATATAAGAAAATGATAGCCATCCTTTTCCAGGATTGGCTTCAAGATTTCACATTGCATTTATTTGTCATTTTTCCTTAGTATGTTACAGTGTGTGTTTCAGTTTTTCCTAATTTTTCATGATCTTGATATTTTTAAAGAATACTAGTTAGATATTTTTTAAATGTATATTTTTGAGAAAGGGAGGGAGGGCAGAAGTGGAGGAGGGGCTGAAGGAGAGGGATACAGAGGATCTGAAGCAGGCTCCCAATGAGAGACTTGAAATCATGAACCTGGGCTTGAACTCAAGAATTGTGAGATCATGAACTGAGCCAAAGCCAGACATTTACCGGACTGAACCACCCAGGTGCCCCTATATATTTTGTAAAGTAGCCCTCAGCTTAGGGTTAACTGATGATTTCTCCAGTCAGACTGTGGTGATAAGTTTTTGAGAAAATGTCATAGAGGTGAGCTGTCACTCCCCTTTGCATCATGTCGGGGGTTCACAACTGACAGCCTGACCTCACTGCTGAACTTAACCTTGATCGCTGCTTTCGATGGTGTTTGCCAGGTTACTTAGTATTTTTTTTCTTTTTTGCAGTGGGGGAAGATCTTTTATTGATCTTTTAAAATTATTTTAATTTATTGGTTGCTTAGCCTTCCCTACTGCTACCTATGTGTCAACTTACAAGGTTCTGCTTCTTCAATTCCCATGGCTCCATCTGTTTTTCCATTATTTTTCTATTTTTATCTATTTTTTAACTGAAGTATAACTGGCATATATCATTATATTAATTTCAGGTATACAACATAATGGTTTGATATTTGTATATATTGCAAAATATCCACCACAATAAGTCTAATGAACATCTGTCACCATACCTAGTTTTTCTTGTAATGAGAATGTTTAAGGTCTATTCTAAGCAACTTTTCCCATATCCTTTCTTAAAACATTTTTGCCTTCATTAAAAAGACACATAACTATCTTTGTAGGTAAATATTATCATTATCCTTAGATCACAAATGGGGAACCTAAGGCATGGGGTGTTTGACAAGCTTTCCCAGTGTAATTAGTATTTTCTTTTCCTCCTCTGCACTCTATTTGTATGCACTCATTAAGTTCAGCCCATGTTCAAAGAGCAGGATTAAGCTAAATATATATCATTTGAATATATTATTTTAAATTCTTCCAGAAGACTTTTCTCTTCTCCCTCATTTATTTATTTACTCAAACATTTATATAGTCATCAATATCTATTTTGTCCTTTGGGTTATCATCAAATATTATCAATACTAATTTTCTCTAAAATTTCTCCAGTTTTGGAGTTATTTTAGTGTGACTTCTCTGTCCTTTTGATGTATTTCCATTATTAACATCGTATTCCCTTTCCTTCTGGCACTACATAGTGTTGTAGTCTCATATTTTATTTTTCCTGTCCTTGCCTGGAATCAGATATTTTCTCAAGGACCTCTGTATTTTTTTTAATTGGAAAATGGGATTTAGAAACCAAGATCTGGGTTGTGCTGATAGCTCCTGCTTATAGGTACTCTCAGTAGACAGAGCCAGGAGATGATAGATAGATGATAGATAGATAGATAGATAGATAGATGATACACACACACACTGACCTATGTAGTTATTTATGCATGTGTGCAAGCATATGTGTGTGTGTCAGCATGTATGAATATTAAACATAACTTTATACTGGCATCTTTGACTCTGTTCTAGCACTACAGAGTGTGTTAATATACCATTAATTTACATATTTTTTCAACCCTACTATAAACAACACTAGTATGTCAAGTAACTGCAGAATTATTAAACTTAGGCCGTTTCTGGAATTCACTTTATTTACCTTTCTTAGAGTCCTCCGTTCTCTGACGGTTTGTAGTGTTTTATGGTTTTATAGATTAACTGGCTCATTTGGCTTTTTAGGATAATGATCTCTTGCAACATTTCTACATCTGAACTGAAAATCCTATTATTCTTTTTCTTAGATGATAAACTCATAATAACTATCCACTTTCCTCTTATAGTATACATTTAAGGCTACTCTCTATCACTATCTCTGTCTTAGTTTTAAGATGTTGTAATTTTATAATTATTACAATAAAATTGTTTATGCTATGATTTCTTCTTTGACCATAGGCTATAAATCTACATATTCAAATCCAATCTTAAAAACATTTTCTAGTTATTTTTAGCATACTCTAATTCTAGAATAGAGTTATTTTTAGCACAATTGCAGAGTGAACAAAGAATATATTAGTCATGATTTTAATCTATTATGTTATAGTTATTGATTCAGTTTGTGCTGAATTTTGTGTTTTATGTGCTTTAAAAGAGTGTTTACTATGTTTTTTGTGTACCAAGTTTTGCATATATCAATAAGGAAAATTTATTAACAATGTTATTAACGTATTATTTTCACTGATATTTTGTCTGCATGTTCTGTGTACATCTTGTTTTTAAAGTTTATTTATTTATTTAGAGAGAGAGAGGGGAAGAACATGAGTAAGGGAGGGGCAGAGAGAGGGAGAGAAATAATCCCAAGCAGGCTTTGTGCTCTAAGTGCAGAGACTGACCCAGGGCTCATCCCACAAACTGCAAGATCAAGAGTCAAACGCTTAACTGACTGAGCCACCCAGGTCCCCCTGGACAAACTTTGTTAAACTGATTAATGCACCACTACTTTTGATAACATAAAATTTTAAAAATTATAGTATGTTTATCGAAATAGAGAAAAAGAGAGAAAAGGAAAAAATATATCCTTCATGTGTGAATCTAGTTTTCTGAAGTTCATATCTTCTATTAGGATATTGAGTGATATATTTATTCTGAAAGATCATTTCTTAAAACCACTTCTATTATAGCTTTGTTTGGTTTTCCCAGATCAATCAACTCTATGTTTCCCATTTTAAGGTATGTCAGTATTATTCTCTCCATTCCTCCCAGCATTCATATCTGGTTCCTCAAATGGTACACCTCATACCCAAATCAGTAGTAAACTTTCACCATCATCACTTACTTTTCAAACATATTTCTTCTTTTGCTTTGTTCTGCTGTAGAGTGGCAAAGACTCTCTCTTTGACCAAACTAACTTAGACTCTTCTGAGCTCTTTTTCAACATGGTCTCGACTTTGGGACTTCTATGTTTGTCTCTGCATTGTCCAATTTTAGCAAGCATCCTGCCAACTGAGTTTAGCCAGAAGCCCTAATCCTCCTCTATTTAATTACTCTCGATATCTAATTGGATTCCTCATCACTCTGGTCTGCCTTTGGCAAAAATTGTTGGGGCAGTTTAACCATAATGCCCACTTACCTCTTAGTAAATATCCATCTACTTAACCTCACCTTACTCATTGGCTATAAATTCCCACTTGCCCATGCTGTATTTTGACTTGAGCCCTGTTCTATACTGAGGTCTTTCTCCTATTGCATTTTTTTCTAAATAAAATCTGTTTTTACCACTTTTACCATCTGTTTAAGTACCACTTAAGTACTATTCAGCTGTGGGTTTTTTTTTTTCTTGGATACTAGTGACAATGAATAAAACTAGAAGAAATGTTGATAGCATTTCTATAGACTGATGATTCACAGTCTTGATTCACAGACAAAAAAGAGATGCAGGATGGCACTGTGGTTAAAACCTGACCTCGAGGGGAGCCTGGGTGGCTCAGTTGTTTAAGCATACAACTTTGGCTCAGGTCATGATCCCATAGTTTGTTGGTTCGAGCCCCCCACATTGTGCTCTGTGCTGACAGCTCAGAGCCTGGAGCCTGCTTCGGATACTGTGTCACCATCTCTCTATGCCCTTCCCCTGCTCACCTTTCTCTCTCTTTCAAAATTAATAAACATTAAATTTAAAAAAAAAAGCTGACCTAGAGATAAACCATTTGGGTTAATTTTAGTTCTCCCAGTTAGTAGCTAGGAGATCTCAGAAATCAACATTTTTGAGCTCTAATTTCCTGATCTCTGAGATCAGGGTAGGAACAATACTCATTCCACTGAGTTGCCACAAAATTTAAATGGGTTATTATTTATAAAGGATCTTGAAACCATTCATTGAGCATACTAAGCACTATATAAGTGTGTCTTAAATAAGCTTTAAATTACAAAGAAAAGTTCATCCATAAGTGTTATGGTCTGAATGTTTGTGTTCTTCCCCACCCCACTTCAGATTTTTAAGTACTAATGCCTAATGTTATGATGTAGTAGGTGGAGATTTAGGGAGGTGTTTAAACCATGAGGGTGAGCCTTCATGAATGGAATTAGTACCTTACAAAAGAGGGTCCAGAGAGATCCCTAGCCTCTTCTACCCTGTGAGCACAAAGTGAAAAAGCATTCGCTATGAACTAGGAGGAGGCCCTTCACCATACTGGCACCTTAACCTTGGCATTGCCAGACTCCAGAATTGGGAAGAAAAGAGGTTTTTGTTGTTTATAAGCCACCAGCTTGAAAGGGCTGTGTCAATCCATAGTGTATAAGAGAATGAATCTGCTTGTGTAGCTTAGAAGTTTGTTGTTGTTGTTGTTTTTGTTGTTATTGTCGAAGATAATTCCTTTACATTTTGAATATTTTATTTGGCTCATTTTGTTTTGTTAGAATGTTGAAGAAAATTCTGGGGTTGGTCAGTGCTATAAATAAATAGTTTTCATAAAATGATTACAAAAACAATCTCCCTTTATTTTCCATTTATGTAGCATAATTTTCTCATTTAAATATTTTAAATATGTTTCCTATAGAACAATGCTGATACATATGTGTGAATGTAGAAGAACAATAAAAATATTATTTTTATTTCAGAAGCCTTTGGATGTAAAAATGATCATTCTTATTTGGACAAATGATAAAAATATGATATGCAAAATACACAATTATTACACAAACAGTATATAAATATAAAGTTGGAATATTTCAGAATCAAACACTGTATTTTTTTTACTTTCAAAAAGTATCAGACATTAAAGATATGATCAAATTACTTCCTTTCTTCTCCAAGAGCTAACACCACAGTCAGAAATATTATATTTTATACTACTTTTTGGTAGGTACTGTCTTTTTATTAAAACTTAACATCTCGTTACACATCTCAGAATTTTCTCAATTTTAATTAATATTTCTGAGTTATATCAGCCCTTTCATAGATAAATTTATTTATATTCTTTATAACCCAATGTAAGTTTGATTAAAAATGTGTCCCAACATATTTCTTTCCTTTTTTTTGTTTTTGAAATTATCCAAAGATAATCTCAGAAATATTGTGATATTATTTTTTTAAATCCTAGATTTAGAAACAGTGCCCCTAATAAAGTTAATGATTTGATATCTGGAAATCTGTATTTCTGTATATTCTAATTTTCCTTAAAATAAATCCTTTAATAAAAAGTCATTTCATTCTTAAGAGAACTTTATGTGTATAGCTGGATTTTCTCTACACACATTTATTTTCATTATTTATCACAGATATATTAATACCTTTTATCCAGAGTGACACACTTATTTACAGTTTTCTACTTATCTAGAAATTTAGCCAAAACTTATCTCAGAAAGCAACGACATTTATAAACTCTGAACTACCTTGAAATACTACCAGAGTATCAAATAAGTTTGCTAATGGGGTGCCTGAGATCTAAAATGATACAGTAATGTACTCAATAATGAGATTTAATGAAAATCAGTCTATAGCAAGTAGAAAAATTTAACCTTTCAAGAACATTCTAGGATATCCAGTCCTAGAAATATATTTCATGAGATGAAATATTATTAACAACTAATTTCTAAGGTATTTCATATAAATATAGTGCTGTTTTTGTTGTTCTTGATATCACCTTAACAGAGCTAGCCCACACCTAGATGATAACTATAAACTCTGGATAATTTTTTTTAAATATATATAGGGGTACCTGGGTGGCTTAGTCGGTTAAGTGTCTGACTTCGGCTCATTTCATGATCTCAAGGTTCACAAGTTTAAGCCCTACATCGTGCTCTGTGCTGACAGCTCGGAGCCTGGAGCCTACTTCGGATTCTGTGTCTCCCTTTCTCTCTGGCCCTCCCCAACTCATGCTCTGTCTCCCTCTGTCTCCCAAAAATAAACAAACATTTTTTAAAAATTTAAAAAACGTGTATACATTATATATATAATTTGAGGGCTCTATATGGTGAACAAGAGGAGAAAAATTTCAGAGGTGGCGTTGGTGTCACACTTTAAAAGAGAGAATTGCCTAATATGAGAAACACATTTCATTGTGTTTAACCTGAAAGCAGGCCACATTTAATGTGTGGAACAAAAAAATCAAAAGTTTACTAATTGAAAAAAAATGTATTAAATGAATTAAATATTAGATTATATACCACAGAAGAGATGATTCAGAAACAGAATAGTTCTGAAGTAATTAATTTAAAGTCAGTGCAGAAAATGGACAAAATAGAAATGTGAAAACAAAAAAAAGAGGTTGAGAATGAAAGTCGATAGGACTACTGCTTCAGGGTAAGTTGCAGGGATATGGTTGTGCTGCTAGAAAAAAAGGCCAGATCAGTTAAATTTTCAGAGAGAGAAAAACTTTCCCTTGGTAGATCCCTTTCTAGAACCTATAATCTTTTGGAAAATACCATCAGGAGACTCTATGGTTCATTTATATACAAAATCAGAATTGGGGTGCGGAAGAATACATTCAGACCATAACACTTATGGATGAACTTTTCTTTGCAATTTAAAGTTTATTTAAGACATGCTTATATAATGCTTAGTATGTTCGTTGAATGATTTGAAGATCTTTTACAAATAACAACCCATTTAAACTTTGTGGTAATTCAGTGAAATGAATATTGTTCCTACTCTGTGTACATGGGGGGAAAACCCAGCAAAATAAAAATTAATGAAAAAAAGTTATAAAAAGAATGGAGAGTTTTTGAAATAATAAATATTTCAGTAAACAGAGGGAGAAAAAACTTATTTTATCAGGCCAGTGTAACTAAAATGAATATACCACAAAGTATAATAAAAACACACAATATCTTTCATAAACATAGACATAAAAACCCTTAATGAAACATTGACATATTGAATCCAACAACTTATAAAAATATATATTCTAAAAAAAATACTCCGACTAACTGTACACTTGGTGATAAAAGATTGATAATTATGTTCTTCTACGATCAGGAATGTAGAAAGGATGAAAATTCTCTCTACGTCTAGTAAATATTGTGCTAGAGCAATTGCTCAATGCAAGAAAGTCATAAAAAGAACTAAAAGATATGAAGATAAAGGAAGAAATAAAATTGACTTTATTTACAGTTATTCTTGCTTACATAGGAAAAAATCTGAAAAACTACAAAATAACTGTTTGAGCTAACAAGTGAATTTAGCACAGTTGAGAAAAATAATCAATATATAAAACCAATAATAGTTTTACTAGTTAGCCACAAAATCAAGAAAATTGGGACTTAAAAACATTCCATTCACAGGGCATGGCTCAGTCAGTTAAGCATCCTACTTCGGCTCAGGTGATGATCTCACAGTTCGTGAGTTTGAACCCCACGTTGGGCTTTGTGCTGACAGCTCAGAGCCTGGAGCCAGGTCTGGATTCTGTGTCTCCCACTCTCTCTGCCCCTCCCACTCATGCTCTGCCTCTCTCTCCTTCAAAAATAAACAAACATTAAAAAATTTTTAAAAATTCCATTCAGGATAACACCTGAGAAACAAAATTCTTAGCTACAAATTTAATACAAGATGCCCAACATCTCTATTTCTATTTCTAAAATAGAAATTATTAAACATTGCTGAGAAAACTTTCACAAGATGTAACTGAATGAAGAGATCAGAGATAGACCATAATTGGCGGATTTAATACTGTAAAGATAGTAATTCTCAAATTGAACTACAGATTCATTGAACTCAAAATCCAAATTCAAGCTGGATCTTCTTCAAGCTGATTGTGTGTGTGTGTGTGTGTGTGTGTGTGTGTGTATTGTTTTATTTTTAATTTTACTTACTTTTTAATAAAGTTTTAAATATCATAATACTTTTGTATTTACAAAAAATTTCAAGAATATTACAGAAAGTACTCCTATAACTCACACCCAGTTTTCCTTATTATTAACATCTTATATTACTAAAGATTATACTCACCAATGTGTGTGTGTGTGTGTGTGTGTTGCGGGAATCCCTCACCATCAACCAATTTTCCAACATCAACTGGGTGTCCAACAGATTACTCAGTTCTGACACTATCTACATGGAGATAGAATAAGATCCCACAGGTTAAGGGGACAGTCTCATAATACATCCCCCCCTTCACTTCAGGTGCCAACTTCAAGTTCACATTATTACTTTTACCTCTGACAGACTGGCTATAAATGAGAGCTTTCACAACTACCTCCTTGGGTTCCATTAATTTGTAAGAGTGGCTCACAGAGCTCAGAGAAACATTTTACTTACTAGATCACCAGTTGATTATAAAAGGATATAACTCAGAACATTCAGATGGATAAGATGCATAGGGAAGGTACGGGGAAAGGGGGACGGAACTTTTATTCTGCCTCTGAGAGTGCGGCTCTCTCCAAATTTCCATGTGCTCACCAACACATGTAGTTTTCCAAATCCTATCCTTTTGGGTTTTTAATGAATGCTTCAATATATGGGCATGATTAATCAAATCATTGGCCATTGGCAAATGATTCAATCTCGAGCCCTTCTCCCATCAGAGGAGCTAAGGGAAGTAGCACTAAACATTCCAACCCTTTATTCATAGTTATTTCCCCTGAAAACCAGCCCCCATTCTTAGGTGAGTCCCAAAATTTCCTTGTTAACATAAGCCCAGTTGTGATGAATATGTAACATGACACTCATTTCACCTTTATGATTCTGAAGAGATTTTAGGAACTGAGAACAAAAGACCAAATAGTATGACAAAATATGTTCCATTGCTCTTATCACTCAGGAAATTCCAAGGGTTTGGGAGTTGTGAGCCAGGAGACATGGACAAAGATCAAATACATATGAGAAAAATATTTTGGTCATGCAAATAACCAAATACACATTTCTTTTACATCACAATAACAGTATCACTATAGTACATTTGTCACCAACCAATAATTATTAATGTTAACTGAAGTCCACAATATATTTAGATTTTTTTTGAGATTGTGTTAATTTCTGTTTCAGAATTCTATCTAAAATAAATTTTATTTAGTCATTTTCTCTTAGGCTCTATTAGACTTAAGAATGACACAGGTTTTTTGTTTGTTTGTTTTTGATAACCTGGACGATATTAAGGATTACTAATCAAGTGTTTTCCAGAATGCTCTTTGTTTCAAGTTCTGATATTTTTCTCATGTTTAGAGAAACTGAGAGAGTTTATACATAAACTGATAAGGATGCAGTAAACAAATAGAAAAATGTAGACAGCAAATAAATATGATATAATTTCTGTATACATAGTGCCATTAATAATATGGAGAATTCACAATGATTTCTAGCATACAGAATGCTTACAAAATTGACCATGTATAAGACACTGAGCTAGATTCAGCTAATTTTCAATCATCATTAAAAGCATATTTTCTATCATTGTTAAAATAAATAAATGTCAAAAGGTGAAGAAAATTTTCATAATCTTTTGTTTATCTTTTAAGATTATTTATTTATTTTGAGAGAGGCAGAGATAGCACTAATGGGGAAGGGGCAGAGAGAAAGGGAGACAGAGAATCCCAAGCAGGCTCCACACTATCAGCACGGAGCCTGATGGAGGGCTCCATCCCACGAAGTCATAAGATCATGACCTGACCTGAAATCAAGGGTCAGACACTTAACCAACTGAGCCACCCAGGCAGCCCTCATAACCTTTTTAATGTTTTACTTCTTAAATAACTTCCAGTTCAAAGAAGAAATCGTAATAGAAATTAGAAATATTTAAAGCTGTATAACAAAAACACTGTAAGTAATATTAGTGAAAGAGTAAAACAATGTTTGTAGCAAAATTTATTACCCTGTTAAGCACAATATTAGAGAACAAAAGTGGCTGGAATATATGGAGATAAACTTTCAACATAATGAGTTACTCAAAGAATAATAGGACAAATTGATAAAAAAGAAGTCTGTCTTTAAAAGTATTAGGGTAAGACACATATTAATGAAATGGAAAAGGGAAAAAAAGGAATCAACAAAGTCTAGTATTAGTTGTTTTAAAAATAAAAAAAATTAAGAAACCTTCAGACTAATCTTTGGAAAAATAAAAATAATTATGTTAAAATAGAAATGAAAAAAGTTGAAGTTATAAAATGTCGAAAAGGTAAAAAGCAGCAACAACACAGGCAAAGCACAAAAATGGAAACTTTAATTCTTTAAAAAAAATTATCATTAATTACAATAACTGAGCCTTAAAGTAAAAATAACAGAGTTTTGAATCTGCCACTGTTTGCCATTCAGTACAAAGACTGAAGAAACATGTCTTAATGACCAGGAATTATCAACGACCTCTTTTTATTTTTGTCTATGATTCTCAATTAAGGACTCTGAAACTGCCATTCATTCGAACTAGCTTTTTATGATGGTAATGTTATTCTTCAAACTGCAATGTTGATTTTTTTCCTTTTTTTCACCCTCACCCCCACAATGTTAATTTCTTGATGGAACAATAAATCTTAGAATCTTGGAATTATAAATTAAAAATTTCCTTCCTATAGTTTTGTAATCTGGGTTAACAAAATGATGAGAGAAATGCTATAAAGAGAAACCAAAGAGGGCCCTGGGTGGCTCAGTCAGTTAAATGTCTAACTTTGGCTCAGGTCATGATCTCACAGTTTGTGGGTCTGAGCCCCATGTCAGCTTTGTGCTGACAGTGCAGATCCTGCTTGGGATTCTCTCTCTCCCTCTCCCTGACTCGTGCTTTCTTTCTCTCTCAAAATAAATAAATAAACTTAAAAAAAGACACCAATGAAAATCTTATTTGTAAACCCTACAGTCTCTTTCTAAAAATATGCTTCTCCTAAGGGAAGCCTGCCTGAGACAGTGTTGTCTCACTGTCAGGGTTAGAAAGGTTTATGTGGTCAATAAAACCTATTTGGAGTTTGTCCTAGTTAGTTTGGACTGTTATAACAAAATGGCATAGACAGGTGGATTAAATAACAAACATTTATTTCTCACAGTTTGGGGGTCTGGGAAATCCAAGATCAAAGGGAGGGCATATCCAGTGTCTGGTAATAACCTGCTTTCTGGTTCATTGATGGTCATCTTCTCACTGTATCCTCAGGTGGAGGACAGAGCAAGGACGCAAGCTCCTGTGCCTCTTTTTTTTTTTTTTTGTATTCCCTTTTTTAAAAATATAATTTGTTGTCAAATTGGTTACCATACAACACCCAGTGCTCATCCCAACAAGTGCCCTCCTCAATGCCCACACCCACTTTCCCCTCTCCCCCACTCCCCATCATCCCTCAGTTTGTTCTCAGTATTTAAGAGTCATTCTTATATTTTGCTCCCTCCCTCTCTGTAATCTTTTCCCCCTACCCATCCTCCATGGTCCTCTGTTAAGTTTCTCAAGATCCGCATATGAGTGAAAACATATGGTATCTGTCTTTCTCTGACCGATTTATATCATTTAGCATAATACCCTCCAGTTCCATCCACATTGCTACAAATGGCCAGATTTCATTCTCTCTCATTGCAAGTAGTATTCCATTGTATATATAAACCACATCTTCTTGATCCATTCATCAGTTGATGGACATTTAGGCTCTTTCCATGATTTGGCTATTGTTGAAAGTGCCGCTACGAACATTGGGGTACATGTGCCCCTATGCATCAGCACCCCTGTATCCCTTGGGTAAATTCCTAGCAGTGCTATTACTGAGTCATAGGGTAGTTCTATTTTTAATTTTTTGAGAAACTTCCACACTGTTTTCCAAAGTGGTTTTGCCTCTTTTTATGAGGGCTCTAACCATATTTAAAAGAGCTCCACTCTCATAACCTAATCACCTACTGTAAGGTCTGACCTCACTACACCATTAAATTAGGGGTTAGAACTTTAAGATGTGAAAATTGTGGACACACAAACATTCAGTCCACAATAGTCTTAGAGTGAGATTGACTTCACCGTCACTTAACCTTGTTTCTAGGGGGGGTTGGTGAGAAGGGTTCCTAAGACTGAGAAACCAAATTTCTAAAAAGTAAGGATGGCTTACTACATAGTAATATACTCATTCTCTAAGCATTTCCTTAGATTTCAGGTATTTGTCATGTCCACTTAGTACTCCATACAGAAGAGGATAACATTTTTTGATAACCCAGTTTGGATTTTATGGGGACCACATTTTTTTTTACTAAAAGTTTTATTCTTTTCTGATCACAAAAGCAACTTATGTTAATTATAGGAGAAAAACACAAAGAAAAAATTGATGCATATTCCAAATCAGAAATATTTCATTAATATTTTGGTGTGTATCATTCTTTTCCCCCATGTGAGTTGCATTTATGTGTATGTGTATATGTGTATATGTGTAAGCATGTAACAAATACACTGATGGTCACTTTTTCATTATAGAAACTTATAAGCAAAGAATAAAACCAGTTTCTTCTGAAGATTTATACCGACTAAATTGGGTTTAAATGTATTGAGATCAAAATATAATATAGGAAACAATTCACTTTTATGATAGAAATGCCTAAAAGGCACAAATCATCCATCCAGTCATTCTGTCATTCAAACCAATCATTATTCAAGCAATCATACCTCTACCTTTGTCTTCAAACCATTTTCTGTATTGAGTAAGAAATACCATTATGTATAAATTATGTGTACACCTACAAACCTGTAGGCGATGCTTTTTTTAATAATGTGTCTTCATGTAAGTCTCATAACATTTTACTTAAATTGTTGAAGTTTCCAGGCTGTAATTATCTTAAAACATGAGTTATGCTTCTGTCTTCATTGATTAATCTCTCCCTAAGTTACAAAAGGTCTTATGAACACTGTTAAACTAAATTTATGATTTTCTTCCCTTCAGAAAGCAAGGAGAGTGGGGTTGTCCCTCCTCTGTGCTTCCATAGCACCTTCTATAATCCTTCATTTTAGCACTTACCTCACTGTGCTATAATTATTTGCTTGCATTTGTCTCTCCAATTAAATAATGATCCCATTAAAGCAACGCCTATTTCTTATTCCACCCTAAATTCCTGGCACCTAGCAAAAATTCTTGGCATACGTAGACTTCAGGAAATAATTGTTAAATGAATGAAACCATCAAAAACCTCTTATATCACTGTCACCAGCTTTAATGGCACAATTTGTATAGCAATGTTGACAGAATGGCCTGCTTTCATTAAGTTATCTTTGGAGATTTCACAGATGCTATACACACATTGACGCACCCTTAGGTTTAGCAATCCCTATATAAATTTACAAATCATTAAAGAATTTAACATGCTAATTGTGAGCTACTCAGGTGAATAACACATTTACAATTACTAATTGATTTCTGATTTGGTCTTTGTCAACATCAAAAGAGAAAAGATCAGGGGCGCCTGGGTGGCCCAGTTGGTTAAGCATCCAACTTCGACTCAGGTCATGATCTCACAGTTTGTGAGTTTAAGCCCTGCATCAGGCTCTGTGCTGACACCTCAGAGCCTGGAACCTGCTTCAGACTCTGTGTCTCCTTCTCTCCCTGCCCCTCCCCCACTCACACTCTGTCTCCCAAAAATGAATAAATGTTAAAAAAAAATTTTTTTTTAAAGAGAAAGGACCAGTAATTATTTTACAATATATATGTATATACCTTAAATTCACACAATATTATATCTCAGTTATATTCCAATAAAGATGACAAAAATGACATGTTAAGAAAAAAGAAAGAAGACCTGAACATTTTTGCAGGACACTCAGAAAGTCACACTGGACCTTTTGTATTGAAATTCAGAAAATCTCTACATTTAGAAAACTGTTATAGAATAGAATAGTCACTAATATCTGTAGAATCTCTGTCCTGTAGAAAAAGTTAAACAATTTTTTTAATTTTAAAGCACATTAATTGATTTTATTAGCCTGTTTAAAATAACACTGTCTGTCATGCTAATTAAGAACTAAATTAGTGGTATATACAGATTTGTATTAAAATATGTAAATATTTTAAGTAATTATTGGCCTCATCTACTAGTACCAATGCTCAGAGCATTTTTAAACACTCTACCATCAGACTGTGTATTATTTTCTATTGGTTACCTACAATGGTGACAACTTAATTATTAATGCTCAAAATTATAATATTGTATATATTTTTTTATCTTAAGGAACCTAACTAAATTTAACAATAGTCTAGAAATAGCCCACAGCATTTTAGGACTATGTATGCTAAAAACATGTGTGGTTTTTCAAAAATCAAGCTTGGCCCTGAGGGTGTTTTATGATGACATTGTGTGAGAAGCTAGCCAGAGGTAAATCAGGTACTTTAAGTTAGTGAAAGCATTTCAGCTCTAGAGTTCAAGTTGGAAAATGTAGCTGAACTAAATGTATAGAATGAAACTATGTGAGTCAAATTCAGGCTTAATTTAGAATCATTAACACTGAATCAGATGAAGTAATCAAAACTAGGAAGCAAAAATATTACATAATTTTCAAAGTGAGATAGGTTTGGTGGTGACTATTGAAGCTCCAGGAAATAATTCAGTTTACTACTGCCCTCTGTAGCTTGGAATATGTGAAAGAAGAAACCCAGCCTGAGGAACGTATTAGAAGGAACTGGCCAAAGTGAACTTTAAGCTAACAGAAAATGATAATAGCAAAGTATGCAACTCCTCAGAGAGTCAAATTCGTAAATTTAATTGCCAGATTGATATATTTATTTGAAAGCTCTATAAACATTTTAAACATTTTTGCCTTCAAAACCCTCAGTTTTCCCTATCCTAGTTAAAATTACCAAAATCTGCCGTGTTTCTCAAACCAGAGATTTAGGAATCATCCTTGAGTCCCCTTTCTCATTCAATTCCATATCCAGCTTCTGTCATTGCTACCTCTAAAACATGTCTGAAACATATCATCTTCTCTTGGATTCCATAGCCTCCAGTCTAGCCACCTGCATCATCTGACCTATACCACCCAGATGGTCTCCTACATGGTCTCTCTTCTTCCATCTTGAATCCTGTCCATCTTTTCTCCAAAGGAAAGCCAGAATAATTTGCACTAGCATAAATCCACTTCTCTCTTTTCCCTGCTTAAATCAGTTGGATATCTTCCAAATGAAATTTGAATAAAATCCATACCCTGTGTGACCTGGCTCTTACCTCTAAAAAATTTGTTTGGTGATATTTCTCTCTCATCAACAAATTTCTGTTTATTATTGATCTGTTTAAAAACATTTTTTTAAATTCTCAAGTTAGTTAACATATCATGTAGTTTTGGCTTCAGGAGTAGAATGCAGTGAAACACCACTGATGTATAACACCCAGTGCTCATCCCAACAAGTGCCCTCCTTAGTGCCCATCACGCATTTGCCCCACACTCATCCCTATCAACCCTCAGTTTGTTCTCTGTACTTAAGAATCTCTTATGGTTTGCCTTCCTCTGTTTTTATCTTATGTGTCCTTCCCTTCCCAATGGTCATCTGTTAAGTTTTTCAAATTCCACATATGAGTGAAATCAAATGATACCTGTCTTTCTCTGACTGACTTATTTCACTTAGCATAATACTCTCCAGTTCCATCCACATTATTGCAGATGGCAAGATTTCATTCTTTTTCATCACTGAGTAGTATTTCATTGTATATATATATATATATATATATATACACACACACACACACACACACATCTTCTTTATCCATTCATCAGTTGATGGGCATTTGGGCTTTTTCCATAATTTTGATATTATTGAGAGTGCTGCTATAAATATTGGGGTGCATGTGCCCCTTCGAATCAGCATTTTTGTATTCTTTGGATAAATTCCCAGTAGTGCAATTGCTAGGTCTTAGAGGAGTCTACTTTTAATGTTTTGAGGATCTTCCACACTGTTTTCCAGAGTGGCTGCACCAGTTTGCGTTCCCACCAACAGTGCAAGAAGGTTTCCCTTTCTCCGCATCCTCACCAGCATCTGTTGTTTTCTGGGTTGTTGATTTTACCCATTATGACCAGTGTGGGGTTGTATCTCATTGTGGTTTTGATTTGTAATTCCCTGATGATGAGTGATGTTGAGCATCTTTTCATGTGTCTGTTTGTCATCTGGATGTCTTCTTTGGAAAAGTGTCTGTTCATGTCTTCTGCCCATTTCTTCACTAGATTATTTGTTTTTCTCTGGGGGGGTATTGAGATTGGTAAATTCTTCATAGATTTTTGATGCTAACCCTTTATCTGATATGTCATTTGCAAATATCTTCTCCTATTCTGTCAGTTGCTTTTAGTTTTATTAATTGTTTCCTTTGCTTTGCAGAAGCTTTTTATCTTGATGAGATCCCAATAGTTCATTTTTGCTTTTAATTCCCTTGCCTTCTGAGACATGTCAAGTAAGAAGTTGCTGCAGCCAAGGTCAACGAGGTTACTGCCTGTTTTCTCCTGTAGGATTTTGATGATTTTCTGTCTCATATTTAGGTTTTTCATCCATTTTGAATTTATGTTTGTTTGTAGTGTAAGAAAGTGATCCAGTTTCATTCTTCCACATGTTGCTGTCCAGTTTTCCCAGCACCATTTGCCAAAGAGACTATCTTTTTTTTTCCATTGGATACTCTTTCCTTCTTTGTTGAAGATTAGTTGGCCATATACTTGTCGGTCCATTTATGAGTTCTCTATTCAATTACATTGATCTTGTGTCAGTTTTTGTGCCAATGTCATACTTTCTTGATGATTATAGCTTTGTAATACAGGTTAAAGTCTGAGATTGTGATGCCTCCAGCTTTGGTTTTCTTTTTCAACATTACTTTTGCTATTTGGGGTCTTTTGTGGTCCATACAAATTCTAGATGTTTATTCTATCTCTGTGAAGAGTGTTGCTGCTATTTTGATAGGGATTTCATTGAATATATAGATTGCTTGGTGTAGTATTGACTTTTAGCAATATTTGTTCTTCCAATCCATGGGCATGGGATGTTTTCCATTTCTTTGGACCTTCTTCAATTTCTCTCATAAGTTATCCATAGTTTTTGGCATACAGATCTTTAACCTCTTTGGTTAGGTTTATTCCTAGTTATCTTATGGTTTTTGGTGCAATTGTAAATGGGATCAATTCTCTGATATCTCTTTCTGTTGCTTCATTATTGGTATATAGAAATGCAACTGATTTCTGTACATTGATTTTATATCCTGTGACTTTGCTGAATTCATATGTCAGCTCTAGCAGTTTTTTGGTGGAGGCTTTCAGGTTTTCCATGCAGAGTATCATGTTATCTGTGAAGCATGAAAATTTGACTTCTTGACCAATTTGGATGCCTTTTATTTTTATTGTAAGCTGAGGGTAGGACTTCCAACACTATGTTAAACAACAGTGTTGAGTGGACATCCCTGTCATATTCCTGATCTCAGGGGTAAAGCTCTCAGTTTTTCCCCATTTAGGACAATCTTTGTCCTCTACAGTATTTTTGAGATATATCACATATAAAATTGACTATTTCAAAGTGTGTACTTGAGTGATTGTTAACATGTTCCCAAGTTTTGCAACCATTGCCACTATCTAATTTGAGAACATTTTTTATCACCAGTGACAAATCCTGTGCTCATTAGCAGTCTCTCCATTCCTCATTACTCCCAGCCCCTGGCAGCCACTGATTTAGTTTCTGTCTTTGTAGATTTTCCTATCCTGGACATTTCATATAAATGGAATCACACAATGTGAGGTTTATTATGTTTCACTTCTTTTACTTAGCCTACTGCTTTTAATGTTCATCTATGTTAAATATATCAGTTTTTCATTCCTTTTCACAGCTAAATAGCTTTCTAATATATAGATAGATATATCTTATTTGTCTATCCATTCATCAGTTGATGGAAATTTGGGTTGTTTCTTCTTTTTGCCTATTATGAATAATGTTACTATGAACATTCCATGTAAATGCTTTTGTGTGAACATGTTTTCAATTCTCTCTTCAATTCAATTTGAATTTGCTGTTTCATATAAGAAACCTATGTTTAGCCCTTTGAGTTCCATATTAGACATTTCCACAACAGCAGCACTATTTTACATCTCATTAGTATTGAATCAGTGTTCCAGTTTCTTCATGTCCTCATCAACCCTTGCTATGGCCCATTAGTAGCAGTGGTGGTATTAGTACTAGCAGTAGAGCAGTAGTACCATTGTTATGACAGCCATCCTAGCTGCTGTGAAGGAGCATCTCATGGTTGATTTGCATTTCAGTAAACACTAAGGAGAATGAGTAGCTTTTTGGCTATTTGTATGTCTTCTTCAAAGAATATTTATTCAGATTGTTTGCCCATTTTTTTAATAATTGATAAACCAATAATAGTAAGTAAAGTGTATTCTGGAGTTCTGTTAACCACAAATTATGAAACTGGAGGAGGGGGTCATGGTAACCTGTGATTTACAGCCAAGTCAGGCAAGCGTGAGGTTAGCCTGGGGACCTACTGCTGGCAATTGGAATCTGAGTGGGAGGAAATCTTGGGGGCTGAGCGCTTAACTTGTGGAATCTGTGCTAGCTCCAGGTAGTTAGTTATAATCCAACTCAGAATTGAATTATAGGACACCCAACTGGGCTCTCAGGAAGTTAGAGCATTGGTTGGTATGAGAAAAAAATAAACCATTCATTTGGTGGTAGAGATATTTCATAGGTAGAGTAAGAATTCTCTTACACACACACACACACACACACACACACACACACACCCTATAAGTCTGACTATAAACTAGGCCAAAAAGAAATTATAAATTAGAAGTTAAAGATAGTTTTGAGCAGTGGCAAAATCCTTGGTCTTTCTACACCATATGGCCAATTTAACAACTGAATGGTCCAATATTCAATTTAATGGAGTAGTGAAGTCATTCATGTTTATTATAACAATGCATAGAATCCCACTGTTTTTTATTAGGATACAGAAAAAGAAGAGAAAATTGTTGATTTATAAATATTTTAAAAATTAAAGCACTGTTACCAAGAATCAAATTAATTCAAAGAAAATAGCATTTCTAATTTGTTGTTATTGTTAGAATGTCCATTCATTAGGAAACCTAATAAAGTCCTTTATTTAAAAATATTTATATTTATTTTGGGAGAGAGAGTGCATGTGCATGCATGCACAAGCAGAGAAACAGGGAGAGACAGAATCCCAAGCATATGCCAAACCATTAGCGCAGAGCCCAATGCAGGGCTCAATCCCACAAACCATGAGATCATGACCTCAGCCAAAATCAAGAGTCAGCTGCTCGACCAACTGATCCACCCAGATGCCCCCTTAATAAGGTCTTTTTTTAAATCAAATTTTATTTACTCTACTTTATATTGCACTGATATTGATACTATATATGGTATAGATTTAGCATAGCAAATACCTGGTATAGATTTATCATAGCAGACCAAATAACAGGTTTCAAATAAACAATCCAAATCAGACATTTAAAACTAAACTGGTGGGTAGAATAAATGTCAAGAAAGTATATAGAATATCTCTATCCGTTTATCCTCAAAAACATAAGTTTTCATTTGATACATTTTACTGATTCTGTAAAGTAGTTCTTTTTTTAAGCCTCCCCTCAGTGAGCAACGGATTTAATAGGAATTCTCCTTCCTAGGATGTATAACTTTGCAAAATATGACGTGAAGCCGTGTCCTGAGAAGGCAATTCTGTGGTCAAAGCTGAGGATTTGGGGCAAGGAGACATAAAAAGGTGTGAACCCACTATCTATAAACAATAGCAATTGCTGCAACACAATTAAGAATATTTCCATTGTGTTTTGAAAGGATTTCCCAGAAGAATCGCTTCATTAGAAGGTGAATGAAAGATGTGTCCATCTGAATTCTGGCTTTCAAAAAAGTCTTTCTCTTTCTCCAGAGTGTCTCCTTTCTTCAAAGATCAATCACCACCTGGCCATATTATTGCCAAGTTGATGAATTACGGAAGTTTTCTTTCCTGACACCTTTGGCTGATACTATGTGAAGAGAGATATCCCTGGGGTAGGGAACAAGCTGCAAATGAGGAAATCCAGGGTTTAACATTTGAGCAGAAATAACAGATACGCAAGCAAATAATTTGAATAAACTAATATAGCAAATATTTATTAGAGCTTATCATTTGAACAAAATGGAAATCTGCCTAACTGTGCTAGAAATCTAATTGTTTAATAATTCTCCATTCTGCAGTTAATTCAAGAAAATTATGCTCCTAATTTGAGTTTGCTAAAGAATATATTTTTATTTTTATGAACCTTGGTATATATAATTGCCCTCTGCTTTTCAATTTTACTTCTCTATATACAATGAGCATCACTAAGTAAAAATTGCCAGAAGATATGTAATGCTAATGCTTGTCACTGAGGAGATGAAGAACTACATGGGTTGACAAGTCCTTAATTATATTGATAAATAAAATAAACAACTTTTTAAACCTAATTAATTTTGCTTTTATGTTGCAGAAAGTAATTCTAACTTTTGTAACATTTACTCTAATGCCCAGGGCATTTGGCATAGCTAAAAATAAAGAATGTATCATTGCTGATCAGAATGATAAACATGCTCTTACCTTTCAACTAATTTTTAGAAAATGTTAATTAGACAACTTGTTGCAAAAATACTTAATGAGTTCTCATGTGAAGTGGAAATCCTAAGTATCTTCCCTTTCTGCCTTAACACAGACTTGATTAGTAGCTCCGGGGTAATTATGATTCAAAGTACTAAAGCGAGGATATTGGAAAGAGGTACATTTTAGATTGTAACTAATAAGAAATTATATATGATAAAAATTTAAATATAATGTATTAGGAATATTGCAATTTTGCCAAACGATGCAAGTAGCCTTGAACTATATTAATTCTTAATATATTTTCTTTTGATTTTGGAAATTAAATGATTAATATAGTACTTATATGTACTATACATACTATGTAGTACTTAAATGTACTTTGTCTACATATCAAATGTATATGAAATGTTGATTTATTTGATGTAATTTATAAATAGATATAAACATACAACTTATAGTATATGTTTACTAACAAAGAACACTTTTCTTCTTTATGTACCTGGCAAGAACTATCTGCTCTTCAAGGTCTGATTTATCAAGAGCCTGTCATGCCAATGAATGAATTACTTCCTCCAATTTTCAGTTTTCTCCAACACCCCTAATTAAAACCAGAAATTCCATTTTGTGTATACTGCTATTATTGTTCCATGAGGTGTTTTTCGAACATGACCCCCCTAAGTTATATTCAAAATGTTCACTATATGGGAGTATGTATTTTTTCATTAGAGATCATATACACTCTCTAAAATGTGATAAAAAATAATCATTAAGTTTAATTAAGAACCTCTATCCTAGATTGTGTGGCTTGCCAGAGGGAAGGGATCTTAAATTTTAATTATTAGTTTTAGATATGGAATAACTACAAATGTACACAGAAGTAGCATTCACATTTTAAAGAACAAGATGAATACTCTGTGCTCAACAGCTGAAGAAATGTAGCCATAATATAATTTTTTCTTTTTCTTCTCTTGAAATTTAATTTAATAAATATTAAACCCTTTCTCTGTATTTCCCATACCTCATGATTTTTATATTTTCTTTCCCTTTTCTCTTATGCTCGATTCTATTTTTTCCATATCTATCACTAATTCTAGCTTCACCTCTGTCTCATCTCCTATAAAAACTGCAACACAACCCAAATTTGGGCTTCCAGATTGCCGTCAGACTCATCAGACAAAATTAGGTTTTGATCTAATGCTACATTTATGTAGCTTTACAGATGGCTACGAGGCAGGATTTATACCAAGTACATCATCTTCATCTCATCAGGAGATCCAAAAGCTAAACAGGTACAGACTGTGTACAAAACAAATGAAGCAAGCATAATATCCAGATGATGTTTTGTTTCTCCAGAAATAATTCACATTAGCATATATTGGTCACCTAGGCATTATGTGGCAGAATCCTAGATTTTAATCTAATCAGACATTGATCAGATTTGAACCAGGTAATTAAGTCCTTGAGAGGATGCATCTATTCAATATTTACTGTTATTCTTAGGATTTATTTCCTTAGTGTTCTGCTCTCCCTAGTGGGTCCTACCTCCCACGATAAGTGTAATTATGGATCTCACTTGGTTGTATGTTGTTCCTGTTAGTTCTTACTAAGCGTGTTTTATTTAAATTTGTTGAATGTTATCTGTAGAAATCTCTATAAGCTGTTTTGTCAAAATAACATTTACATTAACTTTTTCCATATTATCTGTAAGCACTAACAAATTATGATCCCTCAAAAACAGACTTAATAGAGATAATTCTAAACTGGATAGTATACATCTATGGAACAGGCTTTTGACACTAATTTCTCAAAGGAGATTTTGTTTTCTTTTCCTCTTCAGCATCAAGCATCTATATGAGTTTTAATGAGTTTTCCCAAGAAATATGATACTTAAACAAATCAGATACTTCAACACAGGGATTTGACTTGAAGATATTCTGTACGTAGATAAACAGAATCATGAAGTCATATGGAGGAAAGTGGACCTAGAAGCAATTATCCTGGTGCTTTTAATAATTGGGTGGTAACGTAGAAATTAACTAGCTTCTGCTGCTTAGAAGATAATAAAATAGAAAGGTGCCCAAGTGAAGTTCTAGTTCCTCAACTGGTGTTCTTGTCTTGTGCTAGCATGAAGTTTAGATTTCAAGTTGGTCTGGCTTTCTTGTTTTTGAAGATAGAGCAAATGATCTTTTAAACATATGTAGTATGTAATATGTCTAAAAGGATAAAATATCAGCAATTTGTAAAAGTAGACATATAAAATTAAGGAGTATTTATGTTGTGAATTAACCTGGGCAATGATCACTAGGATGTTAATATTAGTTCCTTCTGATTTCAGTTGTTTATTTCCTCATATTTGAGACATTAAATGACTAGGGTAATAAAATTTGTGGAATTATGAGCCACAGCTGTAAGTACTACTGCCACTCAGTGCTTGGTTCTTTTTATCTCACTAAACATGTAATTTCCACATGGAGTCCTTTCTTGTCTATCATGACATAAATGTAAATTTTTAAATACACTGTCTTTTAAAACTTGTGTGTTAACATACTAAGAGTACAACATATGGCAATAGTTTTAGCAGTTGGTCAGCCTTATAGATAGCCATCTCTGTAAGGTCTTGTGTTTTTCCTTTCATTATTTCCATATTCTGTTTTCCTCTTCTACTAAATATCCTCATTTCTGAGAGTAGATAATACAAATATAAAACAACTATTTTTGTGTGAGTTATTTGTAGCCTCAAGCAAATATTTGTATCTTGTTGAACTATTAAGTAACTAGAAAGATTATGGAAAGTTATTTGTTTTCTTTTTTCATTAGTTTTTGTTTTATTTTCCTTCTTAGAATATGGTGGTTTACCAACAAAATTATTAACAAGATAATTTGCCATCCTCAGATTACTGACTATCCATTCCCCAAAATGCTCCAGAAAAAGCAAATAAAACTGAGTTTATTAAAATGTGGCTATAAAGGAGATGTCCCAGGATTTTCTATCTAAGATTGTGACTTTATGGTGAAATTTTCAAAAGAGAGAGCTGATTAGAATTGGGCATAGTTTAGTGCATAATAATTTTGGATTTCTGTACACAGTAAGGTGTGGTTCTTGAAGAAGTCTTGATAAGCAATCTGTTATATTTGATAAATAAGTGAGTTTAGTTGGTCCATTATTTTACAGGAGCAAATATTACTTAAAGCAAGACACTGAGCCATATTGTCTGTTGTCAGTACTATTTTAGCATGGAATGAGGAAATCATATCTGTTTCTAGTATTATGTAGCATAATGAAAAGAAGGTATATTTGGTCTCAGTATTAGCTAAAGTTGTTGTGATGCATCAGTACTAAGGGCCTTCAGTTTCTTTGCCCTTGCTTCAGGGAACCAACAGAAAGAACCTACTTTATTTTTTAGCCTTCTGATTTTTCCCTCTGTCCAGCTATAAAATTATTCTAAAAACCCATCTACTCAGAATTCTCACCTAATTAACCCAACTAAAATCATAATTCTCCTACTGAGTTTCCCCTTAGCACTTACTAATGCAGTTCATACTGCATTATTTTGTTCATATTTAGCTCTGCTCAAGTAAATTACATGAACTCTCTGACACACAGGCCAGTTTTCGCACCATCGCATAATTTCATTCAGTTCCAGGGTTCCTGACAGTGTCTCATTATGCCTTCATTCAGGTTCCCTTCAGCAAATATTTGCCTCATTTGTATTATATTTCTGTTGTAATTTTGCATATACATTTAGTACCCCTCAGAGAAAGAATAGAGAATTTCCAAACAAATGCCAGACTTATCCATGTTGTGTCCTTCTACACTGAAACAGAGACTCCATTTATGCCCATGGTTGTTAATACAGACACTGTTTCCAAGATTTTAGTTACAATACCCAAAAAGAGCATAAGATGAGCATTACTCTATTTAACTACTTTTTTCTTAAAAGTAAGATACATAATCTTTACTCTCTGAAATTATATTTGTTTTTCTTATTTTCTAACTTTTCTAAAAGAAGATAATCTTATAAGTGATTGTATTTTAAAAACTTACTAGAAACTTTTATGTTTGTAAAAATAAATCACTCTTTTTAAAGAATATTAAAATTAGCCCTATGGTTTGCATTTAGATTTTCAGAAAACAAGTAGTATCTGACCTACATTTTCCTTTGTTCTCATTCCCCTCCATTCTTGTATGGTTACTGTAGAAACAATAGAGTTTTGGGGATTTTTGTTTTTCAATGAGTAGCTCTCTATGCGCTCGGATAGTAATTTTAGAAGTAGAGTTGCGATACGTTTATTTTCTCTTTATTAAAAGTCAAAATCATATTTATCTGTATTCCTTGGATTCTGATTGGGTTTTATGTTTCCTGTGGAATAGTGACCACTAATGGAAAAAGAAGATCTCCACATGTGTCCTGATTTATTATAAATGGACCAAAATTGATTTTTTTATTTGCAGGTTTCAGTGTTATTTGCTAACGTTTAATTTCTAATTAAAAGTAATAGTAGTACACACTTGGTCATGACAGATAATTATTATAAGTGCTTATATATACTTGTTAAAGAAAAAAATAAAATTATATTGGAATTGTATCTCTCCTACAGATGGATGGCGATTTTTTTTTAAAAAATGAGTTTAAATACCTTTTGGTAAATATAATTTATTTTAAAACTGCAAAGAGAATTTTTTGAGTATCGTTGGTACACGATTGTTCTATCCACTTCAGGTATGCAACACAGTGACCAACATATATGTTGTGCTATGAACCGTACGAAACTCTCTCCATATTCCAGTATAGTTAACACACAGCGTTGTATGACCTTCCAGTATACAATATAGCAATTCAACAATTTCATACATTACTCAGTGCTCATCAAGATACGTGTACTCTTAATCCCCTTCACAGATGTCACCCATCCCCCCAACCATTTCTCCTCTAGTAAACCTCTGTTTACTTTCTATACTTAAGAGTCTCTTCTTTGGCTTGTCTCTTTTTTTTTTTTTTTCCTTGTTCATTTTTTTTGGTATCTTGAATTCCTCATATGAGTAAAATCATATGGTGTTTTTCTTTCTCTGACTGGCTAATTTTTCTCAGCATTATAGTCTCTCGACCCACCCATGTTGTTGCAAATAGCAAGGTTTCATTCTTTTTTTTTTTTATCACTGAGTAGTATTCCACTGTATATACATACCACATCTTCTTTAGCATTCATCTATTAATAGACATTAGGCTGCTTCTATAATTAGCTATTGTAAATAATGCTGCAATAAACATAGGAGTGCATATATCCCTTCAAATTAATGTTTTCATATTCTTTGGGTAAATTTCCTGTAATGCAATTACTGAATCATAGGGTTATTCTGTTTTTAATTTTTTCAAAAATTTTTAATTTTATTTATTTATTTTGAGAGAGAGAGAAAGAGAGAGCGAGCACAAACAGGGCAGGGGCAGAGAGAAGGAGAGACGGAATCCACAGCAGGCTCTGCACCCTCAGCTCAGAGTCCAATGTGGGGCTCAAATTTACAAACGCTGAGATCATGATCTGAGCCGAGATGAAGATTCAGACTCTTAACCAACTGCGCCACCCAGGCACCCCTGTTTTTAGTTTTTTGAATATCCTCCATACTGTCTCCCACAATGGTTGCACCAGTCTGCATTCCCACCAACAATGCGCAAGGGTTCTTTTTTCTCTCCATCCTTGCCAGCACTTGTTGTTTCTTGTGCTTTTGATTTTAGCCATTCTGACAGGTGTAAGGTGATGTCCTATTGTGGTTTTGATTTGCATTTCTCTGATCATTAGTGAGGTTGAGCATTTTTTCATTTGTCTGTTGACCGTCTGTATGTCTTCTCTGGAAAAATGTGTGTTCATGGTCTTCTGCCCATTTTAATTAGATTATTTATAATTTGGTGTTGAGTCATATGAGTTCTTTATACATTTTGGATATTAACCCTTTATCTGATATGTCATTTGCAAATATCTTCTCCAGTTCGGTGATTGTCTTTTAGTTTTGTTTGCTAATTATTTCCTCTGCTGTGCAGAAGCTTGTTATTTTGATTTGGCCCCTCTTATTTATTTTTGCTTTTGCTTCCGTTGCCTCAGGTGGCATATCTGGAAAGACGTTGCAATGGCTGATGTCAGAGAGATACTGCCTATGCTCTCTTCTAGGTTTTTTGTGGTTTCAGGTCTCACATTTAGATCCTTAATCCATTTTGAGATTATTTTGTGTATGGTGTAAGAAAGTGGTCCAGTTTCATTCTTTTGCACGTAGCTGTCCAGTTTTCTCAACACTATTTCTTGAAGTGACTGTTTTGTTATTCTTGCCTCCTTTGTTGAAGATTAACTGACCATATAATTGTGGGTTTTTTTTTTTTCCCCTGAGCTTTGTATACTGTTCTATTTACATATGAAATAAATGACAGATAAATATAATATAACTAAATGGATCATTGAAATAATACTCCAGTGAATGACTCAGAACAATCCCCAAGATCTTATTTATCTAGAATAATTTGTAGATCCAATATGGTTGACCATTTGACAAGATTTGCCACTGGCCTTGCTTTTTGAAATAATTAATAAGAAAACATGGCTTTCATGATTTTATTTTTCACAGCTAGTACTGAAACATCATTTTTTTTCTGGTTTATACTCATGTGACCTTATGTTGGTTGACATTTTCTGTACCCCTTGACTTAGACGGTACCCCTTGATCATAAGAATCAAAGAGCATTCTGAGCAAGATGTGTCTTCATAGATTATATGACCAAGGCTTTATATTTATTAGATGAGAAAACTGAGCTTCAGTGACATAGTTAATATCTGCCAAGGAATATGTGATGCACTCAAATCAGGTAACTTGAGGGGTGTGTAATAAAGTGTTCATTTTCAAAGATAAAGGTAGAAACTACAAGGAATAACATAGAGCCTTAGGGGTAACTACAAAAGGAACAGTTTCTATCCTAGACCTAAGAAATCAAAGGAGAAGTTCAGGTTACAAGAATCTTGAATAGCTCTGTAGAATGAGCTCCCTGAAGAAACTGTGGCCCTCGGTTGAGGGATGCCACCAAATTTCAACAACATGACTAAGAGGAAGTTCTCAGAATTAAACTCTGCCTTCACATTTTATACAACCTTGAGTCTCTTGTGAAGCCCCCCAGTGGCTGAATCCACTTAGAAGGCAGATAACTAGGGAATCTGTTGATGCTGTCTATCTCAGTAAAATCCTGATTAATGGAGAAGTCTAATGAAGGGTAGAGAGTAGATTTGGAGTAGCAAAATAAAAATAATGAGAACAAGCATCTGGATGAAATAGCCATAAACTTCTCTGACTTTAAGGTCATATATATGAGGGAAACAGTACTAGTCTTGCATGGAAAAACTACTTCTGATTACTCTCCTGGCACTTTTCTAGACTGAGGTCATAGTAATGAGAAAGACAAACTTCCTAATGTCATGAAACTTAAATTAGATTGCACTGAAAGGAATAAAAAAAAGTGATAGACACATATATAAAATTATTATAATCTTATCAAATGCTCTGTAGGAAAGAAGTGCCTGGGGGGTGGGGGGAACAGAATAATAACTGCATATGGATGGAGAAAAGTAATGGTTACATCTCTTTTGGTTTTGTGAAAATTTAGAGATTATCATTATGCAAGTTGGCATTTTTAATGATAGATATGGAAGACCAAATTTTCTGTGTTCACACCCAGTTTTATTGTTTCCTATGCCCTGTCAGGGAACATATTATTTTAAAATATTAATCCTATGTTTCTGTCAAACCCATAATTCTTTGTACAATTGGTACGTCCACTATTTAGTGAACAAAGCTTCCTGTTGACTTAGGAAAGGGGTGATAGGGTAGAAAACAAAGAACTTTGATGGCTTTCAAATACTTTGGCATTATGGAGATTCCATGTATAAAACATTCACTGTGGGTAATGACAAAGTATCTTACTGAGACTAGAAAACTTGCCAAATGTGAAAAGGTGGAGATGGAAAGGCAGAGGCTAGAGCAGAAAAGGAGAAAACAAAAACTAACAGACAGAACTTTTGGAATGAATCAGATAAATCTGGATGTGAGAACATAATAACATGTAGCTACATACTATGAAGAATCAGAATATGGTTTAAAAAAAAACAGGACAGAAATTACTGCCTAGTATATTTGGTTAGAAGTTTTGGTAATGATTTTCTAAAACTCTGTGGAACTCCAGAAGATAAAAGAGCAGTAGGGAATTTTCACTTACACAGAGGTGGCAAAAAGTCTTACCTAGTAACGTGAGGGGGCATCATAGAATTTCCATAGAGTAGCCAAGGCTTACTGAGATAGAAACAAAGGATGGACTAGTTAAACCCAAGAGAGAAAACACACAAAACCAACAAGACAAAGTACATCTCAGTCAACGCCTGTGTGTTTGAATGATGTCAAGCACCCTATGAAACCCTCTCCCACTTGACTCAGCATTGAACTTCTCAGAGTTTTGATGCAGTCACAGGGAAAGTTTCTGCAACCACAGCAGAATAGGGTTTATAAGAGAAATTAGAAATCATCATGGGGAAAAAAAACCCAAAATATTCTTTCTTTGCCTACCTCATCTCATAGAATACAATTCAAAACTATGTCATATGCAGCTTCAGGATTTCTAGATGATGGTATTACATATTCTTTTTCTTTGGGCATTCATCTATCTTAAAAGGATTCATTAGGTTTTAAACTTTTATAATTTTGTTTTATCTTAGAAAAATGTAAACCATTAATTCTAATCAGAGCATGACATGAGGAAAGCATTTGCATTTTTGTGTTATATACACCTGGAATTTCTTCAACCTAACCTCATTTTTCTTATTTGTATGGGGAAAAGAATACTATTTACCTTCTAGGAATGTTTTCTGACATAGAAATAATGTAGAGAAAGGTATCATGCAGTACATGTTTAATAAACAGCTGTTTAATCTTCTTTTTAAAGTTGGTAGGTGAGTCTGTCATTCTTTGAGGACTTGATAAACTTGATGTTCACACTTGACTGATTTTTTTTCAAAATAATCTATTTCTTTGCCACTTTCTTTATGGTAGTAAGCAGTCATTTGGGAATAAAACATTACTGTCTTGGAAATGATAGTGTTTCAGACCCAGGGAATAGTGCAGTTGCTTTTGCTAAGTCACATGTGCTATAAATCTGAGAACTCTATAATCACACAGTAAGCATCCATTACATGAAAGACAGAGCTTATAGTGGATAAAATGAAAGAGAAAACACACACACACAGACACACACACACACACACATTAGAAACAAAAGAATAAAAGTTTGTAACTGGAAGGAGGATGAAGGCAGATTTATTTCTTAATTTACTCCCATTCTTTTCATGGTTCCCTTCATCTCTGATAATGATATTCAAGTGATTTAATTCTATCCAAAAGTAGAAACAATAAGTTAACTCATGACACACCCTTCACACTCACATATAAGAACATGTGCAAATTTTATAAAATAGAAAGGGAATTGTTTAGAACATATCTATTTTCCTACTAGAACTGTGTGCTATCATGCCTTTGGCTACTATGAGTACATTTTCATTTGTACACAGGTCACAATTTTGAAAGCAACAGTAGCTAAAACTCTAGCTGAGAACAGGTGGGAAGTCAAATTAAATGCAAAGCTGAATAGTTGGAGTGGATAGAAACAATTTAATGTTAAATGACAATGTTAATTCAGATAGCATCCACAAAATTAAACAAGCTATATTCGTAATAAAATCTATTAATTTTAAATGGAAAGAAAGAATATACATTGAATATGTTAAATAGTATTTATTTTAATTTGAATATTAATATAATTATATTTAATTATCAATAGATTATATTGTGAATTGATATTTATTAAAATATTAAAGTATGATAAATATGCAATATAGTTCATATTATAAAAAAGTAAATGACTTTTACAAATCATCTTTTGCTATGGGGTATAAGAAATTGAAACATAAAGAGAGATAAATGGCAAAAAAAAAGCAAGCAAACATTAAAAATGTAAGATTCAATAAATAAATAAACACATAAACAAATAAATAAATAAATAAAAAGTGTAAGTAAACTTTAATGTAGAAAAGAGAGATAGAAATCACATGTAACCATTTTTTTAATTTGGAGATTTGAAGAATGTGGGAGCATTAATAATTTTTTTAAAGATTGTGGGAGCATTTTAAGTTAAACGAGAGTCAAAGCGAAGATGAGCAAATTAAAGTCGATGAAAGCTTAGGGGACAAAATGGTAGAACAGAAGAATGCCAGGAACCAAAATAAAAGTAAGGACTTGGTTTCATAAAAACATATTAAATCAAACCGTTCTTTATACCACTTACTGGATAGCATCAGTTCTACCACTAAGATCAGTTATGTCACTGTGAGAAGATCTAACCTATTTTCTAATGTCTCTGAATAAACCAGGGTTTAGCAAGAAAATGAGCCCTACGATGAGCAAAGTTGTTCTGCCTTGTCAATAAATACAGAATCTGGTTCTTCTTCTATCTACATCTAAACCCATCCTTCCAAATAAAACAAACTGCATGCCAATGCAAAGGCACTCATGTGTGCAATGTGAAATTTGAAAAAGACAGGATATTTGGTAATATAAATTCATTGATACATACTATAGCTTTTTTTTTTTACTCAAAGATAGTGCTGGTAATGCATCTGAAATCCTGTAGAATATTTTCAAAATATCTACTATAATTATGCATAGCTGCCTGTCTAGCTCCTGTTTGGGTTAAAAAGAGAGAAACGAGAACTCAGGAAATATATGCTAGAGGCCAGAGAATCTACTGACAAGGCAAATAGACCTGTGCCTCAGTCTTAGTAAAACCTGAATATATTATACCCATAAATAATTAAGTTATAAATGGTAGTCGAGTATTTTTTACTGATTTCAGAAAAAAAAAGCTTACAGGATCCTTAGGCTGTGGGGATGGGGACAAAAATGTTCAGAAACTAGAAAAGCAAAATATTTATTTCATTAATTAAAAATATGATTTGGGGCACATAATGGATCAGTCAATTAAGCATCTGACTTCAGCTCAGGTCATGATCTCACCACTTGTGAGTTTGAGCCCCACATCGGGCTCTGTGCTGACAGCTCAGAGCCTGGAGCCTGCTTTGGATTCTGTGTCTCCTGCTCTCTCTGCCCGTCCCCTGCTTGCACTCTTTTTCTCTCAAAATAAATATACATTTAAAAATTTTTTTAAATATGATTTGTCCTGCTAAAAATAATTTTGAAACTGACTGACTTAGTTGAGTTAAAATTAATAGTACAAATTTCCCGTTATATTACAGTAGACATAGAGATATACAGATATACCATTTCCACGGTTTAATCACAGCTTGTGATCTAATACAGTTAAAAATGCTCTTGGTGTATTTTCTGTCTCTCACTTCTCAGGGACCTAATGAAATACAGTGGAACACCAGATTCACTGGTTACAAGCTGTGTAGTTGGACAAATCATGCCTATCTCACAAGTACAGTTTACAGATTAAATGTAAATAGCATGTGGAGTCCCCTCTAAGAGAGGACTGCCTCTCTTAATGGCAGTCATAATTATTTACATCACCTTTGTTGCTGTTGCTGCTGTTAATTATTAGAGTGTGGTCTGAGCTTGCTCTAGCCAGTTTCCGGAAAACTCCTTTTATATCAAGAATCTGCTGGTCAGAGCCCTTTTCCCTCTGTTGGACTTCCCTGATGATTTCTGACTAACAGGTTCTGAGACTTTACCTTTCTTCCTCTGGCATTTTGTCTTCTTCCTGCATGCTGGGTAGTGTTCTAGGCACCAAATAAGACTTGAACACTCACCTATCACCTTCTCATCGCTTTGGGCTTCCTCTAGTGCTGGTCTGTAAACATAGTGAAGTTGGGGTTCTGGGTCCAAACAGTCATTTAGGTGAGTGAACCCGGTATTAACTGTGATACATCCCCTGTAAAATGAAAGTTTTAATTCTAGCTTGCTCATTAAGCTACATATCTGTATAAAATTGTTTATCTTAAAATGATACTTGTAAACAAAATGCTCATTTGAATGAGAGGAGAATGATCTGTTCTCACTTCTGTCTGTGCATAAAAAATTTTAATTCTGTAACAGTCATTCAGTTATAGATTTCTCTTCTAACCAGGAAGATTAACCACCACCGCCCTTTTCTTGTGTCCCTGTGGTAGTAAAAACACTACTTTGAAGACAGGGAAAAAAAGAGTCCTTAAAACTTTTTTAAACATTTTTTCTAGCATATTCCAATGAATTTGTTTTTACTGGGCTAAAATCCCAGGGAAACTGACTCTGAACACCTGATTACAATTTTGAATCATTACAGCCCTTTGAAATTTAGATTACAGAAAGGTAATATGTCATTATGCAGCTTTTAAAACCACATTAAAATATTGCTTAGGTTGCCAATATTTCTCTTGCTTTTCAGTGCTTGCAGAAAAAAATAAAATAAAAATAGCATTATCAAGGTTTTTCTTCCTGTTTTTAAGTTGTTCTATATTTACTTGGTAAAAACCTCACCAAAGCAAATAATTTCTTTCATCCATATTCAAACCATCCTCCAACTTTTTCATCAAATGGCAGCCTCACACAGCATCTCAGCCTCTCTTTTTTGCTAAAGTGGTTCCACGTGGCAGCACAAAATACAGAGTCTAATTTAAAAGGAGGCAATAGAATATTGGCACCAGCCAATTGTTGATGTCAAGAGAGAAAATGCAATGTAGGTTTGCCTATTACTGAAGGAACCTAAAGGTGATTTGTGAATCCTATCCGCTGGCCAAAAGCATATAAATCCCAATGCCATTATCAACACCAGTAAACAAGTTTCAAAGATTAGGTAAAGTCAGCACTCAAGCCCTCAAGGCTTAAAAAGACTTCTAGGATAAATGAAAAATATGGGCAGAAAACCTGCTGAAAAAAGCAACACACAATCATTTATGTTTACCCTAAAATGAAGTTTAAAATAATACATGGAATCATCAAATATGATTTTGTTTACCAAGTAAGATAATCCAGAGTCCATTTAGAAATATATTTATGAGAATATGATTATAGATATTTAAAAGGATGAGGAAGTAGAGTATTATGTTGATAATTCAAATAACATAAAGAAAATACACCTGATAACAGTCTAGTACATAGCTTCCATGATGCCTTATGGGATCCACCCTGTACAAGAGCCCCTTATGAGATGTTCTTATACATAGATAGATGGATCTGTAAAATTAAAACCATAAGAGACTGGACCTGGTGTTGACTTTTTTAGTGCGGCACATCTTTAACCTGGCCAACACCATATGATATAGCCCATTAGGAATAATTCCACACAATATGGCCACAGTATAGGACAGGGTGATGAAGGAGGGAGTATCTCCATTCTCAAAAAAAAAAAAAAAATATTTCAAATGATTTTAATCAACATTCAAATTAAGAATCACCGAAATATTGCTAGTTTATCAAAAGATATTTAAGAGCTAATATATAGTGCTTTATTTAGACTCTTTTTTGATTCATTAGTCCTGGAGTCTTTGATTAGACTCCTTTCAATTCTTTGATTTAGACTCATTTTGATTCTTTAGTCCTGGAGTCTTTGTTGGCAGATCAGAGTAAAGCAAAGCAAACTAATATAAAGGCATTGTTCTCAAGGAACTTACAATCTAGTAGAGATGATAAGCTGCCAAAACAAATTGTATTAAACATTTTAAAGGGTTCACTATAAGCACGCGTAGTTTTTTGATGGGAAGGTCAAAAAAAAATCGAAACAAATTACTTTTGCCCTGTTAAACAAAGGAAGGTCTTATAAAGAAGAAACATCTGAGATAAATTTTGAAGGATAAATAGGTTTTTACCAGATGGAGAAGAGATAAAAAGAGCATACCACCAAGCTCATGTAAATGCACATTTTTAAATAGGTAACAAAGTGTTTGTCTGTGTTTGACTCAAAAGTTTTGAGTGGATGAAAGGAAAGAGAAAGGAAGGGAAACATCAAAGCTAACAAATACAGTGTATCACAACTGTTGAACTAAAATTAATTTTTCCAATCCTCAATTTTCTCATCTCTGAAATAGGGACTATAATGCTTGTAGCAAAAATTTCCTGTAAGAATTTACTGGATTCTCCAGCTCCAAGCATAGAGTCCCTCTTAGAGCAGGTATCCTATGAATAGCAGTCTCATTTCCCTTCCCCATCAAAAAAAGATGGGAATACAGGGGAAAATTGTGATGTAAGATTACACTTAATTATTTTTTTATGTTTATTTATTTTTGAGACAGAGACAGAGACAGAGTGCAAGCAGGGGAGGGGATAAGAGAGAGGGAGACAGGAAATCCTAAGCAGGATCTGGGCTCTGAACTGTTAGCACAGGGTTGGATGTGAGGCTTGAGCTCACAGATGGTGAGATCATGAACGGAGCTGAAGTCGGATGCTTAACTAACTGAGCCACCCAGGCGCCCCAGATTACACCTAATTATTTTTTAAAATGTCTTATTGTTTATTCTTGAGAGAGAGAGAGAGAGAGAGAGAGAGAGAGAACACGAGCAGAGGAGGGGCAGAGAGAGAGAGAGAGGCACAGAATCTGAAGCAGGCTCCAGGCTCCTTGCTGTCAGCACAGAACCTGACGTGGGACTTGAACTTGGGAACCACGAGATCATGACCTGAGCTGAAGGCAGCCGCTTAACCAACTGAGTCACCAGGACGCCACCAGATTATACTTAATTATTAAAGAGTTTGGAGTAGCTGTCAAAGAAATGATTGAATAAAATGCTTTCCTATATCTTGTGCTACAAATCTACTGTTATTACTTTGCTGTGAGGATAGAGGAGGGGAAAGTGTGAATGTGTAAGTCAGATGAAAAGCACTAACCTGTGAATTGCCTAGCTCTTAATGAATAGGTGATAGGTGGTTTCTTTAACTTTTTCTAAAAGGTACAATTTTCTATAGTGAATCTAATTTCTATTGACTTTTGACTTTGATTATAAAGTCATGACATGCTCTGATAAGCCAAAAGTTCCTTACATAGAAATATAAATATATTTTAAGTGGCAGCAAAATCTTACACCATGTGTTTTGAAGGGGATGACAACTTTCTGCTATATTTATATTAATCTGCAGATTGTTGTTGGTCCTTTCAGAGAGATTAATTCAAGTAAATTCAGTTTACTTGAATAGTTACTGATTTCCTACTATGTGCCGGGCACTTTAAGAGCTGCTATACTCTAACACCTAGATCAGTTATGATCAAGAAACAGATATAATCTGAAGAAACTCACGTGTAAAAAGGGAAAAATCGAGGATTCCATGACTTACGTTAATGCCAGAAGGATATAAATGCTATAAATTTTCTACATCCCATAAATATTATGTGATGTTGTATAATTGAATCTAAGCATAAGTTGGAAAATTATACAAATGATGAGATTTGACAAGATGAATTAATTTTAATCAAATCTTATTTGTTTGAAACTAGAGTATAAAGCATATTTTCCCATTTGCTGTGGTAGAAATAAAATATGAGGAAGCTTCCATATATTGTTAAAGTCAAGTTACATCTTAATACAAGTTAGTAGTGTTTTCCACAGTATTAGAATCTAGATTTTTAGTTAAACATGTGAAGAGAGAGAAAGACAGGAGACACAGAGACATACACACACACAGAGAAAGACATTAAAATGTCATGAAAACATAGAAGGTGAACATGTTCTCGTTTGCTGTCTTGCATGGTAATAAAATGCATTGGAGGGTAAATGACATTTGAACTGAACTGTAAATTATGAAGGATAAAGGAAGGAAGAAGATATAAGAAGAGAAAATAAGTACATCAAAGAAGAGGCATGGATAACATCACCAAAGAATGGTGAGAAGTTCATCACCACTATGACAGAGTAGGGAAGTGGCAGTATATAAAGATAGATTGAAGTATAGGTTAGGCCAAATATTAAGGGGCCTTAAATACCAGGTCAAGGAGTTTAGATATTATCCTCTACCTAACAGACATTACATCAGAAGTTGGTGGATACAGACGCAGTACAATTTAGATTTCTATTTGAGAAATGTAATGTTGATAACAGTGAGAATGATGGATTCAGTTTGGCAAGAACAGTTAACAGGCTTATAGCAACATTCCAGCTGAGAAATTAGGTTGGATTAATCTAGAGTGACAGTAGTTGGGGCACCTGGGTGGCTCAGTCAGTGAAGCGTCTGACTTCGGCTCAAATCATGATCTCACAGTCCCAGAGTTAGAGTCCCACATCGGGCTCTGTGCTGACAGCTCAGAGCCTGGAGGCTACTTTGGATTCTGGATCTCCCTCTTCTCTCTGCCCCTCCCCTGCTTACACTCTGTCTCTCTCTCACTCCCAAAAATACATAAACATTAAATTAAAAACAAGTGAAGGGGAAAAGTTACCCTCTAGGGATTGAATGAGAGGGACCTCCTATAAAACAATCCTCTAACAATGCTTTAAAAACAAGACTATTAAGAATAACTGATATGTTTTATGGGTTTTTAGAATCATATTTTAAGAAGAAATTGTAAAAAATACTTTCTTCAACTATGTGCCCAATATAAAATCACCTCTAAAATAGCAAGACAAACACTATTTGTTATTCTTTATCCATTTGTACCTCTCTATTGCCTGGGACCATATGCAATAATTCCATCTTCTTATTTGTCTTCCATGAACAACACATTATTTCCTGTGTGTTTGTTGTTTCCTTAAATTTTTTTAAGTAAACTGCATTCCCAAGGTGGGGCTTGAACTCATGACCCCAATATCAAGAGTTACATGTTCTATTGACTAAGTCAGCCAGGTGCCCTCATTTCCTTAATTTTTATGCACTATATTCTATCCATGTATAATATCTCAATGGCTCTTGGCTCTTTTCAAATTCTATTTCAGTGTGCTAATTACAGTGGGCATTTAAATAGGAACTACCCCAGGTCATTCTTTTGAAAAATTCAAGATATCAAAGGAAAACAAAGAAGAATAAACATTCTAGTACAACTATCCAATAGAAGTAAAAAATACAACCATATAAGACATAGTTCAAATGTGAAGTTGTTTTTAGGAAAAGAGCCATCATATAATGAGTTTAATCTATGCATTCTTAAATTGGATCAACATATGAACTTCCTTTCATAGTAATAAGAAATTAGTTCAGAATGGGAAATTTTCCAAGTTGAATTGGTGTAATGAAGATGGACAGAGTTGATTTCAGCTGTGAGGTTAGTCAGCTAGATTTTTGACACTAAAGTATTAATTTATTAATTGCATTATAGATATGATGTTAAAATCATCCAGTTACATAAATTTTTAGTCATGATTCATTAACATAGTTTTATAATTAACTTGATTTTTAATGTGTCAGGCCTGTAATAAACCAAGTAAATGGGAGAAATGAGGATATTCTGTAACTTATTTTACAAGCACATTCCTTTATGAAAGCCAAAAAAGTAAATTCTTAATCTTAAATGATGTGCTTTCTCCATACTCTATTTCTGCGATGGTTCTCAATCACTTTATCCTGTTAGAATCACCTGAAGTTATTTGTATTTGGCATGGGAGAAGAATTTCAAGTGAAGTGACATTTTTGTTCATTTGATTATTTTTTTTGGAGAGCAGTTATTACAGAGATGATTTGGGCAGCTTAAGCAAATAAAAAAAGATAGAAAGCAAGATATCCTATTTCATTGTTGTTGTTGCTGTTGATCCTATCAATGATGGGAAGACAAGGAATGGTTTTAAGCCTTGGTGAAATCATATTTGTAATTCTGGGAGATCACTCTATCGACAAATCTGAATTAGTTAGGGTTAGATTAAAATTATAGGGATAATTTAAGAGGCTATTTAGTGAAGGAAGCATGAAAGCATAAGGGACTGAACAATGTAGCATTCATAGGAATTAAGAAAATAGGAAAATATTTTCAATTTGGAGGAATTATCAATATAACTATTTGATTATATGGGCCAAATGAGTGAAAGGCTAACTTGTATGATGATACCATGAACAGGTTTTACAGGAGGTGGTACAGGTTTCATATACTGTTTGATATACTAATTATATCACTTGCCTTAAAAAATTCCATAAAGAATTATAAAAGTAAAAGACAGGATATAATATTGAGTTTCATTATTCAAAGTATTATTTGAACCAGCAGCATTGGTATCCCCTGGGAATTGGAAAATATGAAAGACAATGAGGAAAGAATAAGGATTTAAAATCTGTCTAATGGGAAGCTCGTGGAAAGAAACAGCAAGGAATGAGAATATATTCAAAGATGTAATAATTACAAAGTTTCTACAGTCTATCCAGGATGGTCAATGATTAGCAAGCAGAATAAAACAAATAAATTCATATGTGGACATAATTTGGTAATACTTCTAAACAACAAACATAAAAAAAATTACAAAGATTGACAGCCAGGTAAAATCTCTCTCTATGGCTCTTGGCACGCTCCCTCTCTCTCTCTCTCTCTCTCTCTATATATATATATATATATATATATATATATATATACACACACACATACATATATATACACACATCTATATAGACACACACACACAACGAAACTATTAAAAAATTTTCTATGAACAAGGAAAATGATCACCATAAGAAATCTAGTTAGTATCTATCACCATATGTTGTTAAAATATTTTTCTTGTGATAAGAACTTTTAAGATTCACTCTCAGCAATTTTCAAATATAAGATATAGTATTATTAAATATAGTCACCATGCTGTAGATGGTATCTCTGTGACTTATTTATTTTATAAATGGAAGTTTTTATTTTTTGACCCCCTTTACCCCTTGCACATACATCTAATTCCCCTTACACCTGGAAATCACCAATCTATTTTCCATACCTAAGAGCTTTTTATTTACTTATTTATTTATTTATTTATTTATTTATTTTAGATTCATTTATAAGTAATATCATAATGTATATGTCTCTCTCCATCTGACTTATTTTACTTAGCATAATTCCCTCAAGGTCCATCCATGTTGTTACAAATGGTAATAATTCATTCTTTTTCTATGGCTAATGAGTATTCCACTTTATCTGTCTACATCTGTATCTATTTATAGTACATATTCTTTATCCATTCATCCATCAGTGGACACATAGGTTATTTCGCTATTTTGGCTATTGTTAATAATTCTGCAGTTAAACATAGAGGAGCATATATCTTTTTAAGTAAGTGTTTTTGGGGTATTTTGGATAAATACCCAGAAGTGGAACTGCTGGATCATATGGTAACTCTATTTTAAATTTTTTAGAACATTTCATACGATTTTCCATAGTGACTGCACCAATTTATATTCCCATCACCAGTTCATAAGAGTTCCCTTTCCTTTATATCCTTGCCAACTCTTTTTATTTCTTCTCTTTTTTATGATAACCACCCCATAAACTTTTGGTAATAGTGTTTTTAATTTGCATATCTCTGATGATCAGTGATGTTGAGCACCTTTTCATGTATATGTTGGCTATCTGTATGTCTTCTATGGAAAAATATCTCTTTATATCTCCTGCCCATTTTTTAAATTAGACTATTTGTGTTTTTTGCTATTCAGTTGCATGAGTTCTTTATATTTTTTGAATATTAACCCCTTTCAGATATATCATTTGCAAATATTTTCTCCCATTCAGTAGGTTGCTTTTTCATTTTGTTGATGGTTGATTTTGGTGTGCAGAAGCTTTTTATTTTTATGTATTCTCACTTTTAATTTGTGCTTTGGTTGCCTTTGTTTATTTTCTGTATCAAATCCAAGAAATCATCAACAAGACCAAAGTCAAGGACCTTACAGCCTATATTTCCATGTGTCTATTTTTATGATAATACCATGCAGTTTTGATTACTACAGCTTTTTAATACAGTTTGAAATCGGGAAATATAATGTCTCCATTTTTGTTATTCTTTCTCAAGATTGCTTTGGCTATTTGAAATCTTTTGTGGTTCCATGAAAATTTTACATTGTTTTAACTATGTTGTTGAAAAATGCCATTGGATTGGATTTTCTTTTTTTTCTTTTTTCTTTTTTGGCTATTGGATTTTTTAATTGGTGTGCATTGAATCTGTAAATTGCTTTGGCTAGTATGGACATTTAACAATGTGAATTATTCCATTCATCCAAATCCATAAACATGAAATATCTTTCCATTTATTTATATCATTTTTAATTTATTTTATCTTATAGTTCTCAGTGTACAGATCTTTCATCTCCTTGGTTAACTTTATTAACTAGGTATTTTATTCTTTTTGATGCAATTTTAAATAGAATTGTTTTCTTAATTTTCTTTTCAGATAGTTGTTACTGTATAGAAATCCAACAGTTTTTTGTATTTTAATTTTGTATACTGAATTCATTTATTATTTCTAACAGATTTTTAGTGGGATATATAGCATTTTCTATATTAAAAACGTGTTTTTTTTTTTTTTTTTTTTTTGCCTGATAATTCTGGCTAGGACTTTCCAATACTACATTGAATAAGAATGGACAGAGTGGACATGCTTGTGTGGTTCCTGATCTTAGAGGAAGAGTTTGCAGCTTTTCACCATTGAGTTATAATGTTAGCTGAAGCTTGTCATGTATGACCTTTACTGTGTAGTGGTGCATTCCCTTTTTTGTGTGTCTTTTCTTTTTCAAGTTTGTTTATTTATTTATTTAGAGAGAGAGTGAAAGAATGAGCAGGGGAGGGGCAGAGAAATAGAGGGAGAGAGAGAGAGAATCCCAAGCAGAATTCCAAGAGAATCCCAATCCCAAGAGAGAAAGAGAATCCAAATCCCTAGTGCAGAGCCTGATGTGGGACTTGAACCCATGAACAGTGAGCTCATGAACTGCACCAAAGTCGAGTCAGATGCTTAACCAACTGAACCACCTAGGATGCCTATTGTGGTACATTCCTTTTACACCTACTATTTTGAGAGTTTTTATCATAAATTGATATTGAACTTTGTCATATGCTTTCTCTGCATCCATTGAGGTGATCATAGGACTTTTTTTATCCTTCATTTTGTTAATGTGGTGTATCAGATTCATTTTGCATCCTTGAAATAAATCTCACTTGATAATGGTGTAAAAACTGTTACCATTTTTTAAGTTTATTTATTTATTTTGAGAGAGAGAGACAGAGACAGAGAGAGAGAGAGAAAGCACAAGTGGGGGAAAGGCAGAGAGAGAGGGAGAGAGAGAATCCCAAGTTGACAGTGTGGAGCCCAACGCAGGGCTCCAATGCACAAACTGTGAGATCATGACCTGAGCTGAAGTTGGAGGCTTAACAAACTGAGCCACCTAGGCACCTCTATTATTTTTTTTAAAAAGAGAATGCCTGCGAATATTTGTCCTAGGATATCTACATGGGGTTCCAGTAATCATTCCTAAATATTATTATATAATTATATTGATAATTTTCTTCTTATATACACATGTACACATATAGGTACACACAAGCACAAACTGGTACTTAGTGTTATCATTGACCATATTTGAATAATTTTGAATCTTATAGTATATATGCTAAATTCAGACTAAATATTGACATATTAATTTGTATATCAGAGTCTCACCTTTAGTCCTTTCAATTATATCCCCTTATTTCAGTCATTCTTAAGTTCAATAGGCAACATTTGCCCTATCTGCATTAGAAATGGTTGTTCAAACTTCCTAATAAAGAAACTAACACAGTACCACTGGAATGTATGCTGAGTAGATCAGATCAAAATCAGACACCCTAACTTCCTGGGCACCTACCATACATACAACTCTATATTTAATATAAACAAACAAACAAACAAAGCTAAACCATCATACTATTAAATGCACAAGCTCCTCAAAATAATAAAAACACACTATTATTATTTCTTAAAAATGATCAGTTGAAAAACAGAAAGAGACTCATAGATACAGGGAACAATATGATGGTTGTCAGAGGGGGTGGGAGGTAGAGAGATGTGTAAAATAGGGAAAGGGGATTAAAAAGTACAAAGATTCAGTCACAAAATAAATAAGACATGGGAGATGGTGTACAGCATAAGGAATATAGTTAATAATAGAGACAAGCTTTGCAAGACAACAAATGGTAGCTAGATTCATTGTAGTGATTAATCACTTAGTAATGCATATAAACGTTGAATTGCTATGTTGTACACCTGGAACTAATATGATGTATGTCAACTACACTTCAATTAAAAAGTACATAAATAAATAAACAGTTAATACAAATTTTCCTAAGCGCAGGTAAATTCGAACAACTAACCAGGTTGAATACCAGTATAAAGAAAAAACCCTCCACCAGGAAGAAGAATTCAGGGAGCCAAAAATCCAGACATATACAACGGGTTGTATGCTGGTGTTTGTTGAGTGATTTGTCTATCTTCCTGATATTATTAGCTCTATTAAATGCAGTACCTTGGGTGCCTTCACTAGTTAAAACAAACAAACAAACAAACAAACACTAGACATCTCCACAGCCTATCATTTTTTCTAAGCCCTACTGTGCTTCATCTAATGTAAAATATGCTTTGGTATGATTTTATTATAAAATACTCAGTGAAGTAGCATAGATGCATTTTGACAAGATTTTGAAGCAGATGGGAATATTTTAGCTGCCCTCACCCCTTTTGCTTGAAGGATATCGTTTGTGATCAGTGGTACGGTAAAACATTCTGTTTTGAAAAAGAAGATAGGAACTGAATATATTTTCGGGCTGTCATGAGGAAACCATGAGACAAAATATCCATGAAGCAAGGCTTGGGTTTTGTTTTGTTTTGTTAACACTCATTTTCTTCCCAGTGGACCTTTTACAAAGCTACAAGTAATTTCATTTTGTTATTGACCTCCCTGTAGTTTCATTTAAGAGGGCATGTTAGTAAACAGCTTGGTCATTGCATATTACATGGAAGAAGTGCTCTTTTTCTGAATTTCCTGTTATGCCTGACCCTCTGTTTTCTTTCATCATCAAACAGTTCTTCTCATTTTTTCTCGTTATTGTTGCCCTGATGTGTTTCTTTCTTTGTCAATGATGAGTGTTTTTCTCTTCTATTTATCTTCCCCACCTTTTATTTCCTTGCCATATCTATACAGAGCAGTGTAATCCTGACAGCAGAAATATCATTGTGTACATGGATGTACAGGATGATATGCTCTGCAAAATTTACTAGCAAATAGTCAGAAGGTAAATTTTTAAATATTCTATCTACCACTTAACTGTCAGAAATAGAGTCTTCCCGACACAGGCCTAAATATTTTAATGTATGCTAACTAAAGTGACATATCACAATTTTACTCCATATAGAATACGGTTTTTTTGTTGCCTAGAAAATATATTTGCACAGACTTATTTTAAATATATTTGCACACCTAGTATTTTTACTTTTTGTAATAAGAATCAAACATTGACTTAGAAATAAAAATTGCTGCCTTACATTTTCATTCGTTTATTTTGTAATTTAATTTGGTCATTAACAATATCCCTATGTTACAAAAACAATATACCTATGTTTCAGTAGATTGCGCTACAAATTTTTCTGCTTTTTGTTCAGACATGTTGCCTTGAATACTTCCTTTGGTTATATAAACCAATCCTAAAATAAATTAAATAATTATTATGCTGTTTAATTTCCCTATGACCTCGGACTCTGGGCACTCCAACTTTCAGTCACATTCTGAGCTCTTCAAACGTACCGTTTGCTCAGAATTCCTTGCAAGGGCTCCTCTTCTGGTTGGCGAACATTCACGCCTGCTCTATGATTGCAGATAAACCCACCCTTTCACAAGATTTCTCCACTCTTTCAGCACCAGTTCTGCCAAATCCACATGTTTGGACACTGGAGTCCAATGGACTTTTGTTTTCTTTTAGGGATTTTCGCTGCATCTTTGATGTTTGTTCAAAGTGAGGCTGGAGCATACCTGAATGAGTCAAGAAAATGTCTCCAAGTCCCAACAGTGTAGAGTGGATGGGAAAGCACTTCCTCACCAAGGGTAGGGGGAAAAGTGAACCATCTGAAACTGGACCAATAATACAAAGCAGAACCAAAGTGGTTAGGAAGCTGTATATGGTTTAACAGCCACTATTTCAACTCAAAATGACACAGATTTTCAAAGAGCAGTGAGGACTAGTTATTAATGTGTTGTATTATTTAGTCATCTCCACCACTGGCTGTGAGTTTCTTGAAATAATGGTTGCATAATCCATCTGAATGTCTGCAGAAAACAGTGTGTGGGACACTAAAGATGCTCCATCATTGCTAAACGAATTAATAAAAAAGACAACAAAATAGCCACTCACTGATTCATAATGAAATCATCAAGTAAAAAGAAGATTCTACAAAGAATCACAATTTTTAATATCTGCATGTATGAGAATTAGATCTACTTCATTTGACATTTCTTTCCAATTGGCAAGAAATCTCAAGGAGAGTTCTCAATAGTAAAATACAGCATTCAGGTTATGTGAGGCCTCCATTATGTAAAAAAAAAAAAAAAAAAAAATAAGAGAGTTAGGTGATCCTAGTAATATCCCAAATTGGTTTGTTGTGAAATCATATAAGTACATATATTTTTTACTTTTCTCCTTTCTATTGTGTGTAATAAATATTTAATCACTTTAAAATTTTATTCAGTCAATTTAACTGATCCTGACAGCTTCTACTAAGGAAATGTTTGCTTTCTTTTCTGAGGAAGATTTTAAGAACATTCACCTGAAATGTTTTATGGACCCTACAAATGCATAACCCTGGAAGAAATATCTTCTACAATTTTCTTCAAAGCAAGTAACATACAAATGCACTAAAATATTGTGTTACAAGGATGCCTGAAAACCCTCCTAATGATAGCTGTCATGTTATTGGGCTGAAGACTTTTGGATGAATACACCAGCTGTGGTGAGTTAAACTTTAAGAAAAAGTATCTAAGTTTCTGGATACTAAAATATTGACATCTGCTAGAAGTAAAATCAAGAAGTTATCCTAAGAATGAAAGTGATTGGATGAATTATTTTTTAAAGCATGTTTTATTGCCCTTGGTAAACATGAAATTCATAAAAAGAAACCTGTTATCAATTACAAATGAATTCTGTGCAGTGGCAAGATTTCTTTTAATGTTGATTAATTCCTATGATCTATATGTATCATAAAAGAAAGTTTGAATAAAGAAAGAGAAAACGGAAGAAGGCAGGTCCATCTGCTTTGTCAAAAAGAATATATTAATTTATATCAGAAAAAATATCCAATCCCATATCTTTTTATATATGAGATATTCTTGCCATATGTTTGCCATTTTTTAATGTTTTCACCTGAAATGTATATTTGTTTACCTTTACACTTTTGCTCCAAATCAGTCTTTTTCTTCTACTTGTTACTACAGAATGTTATCTCAGAATGTATACAATTTATATAATCCTAAATTTAGAAAAAGGAAATGTGATTGTATTTCCAAAAGCCCTGAAATTGAGTACTTTATAAGAAATAGGACATTTGTCTGTTAGTCTCCACTAATGTTACTTAATATTCATAAAAAGCAAACTCTGTCAGTACTTCAAATAAACTTTGTAAACTAAACAATATAACTAGATTATAAATTCTGTATGGTGATTGTTCCCAATTCAAGATGCAAAAATTGCTATAGGGAAGATTTAAGTATTGCTTGTGGTCACGTGAGTCACAGAGCTGGGGCAGGGAGCTCTGATTTGAGTGTGCCATTTAAAATTTGCCTTGTCTCTCTCAGCCTCCTTATTTGGAATCTATGTCAAAGGATCCAGCGGAACCTCTTTCACAGATTTTCAATATCTTAGAAAATCATCGTATTGCATATTCACTTTACTTGGCTATCTAATCATAGAGTTTATCTATAATCCATTATTCTGAATAGAGTCATTTTTGTTTTTAAGAATGCTTTTCTGAATTAGGACCACAGTGTTTTACACTGGTGAGTGTATAGATGATCAGAAGCTTTACTGTACACTTATGATCAGTGAGATTTGGTGAGACTTTTAAAACAACCGAGTTACAGTTTTCTCATCTGCACAGGTGGAATGATACCTACCTACCTTATACTGCTAATGGGAGGGTTTCAGGTCATTATCTGTGTAAGGTCCCTAGTGTGACCCTTTGCACACAGGAAATGCAAAATTATTGATTCTGGTACTTTCATCTTCCTGAATTCCACTTAATTTTTTTTCTGTTCGAAATCTGCTACAATCAATTCTATATTTTTGAATTTCCCTTTTCGAACAAATTAGTAGAAGAGTTTGACTTAGAATCTCCTGAATACTAACCCATCCTCAATATTTAGTTTTCCTTAATATGTCACACACAGTGGATGAAATATTATTCCTATTAATATTGCCCATTTATAACCTCAGATATTTCTCCTCTTCCATCTTTTTACTATCACTTTGCGTCTAGGACCACCTAATACCTCATCCAACACTCCTCTCGGGTCTGCTTCTAGACTTTCTTTTCATCAGTCCTTTGCACTTTCTCAGAGATATTCACTGCTGATATTATATAATCCTACTGCTTTAACCACTTCAGTAACTCCCCATGGTCTTCAAAATAAAGTTAAATTTCCTTAGTATGGCCTATGAGAACATTCATGAAAGCGGTCCCCTCATTTCACTGCAGCCCTTCAAAGTTTCCCAACGTTTTTCTTTTTGCCCATGCTTTCTGTTTCACTATGTCTTTTGCCAGGAATAAATTTCTCCAGGCTTTTCAGAGTTCAGATAAGTAATTGCTCTTTTTTGAGTCCTTTCTTAATTCTACAGGGAATGGACTACTTGCCTTTCATGCAAAACCAGACCCATTAAAAATGTCCACCAGAGTATTTTGGTTATTAGGATCTCTCAATTCACTTAGATATGCACACAAATGGCTTATTTTTTTTCATATTGCACTCCCATTATCCCATATCAAAATTTACTTCAAGGTAATGCCTTTATTAAAAGTATTTTAGCCTTAAACCATAATTTGAGTTACTTGGTTATAGGCACAGTCTCACTGTGTTTCTCAATCTGAGAGGTGTTTATGTTAAAACATATTTATTTATGGTCTAAATTTTTTAATGTATATTTATTTTTGAGAGAGAGACAGACCACAAACAGGCGAGAGGCAGAGAAACAGCAAGACATAGAATCTGAAGCAGGCTCCAGGCTCTGAGCTGTCAGCACAGAGCCTGACTCAGGGTAGAACCCATGAACCACAGAATCATGACCTGAGCTGAAGTCAGACGCTTAACCAACTGAGCCACCCAGGTGCCGCTGGTTTAAATATTTTTTTTAATGTATTGGAATGTATTTGATACATAACGTTCTATAAATTCAAAAGGTACAACATGTTGATTCAATACATTTATATATTGTAATATCATTGCCATTGTAGTGATAATTAGCACATCTATCATGTCACATAATTATCATTCCTTCTTAGCTTGGGGAATAATTAATACCTAGTCTCTTAGCAAGTCTGATGTTTATAAACATCAGTTTATATTCATGTTGTCTATATTCACTCAACTGTGCAATAGATTTCTAGGACTTACTACTAGCTTCAAGTGTGTCCTCTCAGACAACATCTGTCCTATCTCCTCCCCATCATCCCCTGGTTACCAATGTTTTACTCTTTTTTCATATGAGTTTGGCTTTTTTAGATTCCACATATAAGTGATATCACACAGTATTTCTTTTTCTCTGTGTGATTTATTTCACTTAGCATGTCCTCAAGTTTCATTCATGTTGCCTCAAGTGGCAGGATGTCCTTTCTATGGCTGAATGTATATATATATATATTTTTTTTCTTTATCCATTCATTCCTTGATAGACACTTATATTGTCTCCATGCCTGGGCTATTGTGAATAGTGCTGCAATGAACATGGGCATGCTCATATCTATTTAATGTCTGTTTTCCCTTCCTCTGGATGTATACTCAAAAGTGAAACAGCTGGATCTTATGGTAGTTCTATTTTTATTTTTTTTAGGAATCTTTGTATTGTTTTCCATGGTGGCTGAATCAAATTATATTTCCACCAACATTGTATAGGGGTTTCCTTTTCTTCACATCGTCACCAGTATCTGTTATGCTTTCTCAATTTGATAAGAGCTATTATAGCCAGTGTGAGATACCTCATTGTGGTTTTGATTTGTGTTTCCCTAATAACTAGTGATGTTGAGCATCTTTTCATGTACTTGTTGCCCTTTAGATGTCTTCTTTGGGAAAAAATATCTATTTAGTCTCTCTGTCCATTTCTTAATCAGATTTTTTGTTATTGAGTAAAATGAATTTTGTATATATTTTGGGTGTTAACCTTCATCTGATATACGGTTTATAGAATTTCACTTCCATTCTTTAGATTGTCTTTTTATTTTGCTGAGTTTTTGTATGTGTGAGGATGTTTTTTCACTTGGTTTGGTCCCACATGTTGGTTTTTGCTTTTGTTGTTTGTGCTTTGAGTGTCCTATCCAAAAAATCATTACAACAACTAATGTTGAGGAAATTCTTCCTTCTGTTTTCTTCTAGAATTTTTATGGTATAGGGTTTTATGTTTAACTCATTAATCATTCCTAGTTAATTTTTGTGAGTGGCATAGGATTAGAGTCCAATTTTATTTTTCTACATGTATTTACCAGTTTCCCCAGCAACCATTTGTTGTACCTGGTGTTCTTGGCCCCTTGTTGAATATTAGTTGATTACATATGTGGGGGCTTAATTTGCAGATCCCTATTCTGCTCTATCGGCCTGTCTATTCTTATGCTAATACCATACTATTTTAATTACTACAGCTCTACAGTATAGCTTGGAATCAGGAAGTGTGATTCCTATACCTTCGTTCTTCTTTGTCAGGATTGGTTTGGCTATTTGCAGTCTTTTCTGGTCCCATATAATTTTTAAGGTTGGTTTTCCTATTTCTGTGAAGAATGCCATTGGAGTTTAGAAAAAAAAAATGGCTAATTTATATGGATGGCTTTGAATAGTATGGACATTTTCTTTTCTCTTCCCAACAGTGTTATATTTTTCAGCATCAGTAACTTAAAGAACAGCAGGCAGCCTTAGGCTGAATTTCACAGAATTTTTTTCAGTTGGTCTGTTTTGGTCTGTTCATGCCACTCCAAGGTTGGTTAAAATGGAGACAGGGAAAATAGGAAAATGCCTTCATACATTGGAATCTAGAGGTGTTTCTCTCTCATCTACTTGGGAATCTCATCTACCATATCATTTCTCCTAAGTGTCCTGCCCCCCCCCCCCACAACGTTTTCCTTCAATAATACAGGGACAGGCCGATGGATAAGCAGATGTCCATGATTGGAAGAAAAAAAAAGAAAAACAAGGCATTTTTTTGAGGTACTTCCAAAATTTAGGACTATTTCTCTTTGGACTCACTTTTCATCCAATAAGAAAGCTGAAGTAATACTCTTCTCTCCTACAGGTAGAAGACTTAAAAAATAGATGCCTTTTGATCAGTCAATGCTAGTCATCTAGCTCATGACCAATATGCTTCAATACAATTGAAGGAATCTCTCGTGAATCTGCTAATTTTTTCATTATTTAATTATCATATATAGAATAGTTAGACTGTGTCAACTGAGGCATGGCTGCTTTCTGGCAAATTTTACAACTTGGAAGTGGTAGCAGCTCCCAAATACTGTTTGTTTGTTTTCTCCTTGAGATGTCATTCTTTTTTCATGTGGCTTATTGAAACCACTTGATTTGAATATTCATGTATCCTCTACTCTCTATGTTTCTGAAATTCCAGAAGCTGAATTGAGCATAGGTTGGTCTCTTGACATAACATTCACTCTCTTTTGAACAGATCTTTTCCTATGTTCTTCATTCTGCTATGGAATTTCTTAGGTATATGAAACCTCCCTTTTAGAGTTGGCTTTGTCCTTATCCACTGGAGAATGCTCAGCTGGAGAATAATCTTCAACAGATTTCTGAAATGAAGTTGTCATAATACCTTTGCAATGGGTCCCTTAGAAGCCAATGAAGACTAGTTTTCAAAGACTAGTTTCCAAATTTAGGACTCTAAATTCCATAGCTAGGGTCAGGGGTCCAAATGTATGTAACTAAACAATGCAAGGCCAATGAACATACAGAGAGAGAATGGATGTCTCTTGAGTCTGTGGACAAGCTACTTGAAGCCAAGGATCGCCTCTTGGCTCAAATTGCCCCTCAGATTACACCTCTTTGCCCCTCTTTGGTCACAAATAGTGAACGGAATTTCACTCAGCTGCTCTACTATCTACAACTTAAAACCCAGAACCTCACAAACTAGTGCTCTGGGACACACAAAGCATTTACTCCACCTGCCTACATACTGGGCAGAAAAGAACACAATCAAAGTAGCAAATAATTGTTTCATTTTTTGATGTCTAAAAATTCTAAATATGGAAAGTCTTTCTTTTTTTTCATGGTATCCTAAACTTCTCCTCAGAAGTGCCTCCTTACTAAAATATATCTCAGCACCCGCATGTATATTTTAATGACTGTGCTTAAATAGCTCAAAGTTGCAGTAAGTCACAAACTAATACTTGGATGAATTCATGTGTTCCTATCAAGTCCAATACTTTATAAAAACAGCCATTCACCTGTATAAAAATAACCTCTCACCTGTGGACAAGGTCTCATTTGTTAGAGTCACACATCAAGTCTGTAACAGTTAAGCATACAACTCTAAAGATGGGCAGCATGCACAGGCCTGGCTTTGCAAATCACCAAAGTGAAAAATCCATATTCTCTAATTTTACTAACCCATCACTGAAACTTAAACTCACTTGATCAAGTCACTGCCAGAAGTTCCCAGTCTTACTTTGCTACTAAATCTCTTTCCTTGGAAGTTTTCAGTATCAGCCCAATGCACCCGAGGCTAACAATCTCCCTAAATTAAACCTACTCCCTTCGGCCCCAAGCTATAGTGCTTGCACAGAGCAATCGGGAACTCAGGTCTTCTTCAAGAAGAAATATAACAAGTCCCAAAGACACAGAGGCAAGTCAGCTCCTGTGTCTGCTGCAGGAGAGTAAAGAAAGGAGAGAGTAGTGTGGACGTGTTCTCAGTCTAAAAATACCTGTGTAATAAAGCCATCATTGATATCATTTATAACAGGTGTCACAGGTGTTTGCTTCATAGTAAAAACCTAATAAATAGGAACATTTATTATGAATATTATTATTAACCATGTATATTTATGCCTTGGCTTAGCCCAAACCTATGTGTATTGTATCTTCTGCACTTTTTTCCTTGTAATCTGTGATCTTCCAAAGCCATCCACACTGAGGTAAGGGGAAGAACACTCACTAAACCAACTTTTCATGTAGAAAAACAATGTGTTTGTCTTCTACAAAAGTTTTCTACTTTTTCACGTAGAAAAACAATGTGAGTCAATGAAGAAACTAGAACAATTTAGCCCTTTGCTCTTTAATATAAAATACTCAAAACCATGAGTATTATATCCTTTCTTTTATGCTAGCGACAGCAAATTCTTTTTTTTTTAATTTCTTTTAATGTTTATTTTTGAGACGGAGAGACAAAGTGCGAGCAGGGGAGGGGCAGAGAGAGAGGGAGACACAGAATCTGAAACAGGCTCCAGGCTCTGAGCTGTCAGTACAGAACCCAATGTGGGGCTCAAACCCACAAATCCCGAGATCATGACCTGAGCTAAAGTCGGACGCTTAACTGACTGAGCCACCCAGGCACCCCAGGGACAGCATATTCTAACATAAATAATACAATCTAATATCCTTAATAAGCTAACAATGTGGTGGAAACAACATGCTCACTAATAACTAATAAATGAAGTGTAGTGCCATGAGGAATTGAAGCACACAGGTGTGGTACTCATAGGGAGAAGCAGAGCAATGGTGGTTAGGGAAAGCTGCTTGGAGGAAGGAGCCTAGAACTTTCAGTTTCCATGTAATTCTTCTTCATTTCCTGTACTTCTGTGAACCAAAATGTATTTTTAAAGTAACATAGTTAAAGAGAAATATTGACTTTTTGTTTCTTTTGTGTATCTTTTTGTTTTAGTCACAAAAAGAAAAGAGAACAACATATGTCTGACAAAGTAAAGTCAATAATTCTAAGATTTAACTTACCTTTTCCAATAACTGAATTAGGCATACACATGAAAAATGTATTTTGTAGTATGAAGGAGAGAAATAGATGCTGTAGGAAAAAAACCAATTTACAGAAAGTAGCTAAGATAGCTAAGAGAAATGCCCAGTGGCATCGAGAATAAAATAGAGTGGATTTGCTGGGATCCATACTTCATTTTGATACAGAGAGTGTGTAACTATGAGGCCTATGTCTGGGATGATGAGCAATGTTTTTCTTCTCTTTTTTCTTACTTTTTCGTAAGGTCTGGATAATTTGCATTTTCCTAGCAAACATAAACCTTTGTTCATTGGTAAGTAGTATTTGAATTTGATCATATTTTATTTCTTCCTTTTTTATTAGGACACAAATTGTCTATCAAAGAAATTTAGAAAGAATTTACAAAAATGTGCACTGCATAAAATGCTTCAGAATTTAAGAAATGTTAGAGAAAATGTGTCAATATTTTTAATTTAAGTATAAATTCCTTAAATATAAATTCCCTTAAGTATAAGTTTTGAATTGAGGGAAACTACTTTTTTTTTTTACCTCATTGGAGAAATATTTAAATCCCCAGGAAACTGTCACCAAAACAAACTGTCAGTTTGGATATTTCTAACCGATTACAGACAGAATTATTGCACTCTCCCCCTGACCACAAGCATTTACAAGGGTTTAGTAAAACGTGAGTACAGTTAACTACCTAATGCACTCCACTGAGTAAATGTACACATTACTCTGATTAAGTGAAAACACCACTAACTGAACCAACAAAGCCCAACAATTTTACTTAAAATAAGTGTCTCTTTTGTGTTCAGTAAATGCGAATACATTCACTATCTTTCTCATTCTATATAATTATAGCAGATGGGAACGTTTTTCCTTAGATTGAGAAGTTGGCATTTTACATGTTTAATTTGGCTCATGATAGAACATTTATAGAACTGCATTCCAAGCAGTGATTTTCTAAAAGATTCCCTATTGAATATGAATGTAATTATGTTAAATATTCCACCCAGAAATTATAATCTTAACCCTAAAGGTTATTTCTTAGGCATAAAACAAAAACATAGGCCATTTTTGTTATGTTTTCTAGACCACTGAGCAAAAGTCTATTGCTACCCCAAGGTATTAACTGACTTACAATTTGGAAATGAATATAATTAGCTTTAGCTAAAAGACAAAATGATATATAAAGCTTATGCATTATGGTTTTGCCCATTGATAAATGTCAAGTCTGTTTCTATGTGACTGGCAGGCCAAAGGCCAACAGGAGCAGGAAGAGGTAGGAGGAGGAGAAGGTCATTTGGAATATCTGTCAAGTATCTCTGCTTTTGCTCCTTTGCAATTGTTCTGCTTAATGGAGGGCACTGGGCCGCACACACAATTTAGTCAGTGCTGAGTTTTACGAGAATCATCAAAGTTTATAGAGAGTGAGGAAACCAGGCCAGGTGAAAGGATCTCCTTCTCTCCGGTGATCAGAAAACCTAGAACAAATAAACAGCTTGCTGTGGCAGATTTGGACTCAATACTTAAGTTGCAAGATATCACAAAACGTATTCAATACAACTTGATATCCAGGAGAGGAGGTCATCATGAGAACTAGGCCATTGACCTATTGAGTTTAGCTAATATTTGTCATTCTTTTTGAGAAACATGTAATGACTATAGGAGGGGAAAAAAAGAGAACAAAAACATTTTCAAGAAAGAATATTTTAGGGGCGCCTGGGTGGCTCAGTCGGTTAAGCGTCCGACTTCAGCTCAGGTCATGATCTCATGGTTTGTGAGTTCGAGCCCACGTCGGGCTCTGTGCTGACAGCTCAGAGCCTGGAGCCTGCTTCAGATTCTGTGTCTCCCACTGTCTCTGCCTCTTCCCCACTCACGCTCTGTTCTCTCTCTCTCTCTCTCTCTCTCTCTTTCTCTTTCTCTCTCTCTCTCTTTCAAAAATGAAAAAAAGAAAGATCGAGGTGTTCAGATGAAGCTAGAAGGCATACAAAATATGTGTGTGCTTGGTGAAAGTGTACTCCATTTCAGATAAAAGACTGCAAGGGATAAGAGAATGCTATTATGATCAGTGGTGAACTGTGTATTATATGAAGATCTTAGAAAGTATGACTATAACCTGCATTGAAAATAAATGTCTGAAGAAGAGCAAGAATCATAACCAAGTTTAAGGGTTTGGTGAGAAGAGAACCAAACTGAGAGGACAAAGAGCGGAATCTGTGTCTGAGCTACACAATTCATGGAACGCTTTTCTCTACTGAATGGGCTTTTAAAACCTCTTACAGTAAACACTTTCTTCCATGTAGAAGCTTACCACTGGAAAGTAGCTCCTACGTAAATGTGGCCATTTGAAGCAAAACATAATTTGAAAACCCCTGATTAGTGGGTGTGCATGGCTCTTGCTCTGCTCTTATTAACAACAGTAAAAACTAAATAAATATTAAATATGGAAAATTCTACAGCCCTATGAAAATGGCAAAAATATATCTAATAATAACAACAACAAAAACCCAACAATATCATTTCCTGGAGAAAGGTAAAAACGCATCTCTGGTAGGAATGTAAAATAGCAAAAATGCTCTGCAAGATAGTTTGGCAGTACCTGACAAAGCTAAACATAGTCTCCCCAAACAATCAAGAAATTATGCTCCTAGGTATTACTCAATCAATCTGAAAACATGCATTCATGCAAAAACCTGTATACTAATGTTTATTTCATGTTTATTCATAATCATGGAAAACTGGAAATAATTCAAGATGTTCTTCCACGAGGGAATCGTACAAAACTGCTGTACATTCATACAATGAATATTATTCAGTGATCAAATTGAAAGATCTATCAAGTCACACAAAGACATGGATAAATATCAAATGCATATTAGTAAGAGGAAGAGATCAGTGTGAAAGTGCTTAATAATATATGATCACATTTATAGGACATTCAGGAAAAAGTAAAACTGTAGAGATAATAAATGATCTCTACTTTTGATTAAGTACAGTTTCTTAGATATGACCCAAAAGGAAAGGAAACAAAAGAAACAATAGAAAACTTGGACAATATCAAAATTAAACCCCTTGCACTTCAAAGGAAACTATCAAGAAGGTAATAAGAAAAATCAAAGAATGGGAGAAAATATTAACAAATGTTTAGGTACTAAGGGTTGTGAAAGGTAGTCTTAATAGTCTTCAGATCTCCACTTAATCCACATAAGAATGGCTTTGGGTTTGGAACACTTCCTTACCAAGAGATAAAGAGTTCACACGGTCTGTGCTAGGCTTATCACCTTGTGTAGGAACCCTCACCTGAAGGTCTTACACCTCAGTAATCCAAGAGAAATAACCATGTTTAAAACAAAAGCAGGCAAAAGATCTGGACAGAAGGTCCTCCGAAGATAGATATACAAATGGCTGTTAAACACATGAAAACAGTTCAACATCATTAGCCATCAGAAAAAAATGCAAATCATTGGGGCGCCTGGGTGGCTCAGTCGGTTTAGCAGCCGACTTCAGCCATGGTTCTTGGATTTGAGCCCCGCATCGGGTTCTGTGCTGACAGCTCAGAGCCTGAAGCCTGCTTCAGGTTCTGTGTCTCCCTCTCTCTCTGCCCCTCCCCTACTCATGCTCTGTTTCTCTCTGTCTAAATAATAAATAAAAACACTAAAAAAAATTAAAAAAAAGAAAAATGCAAATCAAAACCACAATGAAATACCCCTTTATATAAACTGTGATTCTTTTTCCTTAAATTTATACAAAATTTAAGGAAAAGCACAAGTGTTGGTAATGATGTGAAGAAATTGAATCCCTTATCTCTCTGCTGGTGGGAATGTAAAAATGGTGCATCTACTTTGAAAACAGTCTGGCTACTCCTGAAAAATAATCATAGAGTTACCATATGACCGAACAAGTCCACTCTTAAAGAAATTAAAATATATGCCCCCCCATACACACAATGTACACAGATGTTCCTAGCAGCATTATGTATAACAGCCAAAATGCAGAGACAATCCAAAACTCCATTGAAAGATTAATAGTTAAGTAAGATTGGGTATATTCAGACAACTAAACATCATTTTACAATAAAATGAAATGAAGTGAAAATTAAATCACAGTTTCTAGTCGAGCATGTGAGGAACTTGGAAGGTACCACTCCACCTTAATAAGTAAAAAAGCTGAACAGAAAAATGAGCAACTCTTCTGTTTCCTTTCCTATCATCTTTGCCAATGGTTATTTCTTGTCTTCTTGATCACAGCCAATTTAACAGATGTGAAATAATATCTCATTGTGGCTTTGATTTGCATTTCCCTGATGATTAATGATGTTGAGCATCTTTCACGCACCTATTGGCCATTGTATGTCTTCTTAGGAAAAATGTCCACTTAGATCATCTGCTTATCTTTTAATTGGATTATTTGGTTTTTACTATTGGGTTCTATGGGTTCTTAGTATATTTTGGATATTAGCCCAATATCAGATATATGGCCCCATCTCAGATATATACCTCTCCCATTCAGTAGGTTACCTTTTCACTTTGTTGAAAGTGAAAGCTTTTTATTTTGCTGTAGTCCCACCTGTTTATTTTTGTTTTTATTTCTTTTCCTTTTAGTACCAGATTCAAAAAGCCAATACCAATACCCATGTCAAGGAGTTTACTGCCTATGTTTCTTTCTAGGAATTTTATAGGTTCAGGTCTTACACTTAAGTCTTTAATCCATTTTGGTGAATTTCCATATACGGCATAAAATAGTTGTCCAGTTTCATTCTTGTGCATGTAGCTGTCCAGCTTTCCCAAAACCATTTATTAAAAAGACCATTCCTTTTCCAATGTATATTCTTGGCTCCTTTGTAATAAAATAATTGGCCATATATATATATGAGTTTATTTGGGGGCTCTCTATTCCACTGATCTCTATATGTCTGCTTTTATAACAAAATTATACTATTTTAGTGTCTGTAGCTCTGTAATATAGTTTGATATCATGGAGTGTGATGCTTTCAGCTTTGTTCCTCTTTCTCAGGATTACTTTGTCTATTTGGGGTCTTTTGTGCTTTCATACAAATTGTAGAATTATTTGTTAAATTTCTGTGAAAAAATCCATTGGAATTTTGACAGGGGTTGCCTGAATCTGTACATTGCTTTGGGCAAGATGGACATTTTAATAATATTCATTCTTCTAGTCTGTAAGCATGAACTATCCTTTCAATTATTTCTGTCTTCTTCAGTTTCTTCATTAATGTCTTGTGGCTTTGAATATACAAGTCTTTCACCACCTTGGCTAAATATATACCTAAGTATTTTTATTCTTTTTTATGCAGTTGTAAATGGAATTGTTTCCCTAGTTTCTATTTCTGATAGTTCATTATTAGTATATAGAAATGCAAGGGTTCTGCATATTGATTTTATATCTTACAACTTTACTGAATTTGTTTATTAGCTGTAACATTTTTTTTGTTGGACTCTTTAGGGTTTTCTATATATAATGTCATGTCATCAGCAAATAATGATTGGATTGATCTTAATTTTGTCTCTTAAGTAAATGACAAACTAGCATAAACCCATAATATTGTAAACATGTAGTCTGCCTGCTCTGATCCTCCCTTATGTCAGTGGTTCTCAAACAAAAATAGCTAGTGTCAAATAAAAGATACTATTTTATGGAAATTGTGTGATAAGGGATTGTTCACAGGAGTTGACTTATCAATTGTGTTTTTCAAATACATAAAAAATGTTGCTTCATGTAAAATTAATTGTAGTTAATTTTTTTGAGACTTACTAATGTCAGACATGATTCTATGATTTTTACATGTATTAATTTATTCATTTTTCAAAACAACTCCATAAGTTAGATACTGTTATCATTATTTTGTGTAGATAAAAGCACTGAGGCAGTGAGCTATTAAGCAATATGTCTAATGTCAAGCAACTGAAAATAAAATAGAATTAAAGCTTAGGCATGTGGATCCTGTGACCATACTCTAAATGAGTACAATGTAATTGTGGTCAGGGCTGGCTTCATGTGCATGTGATCTGTGCAATTGCACAGGGTCCCACCTGCAGTTGGTTTAATGCTCACACTGTTCATGCTTACTTCACAAACTCCGTCTCTGCCACCATGCACACATTGTTCTTGAGTCCATTGTGCAGGGCCATGGGAAACTGTTGAAGGAAGTTGGCTGACATCAATGCATGGGGATAATTTTAAAGCCAGGAGCTGATACAATCTAGAGGTTTCTTTACTTATATCTGGTGGTTGATGCTGGAAGTTGGCTGGAACTTCCACTGAGGTTATAGAACAGAGCATTTATACATGGTCTCTCCCTGTGGCCTTGGCTCCCTCACAGCATATTGACTTCAGAGTATTCAGACTTCTTACATCAAAGACTTCTTACAGACAGCTTATATAAGTGATAACTGGATAAGCTGTTGGCTTTTTCTTATCTAGCCTCAGAAATCACCTAGTGTCACTTTTACTATACTTCACTGTTAAAGAAGTGACAGATCCAAGGCGAGAGTACATAGTCCCTACCTCTTAATAGGAGACGCATAAAATAATCACACCATAATGAGCATCTTAAATAATTTCTCATAAACAGAAAAAGCAAGACTATCTATTCATGATATATTTGAAAAACCTCCTGTATATTTACTATGGATCAATTTGCCATTAATGAATCCATACAAAAATTGTCATGTAAGACCCTGACTTCACATAGGCTCACAGATAACATTCAACACTTAGCACAGCACTTGGCATGTAGGAATAAATATTTGCTGTTGTTGAATCATCATCTCCGTTGTCATTATTGTATTGAACATTCATAAAGTGATAACATGAGGAGTTACACCTTGCATACAGGTTACAAAGTTAATTAGAAGATCAGAAAGAATAAGATTGATTAGCATAGGTTTTTCCAGCAATAATAGATTTTAATAAAATCACAGGAAATAGATAGTAATAGAGGAAATTGGTCTCTGAAAATATTATGGTGGAAATTGGAGTCAGGTGATGAGAAAATTATGGATTTATTAGACAATTATTTGACTTCTTTACAAAAGGCAAAGAGAAATGATTTTTATTGGATGCAATTTAAGCTAATTCTACTTTTAAATGCAGGAAAATACAAATAGTTTACAAAATATAAAAGTATCATAATATGTGAAATGTTTAGTATGGGAATTAGCATATTTGGTTTTTCCATCTGTTGCTTTGAATATAGTAAATTAAATTAAGACTTTCACAAAACTGAATTTAAAACTCACTTTCATCAGGAAATGCCATTCTTATGCATAATTTATAAAACATTTTAAATATTGTTTATACATGTCAGATTGGCAAACTCAGCAAAATCACCAGCCATGTTTACAACATGAAGGGAAGAACTGAGACAAGTCTCTCAATTACACAGGCAATCCAATTGACCCCACCATGATCTTCTTTGCAGAAGCTACTATTGAGACATCGTATTATCGTAATATTTCTAGACATGTGTACAGTATATAAAATAAGTAACAAGTCATCTGTATATTACCCAACTTCCATTACTTTTCATGAGATTTTTTTCTTATTCTGAGGAGTGAAGGACAACTCAATTTCCTGCTTCCAAAAAATGTATGTAAAATTCAAAGATACAGGGTAAGGCATTCTTCAAGCATAATTATTTTGTCAGAAGTTAGATGCAGAAACTCTTTAGTATCTAGCAATCAAATAAGAGGTGTCAGAAAGCATTCAGTCCAAAATGTATTAAATATTTGGGTATTGTTTGTCACATGTAATGAACACAGATCTAAGTACTGTGATCATCCACATGCGTAAGACCCAGCCCAGACTTTATAAGTTTCTGGGGAAGCAAAGAAATAAAGCAACAAATGCAATGTAGTGAGAGTGTGGTAACAACTCTAGAACACAGAGGAAGGGCTTTATAACCACAGAGAAGCATTCAAAAAAAGCTTCCCAGAGGAGGGCACCTATGAGTTGAGATATGAAGAATGTACCAAAGGACTTTCTTACTAAAAGGCTCTATGTTTTTTGAGTAAGAGTTTTACTGATAATTCATAGATGACTATAGAACATTTCCCTATAAAAATAATATAGATAATGCATGTAGCCATTGAAGTAGGTACTTGAAAGTAAATATATGATGTAAAATTTAACATACAACATCTACTTCCTTTACTTAAACCTCTTTAACAAAAGTTTTCAACTGAATTGCATATTTGATCCCCAAATCTCTACTTTTCTTGGTTCTGTATGTCTAAAAGTTCCTAGAGTATTGGATCAAAAGGATTGCATGTTAAGTTCCCAAATGTAAAGATTTTGTTCTGATTTTAACAGTAGTATATATTCATTACACAAAATTTGGAGTATGCTTCTTAAATGGAAACAGCAAAGAGAAAAAAATGGTACTTAGACTTTTCCCACCTGTAGTAATAATGACTCATACATTGAGTTGGTTAAACATGTAGGCTATGTAATCAGAAAAAATTTTTATAAAGTTCAAATTCCTCTATTCCCAATATTTAGCAGTCTAATTTTATGTCACCAAACTAGTAGAGAAAAAGATCCAAATGTACCTGGATGCCTTGAGGCTATATCCGTCCGTTATAGATAATGTTCCCTTTACCCTAATACCCATATTCGACTGCCAGATTAGGCCTTCCACAGTGATGCAAGGTATCAAAGGCATCCACAGAGTGTCTCTAAGCTATCCCGGCCTTGGCCTCTGCACATGTCACACATATTCTTCTGCTCCAGCTTCTTTATGTGAACACTCATTGCACACTTAATGCCTCAATATCTGTGGCAGGTGTTTCCATAGTTGCTGCCTTTGTGCTGTGACAACACCCTTTGCTTTCCTTCTAGGGGTAACACACTCTAGCATGGGTTGCTGGTGTGTTCTATAAAGAAATGAGGTTATTATACCTTTCCTTACTCGTTATTGAATCTTTTCTTGACCTCGATAGAGCAGAGTTCATATAAAGTTCTTTAATAAATAAGAATCCTTTGCTTCCAGATGTGTATTTTCTCTCTAGTGGCATAAAAAGAGGAGCCACAGTTTCCTGTCTCTCCTTGTATCTGAGCTCAAAGTTCCCATGCATGAATTTTCTTTACCCTCTATCAGCCCCAACTGATACCCAGCAAAACCCTTTTGCAAATGCAATTAAAAAGTATGTGCATGCACACGTGGAGAAGAGGGAAGAATATTCCTATCCCAACACCATCCTGGTTATGCTCAGCTTCAGTAACTCGCTAAATGTGTAAAAAAGAAACATTTTTAAAACAATGGAAATATGGGATGATTGGTGAACATGTATTGAAAGGTACTGAAAACTAAACAGAAACCTTCCTAATGTTTTAAGTTTTGAAACTGTCAGAAGCACTTTTATTAAACATCAAAAAGACAAGACGGTAAAGTAGGCTGCTCTTCAAAACCAAAAATTACGCTGAGGTTTTTATGGCCTAGGTGAAAAGCAAACATAGCACTAGGAGAACTCAGGGAGTTCACTGTGAGTTCAGGTACAAGCAAGGAAGTTGACAGTAAAGACCAATGATGAGTTATTACTAGTTACTACATACACATGTGTCATGAATTCCCACAATTATCTAAAGCATGCTTCACCAATTCACCTACATCTGAAGGCTTATAATACAACTGAGTAAAAACAATACCAGAAGTAAAAATAATTTCACTGGAAAAAAAAGGTTCTTATGATTGTACATTAACTTACAAAAAAAGCAAAACAATTATAATGAAGTTCAAAGCATAATAAAAATTTTAATTTTGGTTCAGGCCAAATCAATTAATCCAAGTTTCTTTATTTAAAGATCTAATTCAAAAATTCAGTTTGATTAAGGGTAAATAATAGGATATTTTACAATATGACATTTAAGTGACTAAAGTAGCTTATTATACAGTTTTCATTTCTTTAGCTTTGTGCTATGTTTACTTACACTCAGTTACGGACACTGAGTCCGTAACTATGATGCTGATTCTCCATGCATCAGCATGGGGAATAAGGAAGTGTGAATAGCTTCTTTCAGCAAATAAGGAGTTGAAATGAGAGTGCCTTCTCTCACTATAAACTACTAGCAACTGTTTTCTCTACCTTAGTTCTGGCCTCTGCTGGGTTTGAGGTCTCAGTACTCAAAGAATGAATATTTCCAGCAAGAGACCCTAAAATGTTACCAGTAGATTAGAAATTGAAATCACCCTCTCTCCATATATGCTTATTGGGCCATTGGAAGAACACCAAAGTGGGAGGGGGAAGGGAAAGGAGCTAGAATGTTGGTAGGTATATGATTCTGAACTTCATGAGGAAATAGAATAGATGCCACAAAATAGAGCAAGAAATAAGTAAGGAACCAGTGAAATTAAAATATCACATGTGTAAGATCTCTAAAGACTATATTTCTCAGGGAAAATTAGATCAATCCACCATGTAAAAAAGACAAAAAAAATCAGAAATCAACTGCGGTGTCAGCAAGGGTAAAGGGAATATGGAAACTGGTGAAGGAAAACAGAAATACATATAAAATTTCAAAAATCAGTTGCAAAAATGAAAAATGTAGTATTAATTCATTTTCTTCTATGTTATACCATACATATATTTATATATTAACTAATTTGCAGTTTATTCCATAGATTACTAAGTACCACATAGGATACTGAGGCATAACTAAGAGGGGAATTTTAGGAAGAAGTGATGTCATACAGGGATTGTAGGCTTTTTAGTTCAATAAGGGATTTCATGAAACTGGTCCTCATTTTGAGACAAAATAAGAATGTTTTTAATTACAGAAGAGATTCTTATATGATGTTAGGCAGAGGCACTGCTATTGCTATTGTTATTATTTTTTGTGGCTTCAAAATTTTAGTATGGGATAGAGGTGCATGTTGATGTTTAGCAGAGGAAATGCTGAACCATTGCATACGTTCTTTTAGTTCCTGGCTGCCTATACTCTTGAAACATCCTGTGCAAAAGTGAGAAATGTCTAGATCTTATTACTGTATCACCTTTTGCTTGAAGTCAGAAATGTACTTTCTCCACCTTTCTTGCAGGCGCTTGATGTGAACTACATCAATCCAAATTGTTTATACCAACTTCAAAAGAGATGCAAGAACTCAGAGAAGTATGCTTCTTGTTGAATATCCTCTGGCAAATGTAATGTCAAATCCAGCTGCCCCAGAAGTAGTCATGTCAGAGGTTTTAGAAAGAGTGATCAGTAGAGAGATTTGGCAGTGTTTACTGTGGTACCTATGCCCAGTGATGGATGTAGAAGTGTCTTTGATGAAGAAGTTATGTGCTCTGAACTAGACACTTCTCCTGGCTGTGTAAATTGCAAGTCTGACCATTGAGCTTTGGAAAATTCCAAAATTGCATATATATATATATATATATATATATATATATATATATATATATACACTGAAGCTAGTTATAGTGGGTCTCTCTTGTTTATAACAATGAACTCTCTGCAAATGCCCCCAAAGTAAAAAAGTTATTGAGTACAGTGATATATCTCATTTCTTAGATGAGGAAGGGATAAAAACTAACAAAACAAAACAACCCACACAAAAGAGTTCATTCTCTCTACTTCTTCTAAAACAGGGAACACAAAATGTGCATTAATATTTCAAAAAAGAAACCTTACCCATGAATGTAAATTTTCATGTAATCAGAAAGGAGGTCTCATTTAAACTGAATCCCAAATCTCTCCACTTAGTTTTTGAATAAAATGTATAAACGCAAACATTTTCAGAAAAATGAGAAGCTGGAAACACATGAAAGAAAAGGAGTGTCTAAAAACAGTATTTTTAAGACAAGAAATGATTTTTAGATTTGAATGGCTGCTGTTGCAAGACAAAAGCAGCTAGGAAAACAACTTAAGGGCAAAAATTCCCTTCCCATTAAAAAAAAAATACCTGTGGCAATTCAACATAATTAGGTCTCAAGCAGAACAAAGTTTGAACAAAGTTTGAATCTGACAAAAAGAACAAGATACTGAAAAGAGAACAAGAAAAAAAATTGGAGTGGACTTCAGTGGTTTCTGGACAAGGACTCAAGATTTCAGTTTGTGATTTTCCTCTATGGGAAATGCTGTAGCAAAGATGACCTGTAGAGAAGTGTTCAGGTAAAGATGCCAAAGCTTTCCTGCTTTCCAGGGGACACAGTATGGACATTCTCCCAGTTGCTGAGCAGAAATGCTTCCCAGAAATTAAGATGTAAGTACTGAGAAAATTTGGACATATAGAAATTCCCTACAGGATTCAGAGCTGAGAGATTCACAGAAATTTAGATTTAGTAATTTAAATCTGAGATTTAGAAATAATGGGAGAATCAACAAATGAGATTGTGGGCAACAAATGAGATTGCCTTGCATTTTGGATTTGGATCAGTTTATAGAGTGGTGCTAAAAATGTAAGCTTTCTCTAAAAATATTCTTCCCCAGATCCCTGAAGAACTAGACACATCTTTCTAACAAGAATCAAATCGCTTCATAATTTAGATATTGTTGATAATGCTACTCTAAACACCAGGGTCCATGTATCCCTTTGAATTAGTAATTTTGTACCCTTTGGGTAAATACCTAGTATTTCAGTTGTTGGATCATAGAGTAGTTCTATTTTTAATTTTTCTAGGAACCTGCATACTATTTTCTAGAGTGGCATCACCAGTTTGCATTCCCACGAAGAGTGTGGGAATGCACATTCTCCACATACTCGCCAACACCAGTTGTTTTCTGTGTTGTTAATTTTTGCGATTCTGACTGGTGTGAGGTGATATCCCTTTGCAGTTTTCATTTGTGTTTCCCTGATGATGAGTGATGTTGAGCATTTTTTTATGTGTGTATTGGCCCTCTGTATGTCTTCTTTGAAAAAAAAGTCTATTCATGTCTTCTGCCAATTTTTTAACTGGATTATTTTTTGGGGGGTTTGAGTTTTATAAGTTCTTCATATATTTTGGATACTGACCCTTTATCACATATGTCATTTGCAAATATCCTCTCCCATTCTGTAGGTTGCCATTTAGTTTTGTTGACTGCCAAATTATGGAAAGAATCCAAATGTCCATTTACTAATGAATGGATAAAGAAGATGTGGTATTTCTATACAATGGAATATTACGGAGTCATAAAAAAGAATGAAAGCTTGCCATTTGCAATGACATGAATGGGGCTAGAGGGTATTATGCTAAGTGGAATAAGTCATAAAAAGACAAATACCATATGATTTCACTCATATGCATAATGTAAGAAACAAAACAAATGAACATGGGTGTGGGGTGGGGGAAGAGAGGAAAACCAAGAAACAGACTCTTAATGATAGAGAACAAACTGATGGTTACTGGAGGAGGGGGGGGATGGATTAAATAGGTGATTGGGATTAAGGAGGACACTTGTAATAAGAACAAGTGTTTTAAGTGTTGAATGACTAAAGTCTACACCCGGAACTAATATTACATAATATGTTAACTAACTGGAATTTAAATAAGAACTTAATTTAAAAAAAGAATCATCTCATGCCATTCCCTTTCCTAAAGGATCATTAGGTTTTTAATATAAAATCTAGAAATTTAGACCTAACAAGCTTTTTCCCTCTCTTTATTTCTTCCTCTCTCTCTCTTTCTTTCTTTTTCCTTCTTTCTTTCCTTCTTCCTTCCTTCCATCCTCCCTCCCTCTCTTTCCTCCTTTAAATCACAACCACTCTACCTCCAACAGAAGAAGATTTAATAAAGGATGAGGTTTTTAATTTTTTTAAGAATAACTTACCTTTCTCCACCTAGTTAAAAAATGATAGCATAATTTTTTAAATAAATTATATTCTTCATGATTTTGTGTGATATTACAGAGAGATTTTAATTTTCCTTTAAAGCATTTAAGTATTTGACTCCTTAAAACCTTTCTAAAGCTAAAAATCATATATTAGCATAGAGAAACATTTAAAGCAGCTTAATTTCTGATTTATATTCATATATGCAAGTATGTCTTAAAGTAAATCTTTCAGCAGGATTTTAAACTATTCTAGCAGAGTGGAGAAAAATCACCTTCTGAGTTAGTGAAGTTTCTTATTACTCAGAAAGTAGCAAAATATTTTGGTATCATTAATTAGTAAAAAGCCTGTACCCTTCATCAAAATGTCACTTCAATGAAATTTAGAATCATCTGCTTTCAAGATAGAATGAGTAATCTTGGTTTGGGCTGTGAATAATTTCAAAATAATCTCATGACTTGGTTATAAAATGTACATTTGATGGAAACTGCAATTGAAAAGCACTCATTTTAAAAGTTTCTTTCAATTATTCATGTCTTTATAACAACACATTTAATAAACTCTGGGTGTGTTTGAGACTCTATCCTATATACCATAGAAGACATAACATATTATTAGCTCAATAAGTCCCCCTCCAGGAGGAGTACAAATAAAATATGTGCAAAAATAATACCACATGTTTAGAGTACAGAGTAGAGTTGTTGAACAGGTCATGCTTACAGAAGATTACAAAAATTGATATAAGTATTCATCTGATTTTGCTCAAATTCAACAATAAGTAATTTTTTCTATATATTTATACTAAAAATGTTACAGATCGAAAGTCATTTTTGACTATCCCAATCATATCTCCTCTTTTTATTTTTTCCCATAAATGACCATTATTTTAGCCTTATGATTACCCATGTGAACCTACTCATGTGTTTCTACTTAAATATTAACCATACCTTATATAATATCTTGAATTTTTGAATAGTTTTAAAAATATATTCTATCCTATATAATTTTTATTTATTATGTTTATATATTTCTGATCTAATTAATTTGATTTAAATACTATATAGAGGAGCACAGTGAATATACCACTATGTTTTACTTCCCTACCAATGACTGACTCTGATATTTTGTTAGTATAAACAAGAGAGCATTGAACATCTTTAGCACATCGTATTATATGTGTGTGAGTGCAGTGATGCTCTAAGTAGAAATTGAGGGGTTCATGGAGAGTACCTTCAAAGTTTTCTTAAATCATGAGACAACATTGTTAATGAATACCAAATGTAGATTAGTTTGCTTTTGTGGTGAATTATATCTTTTGTCATTAACCATTTATTCCTAATTTAGTTTAAGTTCTACCCATTTAATATTAATTTGCCTACATAAGCTTTCATCTGAATACAGTTTTTGTTATTTTTGAAATCCACTTGAAAATGTTTTTCTTTACCTGACAATTTTAGTCTCTATATAAATTTTGGTTACTGATACATTTAGTAGCAATTGTACTTTATTATTTTGTGTCATCTTTTTACTCTTATTTAATTTGCTTTTTAAATTCCTTTCTTAACCTTCTATTAGATTGTTTTCATGCTCTTTCTTAGATTTATCCTTATTTTTATAAATTCAGTTTATATTGTTTTAATGGCTTGTTTTAAATTTTGCTGTGTAGACTTGATATTTCCATCCTTTTCCAGAATCCTGTAACTCCAATCCTCAGTTTTTAAAATTCTAGTCAAAATTATGTATTATTATCCTTACCAAATTTGCATGTTATAATTGTTGTGTAGATTAGTTCCACCTTATCTGAAAGCTCTCTTAAATTAGTCATTTTAAGGGCACCTGGGTGGCTCAGTCAGTTAAGCATCTGACTCTTGATTTTGGCTCAGATCATGATCTCACGGTTCAAGGGTTCGAGCCCCACTTTGGGCTCCAAGCTGACAGAGTGGAGCCTGCTTAGGATTCTCTGTCTCCCTCTCTCTCTCTCTCTCTCTCTCTCTCTGATCCCCCCCTTACTCACACCCTCCTTCTCAGAAATAAATAAATAAACAAAAAATGCTATAATTAGACATTTTATTGTTATTCTTAAACTATACTTATAGTTTTGGAAATTCTTTGTTTATCATTGTTTCCTTAACTTTCTCTAAATTACTAAATTCAATGTCCTTTCCAGAGAACATTCTTCATCATTTTCTTCAATGGTAAACTGTGAGCTATAAATTCTGTCACAATTTCTCTGAAAATTTATTACTTATTCATGTTAGTTTAGCTAAGCACACTTTGGCTAATTATTGGATATATCATTCTATCACCTTCAACTGTTTAATCTTTGATAAAAAGACTGTTGTAAGTCTAATTATCATTTCTTTAATATATTTTATCTTTGTAAGTCTTCAATATTTCTATTTGTCTTTTATATGTGAAGTTGGACTATTATATGCATATATATTATGTATCATATATATTTAACATGCTTCTTTAATCTAAAAACTTATCTTCTATTTGAAGAAGTTCCTCAATCATTATCTCTTGATTATCACCTTTTCTGTTATTTTTACTCTTTCCTTGTAGAATTTCTGTTTCAATATGAGATTTTTTATTCCATATTTTAAACCTCTTAGTCTATGTTTAAAATTCTCCATATATTATCTGTCTATGATGCATTTTGATGATCTGTCTTCCCATTCGCCAATTCTCTTTTTAGTTGCATTTAATCAGCTGTTTAGTCAAACTTTTTATTTCAATAACAACATTTTGAGTATTTTTTGACTTTAATTCCATTCAATGTTTTTGATGATGACCTTTTATATTGTTTCCATTCCTATTTCTTAATTGTTTTAAGAATTATTTTTAAATTTTATTTCAATATATTTCATTATTCTAGTTCTTGGCTTACCAGCTTTATTGTGTCTTATATGTTTTGATCACATCTCACAATCATGTCATCTGGGGCATGTGAATCTCTGTTTGTCAAGGACTAGATATATTCTTGGATATACAGGCTACCTCATCTCATTTCCTTCCACCCAATAGCATGGACTATGTTAGAAATAATAAAATTTCTCCTGTGGGAAATGTGGGTTTCCTTGATAAATAGAATAGAACTCAGGTGACCAATAATAAAAAATGTCCACTTAAGGGAATTGTAGTTTTCCAGAATCAATTCTGTCTTCTTTTGATAACAACCCCAACTTTATATGAGGAAATATTATAACTCACTTTAGGCTTGGTGTAGATATGGAACACATAACCCAGCCTACATCGACCAATCATTACTTTCTCTCATTTGCACTAATTAGACCAAGGTTGGCTTGTGATTTAAGAATTGTAATCATAATGAATATCAGGAATATCCTTGGGAAATTTACTTTTTTAAGGATTCATATTTCAGAGGATGAGGCTGTGAGTTGTATAAAAAGAATCAGTTGAAAAATATAAGAAGCTAGGAAGTACATGGAGAAGTAATTTCTAGAGATGTAAATTAAACCCTGCATCAAACCATATGTAAAATCAAGCTTGCCCCTGTCTAGTTATATCAACCAATAAACTCTCCCCAATACATCAGCTAATTTGAGCTGAGATTTTATTAATTACAAAGAAAAATGGAGGAGGAGGGCTCCTAACCGTTAATGTCTATTACTTATTAAAATATAGTCTTTTTTATTGCCTAGTTTAAAGAACAGGGACTCTTAGATTCAGGTGATATTTCCTGCATTGTGATTTTGAGATTTCATATTCCCTTCAGCATCAATTTCTTTATTTTACATTTGAATAAAATAGTGCCCACTTATGGACTTATTTTCAGTATGGAATATGATGGTATATATTCAATACCAATTATATATATGTTAAGAATACTTTTTAAAGTTGTATTATTTTAGAGTTACTAATTATCAAAATAGAAGATAATCAGATTTCAGCTAAGCCATATCCCCCATTTTGCAGAAAAAAAAAAAACTTACCTTGGTCAAATAAATTACACAATATGATTTTTTCCATGGGAATTTTTGTGACTGATAGTGCAGGTTGAACTTGAATCTAGGTCTTCAAGTAAAAATTAGGAGCACCTCATTATTTGACACTATTTATTTATTTACTTATTTATTTAATACAGTTTTCTATTTTTAATTATCTATGTGAATATTTGTTCACAAAATCAGATTGCTTTGGAAATGTTTAAATAAGGACCACCCAGAATTTCTCCAGTTGATCTTTATCATCATTGAGATATACTTTCTTAACAGGAAAAATCCTCCTGCCTTTTCTTATTCAAACATTCTCTAAATATTATGAAAGAGAAGGAAGGAAAAAGTGGAGGAAATTGAAATACAAAGATGTAAAAAATATTTTTATAGAATATTCCTTATATACAATTAATGTTAGCATAAACAATTCAAATGAAAGTAATTTTATTTTTTAGTGTTTTTTTATTTTTATTTTTGAGAGAAAGAGAGAGAGACAGTGTGATCAGGGGAGGGTCAGAGAGAGGAAGACACAGAATCTGAAGACAGGCCCCAGGCTCTGAGCTAGCTGCTAGCACAGAGCCCTATGCGGGGCTCGAACCCACGAACTGTGAGATCATGACCTGAACCAAAGTTGGATGCTTAACCGACTGAGGCACGCAGGCGCCCCAAATGAGGGTAATTAAAAAAAATGGGTAGATGTTATTTTATAATTGAGAAGACAATTCTGCAATGTGAATTACTTGTCATCTTTTGCAAAATGGGAAAAGATGAGAGTTTTCTCTTAATTGAGACAGAGGAGGAGAGTGACAATGTTAAGGCCTGCAGGCCTTTGTTTATGCATGCTTCCTTTGGTGATTTATGTTTTTCATAGCAAAAGTCAGGAGTCACTGCTAATATATGAATATATTACAGGTGTCAGAGGAAGTAAAATACATTCTTGCTGAAGAATAAAATAGAATGCCATTAAAAATGAAGAGTAAATACTATTCAGAGAAAGCTATTCATGTCTCACTCACAAAATCATCTCAAACAGAATGTGATGACTTGTAAGCTTCCTTAATACCTGCAAGCTATTGTGCAGTTATAATTTAGCAGCTTCTGAGGCTATAACTATTCATTTTTACCCCCAGATTTAAACACAAAGAAACTGGAGAGGTAAATGGAAAGATTTAGATTATATGTATTTCCCCAATTATCATAGATGTGCACAAATATATACAAATATCTAAAAATAGGTTTAAAATTACTTTTTTAAACAGCAAGCAATTAACAATGTATACAAGATTGTTATGTAACCTGTGGTCCCAACTAAGGGGGCAGGAGATCGGGCAGGAGACTATTCTTAAAAACTCAAGAGAGAATAAAAAGAACAAATTGTGAGGTAAAGAAAAGGGGCATATTCAAAATATAGTTAAGAAATGCACTTACCAGGGCACCTGGGTGGCTTAGTCAGTTAGGCATCCTACTTATGATTTAGGCTTAGGTAATGATGTCACTATTCATGAGTTCAAGCCCTGCATTGGAGTCTGCATTGATAGAATGGAACCTGCTTAGGATTCTTTCTCTCCCTGTCTGCCTGTTCTTCTACTCATTCTCTCTCTCTCTCTCTCTCTCACACACACACACACACACACACACGCACACACAGGCACACAAAATAAATAAATAAATAAACTTAAAAAAAGAAATGCACTTACCAATGTTACGTTGACAGAAAGATACATCTTAAAGGAATGAAATCACACTAAAATTTGCTAACATAACATATAGTATGAATTATATAATTCAATCAATTAGCGAAGAAGTCCAATAGACTGTGGGAATTATGGTGGTACAGATACAAATGGTAAAAGTCATTAGCATTTATGCAGTATTTAGGAAAGTATAAATGAAATAAACTTAGAATGTATCTTCCTAAAAGAAAAGAGACTGAACTTCTTGGGAGGCTAGAGGCCAAAAATTCTGTATTTTATTTTTATGTGTCTGGCTCCTACCCTGATGGCTCACACAAATTTAGGATCTGTATAGCTACAGTATTCATAGAACAAATGATTACCAAATTTAGAAAGGAGGCAGAAACAAATGAGCTAATTTAATACTGAGAGACAATAGTATGTCCATAGGGAAAAACTGTCATTTCTTGGTAATCAACTGGTTTTGAGAGTTTTAATAGAATGGAGTAAAACTTTGAAAAACTCACCAGTAAAGTGGAATAAAATCAGGAATAAATACAAGCCATTTGGGGAGAAAATATTTGCAAAAGGTACATATGATAAATGCTATTATCAGAAAATATTCAAATAGCTCTTAAAACATAACCATAAGGAAACAAATAATCCTGTTAAGGAGGCTGGAAGACCTTCACAGAAACCTCATCAAAGAAGATATACAGATGGCAAGTAAGCATATGAAAAGATGTTCAACTCATTTGTTATTAGAAAATTGCAAATTGAAATAGCAATGAGATTCTACTACACAACTACTAGAATTACCAACCAGAACACTAACAACACCAAATTCTGGTGAATATGTCAGACAACAGAAACTTTCATTCATTGCTGGTGGGATGCAAAATGGTCAGATACTTTGAAATACAGTTTGGCAGTTTGTTATAAATCAAAACCTATTCTTACCACGTAATCCAACAATCATGCTTCTTGGGATTGACCCAAAGAAGTCGATAAAACGTATGTCCCACACAAAAACATGCACATGGATAGTTATAGCAACTTTATTCATTATTTCCAAAACTTAGTAAATTAAGATATTATTTATTCAGTGGGTGAATAAATACAGAAATTGTGGTACATCCAGGCAATAGGATATTACTCAGGGCTAAAAAAGCTATCAAGCCATGAAAAGACATAGAAGAAACTCAAATGTGTAGTACTAAGAAAAAAGGGCCAATCTGAAAAAGTTACATACTGTATGATGCCAACCATATAATATTCTGGGAAAGTCAAGACAAGACAGTAAAAAGCTTAGTGGTTGCCAGAGTTTGTGAGAGGAGAAGGAATGAATGAATAGGCGATTACAGGAGACTCTGAGGGTAGTGACACTATTTTCTATGCTACTATAGTAATGGATACATATATATTTGTCCAAACACATAGAATGTACAAAACCAAGAGTGAACCCTGATATAAACCACAGACTTTTGGTGATAATGATGTGTCAATATAGGCTTATCAATTTATAACAAAGGCACCACTATAGTGGCAGATATAGAAAGAATGAGAAGTTGTGCATATGTGCGACAGGGGGTATATGGAAACTCTGTACTTTCCCCTCAATTTTGCTGTGCACCTAAAACTTCTCTAAAACAATTAAGTTTGTTAATTAAAACCATAAGCCATGTATTTTAGTAATTAGAATCTCTTCACGGAACTTTGTGATACAGGAAATGTGAGGAGAAAATACAATAAATTGAAGATTCAACAAAAATATTGTTATTTTTCTGTCTGAATGTCTAGTGCCTTTCAACTCAGTATTTTATTAATGTTCTCATTTTTCCTTTGAACAGTTCCTCAGGTGTGTTGTGGCTATGATTTTTTTAATGTTTATTTATTTTTGAGAGACAGAGACAGAGAGCGAGCAGGGGAGTGACAGAGAGAGAGGGAGACACAGAATCTTAAGCAGGTTCCAGGCTGTGAGCTGTCAGCACAGAGCCTGACGTGGGGCTTGAACCCATGAACTGTGAGATCAGGACCTGAGCCAAAGTCAGACACTTAACCTACTGAGCCACCCAGATGCCTCATATGATATTTTTTCTTAAAGTTTTGTTTTGAACACTCAATGCTGGCAAGGATAATGAAGTAAATGAAACATTCATATATTGCTAGTGGGAATGTAAAACACACACTCAAGAAGACTGTGGCAGTTTCTTACAAAAACTAAAGATAGAATGACCATAGGATATGGCAAATTCGTAGGCATTTAACCCAGAGCAATAAAAACATGTTCACACAAAAATTTGTATACAAATATTCATAGGAACTCTGTTCATTATAGCGTCAAGCCAGAAACAACCCAAATGTCTTTCAATTTGTAAATGTTCACATGAACTGTGGTTTACTCATGCCTTGAAATACTACTCAGCAATAAAAAAGAAATCTTGATACAAGCAACAACTTGGATAGATCTCAAGGGAATTATGCTGGGTGGGAAAAAAAGCCAATCTCAAAGGTTGCATATTGTATTATATCATTTACATAGCATTTTGACACAAAATTACAGACATAACAGATTAGTAGTTGTCAGGTGCAGTGGTGGGGGGTTGGAGGGAGAAGGATATATTTATAAAACAGTAGCACAAAGATTCCCTATGATAGAATCATTCTGTGGGTTTTTTTTAATTTTTTTAATGTTTATTCTTTGAGAGGGAGTGAGACACAGAGTGTGAGTGGGGGAGAGGCAAAGAGAGAAAGAGTCACAGAATCTGAAGCAGGCTCCAGGCTCTGAGCTGTCAGCACAGAGCCTGACGTGGGGCTCGAACCCATGAACTGTGAGATCATGACCTGAGCGGAAGTCGGAGGCTTACTGACTGAGCCACCCAGGCACCCCCCATTCTGTGTTTTGGTTGTTGTCATGGTGACACAAATCTACATATGCAATAATTGCACATCTAAAAACAGAAACAAGTACATGAAAAATTGGTGAAATCTGAAGAAGATCAATAGAATATATCAATGTAAATTAACTGGTTGTGATACTGCACTATGGATATACAAGATGTTACCTTTTGGAGAAACTGGGTGAAGGAACTATGGGACTTATCTGTATAAACTTTTGCAACTGTATATGAATCAACAAGTATCTCAAAAAGTATATTTTTTTCTTTCCATAGCCCTTAACAAATGTACATATTTGTCATAATAGAATCATAGATTGGTTGTGCTGTTTAGAATATTTCAATTGTTACATTTATTTTCCACTTTGCACATATTCCTGCTGATTTTCTACATTTCCAGAAGCTTTGAGATCAGAAAATGTTTTCTCCATAAACAAACCAATCATTAGTTTCAGATTCAGAAAACATTTCAATTGTCATTGTTCTTCAACTCGTCTTGTACTGCTTACCTTCCATTATTTTTGTATGCCTCAGAAACAGTATTTTGAATTCCCTTTTGTAGGTGTCTGCTGGTGGTGAAAGAGCTCAGTTTTTGTTCTTAAATGATAGTTTCATGGGTATGAATTTTACATTGGGGGTTTGTTTTATTGACATTTTAAAAAATTATTTCATTGTAATCTACCTTTCCATATGTCTGTTGAGAAGATAGCTGTCAGATTCAATCTACTTTTTGTTCCTCTAGGATAACTGGTCTTCACTGTCGTTGCTTTGTATGTTTGCTCTTTGCCTTTTTTTCTAAATCTGATTTACTATGATGTGTCTATATGTGAGCTTTTAAAAACACTTTTATAGTTACTGGTTTTGTTAGAATAAAATTAATATATTGATGTTTTTCATCAGTTTTGGAAAGTTCTGAGCCTTGTATCTTAAAATATTGTTTTTGCTTTATTATCTCTTGGTATTTAGCCCCTTGAACTCAACCTTGCAGACATTGCTTAAGTCAAATTGTGTTAGGCTATAGGGTGGTAACAAATGACCCCAAATCTCAATGGTTTAAACAAAATGTGTTTTTTCTCCTGTTAATGTCAACCACTGTCGAACTATAGCACTTCTCTATATATCTTCTCCACTTTGATATCCAGACTAATGGAGCAGCCCCTATCTCTGGAGAATGCTTTTCTTGCATCTGATTGAAAAGAGGAATTGCAGAACCATGTCCTGTCTTTTAAATCTTCTGCTCAGAAATAAGAAAGGTTAATTCTAATCACATTCTATTGTGCAAAACCACTCATGTAACCAAGTTTACATCAGTGAGATCAAATCCTATCAAAAGGAGACCTATTAATTAACTGTTAAAAAAATGATATCTGTGAAAATCCCACATTGACAGCAGATATAGATGACAAATGTGGCCTTTAACTGGGGGGAGAAAGCTCAGAAATACAACTGGAACTTCAGACCTGGAAATGTCTCAAAATCAGGACTTTGAATGCCCGGATTAAAGCTTTTAAATAAAATTTCTCCTAAAACATTTTAAAAAATGCAGTCTACCACATATCTTCTCATATCCTCTATATCTTATCATCCTATATCTATTTTCATTATTTTGTTTTTCTATTCTTCTTTAGGAATACTTTACCTGATGAATTTACTAATTATGACTTTAGAGGTATCTGGTCTGCTGTTCACATCTTTTGAAATAATATGATTACAATATGTTCTAGTTCTAGGATTTAATTTCTATTTAATTGTTGCTCTCCTATGCAAAATCACTTTTTACTCTTTCTGGTTCTCAGCCAAAATGTTCAAGCTTGAATTTATCTTTTTGAACACGTTAAACATAGTTTTTACCATCTGTCTATGATAATTTCACTATCTGAGGTTCTGTGCATCTGTTTCTGTTGTTTGTTGTTTCTGTATGTTTTCAATTCTTATTATCTCCTTATGGGACTGATTATCTTTAATTATGTGATGGACTTGAGATTTAAATGCTATTTATAGAAATAATTTCAGACCAAGGATGATATTAATCTCTCTCAAGATATTTCCTGCTGCCAGGTGCAAGTAAAGCTTGTACTTTAAGATCATTTTAATCCAGTTCAGTGTCGGAAATTTTGAGGACCACTGAGAAGACTTGAAGCTGGACAGCAGTTCTCATAAGGATTGGCTTACGTCTTGATAGTCTTACTCTGAAGCTGAATTCTTATAGACTTACCTCTCAATGTGTCCAGGACCCCAATTTTTTCTCTTTTCTCCTATAGGCCTATCAAAAGTACTGCTTATACTCCCAGGTCCTTATTCAGAATTGGTGAAGTGCCAAGACATAATAAGCTCTCACGGACCAACTTACATCTATGCATTTTAGTTTTTGCTTAGATTAACCTAGTGAGCCTTATTTTTCCTTATAGCTTTCAAATGTTTTAAGAGGTTTGTCTTAAATATTTTCTTCATTTTCACTTGAGAGAATTGATATGAATCACATATTCTGATAGTCTAGGTTGTCAGCTTTGATCTACTGAACTGAAATTTATTTAAGTCACTTTTGTGATAAAATTAAACTTTTTAATCTAAACTTGTTACCTAAAATTAAATAGAATATCATTCCAAAAATTAGTCTCTTCTCCATGTGGATGCACTCTAGCCTTTCAACTTAGAGCCATCTCAGTCTCTGAAAACTCCAGTCTCAGTATGCTTACATGGGGGAGTCCATTGCTTTCTTTTATGTTCCCAATCTATGCCTGGAGTCCAGACATTCCTTCCAAGCAGAAGCCAAGATTATTGTGACATTCATTTGGTTTTCATTTTTTCAGGGATCATAGGCCTGTGCTATTTCTGTCCAGTGTCTCAAAATGGTGCTCTCCTGTATTTTGTTCAATGTTCTAGTTATTTCTGGATTAAGGTTAAATTCAATCTTATTTATACCATTATGAATGGTTTTACCATTAAAAATATTAACTTTTTAATGTATTAGTGATTTATAAGACACTTAATCTGTTTTTGACATAAATAGTCACAATAGTTTGTGAAGCTCCGAAACTCTAACAAGTGGTACGTATAATGTGTCCAGATGTGTACTACCACCGTTTACTGTTATAATCAATAAAATGTACATATTTTATATGTATGTAATACATACATAAATAAGTAAATATTTTAATTTACTTAACTTATGTAAAATATTAGCTATATCTATCAACCTATCTGCCATATAAGGGTTTTTTCATGTAACAATCCTCTTACTTTCTATCATTGCAACCATCCCATACAAAAGATACAGCTACTCCCATTATTGATTGGGCATTTCATAGGGTTTCTTTGGGAGGGAGTTTGTATAGTTGGTTTTATTCTTCGCAAGCTAATTATAAGATGATATTATAGATATAAATTAAAATAATAGCATTGCATATTTTATCACCAGTTATAGGTCAACACAAACAGATGATAAATGATGATAGATAGATAGACAGATATTCATAGATAGATGATAGATGAGAGAGAATGAAAGGATAAAGAGCAGGAAAATAGAAGCCACCTGTTCAAACCCGCTTGAATTTTATGTATGAGTGTGTATATTCATACGTGAATAACAAGCCCCAAATTATCACCAGGCTATATAAGAAGCTGCATATTTTAATATATTTGTAGGTTGATACCAGATTTTCAAAAGTTGAATGACTCCATTTCAATTTATACAAACTCAAAAAGCATCTATGGTAGGTAGAATTAACCCCAGAAAGAGTCCATGACTTAATTTGCAGAACTGTAGAAAAGATGATATATCATGCCTGGGAGTATATATAGGCAGATATAATTGAGCTTAGTCAAGTTGACCTTGAGACAGATTACCTTTGATTATCTGGGTAGGGTCAATGTAATTGTGTATGCCTGTAAAAGCAGGAGAAAAACATCAGAATGTAAAGTGGAAAAGATACCACAGAAAAGAAGTCAGAGAGATACAAATCATGAGAAAGTCTCCTTGACCTGATGTTGTAAGCCTGAAGATAAAGGAGCTTATATGGAAAGTATGAGAAGGAATGCCATAACCTGTAGGAAAAAAAAAAAAAACTGGCCCCACAGACAGCTAGCAAAGAAATAGGGACTTCCATCCTACACCTCATGGAAATAAATTTTGACAACTGGATGAAATTAGAAGCAGAAACTTCCCCAGAGTCTATAACAAGTAACTCCGCTCTGATGAAACCTTGATTTTGCTATTGTAATTAGTAATTTTGGTCTTGTAATTAATTTTTCACAAATGTATGGGTGGAAATTTCTCTGTGAAACTAATTCTGTTCTTGATAATGAGAAGAAATAAAATGTGTCAACATTTTGTTATACTTAGACATTCACTTTATAGCCTTTTAAATACCCTAGATAAAAACTGTTTAAAAACTGGGGAGCACCTGAGTGGCTCAGTTGGTTACGCATCCGACTCTTGATTTCAGCTCAGGTCATGATCTCATGGTTCTTGAGATAGAACCCCACATTTGGCTTGTGCTGACAGTGCGGAGCCTGTTTGGGATTCTGTCTCCCTCTCACTCTGTATCTCCCCTGGTCCTGCAAGCTGGCTCCCACTCTCTCTCAAAATAAATAAGTAAAATTAAAAAAAAAACCTGGATTGGATTAAAGGTATCTACCATATGCCTCTTTAATTGGTAATGATAGACTTTTTATTGTGTTAGGGAATAAGTTACATTGAATTAATAGACTAATTATTTATTTATCTCTTCACAATTTTACTTATTTACCCAATAGCAATAAACTCAGTGTGGATAGAATGGGTGAAACATCTCATATGACAGTAAGTGGGGATACCTAACATTTAACTCTTTTTATTACTGTTATTATTTTTAAGTTTATTTATTTTTACTTTGAGAGGGAGAGAGAAAGAGAGTGAGTAGGGGAGGAGCAGAAAGAGGGGGAGACAGAGAATCCCAAGCAGGCTCCGAACTGTCAGCTTGGAGCCTGATGCAGGGCTCAAACTCACAATCTGGGAGATCATGACCTGAGCTGAAGTTGGAGGCTTAACCAACTGAGCCACCCAGGTGCCCCTTAATGCTTTTAAATGTAATGAAGAATAAGGATGGAACATATAGAAACTGTAAGAGTGATTTGCCTTTATCAAGGAGATGAGAGAATATTTCATGCAGGAATTAAAGACGAATTTGTAATGTGCATAACTGATACATGTTAACAAAAGAGAGAGAGAGAGAGAGAGAGAAGAAAGGGCACTAGTAAAAGGATGATAGTGAGTGTGAGACTCAAAGCATAATTACAGAACAAGAAAAGGAGATGAATAAGGTACAAAATAAGTTAGAGATATAGGGAGAATCCATCTTATAGGGCCTTATTGTCCCTGATAAGGAATTTGGTTTAATTTCTGAAGAATGAAAAGCTCTTAAAAGATTATAAACTGAGAAGAAACACAGATCTGTAATTTGCAATTTGCAAGATCTGGCTGCATTAAGGAGAAGAGATTATAATTCAGCAAAAGTGAATTGCAGCCAGGGGCTACTAGATTCATCTAAGTGAGATATGAGAGTGGCTTACACCAGGCTTTTAATGTGGATTTAAAAGAAAAGAAAATGGACTTGATGGGCATTAGGTAAATAGGAGTCACAAGACTTGGTGATGGACGGTCCATGAGTGAAGGAGACGGAATAGTTCTGGTTAATTTCCAAATCTCTAGAATGTTCAAGTTAATAAATTTTATGGCATTTCATTGAGATAGGAAAAATTAGTAAAGGATTATCTTAGGAAAAAAGATAATAAGCTCACACAAATCTCGCACACTTCTGAATTCATGTAACTATTTTAAATATATGAGACATTCTCCAGTGAGACTGTAAAATCTCTATGGTTAGAGATACATGACTTACTTATTCCTTTAGCCTATAATATATAGTAGGTCACAGCCTAAAATATATAGCAGGTCAATACATTCTTGGGTGATTTGCCATAATGTGAAAAGAAGAAACAAGGGTGTAAAGGAATAAACATTGCAAAGCTTCTAAATAAAATGAATAGCAAACACTTTAAAACTTGCATAACGGAGTAGAGCTAGACAGTAACACTCTACCTGTTATGAGATCGCAAGCATTTTGCATTTGGTAAAGAAAGGAGAATGTCACAATTGTAGGAAAATCTAAACTTTTCACTATCCTTCCTGCATGCTCTTTTCTGCTGAACAGAAGAGTTGGCCATTCAAATTAATAATGTTCATATTTATTACAACAACTTCTTGATATATTTGTTCTGGTGATCATGGGAGGAAAAGGATTACTTTTTAGCAACCTGAGTCATACTGTTACCTGGCTGAAGGTTGATATTCAACCAATAGTTGTTCTTGTTGTTGCTGCTTTTTTTAGTTGGTTGGTTGGTTAGTTGGTTGTTGTTGTTTTTTTAAATCAATATTCATCATGTGATGTGTGCCTTACAACATTTAAGTTGATAGTTTTCTTCTAACTATTTGATAAAATATCATGCATTTTTTTGAAACATATGGCAACAGAAAACTCAAGTCTAAACACAGGCATCTGACAGATCTTGTTCCTTGCTGAGAAACAATTATTTCAATACTGCTTGACAATATGGCTTTTTTTCTCAGACATTCTATGCTTCATTTTTCCCCTGAAGTAAGCATGCTGTTAAGAAAATTTATTCACACAGGATCCTTTATTCAACCTACAGCCGTAACTATAAACTTTCTCCTAAACCCCTCTCAGATTCCCCTCTAGTGACAGAAAGGAAACACTGCACCTACCAATTCAATATGGTTGTTTTAAATGTTAAGTGTTTAAATTCATTCCTTTTGTGTAGCCACCATTTCCTAGGAACTGAATGAATCTAGAGCTTCTATTTCAGCTTAGTACATAGACATCTCTCCATACTAACATCTGCAGTTAATCTTATCCATGCTTGTTCTTATTTATATGCAAGTGTTTTTAATTGCAAACTGATACGGATTTTTTGTTAGGTTTCCTTGAGCTTCCTATCAAATGACATACCACATGTTTTCTAAAAATGGGTGAATAACATTTTCATTGTACTCTAATTCAATCAAGAAAATCATATCCAAAAATTAATTTACATTTATTTTTCTACTTGATCAGAGAAGGATTTATTAAAATTTGTCCCTGGTTCACATACTATAAATGAAATATACAAATCAAAGTTTGTTCATTCCTCTGAATAATCCTTCCTGCAACTTTGGGTCTCTGATATATTATCCTGATACATTTTGTGTTTTGTCTACATTGTACTTTAACTAACGCATCCTTTTCCTCCATATATAATGCTTTCCCCACTTTGAATAAGTACAGAGGTATTCCTAAATTTATGCCCAAGCCTCAATTTAAAACATATCAATATTCATTTCTGAGGCATCTAATCCATATAAAATCAGAGAAAAAAAATCCCCTGGTTCTAATGTATTGAAAACCTATTCTATCCTGTCATGTTTATCTGGACTCTTTATTAAAGTATTTATTCCACCACTACAAAGGTGTCAAGTAAAACAGTGAATATAGCAGGTGTTCAATGAACAACTGTGATATAGAACTGACCTACATAGGAAGTGTCTGCTGCTTTCTGATGTTGAAAATCTCCCCAAAATAAATTAAATTAGAGATTTATGTATTTTAGTTGTAGATGGCACCTGATCCAAGACCATTCAGAAACCAGACATGCGTCTCTTCAGAATCTGTACCAGTATCTACTACCAATAAATTAGTAAAGCTGGTGGCTTATCATATTATAATTGTAATGTTAGGTAGTCACAGAAATAACATCAGTATTGGGTGTGAACATGAATGGAAGAGAAATGAGAGTGGCTGAGATAAGAGATCATAAAGCTCATTAGAGAAGAACAGGGTGCAGCTTTTCTTTTTCTTCTGAAAGGTTATCTGACTCTAGTTCTCATGAAGCATGCGTATATTTCAACTTCCAATGTTTTTTTTTTAATTTTAATGTTTATTTATTTATTTTTGAGAGAGAGAAAGAAAGAGAGTGAGAGAGAGAGAGAGAGAGAGAGAGAGAGAGAATCCCAAGCAGAGCTCAAGTCCATGAACTGTGAGATCATGATCTGAGCCAAAATCAAGAGTCAGGCGCCTAACCAACTGAGCCACCCAGGCACCCCTTTTTTATTTTTATTTTTTATTTTTTATTTTTTATTTTTTAAGTAGGCTCCACACCCAGCATGGAGCCCAATGTGGGACTCACACTTATGACCCTGATATCAAGACCTGAGCTGAGACCAAGCATTGGATGCTTAACCAAATAAGTCACCCGGGATCCCCATAATATTTTTATTGAATAGACTTCATTACATATCATAGTTTTTGCAACATTTTGTGCCATACATAAAATTGATGATTTAAATTTTTTATTAATAAGGCAACTTGCCTAATATCATAAAAATTAATAAAATACCAAAGAATAGTTTTCTTAGTTCCACATATATTATTTTTAAATAAAACCAAATATAAAGGGCTTTAAAGAACCAAAAATTCTCTAAAGAAATTGCAAGCTGGTATAATTAAATAAATATACTGGGTAAATATGCAGCATAGTTGGTTTACCATTAGGAGTCCCTTGATATTTGGGGGCATCTGGATGGCTCAGTCGGTTGAGCGTCTGACTTGTGGTTTTAGCTCAAGTCATGATCTCATGGCTTGTTTGGTAAGCCCCATGTTAGGCTCTGCGCTCACAGTGTGAAGCCTCTTTGGAATTCTCTCTCTCTCTCTCTCTCTCTCTCTCTCAAAATATAAATAAACATTTACAGAAAAAGAATTCCCTTAATATTTTTAACACAGATATTTATCATGATCCTCAGGGCTATGTTTTCAACCATGTGGATATTGTCTTTTATGAATGACAGAATTTCCGGCTGGTTGTGCAGTCAAAGATTTAACATTTCTCCAAGTTTCTCTTTGGTCTCTTACAACTAATCACTAATACCTATAAAGTCCACATCAGATATATCTTTCTAATTCAACTATTTTTTTCATCTCCAACTTTCACTTCACCACTTTAAGCTATAATCTCTAATGGTACATTTGTTCTTAGTCTAGTCCTGCTGTCTATAAGATATTCTTCAAACTATTGTCATATAAATCTTTGCAAAAATTAGATTGTATTCTGTCACTCTCTTCCCTAAAACACTTTAATGGACTGTCATTATGATTAGGATAAAATCTAAAACATTTATCATAGTCTTTAAAGCTTTGTGCAATCTTCACTTTGTCTATTTTTATGCCTCATTATCAAGAGATAATGTATTCTCTTGTATTATTCTTTAGTATACATGTTGCTTCCCAGGGATTCTTCCCTGACCTGAAAATTTTTGGCTTGCCATCATCCTGTGTGTTCCATAACACATGATAACCATCCCTCCACCTCTTTGACCTTTTCTTGGATAACCCTGTGTCACTATTGTTCCTTTGCATATATATCATTTACCTGAAAATCTGTCTACATTATTCAATACTGCATTTTCAGCACCTCTTGAAGTGCCTGGAACAATATAAGTTTTTAATAAAAATGGTTTGAGTAAGTTAAGAAGTGAACATCTTCTCTGCTTTAAAAGAAACTACTCTGACTTAAGTGAACATATTTATGATATATTAAATATTTGGAGAAATAAGTTAGGAGATAAATCTGTTTCACTGAATATTTGTTTGAATGTTAAAATACTTATTTTACTATTACTTATAAGTTTGTGTTTATTTTTTAATTTTTTCCTTCTTTTATATTAACTTTAAAATTTTTTAAATGTTTATTTATTTTTGAGAGAGAGACAGAGAGACAGAAATGAACAGGGGAGGGCCAGAGAGAAAGAGGGAGACCCAGAATCTGAACCAGACTCTAGGATCCCAGCTGTCAGCACAGAGCCTGATGCTGGGCTCGAACTCACAATCTTCGAGATCATGACCTGAGCCACAGTCAGATGCTTAACTGACTGAGCCACCCAGGCATCCATCTTTTATTTTATTTTAATTAATATACAGTGACATTGACTTTTATTTAAACCTCATTTTCTACATATCAAGCAAAGATTTAAAAGAATAGTATTAAATATGTGTAGTTTATTGCTTTTTGATTATATCTCAAAAAACCTGCAAAAATAAAAAAAATAAAAGTAATGATGTTTGGGACTGCTGCAAAATGGAAAGTTTCTAGCACAACCAAGAGTGTATAGATTCTTTTTTGGTTTATTGAGATATAATTGAGAAATAAAATTATAATATGTATTTAAACTATACAATGTGATGATTTGATATACATATATATTATGAAGGGATTCTCATAGCAGAGTCGAATAACCCATCTATTCATTACCTCACATTTTTTTTTCTTGGTGAGCACTTAAGATCTAGTCTCTTACCAACTTCCATTATACAACACAATATATCAACTATGGTCACCATGTCATACGTTAGATCCTTAGATACCTCATCCAGCTACTCCCCATGTCCCTTCCTCCCAACTCGGATAACTACTTTTCTAGTATTTGTTTCTAAGAATTCAACTTTTAAATTTTTCTATCAATTCCATATAAAAGTAATACGATGCATCATTTGTTTTTCTCTATCTGGCTGACTTCACTTAGCATAATGTCAGCTAGGTTTATCCATGTTGTCGAAAATGGTAGGATTTCCTTCTTTTTAAAGACTGAGTAATATTCCATTGTTATTACACATTACATATTATATATTATATATCACACTTCTTTATCCATTCATCTGTGGACAGACAATTGTTTCCATATCTCAGCTATCATGAAAAATACTGCAAGAAACATGGGTGTGCAGACATCTCTTTGTGACAGTGATTTTGTTTCTATTGGATATACACTCAAAATTGAGCTTGCTGGATCATATGGTAGTTCTGATTTTTATTTCTTGAAGAAACTCCATATTGGTTTTGTAGTGGCTGTATCAGTTTATATTCCCACCAACAGTTCACAGGGGTTCCATTCCCTCAGTTCTTCTCCAGTATTTATTTATTGTCTTTTTGAAAATAACCATCTTAACAGATGTGAAATGACAATTTATGATAGGTTTGATTTATATTTTCCTGATGACTAGTGATTCAGGTGCTTTACTCATTTTTTCATTGGGTTATTTATTTATTTATTGCTATTAAGTTGTAGGAGTTCCTTATATATTTTGGATATTAACCCTTTATCAGATGTGTAGTTTGAAAACATGTTCCCCTCGTCCATATGTTGTCTTTTCATTTTGTTGATGGTTTCCTTAGCCATGCAGAAGCCTTTTAGTTTGATGTAGTCTTACTTGTTTATTTTAGATTTCCATGCCTTTGCTTCTGGTGTCAAAAAAAAATTATGGCCAAGACCAATGTCAAGGAACTTTCTACCTATATTTTATCCTAGGAATTTTACAAATAACTCAATTTAAAAATGGGCAAGGACCCAAACACACATTCTTTTTTCAAATACAAATGGCCAACAAGTACTTGAAAGGGTGCTCAATATCACTAATCATCAGGGAAATACATTCACCAAACACAAACACACATCAAAATTCTACATATTTTTCCTTGCAAATTTTGAAGCTTTGTTCATATATCTAAGATTTGTTTTGTTTTTTCAATATTTTCAGACTTTTGTTTTTTTCTGGAACTCTGAAGAACAGATTTATTTAATGAAATGAATTTTTCTTATGAGTTCAAGTATCTAAGACATCATTTGGTTCCACCTAATAGTATTTAGTTGAATATATATTTTATTAAATGTATAAATATGTGGGCGCTTGGATGGCTCAGTCAGTTGAACATCCAACTCTTGATTTCGGCTCAGGCGATGACCCCAGGGTCATCGGATCAAGCCCCCTGTCAGACTCCATGCTGAGTATGACGCCTGCTTAAGATTCTCTTTCTCCTTCTGTCCCTCTCCCCTGCTCACGCACACACACTCTCTCCCTCAAATAAAAAAATACAGTACAAACATGTAATTGATTAAATATTATCTATAAATGTAGAAGAAACAGACTAATAAAAACATGAGAATGCTCATTACCTGCAGGGATTTTATAATTGCTTTGTAAAATAAGGCTTCCAAATAGCAACATAAGAAACAAGATAAGAAAACAAAAGATTTTTTTCCTAAACCTAATGGTGTCTCAATTTCATACGATGTTTAGTAGTTTTGATATATGTGCCCCTATCTTAGAGTCACTGGCATGAGCCATGCAGCACCTTCCTCTCACAGGTCTGAGTTCTAGATCCACAGGCCTTTTTTCCATGCCCAAAGATGGCAACATTAACCAAGTGGTGCCTCCTCATCAGAGGTCTGATCTTAAGCTTCATAAAGCCTTGTCCTCTAAGCTCTAAGTTTTTCCTTTTATTGCCTGTAGGTGGTAATACTTCCTACATTTGCTACTTTAATAATGCTTTAGAATTATTTTAGCTTTTATTGACTTGACTATGTATCTCCAAGTTTCAAATTCTAGAAATTGTTTTTGGGAAACAGATCCCCTTAGATCTCTCATATAGTATACAATTCTCATTTCTTTTAAGGCATGTTCCATTCCTATTCTCACAGAGTTGCCTCTTCCCTACCCAGCTCTACATTAATTCTATCTGCTTGGGAAAGAAGTACAGTGTTTTGTTTTGTTTTTAAGTGCATCGTATTCTGTTGTGCATTTGGGGCCACAAACTGCAGGTAAAAGCCTGTAGGAAAGACAGCATCAGCTGAATTTTCTACCTAAAAGTACACTGCTCAAAAGCAGCTGCCTGCAACCCTGTGGTAACAAAGAAGAATGCATTTTGCAAAGGAATAATATGGTCATTACATTTCTGGAATCCATGAGGTTGTGTGGGAACCTCACATTGGAATTAAGGAAATTCAGAAAATTTCCTCTAAGCTTGATCAGAGATCTGTTGTTTCCCTTAATCCCCAGGAAATTTCTCACCCTTTATCTTAAGTGAGAACCTCAGAAAATCAAGTAAACTATCCCAGTGTTTTACTGGCCTAAGAATCCCTCTACTCTCTATCTCCCCAGTCTTCTGAAGGAACTCCAAAATTAATCAGAGGTTTGAAAATACATGCTAGTCTCAAGCCCATCAAAACATGGTACAGAAAAATTAATGGAGTCCAAAGATAGAAGAAAAACTTCTATTCCTGGAAATATGAAAAGTTAGATTGCATGAGAACCATTTAAAAAATATATATCAAAATGCTGAATGTGAACAAATCCTTTTTCTTAAAATATTATTTTCCAAAGTTAAAAGTAGAAGTCTCATAAATATATAAAATTAATATACATCAACATTTCATTAACTAAAAGATTGAGGGATGCAGTAAAATGGTTATGGTTCAGAAAAGATTTGAGGAAGAAATATTGACATAATCCAACAAAAAAAGGATTTTTTAATCATTGGAGTAGCATTACTAGCATTACATATAAAATTAAAGTACTGTATGCCAATAAATTATAGCCCTTGGGGTTATCTATTTTACTGAACAGAAATTATTTTCACTGCTATCTAACAAGAATTCTCTTTATTGCTTTTGACTTTCTATAAGTTAACTTCTACGCCTACCGACTTGTAAACTATTTTAATCGATAAAAAATAGAATGCCCAATACACACACATACCCCCAGAAAATCAGATAATTCCTGCTAGACAGTGCCCAGCACTGTAATTAAAAGATACCCCACTGGTTCATTTTGCCTATTACCAAGTTTTAGATATTTTTATTAACACTGTTCACCCTTATACTTATAAATAATTCTCAAAAATTATTATTTACCATAAAAAGATGTTCTCATTATATGTTGGCCTGATTTGCTTGTATAGCCACAAGAAGGGTTAATTAACATGTATAAATCTCCTTATATTGGTCAGTTAATATAGAATCTTTTGGTGTTAAGCAACTATTAGACCAGGAAATTAATGTCTGTCTGCAGTTGTCAGGAATCTAGGATTGTATTTTCAATTGGAGTTAGTATCTGTTCTTCTTTGTGGGGCTAGGCAATCAAGCCCAAGAAATTCACCTCCACTTTGGGGCGAGGTTCCAAAAATTTTCCAAGGTTCCTGGCCTGCAAGGAAATTATCTTTCTTCCTATGAGGTTTGGTTACATAAGTCATACAACAGGTAACATGCCAACTTCCTTTGAGGGCTTTGTTGACATTTGTTCCACATAAGAAGTATAGCAATTCATCCTCAGCGGTGGGCTTATCACACATGATTACATAAGTGGCATTCTCAAATATGACACTCATGGCCCTGGTTACATAATTGATTGTCCAATTATATCCTGTTAGAAAGGAGAATATTGGAATAACTGTATTGCCATGAAAATGAAGAAGGCTCAGTAAAAATGTTTATTTTTTTAATTTTGAGTGGTCAATGATCGCCATAAAACATTTTTAATGTTTTATTTCAGTTTGCAAAAGCATAGTCTACTAATATGCAGGTTAAAGAAAAAGAAAATCACTTCCTCTTTTACTCCTCAGAAAAGAGATGGTTAAACCTGGTAAGTTTTGCAAAAAAATAATTAGAAATATAGTTTTCAAATCAGCTTATAGAGTGCTGTGTAAATAATTCCTGTTTTGTTATGGATGGGTCAGCAATCAGCTTCCAGAGATGTCTATGTTGAGACAGAGAAAAAACACAGAAATCATTATTTAGTTTTTTAGACCAATCTGATAATTTTCAAAGAAAATTCAGAGCACATGCCTGTATACAAAACTATAATGGGAAGCATCAATTACTAGTACTCCTTTCACTATATTTTTCAGAAATCCAATTTCTAGCTTGTAGTTAATAGCAGAATTTTCAGGCAATAATCAGAGAAAAAGGAAAAATTGCCAACTCAATAATAAGTTGTTCCAGTTCTAAAGGTCTGTCTTTTCAATGGTCTTGATATATTTTCTCAATTGTTTTGAGCTAACAAATAGGCAAAACAAATAGCATAAACAATAACAAGACTAAAATACAAAAAAATAAATAAACCTATTTCCTCTGTTCTCTCACTCAGCAGAGAATAAATTCCCATTTCTACTGAAAGAAGTCACAAAATGGTCAGATGATACCAAATTTTTAACCCTTGCTCCCACTAATGTGGAAAAGGTCAAAAGAAAACCAGAACCAGAATCCAACTTAACTAAGAACCACAAGCAAACAAAGCTATATATTGAAACTATCAATCTTTCTCAGGAATCACTCAAAGAGCCAAGATAGACATGCCTGGGATTTAATAGCACATGAGGTATCCTTCCTGTCAGCATACTAATTGCCCCTTGCTGGTTAGTCATCACAGGAATCTTGATGGTAATGCCCCCAAACGTGTAAAGGATAATATTCAAAAGCTAAAAATGCGATACTGCAACACATGTAAAATGAATGCATATCAAAGATATATTAAATAACTCATAAATGAGGGAACCAGTAAGATGGTAAAGCTATTTTCTATGGCGTTTGTGAGCAAAAGTTTATATTTTTTAATAAGAACTTTCAAAAATATAAATGGTAGATTAAGATTGCCAAATGAGAGGGGTGCCTGGGTGGATCAGTCTGTGAGTGTCCAACTTTGGCTCAGGTCATGATCTCATGGTTGGTGGGTTTGAGCCTCACATTGGGTTCACTTTTGTCAGTGCAGAGCCCGCTTCAGATCCTTTCCCCCCCCCACCCCCAGCCTGTCTCTCACTGCCCCTCCCACGGTCACTTGCTCTCTCAAAATTAAATAAACATTAAAAAAGAAAAAAAAAGATTGCCAAATGAGATACAACAGTAAATGCTCTTTGGGGGCAATAAAAAATAACCTTTGTGATTATCATTTTAACAGGGCAGGAATCATTTGCATTGGTCTCAGACGAGAGTAATTTGCATTGTAATAAGTCTGCCACAAGTTAACCTTTACCCTCAGAGAGTTGTAAAATATCTTAATCAATAGTAAATAAAAAGTCAAATGAACTATATAGCTCTAGGGAATCCAATATCCTCAACACTGCACTGAACAGACATTCAGTAAACTCTTTTGACTATTTCCAAGGGATATTCAGTGGATGGGCTAAGCAGCATTATAGACATGGCTTAAGGAGAATTAATAATTGTAAGAGAGATCTGAATAAATTAGTTCTATGAAGCCTAGAGAATCAAAACAGCAAGATGCAAGAATATTAAATAGGGTAAAGGAAGCTGGAGGATTCAACAAGACTAATATTTACCCCACTAGGGTCCTGGGGAAAAGGAGAAAGCAGTAACACTAGAAGACAGAGTGAGGTAAGAATTTTCTAGAATTGTTGAAAGATATCTATATTCAAATTTGGTAAGCACAATGAATCCCAAACAAAACACCTAAAAAGACATCCAGGCCTAGATGCATGATTCTAAAACAGGAGAACGCCAAAGACAACTAAATGAAAGCAGCTGAGGAGAAAAGACAGATTACTTATGAAGCAACCATAATTAGACTGTCAGCAGTTTTCCCAAATGTAAGAGTATATGCCAGAAAACCATGATATAATATCTTCAAAGTTGAGCGAAAATAACTGTCAACTTCAATTTCTGTATCCTAGAAAAAACTCTCATTCGAGTGTGGGAAACTGTAAAGCTGTTTCTGCTAATGAGCATTAAGGACATAAAATACTTAGAAACCTTATTCTTTGAAATGAAATGCGATATTTTATAATACAAAACAACATTACTGAGAAAACTTACTCTTAAAACCATAAGATTAAAGAAACTTTGCTCTTTGAAAATATACCAGGGGCTAGAAGAGTAAACCAGCTTTGAACTGGAAAAGAATGGATAAGGAAAATTATTGAAGCAGTCTTAATTTTGTGCAGGAGCCAATGATCATCTTTGTGTGCTTCTGTGAAAAACCATCAAATCTGCTGTTACTGAGTGTGCATGAGACCTGTGAGAAAACTGTTCCAGGAAACCACATCCTCATGCAGGTCTCCTTTGTCTGGAACAGTTCATGAATTCAGTTTAGTCACTCACAGTCACTGATCTCTTTGTGTCATCAAAAATCATTAGATCAAATTATATACATTCCCAAATACACAAAAGCACACCAGGGTAATATTAACAGACCTCCTGTGTAGATCTGGCTTGCCCACTAGAACTTTCAGTGTGATGAAAATGTTCTATATCTGCGGGTTCCAATACAGTACCTGCTAGCCACATGTCTCAACTAAGTGCTTGAAATGTGGCAAATGAGACAGTTTAACAGAATTTTTTATTTTCTTTAATTATAGTTATTTAAAACTTCCATAGCTACATATGACTAGTGGCTACTCTGTCAAACAGCTGCAAAATACTTGTATATTTTTTTTAAGAAGGACAGTAAACCTAAGATGAAGGTGTGAGATTAAAAAAAGGGGGGGATAAAAGGGCAAGTAAAAATTTTAGTAAACGTTTAAATTAAATCACTGCATATTTTTAAAGGATTAATATTGGGGTTTTAAAAAGGCAGGACTAAGACAATAATAACAATAAAAATTGAGTTGAGTAAAATTATTAACATTATCTATTATTATATTGTTCTGGAGCCAAAAAGAGGCATTGATTAAATTTACCTGTTTTAATACATGCACACACATGCACTTCTGAAGAACAGATGGGAAAAATGCAATGATATAAACATTAACCAAGTCAAACGTGGAAAGAATAAAGAAGCTCAGACTCCAAAATCACTTTTTCACTTCCATTGCAAAGGCACATGGATAATTGAGAAAAATGAAAAAGTATTTTTGTTTTGGATCTCTCTAACCAAAGCTTGAAACCAACTGCTTTTATCCTGCTTTTCCTCTTCCATCTGAACCTGTGCATAAATGATCCTCTTTTATCCTCCTCTCTGATCTTCTTTCCTTTCATTCTGGTAAGACTGAAATCCTGAAAAGTCAATTGACACCAAGTTAAATCCATTCAAAATAGGGACAGACACTTAAATGGTGACATTAAATCTTCTAAGTCTAAACTAAGAGCCATTGTTAATTCTTCTCAAAGCTTAGATGGGAGGCACAGAAATATACAGAACAATTTTAAATAGTCTTACAGACATGAAATCTAGGACTGTGAAATGTATATCAAATGGTTCACGTGTTACTAAGAACCTTAGATTTAAAAAAAATAGCGATGGCCACGGGAGATAGGGAAGATGCAGAGGGTAACCAACAAATCTCAAACTGCAAATCCTATAGGCTATCAGAAGTGTTTAGGAAAGCTATGGCGTGTTGACAAACTCTTTTTGAAGTCTTGCCTAGAAATTATGTCAGGCCTGAATCTACTTCTGTAAGCAAAGAAAAGATAAATCCATTGTAGACTTCAGAAAGAAATCTTGAACACCATTTGACAAGATTCAAAAATGGTACCTGACTCTGATATGACCCCTCCTCTCTTCTCACTTTGTGCAAATGGCATTAGGGGATTTGATATACTACCAAAGCCTGCAGTGAGAAGATCCTATTGCTGGATATGTAGCACCTTGCTACAAATTTTGAATCAATCTTAAAACACAAGCAGAGTAAGACCCAGAATAAACTAACGACTTTACATATTAAACCAGTTCATGCTCCCATCCAGGTGAAAACTATGAATGGAGGAAACTTCATAATAGACCTGTAGATATTATAAGTGGAAAACAAATTGGAAAACTGATTGTGGTGCATTAGCTGAGAAAATGAAAGGCAAAAAATAAGTGAGTAAGCAATCAAGGTCTCCAATGAAAGGTGAACAAAGTGCCCAATCTTTTCATTTAACTCTTAAATTCATGAGGAGACATGGCACAAAAACTTAAAGGATATCCTTGAACACTTTTAACTAAAATGTGTTTTATAGCATTTACTTGAAGCCCTTGAACCACCACATAACTTTTCCCAAACTGTCCATGTGGCAGAGAGCTACAATCCTGGAAATCCTGATGTTCCATCCTATAATTCTCATCCTTAATTTAAGAAAAAAAAAGGTCCCAGTGGCACCCAGTGGCTCAGTCGGCTGAGCTTCCAACTCTTGATTGCAGCTTAGGTCATGATCTCACAGTTTTGTAAGTTCTAGCCCCGCATCTGGCTCTGCACAGGCAGCACAGAGCCTGCTTGGGATTCTCTCTCTCTCTCTCTCTCTCTCTCTCTCTCTCTGCCCTTCCCCTGCCCAAGCTGTCTCTATCTCTCTTAAAATAAATGGATAATTTTTTTTAATTATTTAAAATTTTTTTAAAGTTCCTTCTTTCTTTGTGACATCCATAGAGAGGGTATGCTGGAATCAGCCTGCACTGTCTTATGGGAGCTGACTATGCACATCCCTCCTCTACTCTGCAATCAGTGACATCATAGTGCTAACTTGAGATTAAATATTACAGTACAAAAATCAGGACATTTTTAAACAAAAGCTGGTTGATAAATCACTATGCAAACAAAACACCAGATGATATAGTTTCCTGAAGGTGTCTTCCTGAAAAACCCCATGGACCCAGTTATTCATAATGTAGTTATAAATAATTTGGACATTTATTTACTGATATCGTTGTGTCTAAATCAAACTCAAAGATCTCTAGGAGACACTTAGGCTATTACTAATTTCTATTTATATGTGCAGAATTTTGGGATTATTATCAAGCTTTTCATCAAGGTTCTGATTAACCCATCCAAAACGAGACCCAAGCTATGCATTACTCTCCGAAACCAGAAATAAAACTAAAGCCAATACTTGAAAGCCTAATGTACTAATCATACCTTGTACAGGTTATTGTAACAAACTAATCTTTCTGGTCAAGAAAACCAATGAATAAAGATGTACATTTATTCATAACTTCAGAGCCATAAATAAAATAATAACTCCCTGCTTCCCATAATTCTAAAGACAAATGCTACTTCATTTTCAGTTCTGCTTCTGGCTTCATCTTTTATAATCACTGATCTGTGCTCTGCTTTCTTTAGTGTCTTTCTAGATTGAGATTTTCCATGTGTCTTTCCCAGGAAAATCAACAGTGTACCACAATATTCCTGAAGCACCCTCCTAATTATCACAAGTCCTTAAGAATCTCAAATTTCCCTATAACACTTCTCTTTTCCAATATTGCATCCAATTACTTTTGTAATGTTCTGATTGTGAAATAAGCCCTAAAACGAACTGTGGACTTGCTGATTTGGCCCAGGAAAAAAATTTCCAAAGAAAAGTTAAATATACCAAAATGAAATATATCACCTAAGACTTCATTCATTCTGATAAGATAAACCATTCACTTCTGACAGACTATAAGCCATTCAAAACTTTTCCAGGTCAATCATTTAAAAAAAATTAAAAGTTTTACTATGTTTACCTGGCTACTGCCATATAATATTCAAATTTTCTTTTTTTTAATGTTTTTATTTTTATTTTTGAGAGAGAGAAAGAGAGAGCAGGGAAGAGCAGAGAGAGAGGGAGACACAGAATCTGAAGCAGGCTCCAGGCTCTGCGCTGTCAGCACAGAGTCCGATGCAGGGTCGAACCCACAAACCGTGAGATCATGACCTGAGCCGAAGTCAGATGTTTAACTGACTGAGCCACCCAGGCACCCCAATATTCAAATTTTCTGAATTCATTATACTTCTATATGATTTAACCAAGTCCTTGGTATCAGATACCTTCCTTTGAACCTAGATGTGATTAGTCACTTTGAGATTTAAAATGACCTCTTCAGTAATCACTCACACTTACTATCATAAACCTTGTTACCTATTTATATTTGAGAAATAGGGGCAGCAATTGATACTTTGATTCAATTTCATGTGTATAATCTGAGATTATGTGTTAATTACAGTCTTTCTCTCACCCAAAGCCAATTCTACCCACTTTATATCAGAAAAATAACAGCTGCACCTAAACAAGTCGAGACCTAATACCAAATTGGTTTTTTGTTCTCCCTTAACTTTGATGGTCCTTTACATCTTGCAAACTTTATTGCACACTGAATATACAAAAGTTTACAGGACAAGTAACTTACCACTCATGAAATTCTATTACTTTTCTCAAACACGTTTTCATATAACATTGTAAAAATTAAAAGTTTGCTGTTGTCCTTCTACTACAAGAAGAGGGAGAAACTCATTACTGACTAGCCTTTGTTATAGAATTGTCCATGACCATGAAACCTTTAAAGACCCTTATGGTAATTCCACATTTGTTATTGTATGTTGATGGTTTATACCTTAAGACAAAACCAAACAAAAACAAACAAACAAATAACAGCAACAATGACAAACAGAGAATTAACAGGCTGGAACCACCCTTACAGACTTTAATTTGCTTGACTGTAACCAGACACTTTTCTAGAAATAAAAATCAACCTGAATGATGATACTTTACTCATTGCACTCAACGGAGTTTGCCAATTAGCAAGAAATAACTGTGTTGATATGTGTAGTGATGACATATCCCAGGATTTTATATGGTTCAAAATTGAGTTTTTGACCCCAACAGGCACTCCAATTTAAAAAGTTAAAGAGATTAAAGAACTCTTTAATATTTTCTGAGGATTTGACTATTATCATGATACAAACCATGTAAAAAGAGATGAGAAAAGGGCTACAGAAAAGCACCCTAACTGATAATTATGCCATACAGATAGACTTTACTAAGATATTTGAATCCATAATAACACTCAAAGGCCAAATCTTTGGAGAAGTACAAGAAAAATATTATGGAATGACAATGACTGGCTTCAAAAATAGAACAAAAAATGTTGGAAAATCTGATTTGTAAATCACACAAGAGGATGACTTCAAACGGAGCCTCATCAAATTGTATGAAATTATCCACTGCAGCAAGGGAAAATTGGTGTGTTTTTAATATTGGGTAGGGAAACTACACGAATGGCTGGGGTAGTTTTTGGTACATGTTTGAGTTGTCACAAGTATAATCCTGGCAAAAGTGACAATATTGGACACAGACAAGACCCAAAGCTTTAAGATCCTTGATCATCTCCAAATATTTTAATACTTCACTCTCTCTCCTTAATGGATTTTGCAAATGAGCTACTCACTACTTATTCACAGAATGGGCTGAAAATTTTCCTTGCCAGAGAGTTATAGCTCTGAAGGTCACAAAAAGAAATATTTGATTTGGTGTCCTCAATCTTGAGAATTCCAACCCATTCCATAATGAGGAGGTACATTTTGTTGACACTTTCATTAAATAGCTTTGAAAACTTCTCCACTTTGAAATTTCACTACCATATCGCGTCTAATATTTGGGAAAGTGAAAAAGGCAGAATACTAAAACTAATATTCGTGAAGTTATCTAAGACACTTAAACTTCCATTACTGAGGATATGTTACTGGCTCTACAGATGGAATTGATCCCTATTGGTATTCATCAACTCTCCCCTTTTTTAGATAGTTATAGACAAAACCATGTATCTACCAATATTACTTCCTTGTTAAGTACGGCCCTATTGCAAATAAATATGACAAATATTACAAAGGACTTCTCTAATAAACTCAGTCTTACCATCCAAAGTACAAACTATAAATAGTCTTTTCTCAGTATCCTCCAAACCAACACTTTTTTAAAATATTTTTTAATGTTTTATTTATTTTTGAGAGAGAGAGAGAGACAGCATGAGCAGGGGAGGGTCAGAGAGAGAGAGAGACACAGAATCCGAAGACAGGCTCCAGGCTCTGAGCTAGCTGTCAGCACAGAGCCCGAAGTGGGGCTCGAACCCACAAACCGTGAGATCATGACCTGAGCTGAAGTCGGACGCTTAACAGACTGAGCCACCCAGGCGCCCCCCCAAACCAACACTTTTATGTTGTAAAATCTAGATAAGTAAATTCTAGTCTTCTAGAAGAAATATCAGGAAAATTTAATTTTTAAAAAATGACAGTTACCAGATGGGGAGTGAGTGGGGGCATGGGTGAAATATGTGATTAGGACTAAAGCCTGCACTTATTATGATGAAAAAAATTAGTTTCTGAACAGTCTATAAAAAATAATCAGGCACTCTTCACAGCTAGCACACCAATAAAACCTCAAATAATTAATCACTGGAACCCTATCTTTCTAAGAGAATAATTAATACTCCATTTACTGAAATGATGTTATATTTTGTATTAGTCATAGTTTTCCAGAGAAACAATAGGAGACACATAGATATATGTAAGCAGAGATTTATCATAGGAATTGGCTCACATGGTTGTGGAAGCCAAGAAATTCCATAGTCTGCCATCTACTAGGTGGAGAACCAAGATAGCTGGTGATGTAATTGAGTGAATCTGAAGGTCTGAGAATAGGGGACTGATTATGTCAGTCCAAATCTGAGTCCAAAGCCTAAGAGCCAGGAATATCAATGTCCAATAGCAGGAGAAGATGGATGTCTCAGCTGAAGCAGAGAAAGTAAATTCCCCATTTTTTTTTTTTCTATTTAGGCCCTCAAGAGATCAAGTGATGCTTGATTGGTGAAGGCAATCTTCTTTTCTCAAACTGCTGATTCAAATACTAATCTCTTCCAGAGTCACCCTCACAAACATATCTATAAATAATGTTTTACCAACTAGCTCGGCATCCCTTAGCCCAATCAAGTTGACATGTAAAATTAACCACCACATGCTCTGAAAGTTAAAGATTTTTTTTTTTTTTTTAGGAACCTTTTAGAAATAGATGGTCCTTAGAAGAGCTGGTAGCATCCTCGCAGAAATCAGATCAGACAATTTCAATATGATATATACAAATCCCAAAACCAAAAAGCAAGATCCAAATGACCAGAATCAATAGTTATTATGCTTATTTTGGATATTTTTGTTTTTTATTCTCCTAAGTGTTTTCTTTCCTCTTTGATGGCTCATTGTACTGGATTGCCCATAGACACATGTTAGTTATCTCAGAAGACCTATATCCTTAATACTAGACATTCCTTAGACACAAAACAGACAATCCAATGTCTGTAATTTCCTTGTGACTTGCTAAAATATATAATATATAGTCAATTCAACTGATGTGTTCCACTTTGGGTGCTTTTCAGCTTTCTTTAGTATTAGTTTCTTGTAATTAAAAGATCTCTTGAATAATTGGAATCAACTACTGAGTAACTTTTTAAGATGCCAAACACTCTAGGAGTTAAAGCTGTCAAAAGGTTAAGACTCCCTATTATATCACAGCTAGTGAATTAGTTTCCAGTGTGGTGACTTAGGAGCGCCAGGGTGGCTCAGTTGGTTAAGCGTCCAACTCTTGATTTTGGTTCAGGTCATGATATGGTTCACAGGGTCGAGCCCCCTGCTTTCAGCATGGAGCCTGCTTGGAATTCTCTCTCTTCCCCTCTTTCTGCCCTCCCCCACTGCATGCACCCTCTCTCTCTTTTTTTCTCTCTCTCAAAATAAATTAAAATAAGCTTAAAAAATCTCATAAAAAATGTGGTGACTTAAAATAATACATATTAATTATCTTCTTTTCTTTCTATGGGTTAAGAATATGACAGTGACTAAGCTTGGTAGTCTTGGCTTAGGACCTCTCATAAGGTTATAGTCCAGTAGGACTATAATCATCTACAGGCTCAACTAGAGCTAAAGGTCTACCACTACGAAATCTGATTCCTATAGCCATTGGTTGGAGGCATTAGTTCTTTGATGAATATTGTCAGGATGCTTCAGTTACATACCACTTGGGTCTTCACAATGGTCTGATAAACATGGCAGCAGCCTTCTCCTAAAGCAAGTTACCCAATAACAGCCAGCCACAGGGCCTTTAATTACTAAGTCTGTGAAATACACAATGACACTTCCACTTTATTCTATTCATTGGAAATGAATCACTTGATCAGAGGAGTATCAATGAATTTGTGGACAGAGTTTTGAATCCACAATATTTAAGATGGGATATTCATGTCACCACCGAAAATAACTCCTAGAGATCTTTTATAGGAGCTAGGCTTTGTGCTGAAGATTCACAGAAGAAAAAAAATTGTAAAGGACAGTGATCAGAAAGTATGTATTTGGAGTTTGCCTCCCTTTTACATATCTTGCAATGAAAATGTCTTATTTAAGCTCAACTTCTTTATGGCTTGAGATCTACCTTGTTATCTCTCCACTATAAATCATACTGCTTGGCATCACATCACTCTTTTTCAGAGTCACTGAAATTATACTATATTATTTGAAAATTTCATAGGGATATTTTGGTTGAATATAGACTTTTACATGGTACCCAAAAGGTGAAATTGGATTTATGGAACAAATGTCTCATGGTGTCTATTGGAAAGTAAAAATAGATCTTTTTATTTTAATAAACTGATATCTGTGTTCAGTTTTGTTTTTTTTTTTTTTTCCTAGTATTTTTTTCTGATATAATCCAGGGTCCATTTTGGCTTGCTAACTCACCTACAGAAAAAGAGAGCTTTGGATAAATTTATTTAAGATGAATACAAATAGACCTTGAATTGAAAACTATATGTTAAACCTCACAGAAAATTCTGGATGTTCTTCTGTCCTCAAGGCTCTTCACGATATACTTTTCAATAGCCCTGGAAAACTGGGAAATTTTCATATACTATGATTCAGAACTTGACAAGGGAGCTAGATAATGCCATGGAGTCCCAGAAAATTCTTCATCAGAAAAGGTTAGACAGGAATTAGATCACAGCACAGCAACTGTAGATATAATACTGACTTTTCACAGTGGAGCATGTGCTGTTTTCAAGGAACAATCGTCTACTCATATCCCTTTAGACCTTTCTGAGGACTTTGATATTACTAAAAAAAAGTCCTGGGAGCAAAGATTGCCTGAGAAAGGGGACCTGAGTCCTGCTTTGGACAGAAATGACTCGTCTTTTGTACCACCATCTTGGTTGTCTAGGGCCACAGTGAGAACATTCCCTTGGCTATCTCTATATTATATCATCATTGTGGGGGGCTGCCTCGAGTATAGCATGGCCTAGGATGTCAGCCTACTATATTCTTCACCCTTGACCAACAAATTCTTTCTTGAAGGGTGGTTCACATGGTGCATCTATATATCTTTCATACTATCTAACATATGTAAAAAATTTGATACATGTTCTCCTCATTACAACCAAACATATTCCATGTAGATTAAGAATTTAAACAAAAGTAAAATTTTTGAACTTTTCAATGTAAATGTCAGAATGTAACTTTATGTCATTTGTATAAGGAAGGATTTCTTAAACACTAAAACAAACTTTGGTAAAGACTGCTCACAAATTTGAAAAAACTGATGTCTGTATATTTAAAGACATGATACGTAGAGTTTAAAAAGACCAGAAGATAATCTGATATTTAAGTGCCTATAATAAAGTTTTAATAGACTATATTTTAAAACTGCATATCAATGAGGAAAACTCAAGTGATGTCATTAGAAAATTTGTAAAATATATGACATGGAAGAAGACACTTACAAATATATCAGCCTGTGATCAAACCATGCAGTAGCAAAATTTATAACCATTGTATATGTTTAAAAATTCAAAATTTCTTCAGGAATATGGGAACATGTGTAATATTTTTCTGGTGAAAGTAGAAATTATTACAACTATTTTGGGGGACAAATTATAAAACTAAAGATGCACATAGACCACAAGTTAGCATTTTCACTCCAATTAATATATTCCAGAATAATTGTTATCAATCCAGGCTGTACATTAGTTATAGGGAATTTCTAGATATTAATTAATTAATAACCACTGTTCATGGCCCCAAATCAATCATTTGAATTAGAATTTCTAGGAATGGAAATTGGCTTTTTGTATACTTTGATATCTCCCCTGATGATTCTTTTTTTTTTTTTTTTTACATTTATTTTTTTATTTTGAGAATGAGCTGAGGGACAGAGAGTGAGGGGAGAGAGAATCCCAAGCAGGCTCCACTCCCCACACAAGGCTCTATGTCACAAACGAACTATGAAATCATGACCTGAACTGAAATCAAGAGTCAGATCCTTGGGTTCCTGGGTGGCTCAGTCGGTTAAGCGTCCGATTTCGGCTCATGTCATGATCTCATGGTTCGTGGGTTTGAGCCCCGCATCCGGCTCTGTGCTGACAGCTAGCTCAGAGCCTGGAACCTGTCTTCGGATTCTATGTCTCCCTTTTTCTCTGACCCTCCCCTACTCACGCTGTCTCTCTCTCTCTCAAAAATAAATAAGACATTTTAAAAAAAAAAAGTCGGATCCTTAACTGACTGAGCCACCCAGGCACCCCATCCCTAGATGATTCTTATGCACATAAAATCTAAAGAACTGGGGCACCTGGGTGGCTCAGTCTGTTGAGTGCCCAACTTTGGCTCAGGTCATGATCTCACAGTTCATGGGTTCAAGCCCTGTTTCAGGCTCTGGGCTGACAGCTCGGGGTCTGGAGCCTGCTTGAGATTCTATGTCTCCCTCTCTGTTTCTCTATCTCTCCCCAGCTCATGCTCTCTCTTTCTCTCAAAATAAATAAATAGACTCAAACAATTTTTTCAAAATCTAAAGGACCAATCATATAGGAAAATATTCATAGTAGTACTATATGTAATGACAAAATATTTGAGGAAATATAAATGACTACTAGTATAAGTCTAACCATAGAAGCATGTATTATTTCTTTAATTGCATTAAGCACAGCCATGAAAATTAATGAACTAATGGTACACATATAAGCACAAAAGAATCACATAAACATGTTCACAAGGATAAAATCACTTGTAAATGAAAACTGAGTATGATATCATTTATAAAAAGTGTAAAAATATGTAGAATATTACTCCACTTTGTATGGTTTCAATATGCATGAAATTCACTTAGCATAGTTAAAAATACATCAGTCACCCCATAACACAATTCAAATTTCAGTTACTATGATATAATATCTGTGAATAATTATATAAAGCACAAACTTTGCTGCCAGCTCTTCTGTCTGTAGTTCACTCTGTGAGTAACAGATGTGCATCATGATCACGACCAACACATCATCTCTTTCAAAGTCTGTCTTGTTGGTCACTGAGCATCTGTTATTCTGTTCATGCACAGACAGCAATTCACATAGTTTAGTGTCTTTTTGTCTCCCAATGATAAACCCACATTATACATATTTTTAAATGGTAATCAAAAAAGGAAAGTGACCAACGAAGATAAAAGCGCAGCAAAGAAATAACATGTGATAATGCTGGAAGTAAAATTCAAATTAAATGTAAATATGGTTAGAGAATAAATAGCTGACCATTGGAATGAAGACACTGTTGCTCTTTAAGAGGCTTTAGCTATGCAGCTAGAGGAACTTAATGAGGGTAAACTATGGTAATAAGTGAGAAAAAATGATTGTGGGGAAAACAAAGAGAGCCCCATCAGCAAAATGTTCATATTAAAGGAGTTGTTATAGATATTTCATAACATCAATAGCACAAAAAGTAAATGTTGGAAGCTCATGGAAACTTTGAAAAACTTAGGACAATTCTGAAGTCAAAAAAGATGCTCAATCTGTATCATAATCCAGATGATGAGAAGGCAAGTTCTGTTCAAAACATACTGATTTTTTCCCCAAAGAAATAAAATACTTCAATTACCAAAGTTCTAATATTTTAGATTACAGGGTATTAAATAAATATTGGCTTTACCACTTTTTCACTTCCCTATACATTTGTCACTGAAAGTAAGAAAGATTTTTAGCACTTTACAGTTTTTCAAAAGTTTTGGAAAATTGTAACTTTTCATTGATTATTAAGATCGCTGTCATGGTTTCCACCTGTGTAGCTATTATCTTTGTCCTATGCTATTGTGCAAAGTGAAGACTGCATATATGCATACATATGTACATGTATACATACATGCATGTGTATGTACACATATATACATATGCATGTGTATATATATAGTATATATGGATGTATAGATACATAGTTTGTATAATGGTTTATATTATAGATATGTAGTACATAAAAGTTTTAAGATATGGAAAACACCAAATTCAGCATAATAGATATGCACAAGTTGTTGTTTTAGAGGAGCAAGAAATTGTAGTTTGTATTGAGGAGAGAAATATACAAAGATTCTACATTTTTCATTTCTTTTTCTTATGCTAGGTCATTATAGTGTTCATTATACTATTCTTTATGAATTTGGGGATGTCTAAACTATTTTGTAATTTTTGTTAAGAAAATAAAATAACTGAATGAATGGGGTTATATTCTCTTAATCATTTGACATCCTCTATATACATCATTAATACAAGTACCTAACAACTTTGTTCTACATTTTCATTGGTGATCTCAGATCAAAATCATTGGTAATAAGTACATATTATTTAAGATCCATAAATAAATTTCCATTGATAGAAAGCTTGCCTGTTTGATGTCAAGAAGTCTATAACTGACTGTGATCAATTAAATGTAAACACCACTGCATTCAGACCAGCCTGATGTCATGAATTGAAACTTAGTTTATACACATTCTTTAGCCCCTGTAAAATAGTAAAAAAATGATAGTATTTAAAATAAAGAACCAACCTTTAAACTATCCCCCTCTCTCTTCCCTTCTGATAACCATCAGTTTGTTCTCTACAGTTCAGAGTCTGTTTCTTGGTTTGCCTTCCTCTCTCTTCTTTTGCCCTTTGCTCACTAATTTCGTTTCTTAAATTCCACATTTGAGTGAAATCATATGGCATTTGTCTTTCTCCAACTATCGTATTTGCTTTACCATAATACTCTCTAGCTCCATTCAGAATTGATGAATGCATAAAGAAGATGTAGTGTGTATATGTGTATAATGGAATATTACTGAGTCATTAAAAAGAACGAAACTGTCCAATTTGCAATGACATGAATGGAGCTCGAGAGTATTATGCTAACCAGCTTTTTTTTAATTGAGATATAATTGTTAAAATCAAAGACAAAATGACTACTGGCCTTGTTAATTTACTGAGGAGACAAAATCAATTAAGCCATACAAGCAAAACTTAATTCAGCTCATTTTCCAAAAAAGCAAAACTTAACTTGCTTTGCTTCTTGTAAAGACCTCTGAAACTATAAACAATTCTCAAACTTTCCTTCAAAACTGACAAGAGGTATCCAATTTTAACCATTCCTCTATCACTAGGGAAACTCTAATGTTATAAACAGTCATTGTAAAGAATAAACAGCCTCTGCATTCTCACTGTATAAGCTGTCTTATAACAATATACCGATGAGCTTCATTTCACTGCTGGTTTGAGAGCTCCCAGGTCACCCACTGTTTTTATGTGCACAATAAACTCTTACTAATTACTGTTTCAGAGATCTGATGGTTTTACTTCTGCTATTTCTAAATTTTTGACATTATTGACATATATCATTATGTAAGTTTAAGGTATATAATGTGTTGATTTGATGGACTTATATATTGAAGCATGATTACCACTGTAGCTTTAGCTAACACCTCTAACACGTCTCACGATTATCATTTCTTTTTTGTAATGAGAACCAGTGAGATCCAGTCTCTTAGCAATTTTGAAATATATATAATGTCATGTTGACGATACCCACTATATTGTACATTTGATCTTCTGAGCTTATTTATGTACTAGTTGAAAGTTTATAATTAGAAAAAAATAGCTCAAGGTAAAATTATTTTATATCAGCCTGTAAGGAGAAGAGTTAAATTGTATCTGAGATTTTTGTCACCTAAGGCAGGACAACCTGGGGAGATAATTACCCTCTGTCTCTCTTCTGCTATGCTTTATACTCTTTATTCTCTTTAAACTATCTGTCCCTAACAGATGTTGACTACCATCTTTTTAACAGCAAGTTGGGCCCAGAACACAATTTATACATTTAATTTTGAGAGTACCTCTTTTGTTAATGAAATACTGCTAAATAAGACAGATGACAAAATAATTATGCAATGCCCACATGTGGTTTGAGTACTTAATTATATTTTCTCAATTTGGTGAAATTGGTTCTTTAGATTCTTTTATTTACTTTTTGCATGTTTTTAATGAAGTATAATTAACATGCAGTATTACATTAGTTTCAGATATATGGTAATAATGATTCAACAATTCTATATATTACTCAGTACTCACACAAGTGTACTCTTTAGTTTTTTTTAAGTTTGTTTGTTTGTTTGTTTATTTATTTATTTTGAGAGCGAGCGAGCGAGAGAGAGAGAGAGAGAGAGAATGCGCTAGCATGTTCAGGAAGGGGAGAGGCAAAAGGAGAGAGAGGCTCTGTACTAGGGCTCAAATCCTTATGCAGGACTTGAATCCATGAACCATGAGATCAGGACCTGAGCCAAAATCAAGAGCCAAACTTTTAACCAAGTGAACCACCCAGGTTCCCAAAAATTGTTCTCTTAATCCACTTAATCTATTCCACCCATTCCCTACCCCCTGGCCATGGCAACCACCCATTTGTACTCTGTACTTAAGAGTCTGTTTGTCTCTTTTCTTTCTTTCTTTGTTTTATTTCTTAAATTCTACATACTAGTGAAATCATATGGTATTTGTCTTTCTCTGTCTTACTTATTTCACTTACCATAATATTCTCTAGGTCTATCCATATTGTTGCAAATGGCAAGATCTCATTATTTTTATGGCTGAGTAATATTCCATTATGTATATACACCATTCCATTATAAGTACATATAACATATATATTATATGCCACATCTTCTTTATCCATTCCTCTATTAATGAACACAGGTTGCCTTTATACCTTGACTATTATAAATAAGACTGAAAAACATGAGGATGCATATTCTCTTGAATTAGTGTTTTCATTTTCTTTAGATAAATACCCAGTAGTGGGATTAATGGATCATACAATAATTCTATTCTTGTTTGATACACCTCTGTATTGTTTTCCAGAGTGACTGTACCAGTTTGCACTCCCACTAACAGTCCACAAGTGTTCCTTTTTCTCCACGTCCTCACAAAAACTTGTTTCTTGTGTTTTTTATTTTATCTACTCTGGCAAGTGTGAGGTGCTATCTCATTGTGGTTTTGATTTACATTTTCCTGATGATGAGTGATGCTGAATATTTTTCCATGTGTCTGTTGGCCATCTGGGTGTCATTTTTGGAAAAATGTCTATTCAGGTCCTCTGGGCAAATAATCCAGTTTTTCAAATGGATTCTGAAAAATGTTAAATAAAGAATTCATGAAGTATAAATATCACAGTTAGAAGTTCCTTAAGGAATGGGTCTAGGAAAAATACTGCAGACAATTTCAGATGATGAAGAAAGACCTTGGAAAGTCACTCCCGAATAAGCCACACTTGGCTGGAATGACAAATCAAAAGAAAATATTAAATTCTCAATGTGAACAGGGTAAACGATATTAATTTTTTTAGTTCTGAGGGGATATAGAATTTTATAATGGCAGAAATTTGTAGTGATCAAATTTTTCCTATCCTATACAATTAGAGAATCTTATATTCCTGGTATTGTATTACTTGGATGTTAATTATATAGTTTACCATGTACAAATCTGTCTAGTAAATTTGTTGGAACCATGCTTCTGAATAATATGCAAAATGAGAGACTACTGGCTAAGTATATTTTGTAGTCTTAGATAAGAGATTTTCATAGAGAAAATTAAAGGTTTCAGTTGTGGCTAAGGAGGTAGGTATATAGAACAGCAGGAAATGTAACCCATGAATTGACTTTTGCACCTATATAGGGTGCCCCGAGGTTTCACTGGATCAGAAGGGTTGTACGCTATGTATATTTTACTGTACGTGTCAGAAAACAGTGATGGAAGGAGTTTATAGCATTAGAGATATTTGTTTTCTACAGTCCAGGCCACCCTCTATTTTGTTCATGGACTTTACATTTGTTTTTATTATTTTCATCCAGCCTCATATGATCCAATTTATTTTTCAGAAAACTATCTGATCCTCTCTAGAATTTGCATTCATATTTATATACCGACTATTTCACCAAGGACCATTTAATCAGTAGTATCCATGCTCCCAGGCAGAAGCTATTATTTATTTTTTTATATTTTTATTTTTTTAACGTTTATATGTTTGGAGAGAGAGAGAGAGAGAGAGAGCACGGGCACAAGCACGAGTGGCGGAGGGGCAGAGAGAGAGGGAGACACAGAATCCAAAGCAGGCTCCAGGCTCCCAGCTGTCGAGACAGATACAGGTCTCGACCTCATGAACTATTAGATTATGACCTGAACCCAGACTGAGCCACCCAGGTGCCCCCAGAAGGTATTATTTAACAAAAAAAAGTTTTTATAGGTATTAGAACAACAGATCAGTCATTGTTGTAGTAACTGGAATTGTCTTTCTTTTCCCCAATGAATAAAAAAAAACTTGAGTTCCCTTACTTAAAAAAAGCAGTGGTGCCCTTCTGAGCACCTATTCCTCTTTTGAATACAATTCTTTTTTTTTAAGCCAGAAGAATAAAATGCTAAACCTTAGAGGGAGCTAAGGACAGGTTTCTCTTTACTATCCAGCTCCTACCCCAGTGGGGATGAAATTCAAAGGGATTGTTATGTGCCTAAGTAAGAATAAATGAGCAATACACTTTCTCCTTAGACTATAGCAAGTCTTAGGTAGACCCTCTGTTGATATCAGCGTGGTGTTTCTGAGGAAAAACATGAATGTGGTAAATAAGCTTTGAGCAGACCTAAATCTCTCTACTTTACAGACACTAGAAGAAAATCCTAAGTGGAGAAAGAAGAAAAGATAAGTAATTATTAGTGGTAGAGAAAGGAGAGGGAGCTGTGGAAAACAGATACACTGGCAATGGATTTTAGAACTTGCATATTCCATGGTCTGTGATATAAACATCCATACACATCCCCTTAGAAAATCTGTAGTACAGCCTAAAAGAAAAAGTCACAAATAGCTAGATGTCATTAGAACATAGTTAGAAGTTATGGGGGAAAAAAATTTTAAGGACCAAGGTCTGTGTATTCTTTGTCACCAATATGAAACAGAATTGGGCCGTTAGAATACAGTTCTGGCAGACCTCTGGGTTAAACACATCCTGGACTTCCTGCAAAGAGGTGGTAGCATGTATTATTTTAAAGACAAATTTTTGATTTCCAAGAATGGAACCAACAGCAGGTTTTATTTTATCCTATTAATAATCAAACTTTGCACAGTGAACTCAGTGTCACATAAATAAATAAAATACAAAAAAAACTTGCTTTTCAGGCGCTTCTGCTGGCTTGCTTGGTTAAGAGCCCAACTGCGGCTCAGGTCATGATCTCATGGTTCGTGGATTCGAGCCCTGTGTCAGGCTCTGTGCGGACAGCTCAGAGCCTGGAGCCTACTTTGGATTCTGTGTCTCCCTCTCGCTTTCTGACCCTTCCTAGCTTATACTCTGTCTCTCTCTCAAAAATGAATATTAAAAAATAAAACAGAAAAAGCTTGAGTTTCAAACAATGTTTACTAATCAAAATTTGCTTCAAGATCCTCAACAATACTAAATTTTTACATCAAGCACTTTGGCTAATTCTAATCAGTTCCCATATTTAACAATATGCCTTGAAACACTGCTGTCAAGCCTATAAACATCCTGCTAATTTTTTTTAACACACTACTAAAACTCTCCTAAGTGGCATTCTTCCTTGATATAGTAGGTGTAACAACATTAGCTCTGCTTGAACAACCGGTAAATTCTGGTGGATTTATTTTTGGAGAGAGGGAAGAATAGGCAACTGACACACTAAACTAATGCTGTCTCCAATTTGTTTGAGAAATAACTAGCAATTCTGTTAGTGTATGCAGAGATAAATGAAAATGGTGAACACATTGTTTTATTCACTAACAATGTCTTTTCTATTTTTTCCAGTTTATTATAAGTATTCTCCTTGAAATTTCGTAGTAACTAGTATAACTTGATTTTTTATTTGTTCTTAATTTAACTATTTTCTGTAACTCTAAAAGGTAAGTGCCCATCTTTCTCCATTTAACTTAATTTTAGCATATTAAAACCAAAATAATATTGATATATTCATATTAAATATATGATAAGGAAGGTTTTTAAATCTGTACTTTAAAGCAAATGCAAAAAAAGGACATCCAATAAACTTAATTTGTAGAAGAAAGGATTTATGTCACAAAAAAAGTCAACAATTTTCTGACTCAAAGTATAAAGAGGTTTTGGAGAATCCCTCTTCTAGAGACAGCAATTATCCTAGATATTCTGAATGTACTAACAAGCTTTTTTGAGGAGTAAGAAATAGTATCTTAAGTCTCTCAAATTTTTCATTGCTATTTTTTATAATAAAGCTTAATTTTGACATAAGGAATCCTATAATTCATTGGAAAAAACATGTATACTTAGAAAATGCAGCTATAAATTTCACAGTGTTGAAACTTATAGCATTTCTTGCTGAGATCATCTTCCTCAAATGAACCAGATATTTGTATTTCATTTATAAATGTACAGTATTTTTATTATATTTTTTCACATTAATTCAAAATGAAAGCAGGGAAGGATGTTGTCTTAGCTCTGTCTGCTATAGGAAAATGCTATAGACTGGATGGCTTAAACAAATAAATATTTATGTCTCCAAGTTCTTGAGGATGACACAAGTCCAGGATCAAGGTGCTAACAGATTTGGTTTCTGGTGAGAACCATCTTCCAGGCTTGAGGATGACTGCCTTTTTGCTCTGTCCTTAAGTGGTAGAGGAAGGGAGAGAGAGAGAGAGAGAGAGAGAGAGAGAGAGAGAGAGAGAATGAGATAGACAGAATGATAGAGAGAGACAGAGAGAGAGAGCAAGCCAACTCTGGTCTGTCTTTCTCTTACAATACTAATCCCATTATGGGCATCCAATCCTCATGACCTCATCTAATTACCTCCCAAAGGCCCTACCTCCAAATAACATAGCCCTGGGGGTTAGGGCTTCAAAATATGACTTAGGAGCAGGGGCACAAACATTCAGTTTGTAATACATAGGTTATAGGGCTATCATTCCAACAATTTTCAGGAACTGTTTCTTCAATAATTGTAACCACACTTGACTTCTCCTCTGGAACCTTGGTCTCTACACCATCCTTCTTCATTATGTCCATTCTATATCCTCAACGTTTCCTTCTCTGAAGGTCTTTTCTGCCTGAATATGTGATAATGTTCATCTGTTTTATCACCTTGAAAAAAAAAAGATGTTCTTTTCTAACTACTAAATGATACTTTTTTTAGACCAAAATTTTAGTGTAAGTGCACTCTATTACTATATTATAGTTTCTCTAGCATACAGATCTCAACAATTTTTTTGCATGTCCAATACCTAACAAAGGACCAAGCTTATAGTATGTATTGAATATATATAGTAAATATTGAATATATAACATAGATATACAATGAATAAATAAATGAACGGATAAAAGAATAAATGTCTCATTTATGTTTTAACTTCTCAGTGCAAGTGACAGCACTACTTATTCACTAAATCTGTTCTCATCTAGTTTAGAAGTAACCTCTAAAAAAAATTTTAAGAAAATAGGTTCTGAAAAAAAAAAAAGGTAGAATATAGGTCTGGAGTCAACCTACCTTGATTTTAATCTTGTTCTACCACCTAAGAGCTGCTGAACTTTGGGCAACTTTCATAAACTTTCTGAACCTGTTTCCTGACACATGGAATTAATTGGTAAATCTAAAGCATAAAATGCTTGGGCAAAGTAGAAATGGTAGCTGCCTCATAGAAAGTTGCTTTGTGTCTTTTTCAATTTCTCAAAAGTCTTTTTTATTTCTCTCAACAAAGTAATAGTTTTCAGAGTAGAGAACCTGAGTATTTTTTACTGAATTTATTTCTAAGTATTGCATATTTGGTGTTATTGTCAATATTCTATTATTTTGACTTTTGATTTTTTTTGTTCCTAGTATTTAGATACACAATGAATTTTTGCATGGTGATATTTTATCCTGCAACCTTACAGAATTCTTTTTTTTCCTCTTAGAAGCTTTTTAGATTTCTAAGGACTTTATACACAGGTGACAATGGTATCTAAAAATAGAGTTTTACTTCCTTTTCAATCTGTGTGCCTATAAATTCTTTATCTCATCTTATTACACTGCTAACAAGCTCCAATATAGTGTTTACAATATATTGTGAGAGGATTCTTCTTGTCTTGTTCCAAACGGAGGGAAACTTTTCTATCTTTTACAGATAAGAATGATGTCAAGTGTAGGTTTTTCATAAATACCTTTATTGGGTTTAGGGAGTTTCCACATCTTTCTAGTTTTTTATTATATATAAATGTTGAATTTTGTCAAATGCTTTTGCTGCATATATTGAGATCATCACAGGTGGCTTTTTAAAAGTTTGTTAATATAATAAAAACATTGATTAATTTTAAATGTTATATTACTCTTGTAAAACTGGGATAAATCAATTGGTCTTGATACATTATCCTTTTCAAAAAAACTTTTTAAGTTTATTTACTTATTTTGAGACCATGACTGCGGGAGGAGAAGAGAGGGAGAGGGAGAAAGAGAGAATCCCAAGCAGACTCCATTTTGTCAGTGCAGAGCCCAATGCAGGGCTTGAACTCATGAACCGCGAGATCATGACCAGAGCCAAAACCGAGTCACTTAACCGACAGAGTGACCCAGGTGCCCCGACAGTAATCTTTTTATATTTTTTCAGGTTCAATTCACTGAAGTTTTACAAAATACCTATCTTTGTTAATGAGGAATATGAGTCTGCAGTTTCTTTATAATGACTTTTCTAGTTTTCTTATCAGTGTAATGCTTGCCTTATAGAATGAATTGGGAAAAGTTCCCTCCGCTTCAATTTTCCTAAAGATTTTGTATATAATTGGTATTACTGCTTTCCTAAATGTTTCATAAAATTCACCAGGGAGGACCACGTGGGTGGCTCAGTCGGTTAATCGTGGGACTCTTGAGTTTGTCTCAGGGCATGATCTAAGGGAAGCGGGATCAAGCCCTTCATCAGGATCCGTGTTGAGCATGGAGCCTGCTTAAGATTCTCTCTCTCTCCCTCTGCCTCTCTCATGGTCTCTCTCTCTAAAACAAAAACAAACAAACAAAAGAATTCATCAGGGAAGTCATCTCAGCCTGGAGTGTTCTTTGTGAGTAGGTTTTTAACTAAACATTAATTTTTTTTAGTAGACAGTGAACTATTCAGTGTATCTATTTCTTCTTCAGTGAACATCTGTAGTTTAGAAATTGTCGAAAAATATTGTCCATTTTATCTGTTGTTGAAATAATCGGCATAAAGTTGTTGATAAAATTGTCTTGTTATCCTTCTAATTTCTATAACATCTATGGTCATCTTTCTTATTCCTGATATTGTCAATTAATTTTATTAGATAGAGGTGTATGACTTTTATTGATTTTCTTAATGAAACAGCTTCTGGTTTTATTGATTTTTTTTTCTATTTTATGTTCTCTACTTCTTTGATTTCTGATTTTATCTGTTATTTCATTTGTTCTGTTTATAGTGTGTACAAATTACTCTCTTTTCAGTTTTTTAAGATGGAAGTTTAAATCAATGATGTAATTAGGAATCCTAGTGCTATAAATTTTCCTTTCAGCATTGTTTTGGTTGAATGAGACAAATTTGATATGTTATGTTTTTATTTCATTCTTTTCAAAATACTTTCATTTTCCCTTTTGATTTTCTATTTTCCGCATACATTGAAAATATCAGTGTTATTTTGTTTGGAAAACATTTGGAGACAGTCCAGGTATTTTTCTGTATTTATTTTTAATTCAAATGTATTATGACCAGAGAAAATACTTCATTTTATCTGAACATTTTGAATTTATTGAGACATTTTAATTGCCCAAATATGCTCTTTTTTTTAAGTTTTCATATAAATTAGTTAGTTACATACAGTGTAAAATTAGTTTTAGGTGTGCAACATAGTGATTCAACACTTCCATATAACACCTGGTGCTCATCACAAGTGCACTCCTTAATTCCCAGCAAAATATGGTCTATCTTGATAAATGATTTGTGTGCACTTAAAAACAATGTGTACTCCGCTTTTGCTGGTTTGAGTGTTCTATAAATATCAATTAGATGAAGTTGGTTGGCAGTGTTCAAATTTATTATGTCCATAATAATTTTCTATTTTCCTTTTGATTACTGAAAGACTGGAATTAAAATTTATAACCATAATTGTGGATTGTTCTATTCACCCTCTCAATTTTATAAGCTAATGATTCATGTATCACTGTTCTTAGACACATACATGTTTAATTAAGATGCTTATATCCTCTTGATGAATCGATTCCACTGACATTATTAAATGACCCTCCTTACTCCTAGTATATAAGTTGGGTGATATTGATATAGTACCTCCAGCTTCTGTTTGATTAGTGTTGGAATGATGTATCTTTTCTCACCCATTTATCTTAAAATGTATGTCTTCATTTTTAGTCTTTCTTTAAATGGCAGCATATAGTTATATCATACTTCTAGGAATCCATTCTAACAATTGATGACTTTTGTTTAGTATATTTTGACCTGTTATATTTAACATAATGAGTGATATGTTTGGTTTAAATCTACCATCTTGTTATTTGTTTTATGAATTAGTACTATCTGTTCTTTGTTTCCCTTTTCTTTGTTCTTATGAATTAATTCAATATATTTTATGATTCTACTTTATAATCTTTTTTGGCTTATTAACCATATATTTCTATTTTGTTTATTTTATAGGTTGTACTTATGTTTATCATCTACATTTTAACTTATCTCTGTTTATAGTCAAATAATATTTCAAAACTGCATTAAATATAAGAACTTTACAACAGCACTCCCATTTCTGTTCTGCCCTTTGTGGTGTTGTTGATGTACATTTTAACTTGATATATGTAAGAACCACATAATCACTGCTATTACAGTGTTTTCAAAGATCAACTGGGGAGGACTTCCATTCTGAAAAGATGGAATAAATATACTTTTCCATAATCCTCTCATTAAAAACAGCTAAATATTTTGGATAGACCCATGAATAAGTATATAAGCATATATAAGCAGGCATGCATGTGTGTGTGTGTGTGTATGAAACTGCAAAAATGAACACTAACCTCATACAAAAACTTCTCAAAATGGATCATAGATTTAAACGTTAGGACGGGGCGCCTCAGTGGCTCAGTCAGTTAAGTACCCTTGGTACTTCAAAAAGTTTCTGTAGTTGAAGATGGGGTCTTTTGAAAGGTAATTAAATTAGGGGTGCCTGGGTAGTTCAGTCAAGCCAGCTCAGAGCCTTGAGCCTGCTTCAGATTTTGTGTTCCCCTCCCTCACTGCCCCTCACCCACTCATGCTCTGTCTCTCTCTCTTTCTCTCTCTCTCTTTCTCTCTCTCTCTCAAAAATAAATAAACATTAAAAAACAAAGTAAATGTAAGACATAAAACTCTAAAACTTTTTAAAAATATATAGAAAACATACTAAAAAATTTGTGGTATCGAGGACTTGATAGAGAGTTCTTAGACCAGACATAAGTACAATTTATAGAAGAAAAAAATTGATGAATTGAACTCATTTAAATTCTCTGGAAAAGACCCTGTTAAGAGGACAAAAAGAGAAGCTACAAAGTGGCAAGAAATATTTTAAACCACATATCTTACAAAAGACTGTTATCTATAATATTTAATGGATTCTCAAAATCCAATAGCAAAAACCAAAAATAATCCAATTAGAAAATGGGCTAGATTCATGAAACAGATACTGGAGTACATACACATGGAAAATAAACACATGGAGAGATGTTCAACATCACTAATCATCAAAAATATTCACATTTCTTTTCAAAGTTTATTTATCCTGAGAGATACAGAGACAGCATGCGTGGGAGAGGGGCAGAGAGGGAGACAAAGCAGGTGCTAGCACAGAGCCAGACAAGGGGCTCAAACCCACAAAACCATGAAATCATGTCCTGACCTGAAAGCAAGAGTTGGAGGCTTAACCTACTGAGCCACCTTGGTGCCCCCAAAATATTCAAATTAAAACCATAATGTGATATGACTGCACACATCTTAGAAATGTAAGTTTTTAAAAAATGACAATAGCAAGTGCTGGTGATGGTTCAGGAAAACTGGATCAGTTATACACATTGGCTGATAGGAATGCAAATGATATATCCAATCTGGAAAAAGATTTGCCAGTTTCTTAAAAAAAAGAAAGAAAAAAAAACAAAACCAAGACCAATGTACACTTTACATATGGCCTATCAATTTCAATCCTGAATATTTTTCCATGGATATAAAAATACCTATGAATAAATCTATACATAATTGTTCATAGCAATGTGGCATAACTATACCATGGAATACTACTCAGCAATAAAAAATGAACTATTAATACATTGGCAACTTAGATGGATATCAGGAATATTACGCTCAGAGAGCCAATATCAAAAGTCACATACTATATAGTTCCATTTATATATATTTAAGATGAACTGCAGAGATGAAAGCAGAATAATGGTTATTAAGAGGTAGGTATGGTGAAAGGGAGAAATTGGTGTGACTATAATGAGGATAGCACAAGAGAGATCTTTGTGATGCTAGAATGATTCTATATCTTGATTGTAGTTGCAGTTACATGAATCTACGCATGTGATAAAATGGAACATACACATTGTACCAAAGTCAATCTCTAGGTTTCAATATGGTGCAATAATTATACAAGATGTATCTACTCAGGAAATTGAGTAAAGAGTGCTGAGTAGGTGTCTTTAATATCTTTGCAATTTTGTGTGAGTGTATAATTACTTCAAAATAAAAATTTTAAAGAATAAAAGGCAATCATCTTTAAAGAAAAATAATGTAGATTACAGAGAAGCATGAAAAACTCAGCAGTGATGGATATGTTCACGATAGTGATTGTAGTGTTGCTTTCATATATCTCAAACTTGAACAATTTGTACACTTAAAATATGAAACTTGTGTATCAATTATACTTAATAGGGTTATAATTTTTGTCATTAAAATAATAACTAATATGCTCATAGTAGGCTGAGCATATTCTCTGAGATCTACATTACTATCACATCTATATTAAGGTTCAGAAAGTTTTAGTAGTTATCCAAGATCACACAATTGGCATTTGGAGGGACTGAATCTGAAAAGTCTGACCCCAATCTTTATGTTTTTTCACAAATGAAGAACTTTTCCTCCTCCATTACTTCTTATCTGCATTACAGTAAAATCCTTCTCAACTCATTTCATATTGTATCCCCTTCAATCAATTCTGAGAGTTACCACTGGGGCCTCTAAAACATAAATCCCATATTCTTACCTTTTTTTTTTTCCAATCTCTTTGGTGCCTTCCATAATATTCTAGTTGAAAATCCTTAGAATGGCATACAAACCTCAAAAACATTGTTTGTCTGGGGTGCCTGGGTGGCTTAGTCTGTTTTGCGTCGGACTTGGCTTAGGTCCTGATATCGCGTTCTGGGAGTTCAAGCCCCACATCAGGCTCTGTGCTGATGGCTCAGAGTCTGAAGCCTGCTTGGATTCTGTGTCTCCTCTCTCTCTGCTCCTCCCCTACTCATGCTCTTTCTCTCTCTGTCTCTCTCTCTGTATCTCTCTCTCAAAAGTAAATAAACATTTAAGAAAAGTTTTAAAGAAATAAAAACATTCTTTTTCTCCCTTCTTCCTTAACACACATGCAAGTGCACACACACATATATAAAAATAATATCTGATATATACTTATATAATAATATATAACAACATATATATAACATATATATCCTATATTTTATAGCTGTATGCTTATATCATAATATGTATACAACTTTTAATAAATATGTAAAACTTACACAGCTTACTTTCTTATGATACTGAACAGTAAGCAAATCGTAAAACATTTTGCCCTGAGGACAACTCGCTCTCTTCTGTTCATCTCTTGACTGACACTTATTCTTCCTACTTTGCCATCTCAGGCAGCATGTATCCTATATCACCATCCTCACAAGAAGGGTTATACACTTTCACTTTACTTTTCTGTCCTTCCACACTCTTAAGGGCACGGATTGTATACCCCCTCCTTCCCCCGCATCCCTGCATCCCAGGACCATCCAGAATCCCTGTATTTAATTTGCTTACTGGGCATCTGTTATACTTCACTTACAAATAAAGGAGAAAATGAGATTCTGTTACTTCTATTGACATCTCGTCACCTATTCCAAAAACAAAACTGTGTAAAAATATACAAAAGCCAAGAACCAGATCAACCTTAAGAGACACAGGTAATCTATCCCATATGTCATTTTGACTTCGTTCTACCTTCTGGATTTCAGTACTCCTCACGATGCAAAGAACACAATTGCTCAACATGAACTGGGGTAAAAAGGCCTTTTGTACCTGTCTACATGATTGCAGTCATTGTGTCTCTTGGAAACACAGCATTAGACTAATGATTTTACTTCATTTAGTCACACTGAAATTATTTCATTTCTTTCCTTGAGTTTTGGGTTTTCTTTTTGATTTTCAGTATGTATATAACTCCTCAAAAGCTCCAGGGATCTGGAAATGGTGATTATGCTAACGGCCCAAAATATTTCAGAATGATTAAGGGAAATCAATTTATACTTTAATTTTTCTCTTTTACCTTAAAATAAAATTAAATTTCAAGGTTCCTTTTGATCATTCGTCATTACATGTTATGGCTTAATCTGTTTCTTATGTGACCATTTTCTTTCAGAGACAGTATATCTTCATTTAAGTAGACTTTACTTTCCTGAATCAACATTCTTCAAAAGTTATGTTTTTAATCAGATACAGTATTAAAGACAGGGCCAACATTAATTTTTAAAAGATTTTTTAAAGATTTTTCAAGTTAAAGAAAAATGTTTCATGTGGGTTAAAATTTCATTTTAAATAAAATGAATTCCAGATATGGTAAATCACTTTGTATATTTAGAAGCTGAAGTGGAATGCAGGTTGAAGCAATGTTAAGCACACACACAGTGCAAAAATGAAAGATACTTTCTTTCAGGCTCTTCCTACATGACAGCAAACAAAATATTTGAAAGAATAATTAGGACATATTGTTATATGATTCATATCATGTGAATAATTTTCATCTTATAGTAATTAATTGTTTAGGAAGGTTAGGACTAAAATATTTGCTATATATAACTGAACTAGCTAGTTAAAAGTAATGTTCCCCATGATCTGTTAATTGTTTATTTCTGGTTTTATCTCAATCTCTTGAGCATTTTGTAGATAAGTAACACATTAAATAAAAAATAGGGGCACCTGGGTGGCTCAGTCAGTTAAGCGTCCAACTTTGGCTCAGGTCATGATCTCACAATCTGTGAGTTCGAGCCCCATGTCAGGTTCTGTGCTGACAGCTCAGAGCCTGGAGCCTGCTTCAGATTCTATGTCTCCTTCTCTCTCTGCCCCTCTTCTACTCATGTTCTCTCTCTCCCAAAAATAAGTAAACATTAAAAAAAAGAAAAAATAGGTTCTAAAGAAAATTTGACATGAAATAATGCAGTCTATTTTAGAAAAGATTTATAACACTATCAACTTACTGATTTTTGACAAATTTCAGTTGAATGTGTTGAACAATGCTGAAAAATGTCTATGAATTTTTAATTTATTATTCTAAAAAAAGTGCTAGGTGAATCATCACATTGAAATTATGATTCTGTATATATTTTCTTTTCTTCTGTGGGGTCCTATTTGGAATCTTTCCAACATTATGAAATGGAAATCAGTTTATAATATTTCCCAAGTTTGGTTTTTATGTTGTCCTGGTTTTAATCTTACTATATATTGCTTTTACTTTTTATACTTTTCCTAAAATTACTGTTGCTTATTTTTTCAGTATTTACAATATTAATATTACATTCATGATTTTTAAAAATATTTTAAATAAAATATATAAGATTTTATGCATATCAAAAGTTTTTGCTAGTTTTCTAATAAATGTTGGTTTCTGGTAATCATACTGTCCTATAATGTTTATGCAACCAAATAAGTTTTTGTTTGCCAAGGCAAACTTTTAAAATATGTCAAGCATTCCAATGGCCTCTTTTCAAGCCATTTTTATTACTATGCAGCTTAGTGTGGATGTTGAGAGTGTGATACGCAAAGTTATGTAGATTTGGATTTGTGGAAAATAAGTTTAAAAGTTCTGTACATTTGCACCAAGGGGTTAACAAGGCTTAGGGTGGAAAGCCACCACACGGCAAAAGGCCCAAGGCCAGTCATTAAGTAGGACAAAGCATAGAAGTGGAAAGCGGCCACCAGGAGAAAATGCCTAAGGTTAGTCACCAAGTAAAACAATGCTTAGGGTGAAAAGCTGCCTCCCCAGGACTAAAGCATCCAAGAACAGTTAGAGTCAGAAAGCTGCTATGGGGCAAAAGCACACAAGTTTAGCTAAAAGGGTGCCTTGTTAGTCTTAAGGCAGCATGCTCCAGCAATCTTGAACTTTGGAGATAACAACTACTTGGCTGTATCACCCACAGAGAAACACTGTCCATCTGGCATCTGGTGCCAATATATCATTATGCTTTAATCTCAACTTCAAACGCCACTTGGCCCAACCCTTTGCTTCTGCACGTTCACCACATATGTAAAATCTTGAGAGCTCAATAAATACAGAGATAAAACCCCTTTCAGGGCTCTTGTCTCCTCCCAGACATTAGCCTCTCTCGTATTCAATTCTGCATCTGCTCTTTTGCTGGACAAGAGAGAACTCCAGACTAAAAGTCTGCAACATGGGTTCAAATTCATTTTTTCAACTAATATTTCAATGCCTAAAATGTCCCAGGCACTAGGAATCTAGTTACATACTAACATCCTTGCCCTTTGGCAAGGGGGAGGCTTGTATTCTAGCATACACTAAAAACTAAATTTAGAGTTAATACACAATTTGAGAGTATTCTCTGCCCATATTCTTATGACATGTTAGACCTTGGATCAGTTAATTAACTTCTCTGAAATTCAATCCCCTTTATCTGAAGACTATGGATAATCATAGTCCTAACACATAGTTATTGTGAGAACACATGAAATAATGCATATAAAATGGTTATCAAGATATCAAGTACATTATAGGCAAAAATAATATAATATTATGGTGGTTATTAACAAAATGTTAGCTATTTTCCCTGCTATGGATCATGTATTGCCTAATGGTTTTGCATAAACCATAGAAGCATTAGAAGAAAAATCACGTTTTATTCTTGTTTTTCTTCATTTTTGTACATCTCACAATGTGGTAATGTTTTCAGTGCTGAAAATGAAGTCCTTAGGGAACCCTACTGTGTTTTTAAAATATATTAAATATAGCAATGACCTGTTTCACTTTCCTGAGCTCATTTTCCTGGACATTATCATGAATTAGTGATTATTGCATCTTTCCTTCAGAAGCATTGCATGCTCCAGACATTGTCAGTTATGATGCATTTGAGAAGGAGTTACAGTTTCTGACTATAAAATCTATTAGAATCTCCACAGCATGGCCCAAAGACCAACACATTGTGTTCTTGTCACAATTAAATCTGGTAGCCATGTCATTCAAACATATGAGTTGTTGGATTTACATTTGGGTTTTAAAATAAATAATCTGTTAGTGAAATTTTAATGCCAAATCAATTTTTGGTAATATAAATGATAAACTAAATGTAACATACACATATGCTTTCTAAATTAACAAAGCTTTTGCTCCTGGAAAAATAATGTTTAGATTATGGTAGTATAATTGATTACTTTGAAAGTACTATGACATTTATATTCAAAGAACATGGATTAATAAGGTAGTTTTAACATCCCATGACTTACATGCCATTTACAATAATAAGGATATATGAATTTTACAATGATTTATACGATAGAGATCCATTTTGAGAAATCAGAAGAAAACACAATTGAGATAACCTACAATTATAATACAATCTAATAATTAATTAATCGTGAATAATTAATTTATTAACCCCACTGATTATACTGGAAGCTAGCATACACTGATGTTATTTCATGTGTTACTGATTCCATTTGCCACCACCATAATTTCACATACAGAACCTTTCTCTGCCTTTCTCATCTTTGTTATGGACTGAACCTATGGGCTAAGTCAGCCTGAACCCTTTGATACCTGGCTTTCAATTGGGTTCAGAAGCTGGGATGCACTGGCAGAAGATTACTGAATAGGAGCAGAGAGACACCAACATATTTCCATCCTTATTCCCTTCTTGTCATGTTACCCCATTTTTGCAAGGTGCTGAGTCCTTCTAGGAAAAAGACTCTGGCTCTGATTCTAGCTTCCTTAGCAAGTACATCCTTACTATCTTTGCTGCTTCAGACTTGAATGATGATGATTTTCTGCTTTTGGTTAGTTCCCAGTTGTCTTAATATCCTTTTCATGATTTCATTATTTCTTTAACTCTGCACATATTTCTGAAACTATCTTCACCAAATTATCTTCAATTAGTCTTTTAAAAAATTATTTTAAGTTTATTTATTTATTTATTTTGAGAGAGACAGAGACAGTGTGAGTGGGGGAGGGGTGGAGAGAGAAGGGGAGAGAGAGAGAATCCCAAGGAGTCTCCACACTGCCAGTTCGGAGCCAAAAACAGGGCTTGAGCTCTCGAAACCATGAGATCATGACCTGAGCTAAAACCAAGAGTTAGATACTTAACTGACTAAGCCACCCAGGTTCCCCAAATTAGTCTTTTTAAAATAGAAGTCCATTTCTTGCTGGATTTTTATTTCTCAACATCACCAAGTGATATTGGTATTATTAGTTTGGAAACTAACAACATTGTAGGTTAAGAGCAGAGTCTAGAGCCATACTACCTGGGTTTGAATCCCACCTCCACAATGGGCAAATTAACCTGACCCCAACTCAGTTTCCTTTCCCATAAAATGAGCATGATAACTTTGTACCGGTCTCACAATTTGCAATTATTTGCAATTATTAAATGAGTCATTTAATGTAAATCACTTTAATCCATGACTTATAGAGAATATATAATAAATGTTACCTATTATGTTATTTGTGGTAAAAAAAAAAAACAGTGTTTAATGAGATGAAAGAACAATGAATGCATTCTCAATGTGCTACAAAAGGTTTTCTGAGAAACAAATAATACTACTGTAATGTCAGTGCAAATAATTGCTTTTTCTACAAGATTGTTCATGTACTCATATTAGATCAGGTTATAGGTTGTTAAATGATAGCTTTTATAGTGGATTTTTAATGCCATCTACATTTTTTTTTGCCTCTGATGATTTTTCTTTCACATAGGATGATTGTGTTTTACTACCTGAATCGTTTACAAAGGCCTCTCAAAAAATAATAATATTTTCAAATATTCCAGGGTTTTGGAGGGGTCAAAGGGATATTTTGGCATTTTTTTAAATAAATTTTTTTAATGTTTATCCATTTTTGAGAGACAGAGAGAGAGAGAGAGACAGAGCATGAGTGGAGGAGGGGCAGAGAGAGAGGAGACACAGAATCCAAAGCGGCTGCAGGCTCTGAGGTGTCAGCACAGAGCCCAACGCGGGGCTCTAACTCACAAACTGAGATCATGACCTGAGCCAAAGTCAGACACTCAACTGACTAAGCCACCCAGGTGCCCCTATTTTGGCCTTTAAACAGCTATACTCCCTGTTTTGATTTTCCCATAGCTGATGAGTTTCTGTTCCTTGTTAAGGATATTGAACCCTTTTGCATTCAACTACTTAAGCGAGGAGGCAGATATATTTTTCTCAGAAGCCCAATCTGCCATGATTTCTTTAAATCCCAACATTTGGATACCATATAGAACCGTATTCAGGGCCAGCCATGATGGTAGCAGAAGCAGTATAACTTATGGAGGGCAAAATTAACAGAGAAATCATATTACAATTTTACCTTTTTGCTAGGAGCCATAGTGTAACATCACTTCCAAGAACAGAACTGCAGCTTTATTGGAAAGTAAAGAAGCAAAGTGTACTTTTCACATTGTCAGTAAACAGTTGTTGACCTAAATTAAAGGTAAACTGAGGCAAGCTCAAAATTTTCAAAAAGTCGAACTTATCTGAGAATTGCAGAGGAACTGCAATTCAGGACACACAAACTATAGCAAGCTACTGGAGAGTCTGTTGAGTTTGGGGTGGCTGAATTTGTGGGCAAGGAATGTAAAGAGGGGAGAGTTTGGTTAGAGTCTGTTAAAATCAAAAGCAAATGGAGATCAGTTTTGAAACTTCCCTGACAGATAGAACCAATCCAGTCATGCAAACAAAGTTCAGTTCAGCTTATTCTGTGAGACCATTCTGACCCAGATCATTTCTTGTTCATGCCTCTGGAAACCATAAGCAAAACTTCCTAAGGTTTTGATGAGGCAACTCCTGGCCAAATGTCTATCATTTAAGAAAACTCCCATATTACCAGTTTTCTGTAAATCAGGCATTTACAGGAAAGCAGTCTCTGTCCTTAAATTTTGTTTTTCTGATGGCACATGCATGAGATTTTCCATTTTATATCTTCCAGTTCTGTTTCTGATTGAAATTCTCTCACACAGCACACATTCACCTTAGAAGGCAACTAGCTATATATGCAAATACATGACATCTTTCATAATTATAGGCAACACTTTTTAAAGGCTATGTTCTCTAATTGATAGAACTTTAATATAGTATTGATGTTTCTAGGAAGGGAAGGGCTTATAGAAACTCTCTCTTTCTCTCTCTCATGTGTATATATTAGAACTGGATTCTCAAGACCTCTCATGTCATCTTGGGCTAACTACATCACCTCATTGAGGTTTGACCTCCTCATTTATAAAATGAAAATAAAGATCCATCCTGTAATTACCCAAAATTTTTGCAATAAAGAATTAATTGTACTATTTGTTTTCCCAAGTGATGAGGGCAGGCAGTGAGGGAAGAGATCAGTCTCACTGAAGAGTAATTAGTTATTGGAACACATTAAATTTTTCTTTTTGCAGCAAGGAAGCTGCCTCTGGCAGTGCCAAATTCATGTAGGTGATTGCCAATATTTTACAAATTACTCCCTACATTTAAAAAATGAGGTAAACGCATTGAGTCCATGACTAAGGTCATTATAGACTTTCTGACCATATAGACAATTATCAGAGAGGTCACATATTTGTCTAATGGGGGAATTTTCCCAAAGTAGAGGTGTTGGTTTTGTTTTCCCAAAACAGTTCATTTAGCCTTTTATTATACCAATATTTCATTTTTCACTTGGACTGGTGCTGATGGAATAAGCTTGATTCTCAATTCTACCATAACTTTGTCTAGCAGAAGAATAAACTTTGCCAATATAAACATATTAATAAAATGTAATGTATTTTATTTTCATATATAATAACCATCTATTAATAATTTATTTAAAACAATTCAAAAATCACATGTCAGGCAAAAGTTGGCTGAAGTTTCTACATGAGGTAAGTCAACTGACATTATCTACAGATATCTGCTCTCAAAAAAAAGCTATGATGGTTATGTACATATAAGCATTTTCACAGAAACTTAAGTTATCCCTTGGGCAATGGGAAGACAGAAATGCTATGTAGAAATTACATAGTTTGAAGACATTAAGAATTATAGTAAAATAGAATTTTTTACTTAGCTAAGGCTCCAATGTATAGCACTACTTACATAGCAGAACAGTGTCCTCTGAAAAGCCAGTCCAACTCCTGCCCTGTGCTGCCAGATCGTAGTAAACATAGAACCAACAGGAATCTTAATATTGTACACAGTAATCAAATGCATTCATGTTCACCTACAGTATTCATTGACACCCTTGACATAGCTGCAACTTCAATTTTAGGGAAGTGATAAATAGATGGTTCAAAAAGCTTAACTCTGTCTTCATAGATTAAATGATAGCCTTTGTTTGTACACTTCTATCCTTTCTGAGATTTAACACACCTTCCAGAAAGCTATCAATCTATCAATAACCTTGAATAAATGCCAACCTCAGTTATGGACTGAAAAAAAAATTGTGTTTTCAAATAGAAGTACTTTAAAAAGAGCTAAGTTCACATAGGGCATATTGCAATCTAAAAAGAACAATTTGAGAAGAGAAAGAGCAAAGCCAAGTGTTTTATTTTTTCAATTTAAATTTCAATATTAGAAGCAAAAAAAGTGTCGTATGCCAATAGAGCAATATAAAATATTATAAAATAAGCTAGCTAGCATTTATTAAATCCTTTGGTGATTGAGAAAATAGGAAGAAAATCTTTGTAAAAAATAAGGTGCAATCATTGACAGAAAATGACAGTGCTCTTGTCATTTATTCTACATGACATATCAATTAATAATGAAATACATTTTATTAAACAATGCATTATAAGAAAAGAAGCAAATATTGAGTCCATAAAATAGAAAAATATTTTCTTCAAAGATTTTCAGCAACTAGCAAATTTGATTTTTACTTTATTTCTGATGTATCTTCTTTCCCTTTCATTGACTTCTCCTTAGGGAAAATCCCAAGATATATTCAAACTAAAACTCTAGTCAGATAATTTACTCCATAGAATCAAATATGTTGCAAGAAATAGGAACACACATAGTATTTTTCACTCTCCACATGTAGGACTCTTCTGAAGTGTATGCAGTCAAATATATCGGGTAAGAATATTCTAGTTGAGTTTAGAAACTATATTCCAAGTGTCATACATATGAGTGTAAGGTATGTATGAGAAAATATAATTTGGCAATTAACATTTGGAAGAGGACTTTTCAACTTGATCAATTTTAACAGTAATACAGTATTTAGGTGTGTTATAGTCACTCAGCACAAACACTGACACTGAGACACATCTATATGCACACAAGGAGATGAAGGATGGGTAAACAGTACCTAGCACTGAGATAGAGGAGGGCTTCTTGCAGAGGAAAATGGTGTGCAAAGATTTTAGTACAAGATGAAGCTTATCAAATTCAAGGAAATACAGAAAAGCACTAGGGAAAATACTAAACCTAAATTTTTCAAACTGATGAATAACAGAAAAATGCTAGACTAGAAATAGCAAGAATTTCAGATCTATTATTGTGAAAAATTATATTAGACAATTTTCTTTAATATATCAATTGCCTATGCCAACTATATGTGAACTACCTGAGGGAGGTCATATAAGAAGGAGGTTTCCAAAGAGTCTTCCAAAGAGTAAAGTGTAATCCACATAGCTCTTGAAGACAAAAAAAGAACCAACTTATTTGTCAAACGATAATTGCTATGTGAAAACACAGATAAACTAGAGGTAGGGATGTGTCTAGAGACATCTCTGTTATCTCTAGAGGGAAAAATAAAAATTGTCGTTAGACTGACCTATGACTAAGGAGTCTAAGTAGCTATAGGAATCATTCTGCCAAAAAAAATGAAAAGCCCTCTATTAAACACACACTTTTAAAAAATATACAAATTATAGGAATGTAAGAAAATATCAGGCAAGAAAATGAATGAAGACAGGGACCCACAGATGTAATGAGAGTGCTATGATCAGCTTTCTCCACTAAGAACATTTGCAAATATGGTGAACATGGACTTAGTTTTTCATATACTCTCTAGAAATAAGGAAGAAAAGACTAGCTTAGTTTCTCAAGATTTTCTGTTTCTTTTATTCATAGTTTTACTACCATGTGTCTAGATGAGGATATCTTTGTATTTATCCTACTTGGAATCTGTTAGTCTTCTTGAACATATAGATTAATGCTTTTCATCAAATTTGGGAAGATATCATAAATTATTACTCTAAGATATTTCCTGTTTTTTTCTCTCCTCTTCTTTTGATAGTATAATTATATATGTATACGTTGGCATGTTTAAGAAGACCCATAGTTCTCTTAGACTCTGTCCACATTTCTTCATTTTTTTTATTTTCCAAATTGCATTCTCTCTATTGAGCTACTTCAAATTCATAGGTTCTTTTTTCTGCCAGATCAAATTTAATATTGAGTCCCTCTAAAGAATGTGCCTTTCCAGTCATTTTACTTTTAAACTCTAGAATTTCCATTTGAAAATTTCCATTTCTAGGGTCCCATTATATTTTAATTTTCTTTTGGCCCACTTCAATTATTTTTCTACTATTTTTAAATTTACATTCTTCTCCCCTACTATGTTTTTCCTTTTTATTTTAATTATGGATATTTTTTGTAAAAATATAAACACTATTTGCAGATTTGAAGAATATTATTTTCTATAGGAGTCTATATAATTTTGTCTCATACAGGTAGTTAAACTAGAATTACTAGAGTCAGATCACCATAATTCAGTCCATAATTGAACTGATTTATAGTTCAGCTTAGTATATGTAAATGCATTTCTACTTCCAGTTCAAATTCATTCTTAACCTGTAGTGCTCATTGGGTCTCAACTAAAATTCTGGAGTACCCTATGTACTCATGGGCCACAGTCACAACAGGTACTGATCTCAAACAAATTTAAGTTTGATTATTGGTGCTTCAATTATAACCTATGAGATTTTGTTTAAATACATTGTTTCTTTAAAAGTCAAATTATTATAATAATGTCATACTATTCAAGTTGTTAAATAGACTAAATAAAGTAACAGATACATTCAATTATGATAGGGCCAAGCATATATTAGATTTTAAATTAGAGATAGGGAAAACATGAATAAATATACTTAAGTATATTTTGTTGACTAAATTAGGCTAGGGATGGTGTACTATACATCTTCCCTGCTTAGTATCTTTCCTTCCCCAAACTTCTATATCAATGCTTTGCCAAAAAGAGATGAATTTAACATTTGGCACTATCAAAAAGTAGAAATGATTTTAAATAGGAACTGACCAAACTCTCAAGATCAATTTATATGATTTGGACCATTAGGTTTTAGTCAGATTATAATGTTTCAACCGAAGATAAATTGTGTCGAATCAATCAGATTGTAAGAAAAGGGATTGTTTTCTCTCTAATAGACAAATTTGTTCAAAACTTTGACTTATTCAGACACACTTTAGGTTTTCTAGGTTTTATATTTATAATTCCAACACTGATTAAAATTCTCACCTAATCTACTAACATTGTTATGTTTTTAACATGAGTAATCTATTTCCAAAAAAAGTGTTTGAAATCTCTATCACCATTATGAAAGTCTTTTGTACAAACATTGTATAAATATTACAGTGACAATTATAGGTTGTATTAAGTAGTATATAATTCTGTTTCTTATCTTAATTTTCTTATTAATTTCCACAGCATCCTTTCTAGGAAGCTGAGTGGTGATTTTTTTTTAAGATGGAAGTCAAAATAAAATGGGAAATAAATTTGTCTAGAGATTCATGCAGCATGACAGTTGCAGAGCAATGTGTAGACCATAACTCTAGTACATTTTGTACTTCTCCATAAATTACCTTTAGATGTCTTAGACTCAATTTTTCATGTATCATATCCTATCTTGAATTTAAGAGCATTTAGGTTTAAGGGACATCGCTCAAGCAACAAGCAGTGGAAGCCAGAGTAGTGTGATCAAATTATAATTTACTAAATACTGTAGCAGAGATAGTCTCTCAAATTAATCAACACAGCTTCATTCCATTCACATTTTATTCTCATTCTGTTGGACTCAGTAAATCAGAGATTCTCTGCCTTGGCACCATTGACATTGTGCAGTGAATAGTTGTTTGTTTGGGGGACATGTCTTGTGCATTTTAGGCTATTTAACAGCATCCCTGACCTATACCAACTAGATACAAGTAGTAGTCTATTCCCAGGTTTGACAAACAAGATTGGTTCCAGACATTGACAAATATCTCCTGGGGGATATAATGATACTCTGTTGAGAATTATCGTCATTGATGAATCTGTGGGTAAGACTAATCAGATCTCTGACTTGCATCAAGTAAGAAACACAAACAGCAAATATGTAAAAATGAATAAATTGGATTAATATTGATTGTTCTAAGTGATTTAAAAGTACTAAATGGGATGATGTGCTAGATGACAGGGGACACCAAATTCAAATAACATGTTCACGGAGTACTTCTTGAGAAAGTGGCTCTGGAACTGAGATTTGAAAAATGACAAGGAGCTATCTATGTGAGGAGGTTAACAAAGTGTCAATATCTTTTAGATTAAAAGATGCTTAAGTTGGCCTGTGCAATGTAGGCAAAGCTTTCTTTAGAAGGCTTTATTTTTAAGGTAGAGACATAATGAATTTGTCAGAGAATTGAAGGAAATTTTCTTTTTCCCACCCTCCCATGGATTGAAAATAAAAGAAACAGGAAAATAGAAGATGGTTTCAAAAACTGTGAAGGGTCTGTGGTTTTGTTTTTTTTAATGCTTATTTATTCTTTGAGAGAGAGAGAGAAAGGGGGAGGAGCAGAAAGAGGGAGACACAGAATCTGAAGCAGGCTCCAGGCTCGGAGCTGTCAGCACAGAACCTGACATGGGGTTCAAACTCACGAATCATGAGATGATGACCTGAGCTGAAGTCGGACGCTTTTTGGACTGAGCCACCCGGGTGCCCCAGGGTCTGTGGTTTTATCCTATTACAAGCTAACAAGTGAACCTGCCACAGTTTCATGGACACTGGCAGAAGATATGAAACTCCTGGGTCTGGAGGAAAGACAAATTATTACTTACAACAATGATAGTACTCAAATTATCCAGTTTCTTGTACCAATTTCCAGAACCCCAATTCCCACAGTGTCACACAACAAGGACAAGGTACCAGGGACTGAAATGGGTTACATAACAAGAGGGGACCCAAATTTCAGAAACCCAAATCTTTTATAATGACAATAAACATATCTACCCTCCAGTTGCCCCAGTGGAAAACATTGTCATTATAATGCTGAACTATAAACAAACCTGCTCTAACAAAGGCTGTTGGCTATACACACATCCTTAAACCAAGAGCACACCATGCACACTATATGTTAGCTAATTGGACAATGAATTATATTTAAAAATAAAAATAAAAAATAATAAATTAAATGTAGATTTTAAAATAAAACATCCAAATGGGAAAATAAACAAAATAATAATAATAATAATAAAAGATAGCATGGAATAAAAAGGTAGTTAGTGCCTCTCAATGCAAGACATGTAGAAATGAGAGAGACTGTCTTAGAACATATGGGGATAGTATTATGGACTGAGTTGTGTCCTCTCCAAATTCATATGATGAGGTCCTAACCCCCAATGTGAGTACATTTGGAGATAGGGCATTTAAAGAAGTAATTAGGTTGAGTAATGCCATATGGGCGGGCCCTACTCCATCATGACTGGTGCCCTTATAAGAAAAGGGAGAGACAACTACGATGTACACACACAAAGAAAAGGTCATGTTGGAACAGAGCGAGAAAGCAGCCCTCTCCGAGCCAAGAATAGAGGCCTTAGGAGCAACCATGCCTGCCAATGCCTTGGTCTTGCATTTCCAGGCTCCAGAATTGGGAAAAAATTTCTGTTGTTGAAGCCACCTAGTCTGTGGTATTTTGTTATGGTAGCCAGCAGACTGATACAAATTATAAGCATATTTGAAAACTTAAAATCTAGATTATTTATTATATAAAGAAAGAGTCTTCAGACAGAAAGAACAGGAATAGCATAATCATCAATACATGGGAGCATTTGCTGTCAAAAAGTTTGATGAGTCTGATAGTTTACCTACTTACCAGGTAACAAGTTAGCAGCTTATAGTTTAGGAGATGCTGGACATGATATTCTGTGACGGGGTCAGAGAAGAGGGACAGTTTGGTACTCACAGCAATAGCAATAGCCAGATTATCAGCATTTTTTTCCTGGTTCCCTGAGCCCTACTTCCTAGAGGGCATTGGGCTTTATAAAGAAAGCTCAATGACGCAGAACATGCAGTAGTTCACAGTGCAACAAAAGAAATCTGAGCTTAGGGAATTGGAATCTTTTTTAGTGACCTGTAAGTACACTCCCCCTTTGCCCTAGAAGACTCTGTTTTCTTTGAATATAAGCCCACCTTGCCTTTGCACCAGATGAGAAACTATCTCTGTCTTCTTAAACTGTTTGCTATATAAACATCCTTGAAAAGATGTGTAGAAATGAGAGAACAATCGGGAATTACCTTTCAACATTAAGAAGAAAGCAGAGAAAAAAGAACCAGTGTATTTTTATGTGAGAAATGTCTTGCATGTTTTTTCTGTTGCTAGGTATCTTTGAAAAGGTAGACTGTGTGGTTGCCTCTAAAGTGAAATTTAAGGAGATGATGTGTCCTACTGCAGAGATATTTCTCCCTTTATTCATAGCTAATACCTGAAGTTCTACCTTGCATTTTAGCCCTTGTGAAAAATACTATGCCATCCTTAAAGTTTTCTTTTTGGAAAACAAACAGTTCTGGGAAAGATAAAACATTGTAACTAACATTTTAGTGTGATGTAAATTTAGCCTAATGATTTTCTTCCTAACAAGAGAAGCAGGAGCACTGTCCATAGTGGTAAGAAACCCTCTAAGGTGGAAAAATATAAGAAGAAAAAACAAGTTTTAAAGAAACTTTAAACAATATTTATATTAAGACTTTATCTTGTTCTTATGTGGCCATAATATTCCATGTTTAGAATTATACCATAGTACATTGGCTAGTATATTTTATGAAACATATGCATAACTGTTTTAGTGCCTACTAATTTTCCAAAAATCCATTCTTAAATAGAGTTTACATTTAAAACAAAAATTAATGATGTTCACTTCCTTGGATAATTAAATTTCCTTGCCTAATAGTGAGTGCAGTACATAAATGACTCTATAAAATTCTGAATCAAGTTTAAAAAATTAGTCAACATAGTCAATATAGTAAGAGATTTCAATATGCAAAACAAATTCTACTCTGAATAAAAAATATATATGTGTACATATATAATAAAAATATACATTTACATAGTCTCACAGTTTGGGAGATCAAGCCTCATGTTGGGCTCCACGTTGACAGCATGAGCCTGCTTGGGATTCTCTCTCTGCCCTTCCCCTGCTCTCCCTCTCCCTCCCATTCTCCTTCTCTCATTCTCTCAAAATCAGCAAACTAAAAAAATTTTAAAAAGGTTGCCTGTACATATACATACATATTTATAATATATATAGTTCTAGTCCTAAAGAGACTTTTCTATTTCATATGCATTTGAAATGAGATGAAAATACAGCATACGAGTTTCATGTAGGTGATACAAACCATAAATTCCAAAGCTATGTAAAGGGAGGGCAAATCATTGTAAAGAAATGTGAACAGAAAAAGGAGTTTTTAAAGAAAGATCTCTCCTTAATGGATAGAAAGAATTGGTACAGATAGGAATAGTGAAGGGATGACAAACTGGAAATATATGATAACATATGATTAAAGACATTGGTACAGATAGGAATAGTGAAGGGATGACAAACTGGAAATATATGACAACATATGATTAAAGACAAGGATGTTGTTACAGACTGAATTGTGTCTGCATTCAGAAACACCTATGTTGAGACCCTAACCTCCAATGCAACTATACTTGGAAATAGGGCCTTTAAGGAAGTAATCAGGATTAAAGGAGTTCTTAATGGTGGGTCTAATCCCACAGCACTGATGTCAATATTAAAAGGGGAAGACACATAGAGCTCTCTCTCTCTGCAAGTCCATGTGGGGACACAGTGGAGAGGTGGCTGTCTGCAAGCCAGACAGAGAAGCTTCACCAGGGAGCAACTTGGCTGGTCCCTTGCTTTTGGATTTCCAGTCTCCAGAACTGAGAGAAAATACACCTCTATTGTTTAAGCCCCCCAGTCTGTGCTATTTGGTTATGGTAGCTTGATCCCACTAACAGATAAGTAAGACTTCTTTAGAGATAGTTCATAAGCAGTTTAACTAGGCTAGATTACAAATCTGTAACACGACAGAAACTCCAAATATTTTGTAAATCAGCAAATGAGTAAATAAGTGAATGGTGCATGAATGAGTGAATGAAATAAAAATAAGTCTATAATTAATGTAGAGGGCTTTGATAGGAAAGCTGAAGAATTATTTTTTGGTAGCAGGAAGTAACCATAATTCTCTACACAGTGGTGAGCCACAGTGAACAACACAGTGTAAGAGGACTAATGTGTAAGCCATTTATGTCTTTGCACTTGGGAAAAGAGAGGCCAAACGCAGAGCATGTTACTAAAATCCATGAACAGGGTGCCTGGGTGGCTCAGTTAGTCAAACATCTGACTCAGTCATGATCTCATTGTTCATAAAACTGAGCCCCACATAGGTCTCTGCACTCACCGCATGGAACCTGCTTGGGATTCTCTCTCTCTCTCTCTCTCTCTCTCTCTCTCTTTCTCTCTCTCCAGAATTTTCTAGTAGATTTGGGCAGGGTGCTAGGCATCTGTGTGATCTGTTAAACATTGTTTTCTTTAATATTTCAGTAGTTTCTATGACTGGACCTCTGAATTAATGATTTAATTACCTTACCCATCAGAACTGCAGTTCTGTTCTGCAAATCATGGGCTTCAAAATCTTTAAAATAATACATTTTAAAAATTACAATAGTACTCTAAGTCAGTATAATTAAAATGGGTTTTGTTTTTACTAACTTTGACTCTATATGCACATTAAAATATGACAAAAAATCTCTTTTTCTTTTAGTGAAATAATACATATCTAAATAATAATATATTTGGTAGCAGCAGTGGTGGGATAGCAAGAGCAGAAATAATTGTCAATGTTAGTACTGTGGTTGCTGTATGCCAGGCACTATTCTAATGTTCTATGAGTATAATTTCACTAATGGCCCAAACATTTGTAGTAATAGACACTATGATTAATTTCCTTTTACAGATGAGAAATCTAAGGCCCATAGAATCTGAGTAACTTGAACAAAATCCAGATTTTGTGCCATAATGGATGGGATCAAGGGCTCATACTCTTAACCACAAGGCATAGATAATGAAATAGAAGTAAACATTGATTTGAATATTTTTATAGCCTATAGTGTTAAAGAGTCTTATGATTTATCCATGTCCTATCTAGATAGGAACTGGTTTTATTATGTTACCTTTATGAAAGATGTACTAGTACAAAGGGCAAGTGAGGGTGAGTGGCCCACATTTTTATCTCTAAACAAAATCTGGAAGATTTCTATAATTCAGAACATTGTAATGACAGAAAAAATTTAAAAATTCATGAGACTCATATTTTGCGTATGGACTACTTCTTAAAGGTTTGTTTGAGATTATGCAAATATGAGGTTGATATAAAATAGGTAAAGCATTGATGTTTCTCTTGAAACAAATTGTTATAATTCTCCCATTAAAATGGATCTAAGGAAATACAAATATATTTAAATTTGAAATATGGCCTAGTTTTTTAAAATTTCCTGACACTTCCTCAAGAATGATAAAATAATTGAGCCAATAAAAGTTATATATCCACTGAAAGTGAGCCAGCCAGTGAGGGATAAGGCCCTGATTCTGATGAAATATTATGTCACTTGAGATCTTGAGACCCCAAACTATGACACTGTTTCTACTCATAAAGAATGGGACCTGCAAGGCTAGGCCATTAATAGCAATATCTTGTTAAAACTCATTTATGCCAAAGAAATAAGTACCTACTAATGGTAGGGTGGGGGATGACACAACTTGGTGCCATTTTTATTTCATCATTTTTGGACATGATAAAATCAATCATACTCATGAATACTAAATATTCTTGGGAAGAATATCACATTTATCCTTTATCTCCAAATTTACCTATCAACATTTTACCTGTGCACATTTCCTCCATTTCAGGCTGTCACAGGTATTATCATCCATAAAATCTGTCCTCTTTAGTTCCCTTCTCCATTTCAAGATCAGAAGATTCCTCCCTCCACTGATTATACCAACAGCATGCCATCCTTTCTGAAGCCTCCATGCAAGACGACTTATCCTCAAACACTTGTACTTGAACCTGAAATAGTATTACCATAACAGCTCCTTGATAAAAGTGGTGCTCTCTAAGTAATTCTTACACAAATGGAATATTATATATCTTCATATATCCATATAAATCATATTTCTGTCCCTTCCGTACAAAGGAGGAAGTTCATTTTCATTCCCAGAGTGGTTAAGTGACTTTCTCAAAGCATCATAGTAGGTACACAGTTGACATGCAAAGCCAGGCCTTCAGACTAAGAATTTGTTATTTTCCTCACTACTTCTCAGTTTTTAAATATATAGTTGCCATCTTTTTATATTAATGATATTAAGAACTCTCTTTGAAGCATTTATGGGGTAGGGAAAGCAAACAAACTGGTCTCATTTTTAAGTAATAAGGCATTTCTGCTGTCTAAGAGATAAAGTGAATTGCCACGAGGTGGAATATTGATGACAGCATAAGCAAATGTTGACTCTGCATATTTATCCAATTATAGAGTATAGAAATCTTTAGATAACTAAATTCTAGCCAAGTAGATTCTTCTTTTGAAGGAGGTCTCTATTTAAGGAAAAAAGAAGAAGAATATAATTTGAGAAACAAGAACTAGTGTTTTCAGGTACCTTGGAGATGTATCTTTGCCACTTATAGTCAAGGAGGTTGAAATGGTCAAGACTGTATTTCAAACAAGTAGGACCCAATGTAAAGTCGTTCAGGTATGAGAGAAAGTGTGCCGGTAAGACTAGGGAATTTCACGTAACCACTCTACTGCTTAGTTGGGTGTCATGGCTAACTGGAACTTCTAAAAGTCTGCTTTCTCCATCTTTCATCACTTCTTTCTGTCTGATTTTCTCAAATCAACTTTTTCTGCGTGATTGGAACTGTGACAACCTGCACAATTTTATGTCTCTTGGCTTTGCTATTAGAGTGACAGATGCTCTGATTATTTAAAGTTTGAAAGCTGTCGTCCTCCTACTCTGATTTTCTAAGAGATAACCACCTTCAAGTCAAGCAGATTTTGAAAAGAGGCAGGGTCACTTAGCACAAACATGGGCACTGGGGTCCCATGTCTGTGCATCAGAAAAAGACATTAATAATAGAGCAGAAAGTACAGCCACACATAACAATTCCTCTTCCTTCTTTAGGGAAGAGATAAAATGATGGTGACAGAGGGAGATTTTCTTAAATATAACACATAAACATGGCTGTGGGGACTGAATTTGAGACTTACAACTACCTGGATGCATTCAGAGCCATCTTGGTTTGGAAGTTGGTTAGCGAGGGAGTGGATATTCGTGAGTAAAGTAGCACAAGAATTTTGTCACACCATGTTGATCAGATCCCTAACACCATGTAACTGTCAGATCAGCAGCACTCTCAATGGCAAAGGTTATTACAATTGCCATTAGTTCTGTGATTAATTCTCCTAAAATTTTGAAGAAAAGAATTCCACCTGAATCATAATAGTATATATCCGCAACAAAAACACTAAAAAACAATTTATCCAGAAGCTGCAAATACTCAGCAAAAGATGGAGTTAATTAACTTGGCTTTATATGCAACAAAGGTAGCTAATATGAATAATTCAGGCCCTCAAATGAATATCAATGTCTTATACTCAAAGAAAACTTACTAGCTTTCCCATATGTTATGCCAAAACCTAGCTAAGAATGTGTCTACTTCCTTATTCTTCCATCTCCTTGGCCTTTCCTCTCTCCCCAATTTGCTTGCCAACATTTTCAACTAATGTTTATAACTGCCTTAATTCCCCCATAAACTAAAAATGTAATAAGACACTGCAAAATATAGTTCTTTCTTTAGTGATGTATTGGGTGGAGCAGGGTTTGATATTCTCAGTCAGCCGTTTATAGCCAGAATTATGAAAGCCATTTTTGGCACTAGACTGAAGGCATGATAAATGGGGGCAACGTACATGCTAAACAGAAAAGCAATTTCTCCCACACGAAGACTTTGCTATTTTAGTCATAAATAGCCTAACTAAAATTATACAACTTATTAGGGAAATGAAGAGTGAATTAGTAAAAATGTTTGGTTTTAATATTTCATTTTTCCACCATTATTATCATTTATTTATTTGTGAAGTGATGACAGGTACTTGGCTTAATCAAGCTATTAGAAAAGACAGAGTTCCTGCCCTAACAATTTCCTATGAAAGTGCACAAATTCAGGAAGTAAGATATAGTTTGGTTTATATAGGGATGAAGTCTTTTTTGTTTGATTTTTTTTCAGATAAGCAGTGACACTGACAGCTAATTTTTTTCTTTTTTAAGGGAGGGGGTGATTGATGCCCTCCCTCCCACCCACCCCCGAAAAAGACTTCTGATAATAAGTAACATTTAGCAGAAATTCAATATTATAAAGGAAAGAAACTTAATTTGATTGATTATTCTATGCTTATCGAAAAGCATTACAATACGGAATGTGTTTAATTCATATATATCTATTATGCTACTGGACAATGATACCAAAAACATCAAGACATTTTCTGAGCAAGAACATCAAATGGAAAAAAAGAAAAGAAAGAACAGTTTAAAAATAAGCACAAACTTGGCCACATAAATAAAAATATAGAAGCCACAACTCTGAGTCTGATAATCTGACCATGAATTATGTTCTTTTAAAGACCAAAAGGAACTACTGTGTTACCAATAATTTTTCATTATGTCGTTTATGGAGAAAAAAAGAGACACAGCTTTTTTCCTGGCCTTTCCCAAAAAAAAATTCTTTTGCCGAAAAACTTCAGATATATTGTTGTCATTCCTGTGGACAATGGAATGAATACCCTGAAATTGTGCTTTTGAATTTACTTGCAATTAGTAGTGATTGATTGTATGCATCTTTGATAAATCGTTTTTGGGTTAGAGACAAAATAAACACGGATGCTTCAAAACCAAAGCGCAGATGGGAAATAAAGCCAGAAAAGACAGCTTCCAAACCTTTACTCTAGCACTTGAATTATGTTTTGAAAGATTTTTATCATTCTGCTTTCAGAGTTTTGTAGGGGTGGGATGCATTTTCCTTTTGATACTTTACACCAGAGGTTACCTGTCTTTTCAGTTATAGAGTCTAAGAAAATCTTAGAAAATTCATGTGCAAGATGTTCCATTTTGGTCTACTGCATTTTTCTTTGGCAAACTTTTGCAGCTCGTCAGCGTTACAAAGTATGACAGTTTCCAAAGTGCTGGCCGCCAGCAGGACAACAGGAAATACCCACCACAATAAAAGAGTTTATAGTATTTAAAAACTTATTTTCCAGGAGCAGAAAAACTGATCTTCTCAACAGGCAAATTTAAAACATTTCACAATTAGAAAAAAACTATGCTTCACTTTTTCTCATAATTATTTCAAACAGCTCTAGTTGAAAGATATTCCATACATTCAAGGAAAATCAGCAGACAGTTATGGTAAACCACATGGCTTTGTTTCTTCTGAGGATGAAAGCATTTCAGAGTGAAAGACCAGAAAAGCTGATGACTAAAAATAAATTTACATACATATTTCTTTGATAAAATAGAGCTTTTGTAGTTATAAACTACTCCTGTGTGCGGTCTAACCATTAAAATATCATCATTATTTTTTTTTCTTATTCTCTCCAGGGTACGTTTAAGATAACCCATTTGCAGGTGTACATTGAAAAACTCTATTTTTTATTTCCTCTAATTTTCAAATTTATAGACATCTACAAGACAGATTTGAACAGCCAGATAAATAAAAGTATTCTTTTAAGTAAGTTTAGTAGTTTCATCCAATAGAAAGAAGGATCTGCCAGGAAGAGAGGCCCTTAATCTGTTTCCCAGCCAGAGGAAAACATCACCAGTAAAAAGTATTCCCAGACCAGCCGAGAACAAAGTTCTTCATTCACAAAGTAAAAGATGCCAAGGACAACCAGAATGTTTATTGAAATCCAAGGAATAGCTTTGATTGCAAAATGTTCAATCTAAGTGGAACTAAAAAGTACTTTGTGGATACTTGCAATTTATTGAAATCAGGAAGAGATGCATATACTCATTATCCGTTCATGAACGTTTTTATACACCTCCATATTAACTTGAATTTTAAAGTAGATTGTGTTCTATATATCAAACCATTGTGTTTGTGGGGGTTTTTTATTCATAAAATCACACCCTTTGGCAAACTACTTCAGAAACAGACCACATTAAAACCCTGGTCTAATCCAACACTTCTTACTTCTTCTTTTTTTTTTTCTTTTCTTGTGTCTAAAATCTACTTCATGGATATGAAGGTATATATTTTCTTTTTTTAATTTTTAATGTTTATTTATCCTTGAGAGAGAGAGAAGAAAGAGAGAGAGAGAGAGAGAGAGAGAGAGAGAGAGAGAGACAGAGCACGAGTCGGGGAGGGTCAGAGTGAGAGAAGGACACAAAATCTGAAGCAGACTCCAGGCTCTGAGTTGTCAGCACAGAACCCAACTGGGGGGTGGGGGGGGCTTGAACTCAGGACATGAGATCATGACCTGAGCCTGCCCAAGTCAAACGCTTAACCGACTAAGCTACTCAGGCGCCCTACGAAGGTATATATTTTCTCACAAAATAATGCTGGAGAACATCTGGCATTGTACACTCAAGTGAATAAGTGAAGTTTAACTATACAGGTAAGTGTGACACACAGGATGGAAAAGATGATGAGAATCTGTTGAAAGCGTTGAATACCTTTTCAAGAAGCTTGGATTTGTCCCCCAGATAATACAATAGCATTGTTGGGGGTTCTGTATTTTTTGTTTGGGGATGGGGTGTTGAGAAAGTGTTGGGTAAGAGAGAGTATGATCAGGTCTAACTTTATTAGCAAGATCATATTATAAAATAGTGATGAAGTAGCAGGGGGACAAAAAGTCTGGAATCATGGATAATGGTTTAAAACAATTCCTTTTACTACAATACCCAAGTTAAAAAACTGTTGGAATCCTGAAATCAAGAGGATGGAAATGTATGAGGTATTGTGGTTTTTTGGAGGTAGAGTTTAAGGCAAAGGATATAAGAAAGATTTTAATTTAGGAGTTTGGTGGAGGTGTTAAGCTAATAATTGGTACAGAAAGGTATGGGAAGACAAACCAGTAGAGAGAAAATTTATAAATTCTGAGGAGTAGATTTCAGTCAACATGATCAGTAGTAATTATCTGTTGGAAACATCAAGCAACTTGTAAGTTGTTACCATCCTCTTGTTACTTCCTCCACAAAAAGAGACTAACCTACCACGATGGGCACAAAATGGCAAAGCAATGAAATCTCAGAAGTTTTCAGTCACTGGAACTTGAAAATAGTTAAACAGAAAGCCTAATGCACCCTTGTGAATACACCCAGTTTGGAAATAATTGTATAAGATTAAATCCATATCATTCTTTCTCCTCAAAGGAGCCAGTTATAAATCATATATTTCAATTTAGCATAAAGAAAATAAAGTCTTATGACAAAATACCAAGAGGTAGAGAACATTCAGAACAGAGACAGAAAGGGTTAAAATGATAGTCACTATTAACAGATGACAATTGATAGACCAGAGTAGGTTATTTGCATTTTACTGCATAGAATGATTGACTAAATTAATGCTTTATATTTCTTTCTATGCTTTCTCATTTCATTGTATTGCAGAATGTCTTCCTAGCTAGCCTTAAAAATGTTCAGATATATAGTGAACAACTGAACCAAAAAAAAAAACCTAATCAATGATGCTTCACGTCGCTTGGTATTATGGCAAGTCAGAGTCAATCTTTGGATGTACAGGTACTTGGCCTACTGTCGCCTATTAGTTACGTATTAGCTATGACAAGTATAACCAAGATCAAAACCTCTGAATCCATTATTGCCACAGATTTCCCATTCTAAACATTCAAGAAAGACACCTGCAAATTTGCAATTATAATGCCAATCAGATAAGACCAAAAACTGCATTAGAGCTCCTCAGTTAGATCTTTCTGATCACCTGAGATAGTACTTGGGTGAACAGCAATAGCTCCTTTTTCATAAGCTAGGAGCTTAGGTCTCTGGCATCCTTTTCTCACTGGCTCCCCTCCACCTCTTGTTTGGCCTCTCAAATTTGGAGCCAATCTCCTTAAAGAAAAATTGATTTAAGAGGAGTCCAAAGATCTGACTTCAAAAAATAAACTTCTTGAAGAAATCCCAAGCCTTTGGCAAATAGATACAAAAATCTTTAACGTCTCTTACATGACTGAAAACTAACTCTCAACCAACTCTTCACCCTGCCAGGTTGTTCATAACACATCCCAGCATCATGATATAATAATCTCCTTAGCTTTGACTTTGAATATTTGTACTTCTCTTCTTTTTAATTTTCACAAATTGGGATAGGGTTTGAGGAGGAAGATGGCAAGCTTCCCATTGCCATTGTAATATGCCTCTGTTGACACTCATTAAGTTTATTTTATAAATGGAAACATTTTAACAAATAGATGGGAAACCTGGGAAAGACATTTTCCTATGAATTTTAACCTTATTGCTAGAACTCAGGAGATTATCTTAGACATATGAATCCATTGGAAAGGGCCCTGATGACTCAAGACACCAGGTCTGTGTTCCTACCTTTTTTTAAACAATAGATTTTCTGAAGCTCTAATGTCATATGTATACAACCCATATCTTTTTATGAATTTTCTCTACTTTGCAATTGCTGGAACTCAAACTCCTGCAAAGTTCTCATTTTGAAGATGCTACTAAGGAATTCTCACATGATTTCATAAAAAAAAAGTCTGATGATGTATTACTTTGTTTTTCCCCCACTTCTGGGTCCCTTATTGTTCTACTATTTATACACTCTCATCAAACACTCAGTAATACACTGTCTAGAGGTCACTGCCACCATACTTCTGCAAGGTGCTTCTGTCTTCTGCCTTTACCTATCACCTCTCATGAGTTTCTACCAAGAACTATCCTTATGCAGTTATCCTTGTTTCCTAGTGGGTATCACCATCTCCTGTTGGAAACCACTGCTAATCCTAATCTGATTTTGAGGAGCCCTTTGATAGGATGTTCTGTGACAAAGCGATCAGTTACTCTTTCCATTTGTTCTTCAGATGTTCTTTAAAAAATATTTCTAAGGCTGTGTATTTTGTTCTCTAATAACTACAGAAGTGTCAGTGAAACCACCATTTCAATCCCGTGCAAAAATGTTATGATACCTCTTTCTTTCTTATCATTCTCTTAAGATAAGAGTACATGGAGTGCTGGGCCAAGAAACAAGTCTGAGTGAAGCCCACTTAGTTCAGCAGCATCTGTCCATTAAAATAATAAATGCTTTATGACCGGGGCACCTGGGTGGCTCAGTTGGTTAAGCATCTGACATTTGGTTTCAGCTCAGATCATGATCCTACGGTTGTGGGTTCAAGCCCCACATCAGGCCCTGTGCTGACGGTGCGGAGTCTGCTTAGGATTCTCTGTTTCCCTTTCTCTTTGCCCCTCCCCATTCACAAGCTCGATCTCTCTCTCTCTCCCTCTCTCTCTCTCTCTCTCTCTCAAAAATACAAAAATAAATGCATAAATATTAAAAACATAAAAAATACTATAAATGCTTTATGACTAGGTCAAGTTTATCTACTTAACACAGTAACTTGTTTCTTCTTAGCCTCATAAGCCAATTGACTTCTGATGAGACATGTGTTTTATCTGAATTACAGTATTAAGTCAGGTTCAGGTTAAGATTCGTTATACATAAAGCAAGGAAATTGGACATGATGAGTCTAAAGTGTTTATGTAAACATGGCTGTCTGCGGTCATCTGCTCCTACACTCTTCTGTATTAAGTAATGGCTTCATATAACTTACATTTAGCTTAATCTTATTTCCTTAAAAATTAATAATATGTTTGAATTTTATGACATATTTATTGGGGACTACTTCATATTTTGAAGGTTCCAGAAAGACCTCTGCAGAAAGATTGTATCCTGCACTTATTGTGCATGTATATATTGAAAGAAGTACTCTTTTCAAACAGAACGGTAGCATTAGTTAAGTAGCATCTAGGAATCTACTCAAATGGATTTGTAGTAGTAGTAGAGGTAGCAGTAGTAGTAGTAATAGTAGTTAACTATGTGCCAGTTGCCATTCAAAGTACTTTATATGTGATAAGTATATAATATTCACAACTCCATTGGCAAGATACCATTTTGATTAACACTCTAAAGACAGTGGTGTACAGATGAGGAAACTAGGGTTAAAAAAAAGAATAACTCTCCAAATTATCCAATGTTTAACTGATAGTCCTGGTTTTATCCAATCAGGCCTGTTCCTGACTAAAAGTTTTAACTATTGTGCTATATTATCCTACTATCTGTTGCCTGATACAAAACATCACAGCAAGAACAAGTAACATTGGAAAATGCAGGAGAATAATTGAATAACAGTCGGTCACCCTCCCCTCAAGTGAAAGGCCCACAGCTCTGAGAACAGATTGGAGGTTTTATATCAGTTACAAATAAGGGGAAATTGTCACCTAAACTACAGGGCTTATACCTGCATGGGTTTGGATATAGACAGGGAACAAGAGAGATGTCTAACCAGTAGAATCAGTGTAGATGGAAGGTATTAGATCTCAGAATAAAAACAATGGCAGAGCTCATTAAATATATATATTACTTCCCTAAAGTCCATAATTTCCTTCTTTCTAAAATTAGCTGTGGACTAGCCAATAATCCCAATTTTTAATTCAGAGAGATGTACAAGCTGAAAACCATAGTAGTGCATTTTTAAATAGAAATATTTGTCAGAGCACCTGAGCAATTCAGTTGATTGAGCACTGGACTCTGGATTTTGGCTTAGGTCATGCATGATACCAGGGTCATGGGATAGAGCCCTTTGGGTTCCACACGCAGTGTGGAGCCTGCTTAAGATGGTCTCCCTCTCTGTCCCTGCCCTTCTCCCCAACTTGCACTCTCTCTCTAAAAAAACAAAAAACAAAAACAAAAAACCAAAAAGAACCAAAAAACCCCACACCCACACAGAAATATTTGTCAATAAAATATTATCATATGGACACTGTGAACTAAAGTCTTTCTCCTGTCTCTATATTTGCATAGGAGAGAATCCATTTCATTAAAAAAATTGCTTAAGGGAAGTAATTGAAATAATGGCTGATAGATAGGAGTAGTAAACTAGGGAATGGTGATTCTCATTTGTCAACTTTGAGAGACAAAGCTAAGTCACTGTTACCTAATTATATTCACTTCCTAGAGAACAAGTCTCCATGTCCAAAATATGTTAAATATCACAGGTATTTTCTCAATGCCCAGTGAAAATGTAGAAGTGGTGTAGAGATGTAGACACTTATTATTTTAGAAAGCTAGGCTCAAGTTCAGAATATTACTGCCCCTCAGTAATACATGGTATGTAAATGTAATATAAGACTGTAAAGGGGCCAGAGATTACATCATGATGTGCAGATAAAATAGTTTTTTAAATCTAATTCAATTGAATTTATGTATTTATTTATCTATTTATTTATTTATCTATTTATTTATTTATTTATTATTTTAGAGAGAGAGAGAACCAGAATGGGGGAGAGGGGCTGAGGGAGAGAGAAAGAATCCCATTTCTGCATGGAGCTTGATACGGGGCTCGATTCCATAACCTTGGAATCATGACCTGAGCCAAAACCAAGAGTCAGGCATTCAACCAACTGAGCCACGCTGGAGTTCCTTAATTTTATTTTATACCTGGAGAGGTGAATATATTTTCATGCATATTCAATGGAAATACAAAGGAGTTTTTGTGTTGGCAAACACAAAACACAGAAGTTCTAGTGTTGGCAACCATTATAATTTAGAATCTTTCCAATTATTTGTAACTTGATAATCAGATTTCATTAAAACACTATTCTGAGGGGAAATATAAATATGTCTATTGGAAAGAATAAGTGAAAGACTGTACTGTTATACAAAAAATATTATAAACCCACAATGAACAAAATTAAGGAGTATTAAATGTTGATATTAAAGCTGAAGACAAAGAAATAAATGTTCTTTAATCAAAGAAAAAGGAAAAAGTTATTTCAAATGATAGGCTAAAATCAGTTAAACTTAAAGCTGATATAAGAGAGAAAAATAACCTTAATCTGAAATAATTTCCAAGTTTTTTTTCCATATTGACATATCATTTGTTTATTGTTATAGTTGGAACTGGAAATTATCTGGCAATCAATGCATTTATTTATTCGTTATGTAAATAAATACATAACGAGACATGTTAAAGGGACTATACCAGGACTAGAGATAAAATAATGGAAAAGACTACACTCTATCTGCAAGAAGACTATGGTTTAATAGAGCATTTCTACCCTTGTGTTCTACATAAAACTGATTTTGAGAGAAATTAATGACAAATATTTTGAGCATATAGTGTTCCATCATCAAATAAATTTTGAAATATTGCTTTTACTCCCTCTCTTGAAGTATATTTTCTGATATGTGAATTAGCATCTTCTTTAGAAGTTAGGTTTTAAAAAGCAAAAATAAGAACACTCAAAGTGACCCTTAATGGTTTCCTAAATCTTTTACAGGATAGAATAATATACATGGCTAAATTTATAGCTCATGTTGGATGAAAATATATAATCTAACGCTATTTCATTGTTTTCTTGGTAGAGGCTCACACGAAATGTTTGGCTTGAATTTAGACACCAAATTGTGTTGAAAATGTGTATCTTTCAACATTAGTTTCATTTGCAACATGGCCAGATGCTCTCATAAAAAATGAGTGGCAATTTAGACTAGTCTAGCCAAAAGCAAATTCCCATCTCCTACCTCAATTTTATTCTTGACAAATGGAGAGGATCAGTAGGTAGAATCATGAATGATACTTATGTATTTTTTCTTATATTTGTTTACATGGTTATTATTTTACTTTCTTGCTTATCCACTTTAAATGTTCAACTTGAAATCTTGCAAGTTGAATGTTTAATGAGATTTCCCTTTTGTGAGAACTAATTTCTGCTTGCTTAACATGATGTTTTAAGATTTTACTTGACCATAGAATTCATATGTCTATGTGTATAGCACTTATTAATTATTCATAGAAATGGTGTCCACAAAATTCAGTTACTTGAATGAATAAAATAAATGTATTTAATGAGCAACATGAATTTGCTGAAGTGGGAGAGAAAAGAAGAGTTAGCAATACTAGGTATTATATTTATTCCTAATTATAAATAACTTTAATACTCTTTGTTTTACTTTAAAGTCCACATTTGACTGACACAAATAGAGCCAGCTGATTTTTACAAAGGTGTAAAGGCAATTCAAGGTACAAAAAACTATCTTTACCATAAATGTTGCTAGAAAGATTGGACAATCACTTGAGAGGACAGAACATTATATACTTTATATAAAAATTAACTCATAAAGGATCATAAACCTAAATATAAAATGTAAAACTCCTAATTTCTAGAATAAAACATGGCAGAAGAATCTCTATGGACTTGCATGTGGCAATGAGTTTTTTAGATATAACATCAAATGTGTGATCCATAAAGTATAAAAAATGATAGGGGCACCTTGGTGGCTGAGTCGGTTAAGCATATGACTTTGGCTCAGGTCATGATCTCATGGTTGGCGAATTTGAGCTCTTTGTCCACCTCTGTGCTGACAGTTCAGAGCCTGGAACCTACTTCGGATTCTGTGTCTACTTCTCTCTCTGCTCCTCCCCCACTCATTCTTGGTCTGTCTGTCTGTCTCTCTCTCTCTCTCTCTCTCAAAAATAAAAAAAGCATTAAAAAATTTTAATGATAAAATATTGTATTATAAAAATGTAAGACTTTTAGTCTTTAAAAGATACTGTTCATAAAATGAAAAGAAATGCACAGACTGGAAGAAAATATTTACAACTCATGTCTTCTATAGGAGAATTTTTTATCCAGAACAAATATAAAAATAACACATAAAACTCAACAGCAAGAACACAATGTATTTTAAGAGTAAAATATTAAGATCTAAAATATCTTTTACCAAAAAATCTGGAGATGGTAATTAAATATATGAAAAGATATCAAAAATTAGGTAAATGTCATTAGGTAAATACTAATTAAGACCACAAAGAATACTATATACCTATTAAAATCATGAAAAATTTTAAAAAGTGACAATATGTCCTACTGATAAGGATGGAAGGCAATAAAAATTATTATTCATCGACGGCAGAAATGCAACAGTAAGGCAGTTTATTATAAAGTTAAATACACAGTTGTTGTATTACCTAACCATCAAATTCCTTGTATTTACTCAAATGAACTGAAATTTGATGTTCACACAAAAGCCTGTATACTTTATTTAAACAAGGTAATGGAAAAACGAACTGTGGTACCTCCATACCTTGGAATACTACTCAGCAAATGAATAGCTATTTACTCCTGCAACAACATGAATGAACCTCGGATGCAGTTTGCTAAAAGAAAGATGCCAGGCCCTTAGCTAATGACTGACTGGTACAGAAAAATGAAAGCCAGGCTTTCATGTCATGAGTTAGGACCATGGTGGAAACACAGTTTTCACTCCAGAGCTCTCCTGAGGGATTATTCTGTGGCTAGGACTTTGTCCTATATCTTGCTCTTGCTTGGATTGTCCCCCTTCCTTTTCCTGCCTCCTCTTGGTCATTTGTAGATGTGCTCCTGAGAGTACTTCTTTCATGAATCACGTGCATACATATCCTTGTCTCAGTATCTGCTTCTAAGACAGTAAAATGAATGGAATGAATTTAGTAGCTCTCTCTAAAAATTCCTTACTGTTTTACTTGCTGATCTTTCTGTCAATCCACAGAGCATTTGTTCTATGTATCTCAGAAATATCTAACAATTAGAGGCTTTATGTAATGCACTTAGCATATTTCTCGAAAAGTAGTAACTTAAAAATTTTTAGTAAATGTAGACAAAAATTAATTTTTAAATTTTAAAGCAACTAAATCTGTTCCTTAATTTGATAATTCCAAGTATGTAATTAATGAGCTTTCAATATTGTAAATGGAAAAAACTTCTTGTAATTCTTTGACATAAACTCCTGGATTCCAAAGGATTAGATATCTTTTCTAATTTGCATACGGTATAATAAGTTTATAAACAACAATGGAAAATACATGAAATTTAGACAGGAAGCAGTGAAAATAATAGTAAAGTATGCACAACCTGTCCACATAGTTTTATTTTCCCTAGTACTGCTTTAATGATCATATGTAGTTTATATTAATTTATTTTAATAACCTTGGTTTATAGCTATTTAAATTACAAAATAATTAGTATTTGTAAATTGGTTTGATAAATATTTGGGTAGCTTTAAGATGGGATTTAATGTAAGAAAATATCAAATATTTTAGATAATGTGATAACACTATGATTTTAATTTAAAGCAAACTAGCAATAACTATCATTTGATGGCATAGATTCAGCCTCAGCAAATAATTATTGGGGTCAAATCTAGGTACTTTGTTTCTCAACGTGTCATCATGGGTAAAAGTATGAACCTGCTGTTTGAATAGAGATTTGAATTCAGTATGTCTTGGGTGGAGCGGTGGTGTTGGCATCCATATCTAGTACCATGGCTGATTTTTATGCATTCTACTGATGAAAATCTAAATACATATATGCTGTCAATTTAATTTCTCTTCAGTTAAGACCATTGTCCTACCAAGCAAAAGAATCCTTACAGTCATCTGCATGGATTGTGAAAACCTTGTTTCTTAGCACATTTGGAAGAGGTGAAATCATGACATTATTTTCAACCTAAAAATACAAAACCCCAAGCTATTGCAAATTTTGAGAGACATGTTAGCTCCAATTTTCATTTTATAAAAACTATCTGGTTGTACTGCAATTGGTTTAAATTATGGTACCTTAAGGCCTTGAAACACAATTACTACTTTTAGAGCATGATTTTGCAATATTATTATATTAAAATTCAATATCTTTATATGTACAATCAATTTAGTATATATGACTTAGTAATTCATACAATTAGAATAAATGATTTCATTTATGTTGTTAACAGTGCTATACAGACACTTCTCTACAATATATCGTGTTCAAAGTGCTGATTTGTGACTTCTGAGTGGTTTGTCCAAAGTAATGTGAAATTGTGTTGGGTCATTAATGTTTTTCTCTGTTACTTGGTAACAAAAAAAAAAGTTTTAATATTGCAAATCATAAATCACTCACTTTCTAATAAAAAAAAAACCTGAAATATTTGTGGCTCCAAATATAGCAGTTGTGATCGTTAGTAGGTCTGAGTGTCAGTGGAGAGGGCTGAATGTAAAATTCAAAGCCAAGGCTAGGCAGGAAAACAAGCGTGAGATTTCCAGGCAGGTTTTTAAGAGGTATTTTGCTTCCCAGAGGAAGCAAAATGTGTCAGCGGAAATGGGACGCTTTCAGGGATGAAGAATAAAGAGAAACTAGGCAGAGAACTCCTGCAAGAGTGAAAAAAAGAGAATAAATGATTATTAGTAATACAACATAAAGCTCTTTGTGGATCTGTTTTGCTTGGCTCCTCAACCTTCCTGTCCAGGAATGTCTCCAGCTGGGCTGCCCTCACTCTATTTACTAAAATAAAACAGTTGTTTGATGAAATTATGCCAAAACCCAGAGGGGGGTTCATTATAACTGTCTCTGAACAGTACAAGGTACTGTGAGGACGGAAATGTATGATTTGACCTTCAGAATAGTCTCCATAGCCTAATGTGAGATAGAATTTCAACAGCTCAAACACTCTTTCTCAAAATAATCCAAAGAAGCCATGAACCCAAGGTTTCCCTATTGCATTCCCCTTGGGGTACAATTATCACAAAGCTCAGTTTTAGTTCTTGATTAAAAAGTGAAATTGGATTGTATATCTAACAATCAAGAAATATAACTGAAGAGTAGCTCCTATGTAGGATGGATCACATTGATGGTGTGATGATTAGTTTTATGTGTCAATTTGAAAAGGCCAAAGTATTGGTTATTTAATTAGACACTAATCTAAGTGTGGCTGTGAAAATATTTTATGGATACGGTTAATATCTGCAATCAGTTAACTTTAAGTTAAGGTTACCCTCGATGATACAGGTGGGCCTCATCCAATCAGTTGAAGGTCTAAGAGCAAAATGCTGAATTTTTCCAGAGAAGAATTCTGCCTTGATACTACAGTATCAAATACTTGCTGAGTTTCCAATCTACTGATGTGCCCTGCAAATTTCAGACTTGCCACCTCCCCACAATCATGTGACCAATGTTTTTAAATTTCTCTCTTCTCCTCTCTCTGTATATATTATATATGTTTATACTTTATGTGCACAATCTGATATTGTTTCTCTGGAAAACCATGACTAATATAAGCAGCTATTTAAAATGCCAAATAGGGACGCCTAGGTGGCTCAGTCAGTTAAGCGTCCAACTTCGGCTCAGGTCATGATCTTGTAGTCAGTGAGTTGGAGCCCCGCGTCAGGCTCTGTGATGAGAGCTCAGAGACTGGAGCCTGCTTCAGATTCTGTGTCTCCTTCTCTCTCTGCCCCTCCCCTACTTACACTCTGTCTCTCTTTCTCAAAAATAAGTAAACATTAAAAAAATAAAAAAATAAAAAATAAAATGCCAAATAATTATATATGTTAACCAGAAAAATTAGATGTGTAAAAAGAAATCACTAAACATCCTCTTTCTTACCTCTATAAGTAAACTAAGCACTGTAGATACTAATAACAGCAAAACTGATATAATGTGGGCAGAAAACCTTGAGTACCAGTCTCCATACATAGGGGCAGTTGTGTGTGTACTGGATATGCACATCTACACAGCAAAGTTGCTTTTTATATCCAGACCCTATTTAATGTTAGTGGTTATTGTTTGCTCTCCGAACACATTTTAATGGCGCTGAGTATTTTGGTCGATATAAGGAATAGAGTTGAGGAGGCTCAACGACTTGACCTGTTTTGAAAGGACTCAAGAGAAGATAATATCGAAGAGATGATAAGGGAGCCGTGGGTAAGATGCACAAATAGGTTTTCCATGTAACTTTGACAGTAATGAATGGTACCTAATACCAGTTCTAGGTAAGAAATGCTCAAGATATATTCAGAAGAATGGATAAGTCAGAGTAGCATGGAAACATTTGGCATTACTAAATGTCATAAAAGCAAGATGATAGAATAAAGAACACAGAGTGTATCATCATTGAACTGTTTTATTTTCATTTTCAAAAAGCTATTAGTTTTTATCTTCACATTTAAACAACAATCTTAGTCTTGAAAGGCACCTAGTGAAGTCATGTTTTCTATTACTGTGCCTTCAGATAAGTCTTCACCTAGATATAATCTCTTTATTTTATTCTGTATATAAAGAGCAAAAGACATTGACATGTTTCTTTGGTTCCTTCTGTCTGTGTTTAATATTCTCATCTTGTCTAGATTATATTTCAGTGGTTTTCATAGTGCAGTCAATGGATTCCTGTGTGTCTCTGAGATGTATTCAGGGTTTCATAAGGTCAAAACTATTTTCATCACAATACTAAGTCATTATTGCGTTCTTTTTCACTGGATGTACTGATGGTGGAAAAGGAATTGGTGAGGAAAAAGCATGAATTTCAACTGTTACTAGACTATGGTAGTCATTTTATTTTTTACTTCCACACACTCACATGAAAAAAAATAAAAACGTTTACTTAGGAATGTCCTGATGAAGCAGTTAAACATTAACTATACTAAGTTCCTATCCCTGCCTATGTATTTTTTAAAATTCTTCGTAATGAAATGGAAAGCACACAAAAAATGGTTCTGCCATGTTCTAAAATATAAGAGTTGTGTTGAGGAAAAGCATACGTGCCATTGAGTTGCTGGCTGAACTAGCCAGTTCTTTTGTAAGGGTAAATCGTTCTCACCTGAAAAACTGACCAAGGATCAATGGTTATTCAGACTTGGGTATTTGGCAGACTTTTCTCACAAAAGAACAAAGTGACCCTCTCTTTTTAAGGGAAGTGACTGAAAAGATGTGTTGCTCATGGTAGAATTTGATCTCTCACATGAGAGTTAGAGTTGTGAAAACATATCTGCCACTCTGAAACTTGCCAACATTCTGGTAACATTGGTAGTGATATCAACAAAACCAAGTTTTCACATTCTCTAGTAAAATGTGACAACATTCAGAAGATATGCAGAACAGTGAACTTTGCTTTCCAAATGATCAGTGATGATATAACAAAATTAACCAAGGGTAAGCAACACAGCATGAGTGCAAGAAAACAAAAGGATTTAATATAATACTCCCTGGATAGGAGATGAGATTCTACTATAAATTATGGGTATGACATCAAATAGAAATATTCACACTTATCTGAAAAGGCTATTGACTTATTTCTCACTTTTTCAAGGACATTCAAGTACCCCTTTAATCTTTTTTCAACAATTTAAATCTTCTTCAACCACCTATTTCTTCATATACTTCAACCAACACATATAGTGATATATTGAATGTAGAAACAGACATTACAAGCCAGATATCTTCTAAAAGCCAAACATTAAAGAAATTTGGAAAATGAAATTCCAGTGTCTTTACCATTTATTTCTATTTTCCAAAATAGTTGCATTATAAAAATATTATTTATGTTACCATAAGTTTATTGTGTCACCTTAAATGAATTAAGAAATATATTTAAAATTCTAATTGGTTAATATCAGTAGTTTGCACCAAAAAAACAAAAAGAGCTCTTCAAAACAGTAAAAATTTATTTAATTAAATCTCCATCACTCAGTATATGTCCTTTTAAAAATGCTATGCAATGAAATGGAAAGCACATCTAAAGCACTTCTGTTATGTGCTAAGCAATAATTTTTAGGCACCAATTGGATCCTGAGACCAATAAGTTTGTGAAAATATCCCATGACAGATGATTTTTTCAAGGACATGGATTTGTGCTGGTTTCCATATTAGTGTCAGTATTTATACATAGGAATCCTTTGCTATCGAAATGCTACCTGGTTAAATTTGAGTAAATTCCAAAATCCCTTGCTGTCTACATTCTTCCTATTTCCTACCTGAAACTCAAACATCAGATATATTTGGATGACTAAGGAGGAGGCTTTGCTCTCCCTACTCACTCTTTAGATCCTTGCTCTCTCTCTGAAATAGAGAACAGAATCGTTTTGGTGATTAAAGGTAGTTGTATCTTAAAATATTGCATTGCCTGTTCCACTACTTAAAGATTTACGGTCATCTACAGATTTGTCAGCCCAAGCACTCAAGCTCTCTGAGAATATTCCTTTGCAATTCAGCGCTATTGAGAGGCTTGTTTAGAATGAGTATCTGTGTTCATACACAACGAGGCCCTCCCTTTGGCATTGTTGACGAGGCTGTAGCACGCACCTGCTGTCTGGTGAATTAGTGAAACCATCCATTGTTATATTTGGACAAAATACCCTCAATCAGTTTGATGCCCTTGAACAAAGGAAGCTATTAACTCTAGAGCTGCCAATTGTGATTTATCACAAAGGGAATTGGAAATCAAACAAGGCAGAGTCAGAAAGTGAAGCAGACGCACATGGAGCAAGAAAAGCAAGAATGGGAAATGAGGGAAAATAGTTTCTCCTGTTTTTTGGGTTATGTCTTGTCTTATTAAGAGATTCTTATTCTTAAGAGATCACCTGTGTCTTTCTCATATCTCCAGTGGAAATCAAATAATCATGACTAAATAACTGCCCAAATTACCAATTGTACCCTCTGGTCTGGTTGTTACTTCAAAGTATATATTCAGTTTAGGGATCCTTGCATAGAGTATATATAAATGAGTGATGTCAAAATATTTTTTGAGAGGACCTCAAGTTTCTTTCTCCTCTGGTTTTCTTGTTTTCAGCTTCCATCCCTGACAATTACTTCTCACAAGTTCCTCTTTGTTCATGTTCTCATTCTCCAAGGTTCTGTTCTCCTTGGCTTTGTTTATTTTTAGCATATATAATTTTCCCTGTTGCCTTCAGCTGCACCTATGACTTTCATTTCTATTGTGCACTGGTTTTTCCCAAATTTGCATGTCCTACCCAGACTTCTCTTTTGAGACAGATTCATTTAATTAACTGCTTACTGAACATATCCAATTATTGATATATAAAAACCACAAACTTTGCATACTCAAAATTGAATTTGACAATGTCTCCCCAAGAACAACTCTTTCACTTCTACCCAATGAGTGCCTTTTCCACCTGCCTATTTCCTGAAAAGTAAAGCAGTTGAAATGCTCCTTGATATTAACAATCCCTTTCTGTAAAACTTTACCTAACCCATATTTTTATATCCTAAAAGCTGTTAATTCTCTCTCATAACTATATCTTGAATAACCTCTCCAACTCCACAGATTTTTATTTTTTCTTACCTGGACAATCAAATGGGGACTAAATTATCTCCCTGACTTTAGTTTCCTACTTTTGTACTCCATTTTTTTTGTTTTATTTATTCATTTTGAGAGAGAGAGTATGTGAGTGGGAGCAGGAGAGAGGCAGAGAGAGAGTCCTAAGCAGGCTCCATGCTGTTAGCACACATCCTGATGCACCACAACCAAGAGACAGGGGCTTAACCAACTAAGCCACCCAAAATTGATTCTCAAGCCAAATTTTATCATGTCACCTTCTTGACTGTATTTCTCCAGTGGCCTAGTATCACCACCATAGGCATTTCAATCTAATGTTAGAGTCTCTTTTTTAAATTTTTTTTTTAATTTATATTTGAGAGAGAGAGAGAGAGACAGACAAACAGAATGTGAGTGGGGGAGGGACAGAGAGAGAGGAAGATACAGAATCCGAAGCAGGCTCCGGGCCCTGAGCTGTCAGCACAGAGCCCGATGCGGGGCTCAAACTCATGAATTGTGAGATCATGACCTGAGTTGAAGTCGGATGATCAACCGACTGAGTCACCCAGGTACCCCTAATGTTATAGTCTCTTAAATAGCTTTTTAAATTATTCAATAATTACTGAATTATTATATAACATACAGTGTTATATTAGTTTCAGGGATACAATATAATGATTCAACAAATCTATAAATTTCTCAGTACTTCTCAAAATAATTGTACTCTTATTTCCCTTCATCTAGTTCACCCATCCTCCCACCTACCCCTCCCCTCTGGTAACCACCAGTTTGGTCTCTGTAATCGAGTCTGGTTTTTCCATCTGTCTCTTTTTTCTTCTTTTGTTCATTTGTTTTGTTTCTTAAATCCCACATGTTAGTGAAATCATATAGTATTTGTCTTTTGCTCACTTCACTTGGTATTAAATTCTCTATGGCAATTCCATGTTGTTGCAAATGGAAGGATTTCATTCTTTGTTAAGTCTGAGTAATATTCCATTGTAGACATACCACATCTTGTGGTCTTGATGTTTCAGTCTTTTATCAGAGCAAATTTTCAAAGCAATTTATCAGATGCAGTTAACTGAATTCATCATAAGAAGAGTAAAACAAACAAACAAACAGCCAGGTGTGGAAGAAGAGCCGGAAAACTATATACAGAAGAGATTTTATACATACCACACACACACACACACACACACAGAGTATAGAATGTATATCTTCAAGTGCATACATGCATATGTTGGAAGCTGTATGACATCATAACCGCTAGAAAACACCTGCTGAAAAGGTAACACTTGCCTGTAGTTGTGAGCGTTGTCTACTTATTCTGGAATCAGAAATTTGCTAACTGTGACACAGAACAGCAAACATTAATGTGCTCTGCTTTAGCTGTCAGCCAAATCACAGACCTTGTAAGTAATTTATGTTACAGATATTGCTGGCTACATATTGCTCCTTCAGTAAGCCTCCAGCTTAGGAAAACAAAAAACAAAAAAACCCAACACCGGTGGTATTCTTAAGGGTTGTAAAGAAGCCTTAACACATCTCCACCCACACAAAAGATACACACACACACACACACACACACACACGAGTTATACCGAAAACTCTGCAAGAGAAAGGAGTGTCCACTACCCTGTACCCAACACATACCACAACACCTGCCATAATTCAGAAGTTCAATGTATTACACAGAATAAATAAATTATTAAATTAATTGAAATGATACATTCCCAGGGCACCTGGTGGCTCAGTCGGTTAAGCATCTGACTTGATTTTGGATCGGGTCATGATCTCATGGTTCATGGGATCGGGCCCCATGTTGAGCTCTGCACTGACAGCACAGAGCCTCCTTGGGATTCTCCCTCTCCCTCTTTCTCTGCCTCTCCCTCGCTCACACTCTTTGTCTCTCAAAATAAGTAAATAAACACTTTTTTAAAAAAAGAAAAAAGGAAATAATACATTCCTAAAGGCCTTGAACTATTTCTAAACCACTTTATATGGCAACTACACTCTTGATCCTTTGTCACAAATAAAAGATACATTGAAACAAAGTTCTCTAACACCAAATTATCTTTCTTTTTTTTTGACTTGAATAGAAGCAGTGTACAGTCTGAAATGATACTAAGTTTCTAGTGTTGTGAAAAGCAAATTTATCCAATGCAGAGCAAGATATTTTAAGAAACTGTGGTAATCTGACTATATACAGACATAAAGCTTAAAAAAAACAGAAAAGAACTATAGAAGAAATGAAATTTAAGAACAGTAGCCGTTAGTTCTTCTGTTGTTTATTTATTTGTTGGTTGGTTGCTCGGTTTTAAATCACAGACTTTTAAAATCAGACTTTCACCCAGGGAAAGTTGTTAGGTGGAGCTTCAGAATAGTTTTTGGTTGTTTTGGTTTTGGTTTTTAATGACGGATCTGAAGTGCAATGAAGGTTGGGAAATATTGCTCTCTAAAGACATTTTTAACTAAAAGATATTTTTATGAACTTATTTCATTTATAAATATTTGCATCCCTAAAGTTTATCAATATTTATACAATATAGTATCACCTTTCACATGCCAGTAGAGAATGAACGGTTATTACTTTAATCATGGAGTCCTTATTAGGCTTTGTGATAATAATGTCAAAAATTGTTTTTGTTTTTCCACTACTTTGCTCTTACATTGTTGACATATTTCTTCATGTGACAATAGTTTGTTCTGAGGGCCTATGATTTCTTGATTCTAACTTACGAGGCCACTCTAGATCTTGCTAAGAAAGTTCTATGTGATTTTTTTTTTCCCATTTGAATGATCTGGCGCTAGCATCCCATGCTATATAATTTTATAACCAACACAGTACTAACTGAATTACTATTCTGCTTCCTTACTTTACTTACTTTTTAAAGGGAAAAAAATACTGGCAAAAGATTTTTTAGACGTGACTAGAATATTCCAAAGTATCTCAAAGATGAAAACATTTTTTGTTGATGATATCTGTTCCTTTTTTTCCCCCCTCTGGTGACAAATCAAGGCACTTTCCTCAGGATAAACCATTAAATGTTAAATATAGAAAACAAAACTTTAGACATTTTTGGAGAAATGTTAATGTAAATTATACTTAGGCATTTTGTTTTTATAATTTTTAATGCTTATTTATTTTTGAGAGAGTCGGGGGGGGGGGGCGGGTAAGAGAGAAAGTGATACAGAATCCAAACCAGGCGCCAGTCTCTGAGCTGTCAGCACAGAGCCCGAAGTGGGGCTCAAACCCACAAATCGTGAGGTTATGACCTGAGCCGATGCTGAACGCTTAACTAATTGAACCACCCAGGGGCCCTAAGAATAGAGTAGGCATTTTGAAACCAATTTGCAACTTTCTCAATTCTATACCATTTTCTATTTATCTTCAAATTGATTGGTTGCCCTGAATAAGATAAAATATTTCAGAACACTATGAATTTGCTTGGGATTCACTTTTACATTTTGAACTGAATTTAATTCGTGCAACTGGCCATGATGAGTCTGATACTGGAGTGCTATTTCTTTTCCTTCTGTGAAGTAAACTTTTCCTCAGCACTTAGAACAACGTAGTGCCTATGTAGGAAAACTGTCAGGAGCTTCATGACTTAGCATTATTTCAACCTTGAAATTGGAGATATTCTTATCATATGCCATGTACAAACTTTTTTCTTTTTTGTTTGCTTCCTTTAGTTGTGAGAATATTAAAAGATCTTTTTCAGGCATTTTCTGGTTTCTGTTGCTTAATAAGAAAAATGCAGAGGGGCATCTGGGTGGCTCAGTTGGTTAAGCCACTGACTTTTGGTTTGGGCTCAGGTCACGATCTTGCGGTTCGTGAGTTCAAGACCCACATCGGGCTCTGCAGCTGGCAGTAAAGAGCCTGCTTGGGATTCTCTCTCTCTCTCTCTCTCTCTCTCTCTCTCTTTCTCTTTCTGACCCTCCTCCACTCACACGGTCTCTGCCTCTCTCAAAAATAAATAAAAATTAAAAAAAAGAAAACACAGAGAGATGATGCTACACACAGTTCCTCAATATATTCATAAATCTTCAGCATATCTCCAATGCAGAAACCCTAGACACACTGAGCTAATTCATTTACTTCCATGTCAGCTTGAAAATATCCTTTTATTCGGGGTGCCTGGGTGGTTCTGTCAGTTGAGCATCTGACTCTTGGTTTCAGCTCAGGTCATGATCTCACAGTTTGTGAGATGGAGCCCCCTGTTGAGCTCTGGGTTGAAAGTGCGAGCCAACTTGGGATTCTCCCTCTCCCTCCCTCACTGCCCCTTCATCAAACATTAAAAAAAAAAAAAGAATATATCCTTTTATTCATCTGGAATAAGGCTTAAATTAAACATGGGTCCTCTTTCTCCTGACTCTTCATGCCTGTAGAGGCTGCTTTTGGACAAACAGGCTTGAGGAATGGAATGTAGGAAGGGCCACAGCCACCCTCTGGCTGAATACAGACAGGCCCATGAGGCGACCCACCTCAGAATATCCATAGACCCTAACTGACCAACTGGCTACTTAAAACTAAGCACAGTTACCAAAAAAGGGAGAATTCCATATGTTGCCATACCACCTCATCTTCCCCCTTTAAAAATAGCCCACAGCCACTGCCTCCTTGCAGCCAGCCTCTCCTCCAGCCTCTCCTCAGCTGTCCTGCTCTCCATTCCCTGATGGTGTACTCCACTTCCACTGCCTCCTGGCAAATCTTCTCTGCTGTCCTGCCCACAGCAACCCTGCACTGTATTCAATACACTTCTATCTCCTTTGTTCTGCCTCAGATCAATTCTTTGGCCTCCCATGCCATTGGCTTCCACCCATCTGATAGATACTCCATTTAGATAGCACGAGGCCCACACCTCATTCCTGGTGAGCAAAAGAGGTTAAGCAAAGATCCATTCAAACACATAGTTTCTTCCTCAAGTATGGGAGGACAGGCAAACATTTCATTTACTATGCTTTTTTATAAGCATTGCGTATGTATTTAAGATATTTTCTCCATGAATAAATCTAATTCCATCACACTGTAGGATACTACTTACTAACTCAACATTGTAGTCCTGGATCCATCTCCAGATCTTTAGTTCTCCAGAAAGTGGCTAAGTAGAAGAAGCATTAAAATGAAATCTTAAACCTTAAATTAATGTACATTATATGAATTTTATATTTGCTATTCCATAAGTTGTAGGAAAAGGCAATTAACCAAATCCTAACCTCTAACCTAGGAAGTAAGGGGTCAGGCTGACTGCCATATCTGTCATGTCACATCCTCCCTTTTTGGATGAATCCTATTTCCTGAGACAGCCCTTAATGAAATAATGCACGAAAGTGAAAATAATTTCAACCTGTAAATCACCACAACTGCAAAATGTAACAATTCCAGAACCTGTACAGAGACATTTGAGGCGTCCAGATGAGACCGACATGTGTTCAGTAATTTGTATGTTTGAGTTGTGATAGCAAAGCTGCATATGATATAGTTAGTGTAGTTCCTTATATATTTCCTTCTAATACTTTTATCATTTGTCATTTTCATCCGTTTGTGAAATTGCCCTAGGAAGAAAATGCTCTTCCTGTAGTATCCATTTTTCCTCAATTTGTGAAGCTCCCTCTTTTTATAAATAATCCCTGGCTCCTAATTACATGATCCAAACATGTGAATCACTTCCATTCTCCCAGTAATGGCAAATATTTTATCCAGTATTACTGCATTTAAATGCCATTACGGTATAATTATCTCTGGTAGTCTATCACAGTGACACAAAACAAGGGCTCCATTCATTTTAAAGAGACATCGCGATCTATATTATAATAAAAACTTCACATATTCCTATAATTTATTATCACTCTTCATATTAACATTTTGTATACAGAGTAACTTATGATTGTGGAGTTTGGCTCCAAGCAAATGGTTCTTGCACATAAATGGCTCTGAGGTATGACTTCTAAGTGGTGTAACTAAGTTAAGCTAGGATCTATATCTCCAAGCATTTTGCTTATTCCCCATAAACACCATTTGGAATTTTCTTTTTTATTTCTCTCCCTTTTTGCTGCTAATACAGATACCCTTATTTGCGAGACAACATTTAAAAATGACCTGAAGTTTTGTTGTTCCGTGCACAGCAGTGGTGTTGGGAAATAAATAAAGGATTGATAGACAGAAAAACCCTCCCAGTGACTCATGGCCAACCCCCCTCCCCCAAATACTGTTCCCTCAATGTAAATTTCTAAGTTTCTTCCATTATGTTTATTATTCTATTTCTATCTACACACCCACTCAAGAAAATATCCCTGGTCAAACATAACAAGGAAAATAAAAGAGGAACGGGTTGGCTAATTCTTTGCATTCTCAAGATTAAGAATTTAAGGAGAAAGATGTTAAACAGTGAACCATGGCTAAAGATTTGTCCTGGACTACATTCTGTATTCGGAGACTTTACTGAGTAACAATTTCCCCCCACTTAAAATAAGTGGTTCTATTTTGCTAGAGATTTTGCCATAATTTAAAATGCTCTTTAAAAAAATACTTTTATCTTAAACTACTTACAGAAGAACTTTTAAAGCAAAGACTTTGCAACTAAAGAATTGACTGCATTTCTTTTATGTTTGCAGTCCAAAGCATTTTAATCTATATCTAACAGTAAGGTAGAAATGTACAATTTTCCTAAGATTATTATCATGAGCAAAGCTAATCCATTGTTCAGTTTGTTACCCTCCTCTCTCCACTCCCCTATCCCTCCACATCCATACTAATCTATAAGACATGATTCACCAGTACCTGATTGAAGAAAATTTCCTAGTTCTGGAGAACATAAACTCACAAAATCCCTAGAGATAAGTAGAAAAGACAAACCTCTCACAAAGAATGAATTGTCAGTTGCTCTTATAAACTCAAGTTGAAGAAAGAAACAGTTGTAATCATCTAACAATTATGCATCTGGGAAGAAACTGTTTCATAAAAATCACATGGCATTCAACCCTCTTGAGACACTATTCTTCATCCTGAAGTATATTCAAGGAGATGAAAATACAATGTGACCTTTACCAGAATGCTCACATTTTAAGATGCTCCCATTCCTGATTCCTTTCCTGTAGATCAGTCTTTTCTAGCAGCTGCTAGATTGCTGCAGTCCCTTTGTTTGACATCATTTTTCCAAGTGGTAATTTATTATCTCAGACTTCATACTCACATTTGACTGAATCCTAAACATATCAGATGCTAAACAATTCCTGAGGGATATTATGCATGCCTCCTATAAAACATTCTTTAAAGTACAGTGATTAAGCAACGCTAAAGAGTAGGCACTTTGCTAAACTACTATCATTAAAAAAAATCGAGAGTTGTTGCATTAAATACAGTGATTGTGAGCAAGATGTATACAAGAAATTCTAGAAAATTTATACTAATAATCAAGAAACCGCTTGGGATTAAAACAATTCTTTCCCAAAAGAAAGTCTCAGGAAAACTTTTAAGAATCAACACTTAGGTCTCTGCCTTACAGACAAATAGATTGTATTATCTTATTTACAAATCTCAATATTATGGAAATACAGGAGAGTTGCTTTTCACTTCTACGACATTTAGGTGGTGGCCCAGATCCATCTAGAACCCCACTTTTTCAGTTTTTTATCTGAGGGTAGAATACCGACACCACACTGTGCATAATTTCTAGAATGACATGGCAGTGCAGTTACTTGCCAAATTACCCGATTTCCGAGGACAATGAATCCGATGCTATCCTTGCCTCTGTAAAATGCAGGATGTTGTCTGCGCTATGTATCAGTGGAAATGCTGTCAGGAAAATGTATCTGAGAATGTAAAGGAGATAATCAAAATATGCTGTGAGCAAAGCTGACTTTGCTACTTCCATCTGTATCAAATCTCTTTTATAAAATAACAGAGCTTTGGAACAAATCTATGTCCATTTTATATCTTATCAAGTGAAATTGTCAAACTTTCTGTTTAATGTAAGAGAGCAACCAGATTATTTCATGTTTAGTTTTCGTTTCCGTATTTGCTCATGATCCTCCCCTTACCCTCGTGTCATGCTCTTTTCCCTGTCTCAGTGTGACATGGTAGTAGAGAGAAAAATTAGTGGGAGTGTCATGAACTTGAAAACCTTTCTTCATATATTGTCAATCACTTCAGGCTAAATTTTTTTTTGTTTTCTTTTTAAAAGTGAATTCATTTTTCCCCAAAAGACTAGAAAAAGCAAAATCAAAATGTATGCCTATGTCAAGCTATATTTGAGTTGCATAATAACAGTGGTAATATAAAAATAAAATCTGTGCACTGTTCTAGTTTTTCTTATTTGCCTCATATTTGCAGTCTCCTCTAATGACTGTTGGAAATTCTCAATGTGCAAGTTGTAAAGGTTTTACTATTTCCCATGCCTCTGGAATGTAAAAGTTAGGTTTTAAATATTCAATGCTTGAAATGCCAAAATGTGTTTCTGGAAGATATATAATCCCTTATGCTGGGAATCTTTAAGAACAGAACAGACACCTTTCCTCCTGTGTCAGTGTAAATGCAGCTGTGCCTATAGTCAAGGAAAGACAGTAACTGACCTCTGGAGATATTCTTATGCTTTATGATTTATGAAATGGGTATACAGGATTTCAAGGTAGTGTGGACCTTTACACACTTAGAAATTTCTGAAAATTGCCTAAGTTATATAGTACATTTAAGGAATATATTTTAATGAAGTGTAAAAACCTTAGTCTCAATTTGTTAACTTGACTCAAAAATCAAGTAATAATCATTGAATATCATAATTATGTGTGGTCAGATGAAGAAGGTCCCCACAAAAGATACGCAAACAAATCCCTGGAATCGTGCAATTGTTTATTTATTTATTTATTTATTTATTGGAAAAAGGTCTTTGCAGATGGGATTAAGGCTTTTGAAATGAAGATAATCCTGGATTATCAGGGTAGGCTCTACATCCAGTAACAAATGTCCTTATAATAGGCAGAAGGAGACTGGAGATAGATAGAAGAGGTGAAGACACAGAGAGTGGAGAAGGCAATATGAAGACCAAAGCAGAAATTGGAGTGAAGCAGCCAAATGCCAAGGAAAGCCCCAGAATACTGTGCCAGCCAGAAGCTGAAGGGTCCAAGAATGGATTCTCCCAAAGGCCCCCAGGAGAGTGAGGCCCTGACTACTTAGGATATCTAGCCTGCAGAATTGTGGGAATAAATTGCTGTTGGATTAAGCCAAGGTTGTGCTAATGTGTTACAAAAGCCAGAGGAAACTAATAGATCATGATTTAGTAAACTGTTAAATATGAATCTAAAATAGGATGAGACAATCACACTGAGTCATTTGCCTGTAAATAAATTTTATTAGGCTTGTCTTATTACGCATATTTAAAGGATCTACTTAACAATATTTGATAGACTATATATATATATGTATATATATTTCACAATACCTATGCACTAAGTACTGTCAGGGAAGGAGACATTCCTCTGCACTATGGTCTTTCTATCTAGACCTAGAATCAAAATGACATGGGACAGATTAACAGGAGAAAATCAAATTTAATAGGCATACTTAAGGGAAATCCATATAGACATGAAATTCCAAAGACAATAAAGCAACAGGAAGCTTACATGAGCTGAGGAGAGGGGTGGGGGTCTGAAGATACAAAGGGCGGGGGGGAAGCTCATTAGCAAGAAGGTGAAAAATGTTTGGAAAAACAAGGTTGGTGTAAAATGCAGGTAGGTTCCTTAGGTGAAGAGTAATGTCTATTAATAGCTCTCTTCCTGGTACAAGCTCTCCTTTCCAGTGTAAAATTAGGTAGTTGAAGGGGAGGCAAAGAGCTTTTCCTGTACCTGCTGGGTTTTAATTACTTTTAACTCAAAATCATCTTTATGCCAAATTGGCCCATTTTGGGGCAGCGTGCTCTGGGCCCCTACAACACTCAACTTTGGAACTGGACCAGTAGTGACAACTGCCTATTTTGACTCTTCCCTTTCCCTTCTCCACCCCACCACCTCCCTAGAGGTTGTCATTATTAAGAAATTTGTGTTTGTTATTTCTTGCATTTTTGTATTCCTTTATCCCATATTTATATTTCCATGAATAAGATAAATGTTTACCCCTTTATAAGCATTTAAAAATGGTACATTCTGAATATAGTCTCCTGCAACATGATTATTGATATAATTTATCTAACATTATAGATATAAAGTTTACCTTTACGACAATTTTAGTTCACTTGTTTTCTTTGCTATACAATACTTCATTGTATGTCTATAATATTTGGGTTGTTTGTTTCCAATTTTTGATACAGTAAATGTACTATGATGGATATCCCATAATATATATCTCCTAAAGCATATATACAAGACTTTAGAAATTGAATTAATGGATCATGGATAAATGGATTGCTTTCAAAGATTGCTCTAGAATTTAGAATTCTACCAGCAAGAACTGGTATTCATTCATATCCCCACCAATATTTGTAATTGTGAACTCATTTTTCTATTCTAGTGCATAAAATAATATTGGTTTTGGTCTTAACTTTCATTTCTCTGATATGAATAGAGTAGAGTGCTTATATCTAAGCCGAAGTCTCTCTGTGGCTGATAAGAGCTTGCTTGTTCTGATCCCGTTACTTCTCCTTCTTCATCTTGTCTAGTCTTCTCTTGTTCCAGTTTAATTACACTAAGCTTCTTGTTGATCTTTGAGTTTCTTAAACACACTTGACATTCAGAGTTTTTGCTCCCAAATTTCCTTCTGCCTGGAAAGTGTTTTTTTTCCCCCAACTTCATGATATGCCTTTCATTTTTTTCCAAATCATTTTTCAAAGGTCAGTCGCTTACTGAGAACTTCCTTCAAATGGAAATCTCTACCTTCTACCAACCCGTAATCCTTACCCCCTTACCTTACCTTTTCTGCTTTATTTTCTCCATTGCACTTATTTATGTCATTTATTTTTGTCTGCCACCACGAGATTGTGTTTTGTGAGGATAAAGAATCTATGTGCTTTTTTCCGTAACAACATATTTTACATCGAGAACACTGTTTAGTATATGTTGATGCTAAGTAAATATCTGGTGAATGAGTAGAGAAATATTTCCTTTCTATTCTTTTGTTCATTTTTCTATTGTTTTGTTGTTACTATGATTATGAATTTGTAGAAGCACTCAGTATTGTCATCATGTATACAAAACTCTTTGTTGCTCATTTGTGGTGCAAACATTTCCCCCAACTTGTGATTTGCCTTTTTTACATTCCCACAGTATACATTTATGAACTAAGGTTTTTAATTTCAATGTCGCCAAATTTATCCTGTTCATAATACCCCTTCTTATGCTAAGGCCATAAAAATATTTGTATATAATTTTCATTGACTTTTTAAAGCTTGACCTTTCATATTGCTGTAATTGTTTGAGCATAGTGTGGGTGGTGTGACTTCTTTCCCTCTACGGATAATCACTTTTCTCTGCATCATATATTGATCAGTGTCTCTTTTCCTCTGGGGTCTGTAATGTCCCGTATATCAGAATTAAGTTTTTTTTAATATGTATGGGACTATATCTGGGCTCTGTAATCTATTCCTAGAGCCAATTTTACTATTCTAACACTAGTATTGTATGGGTTTAAATCATACTACTTAATAATAATTCTTGACAGTTGATAGAATATGTCCTATAAGCTTAGTATTCTTTATCAAGAGTATCTTTGTTCTAATTGGCCTTTTGCTGACCCAGAAATTGCAGATAAAGTAATCAATTGTGTCTACTTTGATGAAAATTTTTGTAGGTTTTTAATTTTAATTATTGTGACTTCTCATCAATTTTAGGACTATTGACAATGTCATCCTATAAAACACTCATTTTGTGGTTTTGATATATATCTGTAATTATTTAGGAACATTTAAAAAATATTTTTCAATAAATCTTGAATTGTTCACCTGAGATTAACCCAATTATATCATGATATATTCTTTATACGTTACTGAGATCTGCTAATATTTTGCTTAAGATTATTTAAGAATGAGATTAGCCTATACTTTTTTCTCATACTTTTTTTCTAGTTTTGATATGAACAGTAAGTATTATGATGTAAACATGAATTATGGTTTGGTTAGTTTTCTATATTCCCTGAAAGAGTTTAAGTAAGTTTGGAATATTTTTTTAGTTTAGTTTAGTTTTTTAGTTTAGTTTAGTTTAGGTAGAATTTTTCTGATAGAAAAACACTGGCCTGCAGCTTAGAAGAATTATTTCTTTATATTAAGACATTGCTCAAATTACAATAAATAGGAAGAGGGCAGCAAAAAAAAAAACAAAAAAAACAAAAAAAAAACAAAAAAAAGCAGAAATCATTTAGCTAGCAAACAGAAAAAATAATTAAGGAGTGCAAACTATTCTTATCAAGAAAATAGAGACACATCATCGCATATGAAGAAAATGTTCTTTAAGAAAATAGTGATTCTTATAATTCTTAAATTCCCTCTGAGATAAACAGTCTTCTAGGAAAATGTATGTTTCACAGTTTGAGGCAAGTAGAAAACACAAGTAGAAAAATGACCTGAGAAAAGACCTAAATTATTATTTATAATGCTAGCATTTGGTATCACTGAGTTCAGAGCAGGAAATATACAGTTTAACTTCCAGGAACTGGAACAAAAAAAAACCATGAAGCTCAAAATCACTTAGAGATTATCATTAATTCCCTCCATTTCTCCAATGCCACAGAATCTTTCATTTCTTTTTTCTCTGTATGCAACCTTCAACCTTTTATGTCTACAACCGCACTGTTCAGTACAATAGGTTTTATTTATTTAAATTTAAATTAATTAAAATTAAATGAAATTAGAAATTCATTTCCTCAGGCACACAAGTCACATTTCAAATACTCAAGTGCCACCATAGCAGTAGATAGCAGCCATCATACTGAATAAGCTGATGGGGCACATTTGGAATAGTGAACATATGTAACACTCAATCATCTACTTAGTCATGAACATACCCAGCAGTGGCTGCCAAACCCAACTTTATAGTAGTTTGTAGTTAGAGATACTAATGGCAACTTACTGAATTCTATGGTTTTCCAATTCTAAATTGCTGAGGAAGATATTTGAGGTTCCAGTTGAGTCGACCAGCTGAATTTTATCTCATCAATTGAAGCAAAGGAATAGGTAGATTATATAATATAAATATAACCAGGATATGATCTTTCATTGGGACCAATCTCAGAAAGAAGCAGCTCATTGTGTATTGCAAAAGCTAATTAAAAAAGAGTAAGTATTAATGACTCATAAATTTATTTAATGTTTAAAGAAATGTAAATTAGCTGCAAATTTAACTAATAATATAGCTTCCAAATTGCTAGTTTTGTATTATGTTTTGTTTTTTAATATCATATCCAGTATTGGTAGGGTTGAGCCAAATGAACACTTATATTTTCTAAATGTACTGTATTAATTAATATATAATATAATATTGTTGAAGTGCAACTTTGTAATATTTGCCAAAAGCATTTTAATGGTAGTATAAAGACCCAGGAATTTACACAAGAGAAATATTCAGAGAAGCATAAAAATGTTTATATAATTAAAATCTCTAAGTTTTCAGTTGTAACAGCTAAAAATGAAAACAAATATAATGTTTATATCAAAGTATAGGATGAGTCCATACTATCCCATCCTGGCAGAGAATAGGTGCCCAATTGACATGTTTAAAATGGCTAACATTTTTTGCTATTATACTTAATGACACAGGACCTAGAGAATATACTGTTGCTTTAATAAAACTATTTTCTGCTTTACTTTGGAAGCCAATCTCTAATTCTTTATTGCATCCGTGCCAAGAGCCAGGACACAATGCTTTTTGCATTGACATATACATCAGCATTTTATTTCAAATTTTTACAGAGTGTGTGTTCTGTTTTTATAGTAATAAATTGCAATAAATGTTATTTAAACATCTATAGTCTGAAATGATAATCTTGCATATCTGATAAAGTCCCTTTTATTTCTCATTTAGAAAATTCATGAATGTTTACAATTCCAGGAAATTTTTCATACGGGAAACAAATGTATCCTTTTAAAAAAAAGAATATTCCTACAAGTGCATTTCTAATAAAACTGACAGAAGCAGAATATAATGATCTCTTAACACTTTGTTTTCTAAAACAGCATATGTGACCAATTTGAGTATATTATGTTGACGTTTAAAAAAAAGAAAAAGAAAAGAAAGGAAAAAAAGAGCCAGGGGTGCCTGGGTAGATCAGTAGGTTAAGTATCCAACTTTGACTCAGGTCATGATCTCACCACTGGTGAATTCAAGTCCCGCATAGGGTTCTGTGCTGACAGCTCAGAGCCTGGAGCCCGCTTTGGATTCTGTGTCTTCTCTGTCTCTCTGTCTCTCTGTGTCTCTCTCTCTCTCAAAAAAAAAAAAAAAAACATTAAAAAAAGCCAGCTTTTTATTAGAAAAATGAGTTTATTTAGGGACAATGGAAAATCACAATTAGTGATAAACAATCCACGGTGAACCACAGGCAAGTCTAAGAGAACAGAGAAGGGATTTGCTTTTATAGAGGAAAGAAGGAAGCTGGAGGGGCTGCTGTACCTTTTCACTGGCTGGGTGTGGCAGCTTCTCATTGGCTTAGCTGTTGCTGGGCAAGGAGAAACTTTCTTCTCCCTACTGTAGGCTTCTTCCAGTTGGGGAATCCCAGGTTTACTTAGGGTTGGTGGTAGTGCCTGAGAGGTCCCCCTTCAGGGATTCCCAACTCCATTTTTATCTTATTTTATTTTTTTCCCAAATCCATTTTTAATGAGGTTTCCTTTATTTATTTTCACAATTACTTTGTTAGGGCTGCTGTAACTAAGTACCCTTAATTAGGTAGCTTAAACAAGGGAAATGTAGCATTCCACAGCTCTGGGGGCTAGAAGTCCAAGGTCAAGGTGTCAGTAGGGCCGGTTCCTAAGAAGCTGTGACGAATAATCTGTTCCTTGACTCTATCCTAGTTTCTGGTTGTTTTTGGACAATCTTTGGCATTTCTTGGCAATGGGTACATCACCCTGATCTGCTTTCAATGTCACATGATATTCTCGTTGTCCAAATTTCCCCTCCTTATAAGGACATATTCATATTGGATTAGAGTTGCCTGAATGAACTCAGCTTGATTTATCAATTGCAAATATGCTATTTCGAAATAAAGTAATATTCACAGGCACTGATGGTTAGAATTCAGCATCTTTTGAGACACAAAATTCAGGGGTGCCTGAGTGGCTCAGTCAGTTAAGCCTCATACTCTTGATTTCAGCTCAGGTCATGATCTCACAGATCTGGGTTCAAGATCTGCCTTGGGCTCTGCACTGACAGACAGGAGCCAGCTTGGGATTCTCTCTCTCCCCCTCTCTCTCTGCCCCTCCCCCACTCACTCACACACTGTAAATGAATGAATGAATGAATAAATAAATAAATATTTGGGGGGAAAAAAGACTTGAGAGACAAAATTAAATCCATAATAGGGAGTAAATTAGAAAGAAATGGCCCACTACTCTCTGTTTCTACATTGGATATATAAAGTCATTCTAATCAGAACACTGAGGGCTACCACCATTATTCTCCAATTGTATGAGAGCTGTTTCTTTAATAAATTTGCTTTCTTCCCCCACAATTACAACACCTGTCATAACTCTATCTCTATAATCATTAAGGGACTAGGGCATATCCTGAGGGAAAGGAGAATAGAGGGTAGAACTTTGCTCAGAATATGTAATCCTTTAGAGAAGCAATTCCATTTGAGAGACTGGGAAATTTCCATAGGAGTTCCCAGAGAAAGAAGGATTAACACCAAATTTCAGTAGGTAAAACAGATAAATGGGAGGTAAGGGAGTGGTGAATATAACATGTGTGAGCCACCATGTCAGAAATCTTGCTTATGAAAGGATAGACAATATTGAGGAAGTCGTTATGAAAGGTCAAGGTTTTTAATTTGGTTAGTTGGTTTCAAGTAGAAGAGAATTCAGTTGAGGGTAGAGATATAATATAATGCAAAAAGTAGAAAATATATTTTTAAAAAGGGGAGAATATATGATAGAAGTTCTAGGTAGAAGGGGATTTACAGAAGTGGTACTAGCAGTTGTGGACATAAGGAAAGCCAAAGTCTTTCGCCCTATACTACAAAGAGGGCTCCCAGGATTGCAAATGGCAGAAAATAAACAAGTGTTTCATTACAGAATTATTATTGCATGGTTTTATGTTTATATTTTGTACACTTTTTGTCTCAAGTGGTATTTATCCCATATCTTTGTAATCCCTGCAGTAGCAAGGGCACATGTAGGAATCTGATGAAAGGTGATAAATCAAGAGCTAAAAGAATGGTGCTTTTACGACCCTGGATTTAGTTGTTGTGATGATGACCTGCAACTCTAAAAATTTTAGTAAAGATGTGATAATAAATGAAAAAGACTTTAGTGGCCTTATTCAGAGGCAAGGAGAGAGATTAAACTATAATTGTTAAAAAACTATATTTTGTGTTTCTGAAGTGCCATTTCCTAAGGGATATTAACTTTTAAATTACCTTTAATGTATTTACCATAAAATATAGCGAATAGGGCTAGCAAACATTTTTTCACATTTACCAAGTTTTATCTCTATCTTTAAATTACATTTATTTTTTAGAAACTTCTTTCTCTACCACAGTACATTTCCATATGAATTACAATTTGAAAATTAGTATGCCCATGCAGCCATTGATTGAAAGGTAATTTGTAGAACACCTATAACTGCTATAGACTGCTCTATTATCCTAAGCTGTCATTCAAATAGTATCTTCTGGTTATACTTAAGAGTCAGCTCTATTCTCCCTGATGACTGACAGTGCTATAGTGCTTGTTAAATACAGCATTTTGAATTTCACCTCAGGTTTTGAATAATTACATTATTTAATAGTTGACTAATCAGAACCCAAAAGAGGATTTCTGAAAATGAACTGATATGAGCCTCCCTAGCTTGCTCTTCCGAAGTGCCTCTGTAAATGTAGCAAGCTTGACATTCGTTTGAAAGTTGCTATTATTAGGTAGCATTAGCCCTGAGCTAGAAAATGTGAATTCCCTTACTAGAAGATCATGTACTACTAGAACTCCCCCAGAAGAGTATGAAATAATTCAACTATTATCTGGTAGCAAGCTATTTTTAATATTAAAATATAATATGTTTTGAAATATATTAATCACATTAATGTTTATCTTAGGGATCTTTTTTTGTAAGATGGCCAATATACCCATTTTGTTAATATTTTTTTCCTCTGTTGGCTTTGATAATAATTTAAACTTGTTACTGCTTCTTTTCTTATGTTCATATTTCTATGAAACAAGGAGTCCTGTACATATTTATTTAGAAATTAACTAGTTGTCACTTAGTAGGTTACTAGCTTCATAACTTGAAAATAATGTTTGAGGAAAATCTGAATAAATTAATGTCCAAAAATATATTACTTTGCCAAAATTATTTTTTTTAATGAAAATAATCAGGGTTCCTGGGTGCCTGAGTCAGTTGAGGATCCAACTCTTGACTTTGCTCCAGCCATGAACCCAGGCTCTTGGGATCAAGCCCTGCATTGGGCTCCACGCTGAGCAGGGAGCCTGCTTAAGATTCTCTCTCTTCTTCTGTCCCTCACCCCTGCTCACCTTTTCTCTCTCTCTCATGCTCTCTTTCTCTAAAATTCAACAATAAAAGTTAAAAAAATAAAAATTTAAATAATCTTTAAAAAAAACATAAATAACTGCAAATAAAGGTGTCAAAGATATGATAATATATAGCCAACCAAAATTGGGTTACACTAGCCACCATTATTGAAAACAGCTCTATTCTTCATTTGTTCTCAAATTCTATACATGATATTCTTGATGAAAAGTGAAATTTGAAACCAAACATTTCCAAGAACAATCTAACAGTATTTGAAGTTATGTATACTCTGAATATTTTAACTACAACCAAAAGGATTAATTTAAAATAAATAAAACTAAATCTAAAAATGTATTATTTACTCAATATTTAGCATAAACATATATTTCTATTGTCCATTTGTATATGTGTATTCATATATAAATATATACCACATATTTTATTATATGTATATAATTATATTTTAAATTTTATGTAAACCTGTATTTGTGTACAAATAAGTATATAAATAAAATATACAGCATAATTATGTACATAAATATACATAATATTACTATAAAATATTTTTGAATATGTATATATGTTCTGTTGTGGCAGTCTGTTTCTAAGATGGCTCCCCCAAACCCTCCCTTTTTAGTATTCTACTATTATACATAACCCATACTCCTTAGTGAGGGCTAGACCTAGTAACTTATTTCTAATGAATAGAATATGGTGAAAAGCTCAAAGATTAGGCAACAAGAAGACCTTGGCTTCTCTCTTGCTCACCTTCTCTTGCTTTGATGGAAGCAGCTTTCATATTGTGAACTTCCCTGTAGAGAGTCTCATGTGGCAAGTAACTGAGCAAGTCTCTGGCCAATAACCGATGAGAAACTGAGTCCCTCACTTCAAGGGCCCCCTAAAGAAATGAATCCTGTCAATGATAGTGACTGAGCTGGGAAGCAGGTCCTTCCCTGCTTTCAAGCCCTCAAGCCTGTTGTGCCTTCAATTAAGATGACCATCTAGACCATTACCTTGATTGCAGACCCTGAACCATAGAACTTAACCAAGATGTGGCTGAATTCCTGAGCCATAGAAACTGTGAGATGACAGACTGTTGTTTTAAGCCACTGCATTTCAGGATAATTTGTTATGCAGCAAAAGCTAACTTATGTATCTATGTATTCATCTATAAATGCACATAAAATAATACAAATACCATTTATTGGAGTATTTACTGCCAACCCTCCCACTTACAAGGTACTAGTAAAAATTTTAGCTAAGTATCATAAAATTACTCTTGCTATTTCTGTTCCTATAAATTATTGCACAAATAAATTCAATTCTAGATAATGGGAAATGTATGTTTTTCAAATGTGAACTGTGGAAAATTCGGTCATTAAAGCGTATAGACACCTTGTGGTGACTCCTCCTCTCTCTGGTTCAACAATAAGATAAATATTTTTAAACTTCCCTGACTTTGCAGGCTGAGTGCTACTTCGACATGTCTTAATTTTTTTTTCTTAAAAAAATTTAACTTGCTTCCTCCTGCTTCCCACCACGAAATAACATCCCAACTTCTTTTTTCATACTCTGCTTCTGATGTAGCAGCATGATACTTTCCTTTTTAATTATATCATGTGTTCTTATTTGTGTCTATGCTGACTTTGGTAAATTAATTCCTGGAGTTCATAGCTATATTCTTCAAAGATAGTCTTTTCAGAATGAAATAAAAAAGAAAGTGCTGAAATTCATTTCTCAATTCACATAATGATTCAATCTTTTAAGAAAACTCATTTTATGAATGCTTAAAAATTGTAATATTCTGCTTTAATTTTGGTTAGTAATAATACTATTGGTAAAATAATATCTATGAGTTTTGAATAATATTTATTAGCTTTCACATTCTTTTCCTAATTACAAATTCCATACTAGCTAATAGTATTCTCATTTTTCACATGAAGAAACAAATGCTCAGAGATGTTAATTAACTTGTATAAGGTCACAAAGATGGTAAACAATTGTGTTAGAAATTGAATTGGCATACTTTGGGGTGCATGGGTGGTGCAGTCAGTTAAGCATCCAAGTTCAGCTCAGGTCATGATCTTGTGGTTTGTGGGTTCAAGCCCCATATCAGGTTCTGTGCTGACACCACCTTAGACAAAAATTTTTGTTCTTTTTTTTTTCTTTAAGCCACCCAAGTCTTATGAATTTTGTCTGCAAATGTGTTTGATAATTTTCAAGTTGTCAGGGGTGTGTTTTTCTCCCTTATGCTCAGCAATGGTGAAAAGAGAATGAGGTAGAGGGGTGTGTGGGTGTGGGCATGGGTGTATGAGTTTATTATTAGCTCATTTTTGTTTTTGCTATGATACAGTAAGGCCCATCCTTATACAGGTTCATCCATTAGCCTCCCCTCCATGAGTTGATTCTTCCTTTACCTTTGGTTTTCCAAGCTCCCCAAGACCATGAACAGTGATTCCTAAATTCAACAAGTTTGATAAATGCCCTAAAGACAACCAGCCTCAATGCTGATTCTAGTCCATGGGTATTCTCTTCTCCATAAAAATCCAGCACTGAATATCATGTGATCAAATTATGTTATTTACTAATACCTCACAGGCTTTCAAGGCCATTCCTTTTTACTTCCAAACTCATTTAGCCCCTGGCTTTTGTAATTATCTCCAACATTATTCATGTTTTAATTACTGGTTACTTCAATAAAGACAAGATGATTCTGCTGCAATCCCATCAGTTCCTTAACTTCTCTCTTTTGATTCAATCTCAACCACTCACTTTCAACTGTTATAACCTCCTAGAATTTATCAGTACCGGAAATGTCAACTCCTCATTTTTTCCTTTCCCATTTTCTGAAAAACAACAAACAAACAACAACAAACAAACAAAACAAAGAAAAACAAAAACAAACCCACCTTATTTTTCTGGCTCACTTCCTCTATTAGTCCATCTCCGACAATCCCTAGAATTCTTTAGGATCTTACTCATATACTTTCACTTTTCAATGCACCTTCCCCCTTGGTGTCTTTCTTCCCTCCTTATTCAGCTCAACAGTCAATCATTATAGTTTCCTGAATGCATTCTTAACTCTCTTGTTCTTTCTGTGCTTTCTCAAACTCTCATGGAAGAAACAGAATCCCAGTTAATGGTCTACTCATGTCCTTCACCTATCTAGCAGAATAACCTAATTTATACCTTTAAAATATATTTAGAATCCAAGTACATTTCAACACCTCCACAGCCATCACCCTATTCAGAGCCACCATCTTTTCTCACCCAGATTATGCAGAAGACCCTTAAATTGTGTGCTTATTTTCACCCTTGTTCTTCTACCATATGGACTCAACACAGTAACAATGGTCATCCCTTAAAAATTAATTCAGACCATGTCACTCATCTACACACACACACACACACACACACACACACACACAAGGACTATCTCCCCACTTTACTCAAAGTAACATGAAATGTATTAAAATTATGTACAGTTAAAGTGAACATATGTCTTGGTTTTCACAAGAAAATTTCAGAGTATGTCTATTTTCCTTGCAAAGTTATTAATTCATATTTTCATTTTTTAAAAAGGGTCTTCGTTTATGCAATTAACTATATTATTATTGCCTACCCTTAAGTCCCTATAAAATCTACCTTACTTCCACTATTTCACCTCTTCCTTCATCTCCTACTATCTACTTGTTTGATCCTTTTAACTTTTATTTCTCTCTTAATCATTACCCATGCCATGCTTACCCCCTTGAGCAGCCAGCATGTTGCTTGCTGCACTGGGTCTTTGTGGTGACTGTTCCTTCTTCCTGGAAAACTAATCACTCAGATAATCAAATAACTATTTCTTTCATTTAATTTTATATCTTTTTTTTTCAAATTTCTCTTTCCCAGGGCAGCCCATCCTAACCATCCTACTGAAAATTGCAATCTGCCTCTGTGACCTAAGACTCTCAATTTCTTTTAGGGTGTTCTATTTTTCCTTTGTCATTGATCATCTTTTAACATTCTTTGAAATATATATATATTTTATAAAAATCTGTAAAGTACTTAAATGCACATATTTTCTATTTTATTCTCTCCTGTGTTCCAGTATCCAAACAATCTGCAAAAAAGGAGTTTTTTTATAATATATAATGAATTAAGTAAGACAAATATGTAACCATAACCAAAAATCATCATTTGCTAGATTGAAAGGATCAACCCATCAACAATCATCCCAGAACACAAAAATGCCCACTTATGAAGCATAAAATAGTCAAAATATTATGGATAAGGAAATAGTCTTAAAGCTTACACAGAAGGAAAGACAGACAATTATAATCAAAGTTCATAAATAGGAATGATATAAGAATCTTTTGTAGCCACTTCTAAAGCTGAAGAAAATTGAGAAAAGCCTTAAATATTTTAGGGAAATGTCCAATCTAATATTTTATCCCAAGAAAGCCCTTCCATCAAGCATTCCTATTGAATAAGGATATTGCAAAGTATCTAAGGTCTCAAAAATTCACCTTTTTTCATCTTTTCTTCCTTTCTTTGGGAGCTAGTATAGAAAGTGCTCCACTAAAAGAGTAAACCAAGAAAGAACTAAGCAATAGAAAATCTACAAGAGGTAAGTGAATGGATATCTCAAGAGAATAGAGGGTGAATATCCAAAGGTAGCAGATTTGAAATACAGTGTGGAAACAGTGTTGAAATCAGACCAGTTTGGAGTATGGAGGTCTGGGGTTTTGATAGTCATTCAAGAGCATTTGAGACAGAAGACTACACATGTGTAAGGGGCTGGAGCTAGTCTTCCTGAAGAAAATTAGGAGTCTGGAAAAGTTATGCCATCATGAAAAAAAAAAAAAAAAAGCTAGTAAAATTCTGTCTATAAGCCTGAGCAAGAGAGAGGAAGCTTGACAACATTTCAAGACCATTGCATGAAAATAAGTAATTAACTGAGGAGAAATTGAAACCTCGTACCTCAGATACATATAGTAGTGGAGTACTAATTCTTACAACTGATTGTATGTAAATCTTCAAGATGAGGAATTACTATCTAACTGTTTCATAGCCTTGAGTCTTTTATCTGTAGAAACCATGAAAGGAAGAAAAATGTGTCTCAAAAATGGAACAGACTGTGACAAAAGGTGGTAACTGGAACAAAATGTAAAGTCAAGAGAGGTTCCTGAATATAGAATAGACATCATCCTATAGAGAGACAGAGAAGTAGTTTTATAAATAAAGAACAGCTAAGTATACAGAGGAGTTGAGACTCAATAATGAAGTGATGGTTCTCTTCATGTGGAAGGGGAGGAACCAGAAAACAAGAAAGCAATCCTTCCTTTGTGACAGAAGAAAAGAGGCAGAGTATCAATGAAGATAATTCGCAAAAATATATTCATGCAATTGAAGTATATTTAAAAACATTTAGTCACTCAGACACTATTATGGAAGGTAATTGGTACAAGAGTAATGTGCTTGCAAATTTATTTTATAAAAACTTCTTACAATTATTTTTAAAAAGAGAGATTGAACTTCTAAAACTTAAAGTCAACTGTAAAAAAAGAAATTACCATATGCAAGATCAATTTGTTTAATAAGTGTTTATGAAGGACCCTACTATATCCCAGATATTCAGTAAAATGATAATTGAATAGGGATAAAATGGTGGATAATTTGATTTCTATCTTTTTTCATACTCTAGTGCTAGCTTTTCTTGAATAATATTTAATTCTCTGATGTGGGGGAATTGTACAAAGATTTCATGAGAAAATACATTTAGTTTGAAGATAAGATCAAAACACTTTATTTTGAAAAGATATCAAACTATATTAATGGAGAATGGTAGCTCCCACTTCCTATAATGATACCATCTTAAGTTATAAAATCTGAAATTGTAGAAATTATATTCAAATATGTTGACATTTACTTTTTGAAATGAGGTAAGAATCAGACTTATTTTTCATGTTGTGTTATTTTTTCATTGCAGAAATGAGCCATGGTACAAACAACAATTTGTTAAGATGTTATCTGATACATTATATAATTATATTGTCACCAATCTCCTTTTAGCAATTATTCTCCCCACAAACATAAGAGAAGTCTTTCTTATGCAGCTTTATAAAAGGCTAACAGGTTGTTATTAAGAGAAAATACACACCTACACCTTTCCTTTAGTCTTACAAAAGATATTTCACTTAAATTATACAGGATACATGCTGAATACAAAGATTGTTTCAACAAATCATATTTCAGATAGAATGCATATAAAAATCATGATTACATTTCAAGATACGATATTTTAATTCCAAACCCTTATTGGGTTTGAAGTCATTATTGTATTGTAAAGAACCAAGACCTAAAAAACAATAAGTCCACTTATCATTATGGAAAAAATGACATAAAATTAAAAAAAACTGAAAATCTATAAAAAATAAAAAAGGAAAAATCAAATGAATTTTTAAAAGTACTGTTTCTCTAGCATAATTATATATATAGTTATATATAATTATATATATTTTTCAAAGCTACATTTCAAAGCCATATCCTTAATATGAAAATATAAACCAGACTGAACTTCCTATTAAACCCTAAAGACTTAGAAGAATCATATATTTTTTCAAAGCAGAATTGCAAAGCAAAGTATTGATTTGCACAATATTTATTAGCATTTTTATACCATATATGATACATTATGGTAGGTAGACACCATGGGAATAGAGATGTGTGTAAAGCATTGTCACTTTACTCTATGCACAGACTAGGAACTAAACTAAAGATTACTGAACACTTACTATATACAATAGAAAGTAATAGATTAAAAATGTATAAAAAATACTAAGGAAGGGGGTGACACTATTTTTTGAGGGTGAGAATAAATCATTGTCAAGATGAATAAAATTTAGTCATTTGGTCAATGTATTAGTTTTTATGGCTGCTATAACAAATTTGTACATATTTGGTTGCTTAAAACAACAGAGGTTTATTCCCTTATGGTTGTAGAGGCCAGAAGTCAAGGCTCTTTCTGAAGGCTCTGAGAAAGAATCCTTTCTTGCCTCTTCCAACTTCTGGTGGTTCCAGATGTTCCTTGGCTCGTGACTGCGTAAATCCAATCTTTGCCTTTGTCCTCATATGGCCTTCTCTACAGCTACCTTCTCCTCCTCTGTCTCTTATAAGGACATTGTTATTTGATATAGGGTCCAACCAAGATAATCTCATCTCAATGTTCTTAACTTAAATATATGTGCAAAGACCCTGCAAAGTCACATTCATAGGTTTAGTGGGATGGGACATGAAATTTTGGTTGGGGCTAGTCAGAAATCGGTATAAGGGATCCTTGGGGGGGAATGACCTGAACTGATTTACAAAAAAAAAAAAAGTAGCATGCTTTAAAGTGAAAAACTAATCAATGTAGAAAAATAATATAATGTATAAATATGTGGAAAGTCAACTCATCCCAGGTCAGAAAATATTGAATATAAGACCAGGAATGTTGGAAATTATCTGGTGGAAAATGAGGAAGTATTGAGATATATTTAGGAGAGGTATCACATGTGCAAAGTTTCATTTTTAAGAAAACTACTACGTATGAAGAGAAAAGGTTAATGAGAGGGGAAAATCAAGACTGACTATTCTAGCCATTGAGCCATAAGAAAGAAGGAAATCCTGCCATTTGCAAAAACATGGAAGGAACTTAAAGGCATTATGCTGAGTGAGACAAATCAGATGGACAAATACTGCATGACCTTTCTTCTATGGGGAATCTAAAAAAGCCAGACTCATGGAAACAGAGTAGAATTGTGGATATCAAGAGCGGGGGTGGGGTGGGGTGTTGGGGGTGGAATTGGATTGATGTTGAAGGAAGGATTCGAACCTGCAGTTAGAAGGTGAATAAGTTCTACAGACCTAATGCACAACACAATGATTATAGTAAAAAATACTGTATTATATATTTCAAAGTTGCTAAGACACTAAATCTTAAATGTTCTCACCAGAAAAAGAGAAATGATAATTTTATGACCTGATAGAGGAGCTAGGTAATGCTAGATGGTAATCAATTATATTGCAATATATAAATGTATCAAATCAACATGCTGTACTCTTTAATCTTACTCAATGTTTTATGTCAATTATATCTCAATTAAAAAAAAAAACACAGGAATCTAAACTAGGAGGAGGAATATTGGAGCAGATCTTTTCCTGGCCATGATATTTCAGTCTATGGATGACTTTCACCAATGACAGTTGGGGGAGAGAAAGGGCAATCTTGCCTTCCAAGGTATGAATGTTGATGTGTTGAGGGATTATCAACCCTTTTACTTTCTCAGATCCTCATCTTCAACATCTCTCTAAACCCTCTGGTTAGCACCCACAGGTACTTCTGCTTTCTATATCACCACTGCACAGTAAAAATACAATGAAAGCTACAAATTTCATTTTAAATTTTCCAATAGCCACATAAAAAGTAAAATGAAACAGAAGAAACGAATTTTAAGAGTATTCTAAACCAATATACCTAAAATAGCATTTCAATATGTAATCAACATAAAAAATTATGGTAAGATCTTGCTATGGTTGAATATTTATTTGTGTCCTCCTGAAAGTTATATTTTGAAACTTATGTATGGTATTTTTAGGTAGGATCTTTGGAAGGTGATTAGTTCATAAGGATGAAGCACTCATGAGTAGGACTAGAGCCTTTATAAAAGAGACTCCAAAAACTCCCTCACCCCTGCTGCCTTGTGAGGACAGGCCAAGAAGACAGGCTGTCTATGAACAGGATGCAGGCTCTCACCAGACACTCAATCAGTGCCTTATCTTGCACTTTCCAGCCTCCAGAATTGTGAGAAATAATATTCTGAGATTTAGAAGCCACCCCAGTGTATTGTATTCTGCTATAACAGCCCAACAGGCTAAGACAGGTCTTTTACATTCTTTTGAAGGGTTTGAATTTGGTGTATATTTCATACACTTCATGCTTACATCTCAATCCAGATTAGCCACATATCAAGAGCAGAGTAGACATATGGGGTTAGCAGCTACCCTATTGATCATCACAGCTCTGCAAAGTGTCCTGGTCTATGTGTTTGTCTCAATAATATAACCTGAAATCTGGCAGTCACACCTCATAGACTTAAAGAGGGTATAGAGAAACAAATAATTTATTTCTATGCATGCTAGTGTTTCTTTATATACCTCCTTGTTTTGCTCCTTCCTTTCTTATTCTAACCAGAAAATTATATTATGTCTATCCATCTTGGGAACTGTTCTTCCTTATGTATAGGTTGGCGCCCCTCCCTGTGATATTTTCCGTATTACTCCATGCCTTCCTCACTAATGACCACTTGTTTGAGCATGCCTACTTAATGTTGCATTTCAACAGTAGTTAAAATTTATTTTGTTCACATCATGATACTAAAATGCTGAAGATTCAGCATGAACACTTACATTTTCCAGATATTCCCAGAGGCAACTGTACTTTGCAATTTGATGTGAAGTGCAGGTGTTGGAAATAAAAGTGGTCCCGAAAGCAGAGCTGTTGGGCACCACTGTTATATTGTATTCTTCTTCTGGCTTGAAATATGATGCTTTGATGGAACTACTATATGCACTAACTTGACAAATCTCCCTATAGGTATATTTAATGGATGAACAGGCTAAAGCAAAGAGGAAAGAATAATTAGCTTGTCAGAGGTCACATAATAATACAGTGACAGAGACAAGAGCAGAGATATATACCCAGGAACATGAATTTGCAGGAATTTACACAAAGTACTTGGAAATTTAATTTTCCTTGATGAGAGCCATAACACAGTATAAAGAACAGTAACTTCTGGGTGCCAAACACTTTATATGAATTTAAACTGCTCAGTTATATTAGCGTCATGTAAATATTTTTGTATTAATTTTGTATTTGTTAATCTTTCTTGCAGGAAAACTGATTTGTGTCTTTATATTGAACTTTTTTTAGGTTTTATTTATTTTTTGAGAGAGAGCGAGAGAGAGAGAGAGAGAGAGAGAGAGAGAGAGAAGTGCAAGCAGGGGAGGAACTGAGACAGAGGGAGAGAGAGAATCCAAAGACAGTCTCCAGGCTCTGAGCTAGCTATAAGCACAGACCCCGACGTGGGGCTCGAACCCATGAACTGTGAGATCATGACCTGAGCCGAAGTCAGAAGCTCAACCAACTGAGCCACCCAGGCGTCCCTATATTGAACTTTCTAACGGCTGTTATTTGTTATGCAATCTAATGAAAACGTGTGTTTGTTCTTAGTTCTCCAAAAGGGCCTTCCATTTCTACTTTTCATGAAAATATTTATCTTTGAATTCTTATAAGAAGTTACATCAAAGAATTCATAAAAACCTACCCATTAGTTACCAGTTGCACACAGATCTTTTAAATGGCATATTTGAAGCCAGAAAGATGGCAGTTTGATGATAGAGCAGATGATGTATATTATAAGTAGGTATTGCATGAGAAGGTAAATAATGTAAATATTAGTTGCCAAATTATAATACCAAAATTCCTAAAGTTGAAGCGTTAGGGACACAAGAAAGTAAACTGAGGTAGTGATGATGGTGACACAGTACATGAAAATATAAATCGTATCAGAACAGTCTTAGTTTATTGATTTGTTTTTTTATAAGCCAAGCCAGTCTTAATGGTCACCTCACCTTGACTAAATTTTAGACAGATTTCTTCCTAACTATAGAACTCAACCACTGTTTTCTTAGAACATTTACTTTAGAAAACTTGCAATTATAGGGGCACCTCAGTGGCTCAGTCGGTTAAGCAACCAATTCTTGGTTTCACCTCAGGTCATGATCTCACAATTTGTGAGATAGAGCCCTTCTTTGGCTCTGCCCTGGCAGCTCAGAGCCTTCTTGGGATTTTCTCTCTCCCTCTCTGCCCCTCCCCTGCTTGTACTCTCTCTCTATCTCCAAATAAATAAATGAACATTAAAATTTTTAAAAAAAGAGAACTTGCAATTATAAATTCTTTCTCTGCGCTTTTGAGATGTAAATAATTACATATATAATGTTTTGTATATGATATTATATATGTAGTTTTAAATATATATAGTTTTTTCACCAGCTAGACCCTAAGACCTGACCTTTACTCACCTGCTTGTACTCACTGATCTTTGTCCCACATTTTTCCTTAAACTCTTCCTTCCAGTTTATCACATACCTCAGACAAATGGAAACCAGAAGCACTCCTCAAGTGATAGCAACTGCCCTGAGTAAACCTCCTGCCAGCCTAGACCACCCAGACCAATTTGGGCAAAACCTTGAACTTGTACCTGCACAGAAGGACCATAGAATGACTCTAGAATGACCACAACAACCCTTAGCAGATTATAATAGTAAAATCTCTGCTCAAGAAGGAGCACAGGCCTCATCTACATAACATACAATGTATGTATAGGCACATTTCTTTCATGTTGCAGGCGCAGCCTTATGCCCGTCTCTACATATGACAAGGCTTCGCTGTCTAAATATTCATCCTAACCCTGAATAAAAGGAACCCATTCACCCTCGCTCAGGGAGTCATGGCGTTGAAAGTTATCCCCGTGATATCCTTAGTTGACTCAAATAAAGTTTACTTTGTGCGACTACTCACCTGGTGTGTCTGTGGCTCACCAAGAAGTGAACTCACATTGGTTCGGTGACAGTTTTAGATATATGTAATTTTAGATACGTATATAGCTTTAGGTATATATATATAATTTTAAGTATTAAATAGTTTTAGGCATATGTATTTTAGGAATGCATTCAAAAGCAATAATCATAGATTTATGAATAAAGGGTATTTAAAACACAATGTTGTTTAGAATAATAAAACAGAAATGAAAAGTTTCGATAATAAGGAATCAACATGGAATATTGTACAAACCTTAAATTTATTATTTGAAACAATACTGTTTATAACATGAAAGTGCTCATGCTCTTTTTGCAGTTTAAAGACTATAGTACATAAATCATTACCCTAAATGTGAATATATTTATATAGAATATAATTTTGAATAAATCTGTATACAATAAAATACAAACTTTAAAATAGTAATTACTGGATTTGAGCAACTTTAATTTACTTCTTTAAAAATACTATATCACTTAACTTCTCTACAATTAACAAATATGGTACAATCAAGAACTTATCATGTATTTTCCTTAAATTAAAAAAAATTCAAACATCCTTGTGTGAATGTATGATTTTTTACTCAGGTCAAAATTCCCTGAATATACGGTGGGAAGGAAAATTGATTTGTGCATGTTTCATTATTCACACAGCTGTCTTAATTACTAGCAAAGTTGAAACAATGAAGACTTTTTTTTCTGTCATACACCCTTCAGCTATTTTTAACTTCTTTATCTTTTATGCCTTACGATCAACTGAAATGAAAAGAAAGTAGTTCTAATTTAATACAAAAGTTAATTGTTCAGCACATTCTGCCAGTCTGGTCTTGGGTCTGCAAGTACTTTGCCTGAAGCAATACAATTGCAGTTACTCAAAATACATACCATTTGGAGGATGTATGTATTTTAAGACTCACTTGGCAGAGGCTGGCCACAGAGTTACCTTCTGTTACAAGTACGTAATGATCCCTTCATTGAACTAAGTATTATTTTTAGCAGAGTTAGTCTTCCATGGCTTGTAGCAAAGAAGATAGAAAAAAAAAAAAACGACAAAAACACTACTTTCCATTTTGTGACATGTATTACTATAAGGTACTATACTATATAGACTATATCACCTGGAGAACACAAAACGAAATAGGGAAAGGGTAAATTTTCTTCCTTGTATATATTGCAGGTGTATAATTTCTTAAGGGGGGTGAAGGAGGAAGATATTCTGATAGTATATCCAGTATGCAGAAGGATTGCCAGGTCATCCTTTCAGAATTAAGTATCAAAGATCAGAACACTGAGTGAGTAAAATAAAAATCAGTTGGAGGGATGCCTGGATGGTTCAGTTGATTGGGTGTTGGACTCTTGATTTTGACTCAGTCATGATCCCAGGGTTATGGGATTGACTATTCCAGCTCTGGGCCAAGCGTGGAGTTAGCTTCAGATTCACTCTCTCCCTCTACCCCTTTCCCCACTTGCTCTATCTCTCACAAATAATAAAAAAATAAAAAATAAATTTGAGACATTTTCTTCTTATTTATCCAGGACAAACTAAGTTTCTTTCATATATTCAGATAAGCTCTAATTAATATTTCTGATTTTTATATTTTTCAGTCTCAAAATTTCTTTGGTGTGATTTACCAATCCTGAAGCCTTTTTAAAATTTTTGAATGCAAAGTTTAACTTTAACAGAGAATATGTCCATGCTATGTTATTAATCTTTTCTTTTACACCTTATTTCCTAAAAGCTCTTCTTATGATTTTTCCTAGTCTTCAAGCAATCTTTATGAAAGATGTTAAAAATAAAGTGACATACTAATAGTATAAATATGCTTTTCTCTTTAGGGAAAGAAAAACTGTTTCAAATTTCATAAATGTGAACAGAATATAATTATGCTATCTATGCAACTTTCATAGGGATCTGTTTATTTAAATTTTTAAAAATAATAAAATGAGCTTTTTCATACAGCCTTCCTGCCAGACCACAGGTGTCATAGAAACCACCAGCCACTAAACCTAAATCAAAATGCAAAAGGAACAGATTCATACCAACATTTTTGTCATGGGTATATAAATTCAGGCAAGTCTACCACTACTGATCAACTGATTATAAATGAGGTGAAATCAAAAAGGAACTATAGAAAAAATTTGAGACAGAGGCTACTGAGATAGGAAAATCCTCCTCTAAGCATGCCTGGGTCTTGGGTAAACTGAGAGCTGCAAGCGAACATGGTTATCACCACTGATATCTCCTTGTGGAAATTTGAGACCAGCAAGCATTAGGTGACCACCACCGATGCCCCAGGACACAGAGACTTCATCAAAAACATGATTTCAAGCACATCTCAGGCTGACCGTGCTGTCCTGATTGTTGCTGCTGGTGTTGGTGAATTTGAAGCAGGCATCTCCAAGAATGGGCAGACCTGTGAGCATACCCTTCCGGCTCACACACTGGATGTGAATCTCCTAAATGTTGATGTTAACAAAATGGGTTCCCTGAGCCACCCTACAGAAGACATACTGAAGCAGAAGAAGTATAAGGAAATTGCTAATGTAGTCAGCACATTCTTACATAAAGAAAATTGGCTACAATCCCAACGTAGTAGCATCTTGTGCCAATTTCTGATTGGAATGGTGACATCTTGCTGGAGGCAAGGGCTAACATGCCTTGGTTCAAGGGTTGGAAAGTCACCTGTAAAGATGGCAAGGCCAGTGGAACCACACTGCTTGAACCTCTGGATTGCATTTTGCCACCAGCTCATCCAACAGATGAACCCTTTTGTCTGCCCCTCCAGGACATCACCAAATGGTGAAATTGGTACTGTTCCTGTGGGCCCAATGGAGGCTGGTGTTCTCACGCCCAGTGGTGGTGCCCTTTGCTTCAGTCAATGTTACAACTGAAGTAAAAGCTGTTGAAATGCACCGTGCAGCTTTCAGTGGTCCTCTTCCTGGTGACAACTTAGGCTTCAGTGTCAAAAACATATCCGTGAAGATGTTTGTCATGGCAGCGTGGCTGCTAAAATGACCAACCAGTGGCAACAGCTGGCTTGATGGCTCAAGTGATTATCCTGAACCATCCAGACCAAATCAGTGGTGGATTGTCACACCTGTGCTATATTGTCACACAGCTCATATTGCCTGCAAGTTTGCTGAGCTGAAGGGGCACATTGATCATCATTCTGGGGAAAAAAGCTGGAAGATGGCCCTAAGTCCTTGAAATCTGGTGATCCTACCGCTGTTGATATGGTTCCTGGCAACCTTGTGTGTGTTTTGAGAGTGTCTCTCCTCTGGGCTGTTTTTCTGTTCGTGACATGAGACAGATGGTTGCAGTGGGTGTCATCAAAGCAGTGGACGAGAAGGCAGTTGGAGCTGGCAAGGTCACCAAGTCTGCCCAGAAGCTCAGAGGCTAAATGCATATTATTCCCAGTACCTGCCACCCCAATAGTAACAGTGGGGGAAGAGTGGTCTCATGACTGTTTGTGTCAATCAGCAGTTTAATAGTAAAAGACTGGTTAATGATAATTACACATCATAAAACCTCAGAAGGAAAAAAGAATGACTTATGGACTGTGTGTGTATGTGTGTGTGCATCAGTTTTAAGTTATTAATTTTTAAAATCAGTACTTTTTAATGGAAACAAGTTGACCAAAAATCATCTCACAAAATTTTGAGACCTATTAAAACAAATGCTTAATGAGAAAAAAATAAATAAAATGAGATTTTTTGTTAATAAATTAAACAGTAGTTTAATAATTCATGCTAATTAGTATCTTCAGTTTGTTTCCCATACCTTTTCTGGAACAGTTAATGATCTCAGGTTATCCCACATAGGTGGGCGGCAAATGAAGCTTTAATGACTTTTTCCCAACATTATTTTGCTACTAAATAGGCTGACTACTCAGAAATCTGAAATAAAATGTCACCATGGTTCAGAATTGGAAGCTCAGAGGAATTCCCAGGAAAGGTTTCTTTCACATGTGCTTCTCAAACAGAATTTCAGGAACCATGCCCAACTCAGTTCCTCCCTCCCCTTAAGGTTTACTGCAAGATTCAACTTTATTTTGGAAACCAAAGATGTAGGTGGTAGAAGCCAAGTCATATCAGAGTCAGGAGTCAGCCTTGCTAGGTAGGACTCAAGTCACAACATTTCCTCTGAGCTGTAAGGAATTCATTCGGTGTGAGTTTCAACTCAACATAAGTGAAGAATAGAATGTGTGATGTTATTTGGCTCCCATACAACACTTTCTCCAAGAAGGTTTAGATCATCAAATTAAATTCATTAAAGCTATAAAGGTCCTGATTTCACCAAATGTGCTTAGAGAATCTGATGTGTATGTTCCAGGCACCAGTCTAGGTGATAAGAATGCAATGTGAACAGGTAGTGTGGTCCTTATGTTCGCAACGCTTAGGGGCTGTTGGGGACTATAGGCATCAAATGGTAATCCAGTAGGATAAGCTGTTCATGGAAGAAAAATTCCCAGGCTACATTTTGAGCTGTCAAGAAAGGCCACAAGTAAGCAGCCATTCGCTGAGTGACCTTCGTGATGAATAGAGCAAGTCAGCTGAGTTATTGTCATGTGAGTGAAAGAAAGGAGCACAGCAGTTTCCTAAGATATGAGAGGAAGCCAACTAGAGTAATTTTGTCTCGCTATGGTTGGGGAAGGTGGAAGACAAAGACTGGAGAGATAAGTAGGACAAGATCATGAAGTTCCTCATAAACCATGTGAAGAAAGAGTTTGCACTTTTTTGAAAATAATAGGAGCTAATGACAAGCAGGTGAATGGTGGGTGAAGATTTACATTTTAGGAAGACCGCCTTAATTAGAACAGGACCAGAGAGACAAAGAGAAGGCTATTGAAGGAAAATAGGTAAGGAATGAAAGAGGTTCTGGTGTAGAGGCATGGCCAAGGGGGGTGAGAGAAGAGAACAACAAACTTGAGAAATATTTAGGTGGCATAATTAATACAATTTGGTGAACGATTAGCTTGGAGTGAGAGGGAAGAAAGAAACTCGTGTTCCGTTTTCTGTTTTAAGTGATTGAGTGATATATTTACTGAGCGAGAGATTGAGGGAATGGCAGTTCTGGGAGCAAGATTGGATAAGAAAAAACAGTGAATTTACATTTGGAAGTTTCAGTCTCAATAGCTTTGAAACATCAATGTGAAGATGTCTACTTTAGGACTGGGTAAATAGTTCTGGATTTGGAGTTAAAAAAAAAACTTAGAATAGTTCCTCAGCCTTTTGGCTAAGATCAAGTGTAAAAAAAACAGAAATTACAGAGTTCATAATGTATCAATTTTCATCCTGCCTACCCCATGCTTGCTTTTTTTTTTTTTTTTGGCAAATGAATCTTATTGGGGGAGAGTATATTATTGTTATATGTTCCTGTATTTTTTATTCAATGTGACACTCATATTTTCCATCTCATCTTGTATCTCTTTCCTAATTTTACAAAAAAGTTCCTTACTCATAGGCTTACAGGGAATATTGATGTACGATACACTAAAATGCGGCAGATTACTGGAGGTTCTTTAAAAAATATATTAATTGTATCTTTCAAAATGAAGTCCCACAATACTGTTTGTTGTTTATTTTTTAGATGAAAACATTTGTGTGAACATGGTTTCCTAAAGATATTCTTAAGGTTTCAAATATGCTTTATTTTCTCTTATTTTAGAGGTTCTCAAAAGTTATATTCAGATTAAATACCCTTAACTATGAGAAAATAGTAAATCAACATAACAGAAGTATAGAAATATACTATCTAAATTTAAACTAATCTATACCACTACTAGGTAGAAAATGACAGATACTCTTTCATCACAGACATACTTAGCTCCTGGTAATAATCTTTTATGTGCTGCTTTTGAAATTCAAAAGTGCTTCTAAAACATATGTAAGATAATTTATTCCAAACATCTCTGAATTAGGCTTTATTATCCCTGTTTTATAGGTAAGATAAATGAATCTCCATAAGGTTAAACAGTATGACTAGCATAACACAGGTCATTTGTGAATTGAGCTGGGGCTAAACTAAATATTTCACTCAAGTTCAGTGATTTTCTTCTCTCTCATATAGTTTTACTTTTTACCAATGAATTCCATTTGCAAGGTGGCTGGCCCACATGAGAAATGTCACTTGTAGAAATAAAATCACAAGTCCCCAAAGGTACTGAACTCAAAATAAATGTTGACAAGATCGTTATTAAATCAAACTAAATTTATGTAATCAAAGAAAGGTTTATTTGTTAATTTAACTTATTTTACATAATATATAATTTTTTATCATATATGTACAGACACACATATCTTTATACCAGAGCTCATTGCTGGTTAACAATATGTCTCTCATACACACACACACACACACACACACACACATTAGTATTCAATATATATCAGTATCAATAGTAGGTAACAATAATAGCTCTCATTTATATAGAACTTACATAGAATTTAAATGAAATTTACAGATTTAGTAGCTTAAGTTTACCACTGGTAAATGGCAAAGCTAGAATTCAAACCCCATTCTTCTGGATCTGTATAATTTATTTTGTTATACCATAAATAATGCCATTATAATAATGGGAAAAGAATAAATGAAAAATCCTATTTGGATTCTGGTTGGAAAATTTTAGATATTTAATTTTGTTTCATAAAATGCTCCAATTAAAAAAAAGTTTACTGTCTTCATACTGTACTAAGAAATTCCTATTAGTTCATACTCTAAGGACTAAACATTTCTGTTTGCTGTTCTTTTAAAGGATGAAAATAAAAAACAAAATGTCTTTTTACTTCACAAATATCAAAGTACAGAATAAATGCAACCATTTATATGCAACTCAACTGCATCAACTAACATATGGTCATTGCATTCTTTTGAATATTGCATTGGAAGATTGATCACCAACTGTCACCCACATGAACTGATTTGATGATCAAGATGGTCATATATAAAATGCTTGGCTACAGAATTTAGAAAGCTAAAGTGTTATAGCAATGAGTAAATCAGATTTTTCATAGATCACACAGATAAATATTCATTCTAGTAACCTATCCCATTTCATTCTAAGGACAAATGCATCTTCTTATTTCTTTATCCTGTATCATGATGTTTGTGCACTCTCTCTCTCTCTCTATTTCTCTCCCTTTCTACCTATCCATCTACCTATATCTATCTATGTTATTTAGAATATGGATTAGAGCCAATAAAGAAATTCACCTCATTTAAGTAATAAAGGAATTTATTGGCTCATAGCTGGAAAGTCTAGGCAGAAGAATATTCTGTTTGATCCACAGGTTGGTATCTTTAAGATTGCATTTCCATTTGTTTGTAATTCTTTCAATTCAGTCTTCCTTTGCTCTGTTGGCTTTAACCTTAGCCTATTTTTCCTCATGGTTGTCAGATGGCTGTCCATTTGGGCTACATGCATGCATTTATTTACTTATTCACATCTAAAAGAAGAGCACTGCATCAAGTTGATAATTATTTAAGAGAAGATACGGGCTTCCCTCCAGTTTAACTAAATTAGGTCCACCAAACAAATCACTAGGGACAGAGGAGCACCATCTGTTAGTTTATCTTCGTTTTAAACCATTGCCACACCTGAAACAATCATACTGACAAACATCAAGAACAACAGCTACAATAGAATTACTAAGATTAGCTTAAGTTACTCAGGAGGATCCTGACTGGAGCTTAGAATGGAATCAAAACTCAACAGTTGTCTGAAACCTAGAAAGTGTGATTTGCTTATCCAAAGTAAAATTTAGGTACTCATTGTAATGAGAAAGTATGGGATATGATATGCATCAACAAAAGTCCATCATTTATTCACTTATTCATTCACTTGTGCATTTATTCATTTATTCTATTCATCTATTCACTCATTCATTCTTCCAATTCTATGCATCTATCAATCGTCTCTATTTACCACTCTATCTTGTCCCTCTGTCTTTCTACATATGTAGCATGCTTTACATCTATGTAGTATAAACAGAGAAAAAAGAGAGGAATACTTCAAAGATGCCAAGCAAAACTAAAGGCTCGAAATGATGCAAGGTAGTGAGAACTATATTAGTGCTAAATCTCAATTAAAATGGAAATATAAATTTTAAATGAGCATTACTTAAATATGATTTTATTTATTTATTCATAATTCATATATTTACTGCTTATATTTAATTTTGCTTGATACATGAGAAATAAAATAAAACCTTCCATTATGTTTGATAAGTTACTCCTGAAATATCAGAATGATACTTACATTGCAAGCTCTATTGAATTTTACCATTATATGAACTCTCATAGAAGTACAGGAATAAAATTACAAGCATATATTGATAATAGTATTAATATTAGATATTCTTGTTGGAGAAGAAAAGCTGTCAACGTAGGATCACTAATGAAATATAAATGAGACACCAAGTCATTTTTCCAATCCTTATATTTTTTAAGGATTCTCCAAAATTTTAAAAAATAATAATGTCAATTATTTACATTGTATGAAATTTTATATGTAGAGGATGAGAAGAAATTTAGTGTCCTGCTGTAGACTTTAAGGAGGTTAAAGACTGAAGTAAAGCCACTTAATTATTAATAAGTTTGAGGATTTGGTTAGTACGCTTAAGAAATAGAAAAAAAATTACCTAGTTGTTGAGAAAAGAACCAAATAAAGAAGTGGATTTCCACTGGAAAAGGGTCACATACATTTTGCTTTCACAATATATTAGATTTAAAAAAAAAAGTTTAGTTTTGAGGGATGCACAGTTTGAGAGAGCTTGGTTCGTTTGTTATTTAAATGGAGAAGTGTGTGTGTGTGTGTGTGTGTGTGTGTATCACAGAACATTAAAGATAGAAAATAGAATGATGGGGTGGGGAGGCGGGCAGGAAGTTGCGCAGGAAGAATTGTTTCTTCAACTGACCTGGTGGAGAAGGAAGTTTTCAAAGCAAAAAGATGTGTCTTTGAAACAGGAGAAAGAGAAAGCCTGGACATAATAAGCAATTTCAGGTTCAGAAAAGAGGAGGAAAAAAATGAAGAAATTCATTGGAATGGCCACAGAATTTCAGAAAGTAGGAGGCAGAATTTTCTGCTAATTGTCATATCTGAGATAGAAAGTTCCATGTAGTGAAATATTGGAAAGACTGTTTTGAGTAATATGATAAGGGATTAATTAACAGTTAAACTGATAACCATCAGGTCCAAGTTAAAGGGAGGCATCATAGGACAGGAGATTGCTGACAAACTGAGGAAGCTGGAAATGATTCAAATAGCTTATGGAGGTATTCACAAGCATAATCTTCTTATAAAGAGAATAAGAGAGGAGAGAAAAAAAAGAAAAGGAAAAATAACAGATAAAAGAATTCATTAGTCCTCAAAGGGGATTGAGGCTCTTATAAATTACATAATGAAAACATCATAATTCCCCCATTTAAATCAAATAAATCAAATCAAAATATATAATTTTCAGACATTATATGTTCTGATGCCCCACATAATTAATAAACTATTGACTTGTGCAAGTTTTTCTTTTCCATTAAATTGATTCATTGTTACAAGTATATTACAACTATTTCTACTCCTAACCTGTTTTCTTTCTTCCTTCTTTCCTGCCTTCCTTCCTTTCTTCCCTCCTTTTCTCTTTCCATGCACTAATATTTTGAGTGCCAAATATACGCCAGTTTTTGAAATACATAGTATAGATTTGTAATTATCTCCAAGCTAATAGTAAAGAAACAGACCCAGATGTTTTGATTACAGAGTCATAGGGTATGATAGTGGCAGCAGACAGTGTTATGGTAGAACATTAAATCTTGAAGGACGATATGACAGAGTATAATATTGTTTACAAATAGCCTTTGTCTCCTCCACTGGACCTTTCCTGAGACCCCTCCTTCACCCAATAACCTTGGCTATGTGATTTGTTTTTGCAAAAAATGTAGATGAAAGTGACAAGCAGAAGTTTTATAAGCCACTGCAATCACAACTTTTTCTTTTATTTTTCTGTCACAGGACCCATAATGTCCTAGAGAAAAGCCTAGCCTTAAGCCTAGATCCCAGAATGTAGAGCACATGCAGCAAGACCATAGCCTACCCCCAGTGGACATGCCCATGAGAGAAAAAAAATACTGGTAAGCTAAGACCCAGCCATTAAGAAGGCATGGTTAACTTTGGAGCTGAAAGTTCAATGCAAATATGTGCAAATAGTGAGAAATGGAAGGAAAGGTGAGGACAGGTAAAGGGGGGCTGGGGGAGGGATTGGCAGGAACCTGATGAGCTTGTGTCCCAAGTCAAAGAGGCTTTCATTCTAAAAGGTATAGTCATTGAAAGAAGGAGTCACATACAACTGGGTTAGATTTTAAATGTTAAATGAGTAGCAGTGTTTTGGTAAATATATTGAAGGAGAAATGAGAGACTGGAAACAGAAACTAAGAGGCTTTATAACAATTTTATTCTGTAAGGTTTTCCAAGTTGGGTCCCTTTGACCACCACTCCTCCCACATATCTGCCCCCTTGCTCTTGACATTTCTTTGTTTATTTGCTGACCACTAATATCTTCTGTCTTCTTAAGGTGGCTAGGGTAACTCAGTCCTCAAAGATGCATTCTGAGTAATCGCTGATTCTTAGAAGTTTTCTTCAGTGAATTAGGAGAATGACTCTCCTCTACCAAAGCTAACTGATAAAGTACTTTCCTTATGTTTTCCCCCAGATCAGTTGCCTGAAGGAAAGACTATGTGGTAAAGTCCAGAGGGATACAAGGAACATTGTATCAGCATCAACAATCAAGGTGGGGAGGGGAAGCCTGAGCTTTGAGAGGTCTGTCTCTCTTTGCTTCTGCAACTGCCTTGGCATCATACTGCATTTGTCAGTTTTGCATTTCACTTTGAACATGAACTCTGCAGTCTGAGCAGGGACATCTACAAGCAGCTATGAGCATTACAGAAATTCACTTTTTGTTGCTGCCTGAGGGTGATCCAAGGGCTTAAAATCTGGAAACTGCTTATTGTCCTGCTACTGGACCTGGGTTCTTTTACCTTTCTGAGCAACTTGTTAAATTGTTAACATGTTAAATTATTCTCTTACAACCTAAGAAGAGCAGGCAGAGAAAAAGATAATGAAATTAACCCTATGTTGGCTCAACTTTCAAAGATCTGGAACAGAATTTCTTAAACGGTTTGTGGGTCTAGTTTGTGTCCATTCTCATCAATCTATCATGGAGTAATACTTTAATAAAATTTAACGAAATGAGGTGCTAGGAAAATAATAATGACAAAGACATACAGAATACAAGTCTAGATTTTTTAGATTCAGTAGACATAAAATTACTCTGTGAAATTTCTATAATAGTTTCTAAGTATTTAATTTTAATTTTTGTATTAATATCGCTATAGCTAAAAAGTATTTACAGACAAGAACTGCTTTAAAAACACTTTTTGATTAAAATAATAAAAGAATAATAAGAGAATCACATTAATATATTTTGCAACATAGAAAATTTACAGATTAAAATATCATAGAGGTAAGTTGTAAAACCAACCATCTAAAGAGAGATGTCCTGACAGCATTATTAATTACCTCTTATTAAAATTAAGCTCCCCATACTGAAGTCCTTACTGCCATATGGACATCTAATTTAAAATGGATCACTATCCATATTTTATCAAAATAATGTTTTAAAAACAATATTTCAATTTAATTTTCTCAATTCCTGAAAGTTTCATTATGTATTATTCATACCTATTTTGCTCATAATGAATAAACACTGTAAAATGAAGGAACACTGAAATGGTTTAAAAAATTCCAGTCTATTAAACAGGACCATAAAACCAAACTCTCTCTCATTTTTTTTAGAGAGAGAAAGAGTGTGAGGGAGGGAGGGTGAGAAAGAGCGAGCGAGCAAGCGAGAGAGCGAGCGAGCGAGAGAGAGAGAGAGAGAGAGAGAGAGAATCCCAATCAGGCTCCACGCTCAGCTCAGAGCCCAACGTGGGACTAGAGGTAGGGCTTGATCCCACTGCCCTGGGATCATGACCTGAGCCAAAATCAAGAGTTGGTTGCTCAACCGACTCACACAGGCGCCCCACTTTTTTTTTTAATGTTTATTTATTTTTGAGAAAGAGAGAGAGAGAGACAGAGGAGGGGGAGGCAGGCTGCAGAAAAAGAAGGAGACACAGAATCTGAAGCAGGCTCCAGGCTCTGCACTGCCAGCACAGAGCCTGAGGCAGGCTCGAACTCATGAACCATGAGATCATGACCTGAGCCACAGTTGGATGCTTAACCAACTGAGTCATCAAGACATCTCCAGCCTTTTTTTTTTTTTTTCCTAATGAAAGTGCCCGAGTTCCTAAAGGCAAAGAACTTTACTGGGCTTATTAGACAAATAAAATTGCTAAGATTTAAGCTCCTCCCCAAATTCATATATTGCTTCTATTTGGAATTGCTGTTGTGCTTAAAGTATGATCTTAAATAATGAAAACTGTGTCACATTTTGCTCCTACTTATCTCTAAAAAGAATCAATAAGCCATGGTGATCAGCAACATTTCACTTGCTAGCATTAAAGTGCATTGCGACCTTTACCAGTATTAAAACATTAATGATAATAATTGAAATGTTATGTTTATTTTTCTCCAGGATTCTGGCAACACCACTAAAAGCAGCAGTTAAGGCATTGGAGGAAATATAATTGAATTTCTCCATTGAGAAACCTCCACAGGAATGCTAATAATATGTTTCAACATGTTATATATCCTGTGTAATAAATCCTCATGAAGTTTCATGAGAGCTGCATTTATAAATAACACCTGATAAATATGCTTTTAAGTTACACATAGAGTCATAAAGCTGACTACTTGCAAAAAGACTGGAGGATGTTCATATATACTTCAATATTTCCACTTAGAAAGGATGCACTTTGTATGGTCATAGAATAAGAATGGGATGGGAATAAGGATACGCAGTGGTCCTCGGAGTTGTGTTAGGGAGAGATAACCTGCAGACTTTTATCTAGTAATAAACAATGTCGTGGTGGGAGAGCATTTGATAATTCAGGCTGCAGAAAGCTTTTCGCTTCACTCCAGGAGCTACTACTGAGCAAGGGAACACTCAATTCTCTCGATTTTATCATAAGAAAATAAATTAAAAATAGATAAGAAAATAACAGCCACACGAATAGGAGCAAACCTGTGGAGCGAAAATTTGTTAACTGCCTAGGAGGAATTCAATAACGGGTAAGTTAGTCTTTTTGGAAAAAGGCTGCTTCACACTGGGCCTCCAGGGGCCGTTTGTTCATATGCCAGAGCACCTGCTATTAATTTCTTACATCCCATTTCAAGAAGAAAAATTCCTCTCTATGTCTTCCTCACCTCTTACATCATGTTCTGGTCAGAGTATCTAAAAATAAACCAAGACAGAAAGTCGACACAGGGGTTTTTGGACAAAAATTCTGCATTAGGAACCCTTCATTTTTTTTATTTGAAAGGGCTCAGAAGTAACTTCAGGAAAATAAAAGGTTATTAATTTGATCAAGCCATAAAGCTAGGAGGTGGTTGGGCTGAAACACAAATTTCATTCTGTCCCACTTCAAAGCTCATTCATGGAACCAACACTCTATAACCATTTAGAAATATCTGCTCAAAAAGAATCTTCACACATGCTTCTTTAATTAAGCTATTTGCTAATAGCTAGTTACAGCAATAAACATAATTTTGTTTAGCCCTTCATTTTATCGGCTAAATATGCCATTTCCTTTACCCGTCTTTTGAAGAATTGTTACCTTGGAAAATGGATTTGACACTGTATCTCAAACATTCGACAACATCCCTAACATTGGATAGCATTTTCTTCATGCAAAAACATATCCACTGTGAAAATCTTCATCAAATGTTCATTTCTAATTCTGCTTGTTAGAGGGAAAGTTTTGACCAGTGCATTTGTTTCCTATGTGGAGACACATCAGAATGAATAGTGGGAAAGCAGATGGCTGAAGGAATCCCCCCCCCCCCCCCGCCTTAAGAGGATCTCCCATTTTGCAGGACACACACGTTGCTGTAAAGGAATAAAATATGAGGGACAAACCCATGGCACTCTGAAGTGAAAGCCAGGAAAGCACAGGCCAAGGAAAAGATCTTTATGTTGCCTGAAAAGCATTTCTCCTCAGGGATTGATTTTACTCTTGAGTCAATCCTTCCTATCATTACTTACACCATTTGCTATTACCGTTACTCAACTTCGACAAAAATTGAAAGGAAATGGAAGACTTTTTTTTCAATCAAATTTATTAGGACAAGGCTCTTTATTATCAGAAAACTGGTACTTTGCTATAAAACATTTTCCTAATGAGTGGCTAAGCTTCAGTATGTATAAACATTGGATTTGCTTCACTGTTTTCAAAAAGTAATTTCATACTTTTTGTTCATAAGCAACTTTCGTTGCATATTTTACCCACCCAAAATCGGAGTTGTAACAATTTGCTTCTAAAAATTAAGAATGTAATTTTTTTTATTTTTAAAAATTAATGGATTTAAAATTTAACATGGCCGGAAAATTGCCATTGTCAATTTTACTGTGATTTCTGCTTCTTAGAAAAGCCTATAAGAAATATATGCTGTGAGTATTTAATGCCCTCCAAATGTACTGCAACTTTATTATTGATTCCTTCTGATTGAGGGTTAAATAGACCCTTTAACAATTCTATTTTGACCTAGAACTCAAACAAAAGACACAATGCTTCAGAGGAGTAAGAACCAAATATCACACTGTGTAATGTGGTTTTCTAACATACTTTGGGAAGGTTCTTCCCCTAGAAAGAGGAGGTGGTGTGGTGGGGGTTGAGTAAAAGCAGAATGTTGTAGTCATAAGAAAGTAGTACAAGAATTTAGAATCCATTCCCTAGTCCTTCCCTTGGCCATAGATCTATGACTGCAGGGCAAATCAGTTAACCTTCCATTAATTTTCCTCATGATAATATATTAAAATGGTTTTCTGAACTTATAGGGCCTGCATCCTTTTTACCCATTTTCCTACTTTCTTCAGCATCCTATGCATCTATCTGTCTGATTATATATATATACATATATATATGTATATATATATAATTTCAAGGCATCGAGGGACCCTGGGCTTCCTTCATTAGCTTACAGGAAATAGAAAATTTCTTATAGTGATAAAAATTAATCTTGTCTATCATCCCTGGTCATAAATGGAAGTATATTAAATTTTATAAAATGCAGAAAAATAAATAAGACATTAACTGTATATGTAGCTAATGCCCATAACTGTCTATAAAGACAGCTTTTTGATCTTCTATGAAAGTAGACATTAAATAATATATAAACTCTTTATAAAACATAGATCACCTGGGAATAAATATTCTCTCTTCTGGTTTAGAGAAAATGACAATTTTCTATGTCAATAAGAAATAACAGGTCTGTCTCATGCCTTGAGAAACTGGATATTATTTCAAATTGAAATTTTCTTGTTAACAACTATGCATGATTTTCTTTTCATTACAGAATGTAGTTATGCTAAGATATTATGAAATATGAGAAATTACAAACCTGTGTTTTGGGGGCTTGGGCAACGTTAATTGTCTCAAAGATATATTCTCCACAGTGGCACAATGATTACCAGGAAAATCTACCAAATCCCTCCCACTCTCCTTTGGCGGTCTCTTTCCCAGACACACGCAGTTATCCATCCATAATGCTTTTAACTGTGTGAGGAAAGATGCACTAGAAGTCCAGGTAGACAACAGGTCTTCTCCAGTCCGACCTCTGCCCCTCACAGGTGGGGAGCTCCTGCTCCGTGCTTCTTAGATATGTGTCTGTAGAATCCCTGTAGTTATGAGTCTTCAATCACTTCTACTGTATTTTGAGAACACCAGTATGCACTGCCTCTTGCCTATTACTATGTGTTCCTTACCTACTTTCCTCCAGCCACACATGCAGAAGCCTTCATTCCCGATTGCTTTAGAGGGTCAGTCCTTGTTTCCACTCATTTCCTTTGAGTTTATTAATCTAAAGGAACTGCTTACTTATTTTGTGATGTTCTTATTCCCCTGCCCTCCATTCCCTCTGGGGGCAGAGTAGTCAACAGTTAGAGCTGTGATTCCCAAACTGATTTTTTGTTATTTGAACAACGCTAATATCACACACAGTTGATTTAACTTCTGTTCTCCTTTTCCAATACACAATTACTCACTTTCTGAAAGGCAAGTAGAAGATTCCTTCCAGGCTTGGCTTTTCTTTTCTTTTTCTTTCTTTTTTTTTTCTTGCAGGTGATAGTATTTATGCAGCTCAAACTATAGAGTATCTAGGATTAAATGCTGATGTTATACTTTACTCTTCAGGTACTGAGTCAGTCTTGGAGTCATCCTGAGCACATAAGTAATAGGGGGGCCAGGGAGAGATTAATGGGACAAAACAAGTAAATTACTGTTGGTATTTTGTTTAAATATAAAAGCATATTATTTATCCACTTTTTAGATCTATTGGTGAATCCATGTTGGTCTATGTAACATTTAATAAAAGTAACAGAATTATAGTTTTTCAGAGGTCTCCTTTTTTTATGAGAATCTTGGATTGTAATCTCAGTTTTGATGTCAACTTGTATGAGCTTAGTAGTTTTATCTATCACATAAGGTTTTAGGTTTCCTATTCCTGTGGTTTAAAATGTCCATGACACTGTGGTCAGTTTGTGTAGGCAAAGAAGAAATTCTCCCATCCCACATTAGTATACAGATGTGAGTGCAGAATCTGCTTTAATATATATTTTGGCACGACATTTGTGATAGTATGAAGATTTAAAATAAGGTTCCTGCCATGATGTTGTCTGAAGATGTTGCTATATGTTGTGTTTTTATCTAATGGTGGGAAGGGGAGACATTTAATTGACTTCCCAAAGTACTCTGTACAACTCAATTATACTTATATGCAATCACAAATTCTAGCATTCAATAAGATGGTGCATATTACACAGTCCCAACGGTTCTTAGAGACTTATATACATTTCTTGTTCTAATAAAATTTTGGTTGCTATTTCGGGGAGTAATTCCATGCCCCTAGAATTCCAATAAAATTTTGGTTTCCTCTTATTGATACTCAGTTTATTTCTAAGATACACAGTTTTAATATTACCTATATAATTATGAAATAATTTATACAATAATTTGTTGTAATATAGCCAAGACCACATTCATTAATTTGTGATTACTTAAAATACATTAACACTGGTGCAAAGATGCTTTCAACATGCATAATTTCTGGAGAATGCTATTTTTTAATTTGCACAAATTGTTTCAGACATAATGAGTACACAAAGTAAGCAAGATTATTACAATGTTTTATTTACAGAAGCTATGTTTTAGAAAGATGGGAGGAGTTTGGTGATGTTTGGCTTGCTTGTTGCTCCATTTGTTGACTATTGTGCATATGTTTAATAGGAAAGTAAGATACACAGTTTAACAAGAAGCTGCTGACTCAAAGGGCAACCCCACGCTTTGCTACCACATCTATCATGTGGGTAGGCAGCTGCTGTGATCCTAGACTACATTCATTCTTTGCAATGCATTACACAGTTTCACATTTTCCTACCTCCCCCCGTGGTTGTTCCTTCTATCTTCCATGCCTTTTACATCAAAGCCAACTAGAAAACTACTACCATGAAGATTAACCTTAAATCTAATTTTCTAAGTCAAATACTGAAAACCCTCTAAGTAGTTTGGAATATTACAATAAAAGATGGGATTCTAAAGAATTAGAGGCAGAAATATCTGTAGGTAATACGGGAGATTAGCAGATTATGCTGTAAAAAAAATTATGTCTTGGAGTTGCTGCTGCCCAGCCATGGTCAACCCCATGGTGTTTTTCCACACCACGGTGGATGGCGAGCCCTTGGGCTGCATCTCCTTCGAGCTGTTTGCAAAGTTCCAAAGACAGCAGAAAACTTTCGTGCTCTGAGTACTGGGGAGAAAAGATGTGGTTATAAAGGTTCCTGCTTTCACAGGATTATTCTGGAGTTTATGCGCTAGAGTGGTGACTTTACTTGCCATAATGGCACTGGCACCAAGTCCATCTATGGAAGAATTTTTTATGAGAATTTCATCCTGCAGCATATGGGTCCTGGCATCTTGTCCATGGCAAATGGTGGACCCAGCACAAACCGTTCCCAGTTTTTCATCTGCACTGCCAAGACTGAGTGGTTGGATGGCAAGCATGTGGTCTTTGGCAAGGTGAAAGAGGGCAGGAATATTGTGAAAGCCAAGACGCGCTTTGGATCCAAGAATGGCAAGACCAGCAAGAAGATCACTATTGCTGACAGTGGATAAATCTGAAAAAATTGACTTGTGTTTTATCTCAACTACCAGACCATTCCTTCTGTAGCTCTGGAAAGCACCCCTCCACCCCCATCTTCTGGAAATATCCTATAATCTTTGTGCTCTCCCTGCAGTTCTATGGATTCCATATTTTCCTTACTCCCCTCCACATCTAGCTGGATTGCAGAGTTAAGCTTCTGATGATGAAATAGAAATTGAACAAAAAAAAGAAAATTACGCTAATCTTTATGTAAAAAAATGTACATGTCTACATTTCTATATATAGGATACTAAAGGCAGCATTAACAATACTTGGATGTAGGTAAGATGAAAACATTCCTTTTCATACACTTTTTTACTTGAACATTTTACTATATTCATATATTACTTTTCAATTAACAATGATTTAAAAATATCCTTCACACAGTTGTTTTTATTCCACTCAAGTAGAATTAATCATGACTTCCTTGTATCCTAAATTATTAGTCTTCAAATCCTTTGTGTCTAGTACTGTAATAAGAATTTTAAGGAACTTTATATCACTTGACATATTTTTAGAGGAACATCCAAAATTTCTCACTGAAAATGAAAATAGCTGCAAGGACTTCGTGAATTGCAAGATTCTCTTTCCATCTTTGGCTTTAGACAGTTTGACTATAATGAATCTAGATGTGAATTTCTTTGAATTTTCCTTCTTGGAGTTTTTTAAGCTTCATGCATATGCAGATTAACATATTTAATCAAATCAGACCAATTTTGGCTATTATAGCTTCAAATATTCCTCCTGTTACTCTCTCCCCTCCCCTGTTTCTTATTCTTCTCCTCCTGCTCCTCTTTCTTCTCTTCCTTTTTTCTTCTTCCAGAAGTCTCCTGATACATATATTTTTATGCTTGATGGTGTCCTGCAGGTCTATAAAGCTCCATTTATTTTCTTCTTTTGGATCCTCAAATAAGACCACCTCAATTACCCTGTGTTCAAGTTGTAATGCTTATTTATTTATTTTTGAAAGAGAGAGCACAAGCAGGGAGGGACAGAGAGGGGCAGTGGGGGGAGGGGGGACACAGAATCTATAGCAGCTCCAGGCTCTTAGCTGTCAGCACAGAGCCCAATGCAAGGCTCCAACCCACAAACTGTGAGATCATGGCCTGAGCCGAAGTCAGTTGCTTAACTGACTGAGCCACCCAGGTGTCCCTCAAGTTTTAAATAATATATCTTGGGAGCAGCTCTGGAAATCAGAGTCCTTCCCACCTGCCGGGATTTGTTGTTGCTGCTGTCTCCTGTTGTTACTGCCGCTATTTGCTTGTGAGTTTCCTGAACTAATTCTGTAAAGTCTAAATTCCCTGTCATATGTGGCCACTGAATTGTCTGCTTGATTATCTTGGTCATCTAATAATTTTACTGAAATATTATTCTGTGAACTCTTAAGTCTCCCAACTTTGCTGAAGGGCACTGAGAGAGAGAGAGAGAGAGAGAGAGAGAGAGAGAGAGAGAGAGAGAGAAAGAGTGTGTGTGTGTGTGTGTGTGTGTGTGTGTGTGTGTGTGTGTGTGTTTAAACTTTTAACGTTCTGGTAGGGAGTCTACAGTTCCCTTAGGCAACTTATACAGAACCTCAAGATCAGCCAGAGGTAAGAGCTTTAGGTCTTTTCATATCTTTCCTGGATGTGTACATGAACTTCTAGGTTTCTAGATTTATATAAGAGCTTTCAAAGCCCTCCAAGACCGTTCAATTCCTCCATTTTTTCTCTTAGGGTTTCTTTTTCAGGCTTTTGTTAACTGTAGTTGATGATGCCACCTAAGGCAGCTGTGATATTAAACAACTGCTGCTGATTATTTTTTATAAATGTTCTGTAGGTAGGGCTGTACATACAGAGTAAGCTCTCAGTCAGATTGAATATAAACAAACCCTGAAAACTGAACTTTTCTGGGGAATTTTCAGATAAGTCTTATAGTGCCAATTTTCTGGGATGATGCTTTTGGTGAACCCCAAGTATGTCTGCCCTGCCTCCACCAGTGCTTCCCAGGCTCCTGGTTTTCCTAGTTTCTGTAGTTGTGAGAATGTTGGCTTTCAAGACAACTGCAGAGCTGTGGTGGGAGAGGAAATGATCAGGGCAAGGTAAGAGACAAGCCTTGTTCTTACAGAGATTCTGCTTTTTCTTTTTTTAGATAAATAGTCATTGGATTTCTTCAAGCTTTCAGTTAATTTTAAGATTTCAGAAATAGTTGAATTTGCCTCTATGTCTAAGTGTTATATTTTTATGGGGGGCAGATTTTGAGAGATCCTTATTCCACCATTCTAGAATCTGCTTCTCTAAATACTGTATAATTCAATTGAAAGCGTGCTTACATTGGAAATGGTATATAATGATCTCCAGCAATGTGACTGATGTAATACTTGTCCCTTAGATTGACTTTCTTGCTCATATCCATGCTGTTTGTGCCTTTTCTTCAATTATGTTCATAATTTCTTTGAAGGAATGGGCCAGACCTGATATATATTTTTAATGCCACAATACAGAGTATAGTAACTGTCCTGCTGGTGTTGAATGAATGACTAGATAAATACATGAAAATTTCACATTCCCTTTATTCTTGTCATTCTGTATTTATAAACCCACTTAAAAGTCTTCTCCAACATCACATTGCATAATCTCTATTCAAGCTACACAGGCTTTCTTTTGTCTTCTCAAATATATCTCTCATCTCAAGATCTCCACAAATATTCTTTTCTCCCTTAAATATTTTTGCCTTGATTAAAATCTATTCATAATTCAATTTATAATTTAATTCCACTTCTTCGGAAACACTTATACTGACTCACTCTTCCAGTGGGTCCCCTTGCCATGTGCTACAAATAGGGTTTGGGGAACAAAGGATAATTAACAAATTTTTAGTTTCTAAAGCATTTATCTTAAGTATATATGTATATATAGATAGATATATAAATATATCTCTGTGTGTATAAATATATATACACATATATATACCATCTAATGTGCTAATTTTAAAGTTTAATATTCTCTTCATATCCTATATCCTTCAGTTATATGGATAATAGCCATATACTATTGATTCTTGTTTAGCATTTAATGTACATTAACATTTTATAAATAGTAATGTCTCATTACAATTTCTAGTAGGTTGTCATTTATCCATTAATTTGTACCACTGAGAAAAGAGAATTTATGTGGCAAGGTTATAAGATGCTAAAAGGTGGCATTTAATTATCCTATATTTGAATATGGAAGTTGAGAAAGAGCATGATATGGGACTAATGGACCAGCAAAAATGCAAAGTACCATTCAGCACTAAAGTAATTGGGCAGAACAGTGGAAAAGACTACGATAAAAGATTACTTCATTATTTTTAAAATTAAAGGGCAAGATAAGGTGGTCACTATCATAGGGTTATTAAGGTAAAACAAGCTAATCAGCACATTTCAAATGTAAAGTTGTCAGCTAATCATCCAATGATTACCAATTTCTGAAGAGTACAAAAGAAAGCAATTTATTCTCACTTTATCAATCAAATCATGCAATCAAATGTTTTACTAAAGGAAAAAACCTTCTTAATTTATTTTTATCTTTCCTTAATATAATTTAACTATCATGCATTGGTAGGCAAACTAAAAGAAGATGGTAATTTTTATTTCATCTGCATAAGCATCAGGAAAAAATGACTTTCTTATCAAAATAATGTTAAATGTCAAAGTCTTTCAAACTTGACTACACTAACATAGTGATTGTTAATGTGAACCACAGACCCAATTATATCCTCAAATCTCTCTTACAAGAAAGTTTTACTAGTAGAAATCCTATAAGCATATTATATCATGAACACCTTACTAACAAAAAGTCAGCATGCAGAGTGCTCGGTCTAGAAATGAGAGGGAAAACATAACAGAGAAACTAGTTTTTTTAAAAAATCACAAAAACAAAGCTAAAAATATTCTTAAAAAGAAATATCTTAAGAAGCAAATAAAGGAAAAAAGCTCACATAAGGAAAAGAATAGATGATTATACTTGGGGACCCATATTTCTTCAGTTTGCCCAAGAGAAGGGAAAAAAAGAGAATATTTAATGCACACTGATGAGCATGTAAGTGAAATAGTTGTGCATAAAATTGATAAATACCAGCTAGATGAATAGATAGATAATGGGTGGTAATAGATGCATAGATAGATAAATGGAATATTGCTTCTGAACATGATGGGGTAACAGGGAGTAGAGGTCCCCTGTGGCAAAACCAAATAAAAACAAAAACAAAAACAAACAAACAAACAAAAAACCCAAACAAACAAACAGAAAAGGAAGCAAATAAGGGGCACCTAGGTGGTTCACTCTGTTAAGCTTTTGACTTTTGATTTTGGCTCAGGTCATGATCTGACAGTTCATGAGATCAAGCCCTGCATCAGGCTCTGTGCTGACAGTAAGGAGGATGCTTAGGATTCTGGGATTCTCTCTCTCCTGCTCTCTGCCTCTCTCTCTGCCTCTCCCTCCCTCTCTCTCTCTCTCTCTTTCTCTCTCTCTCTCTCTCTCTCTCTCTCTCTCCCCCTCTCTCTCAATTAAAAAAATAAAAAGTTAAAAAAATAATAAAATAAAAAATTTGTAAAAAGGAAGCAAAGATAAACCATTCAATGCTCTAGTTTTTTCTCTCTGGATTCAATTTCCAGGATGTGTAACCAGGAAGGGGAAAACCAAACAAGCCATAATAGTTTTAATGAATCAAATACCTGAGGCAGATGGGAATTGCATGGCAGGGTATTGAGAAGAAGGAATATGCAATAAAAGAAGTCTTGGGAGTCCTTTTAAGTCTTTGCTAAAGACACAGAAGTATATGCATCGGGTGAAACTCTACCAGTCTGAGCAGGAGTGATCAGAGAACTAGGAACTAAATGATTTCCAGAGCAATCATAGTAATGGGAACTGTTTGAATTTCAGTAAACCAGAGAGCACAGTTTTCAAAGATCATGTGAGGCACTTACAGAGACCATGAAAAGGCCTTATGTTAGTGTGTGGCTAACTCCTCCTACAGTAAAGGTCACTCTACACATAACATCATATAGCTTAAAAACCACCCTCCAAAGTATAAAATTAAACCAAAGTAACTTAAGTGCCTGCCAGAACCAGCTCCAGTTCTCTTTCAAGAAAGATAACAAAATCCAGACACGCAAAAAACCAAAATTCAAAATATCCAAGATTAAAGAAGCAAGAAAGTATAATGAATACCCAGGAGAAAAATTAGTCAATACATACGCACATACACCAGAAATAACAGCTAGAGATTAAAATAGCTCTTACAACAAACAATGCACCACTACTTAAGGAAAAATATGGACCCAATATGAAGAGAAATGGAAATATAAAATGAACCCAGAAGAACTTCTAGAGATGAAAAATACAGTATCTAAAAGGTAAAACTGCATGAGATTGTAGGGGTTCAATCAGTGTAGGATAATAATCAATGAGTACATTGGTAAGAAACTAACTGAAAAGAGACACAGAAACACGGTGAACAAAAATTGATTCACAGTGACTTATAAACAGTATCTAGTGGCCTAACATACATGTATCTAGTCCAGAAAGCAGTAGGTGACGAGTGAGTGAAGACAAAAACATTTCTGGGAATAAAAAAAGGTAGCTGATCCACTATGGAAAATAGTATGCAGGTTCCTTAAAAAATTAAAAACAGACCTGCAATTATGATTAAGTTTTCCACTTTGGGCTATATATCCAAAGGAAATGGAAGCAGGATCTTGAAGAGACATCTGCACTCCCATGTTAACTTCAGCATTACTCACAATAGCTAAGATATGAAAACAATCTAAACGTCCATAGACAGAAAAATGAGGTAAAGAAAACATTATATATACATACAATAGAATGTATTCGGCCTTAAAAATAAGAAAATTGTGTGTGACAATGTGGATGAATGAGAGCACATTATGCAAAGTGAAATAAGCTGGATGCAAAAAGACAAATACTGCATGATCTCAGATAGAGTATAATGATGGTTACCATGGGCTGGGAGGAGGGGGAAATGAGGATACGTGGGTCAGTGGAAACAAAATTTCAATTACACAAGGTGAATAAATTCCAGAGATCTACTATGCAACAATGTGATCTGAGTTAACACTACTTTAATTGTAGATCTGAAATTTGCTAAGAGGGTGGATCTTAAGTGTTCCCATCACATACACAAAAAGCAAAGAGAAGAGAAGGGAAGGGAAAAGAAGGGAAGGCAAAGGAAGATGGTAACTACCTGAGGTGAGATACGTTAATTAGCTTGCTTGTGGTAACTATTTCACAAAGTAAATCTTCATCAGATCACCACATTGTAGAACCTAAATATATACAATTTTTAAGACTTTATTTTTAGCAGTTTTAGTTTCACAGCAAAATTGAGGGGAAGATACCAGAAGTTCTCATATACTTGCTGCACCCACACACACATAGTCTTCTCACTATCAAGATTTCTCACTGGAGTGGTAGGTACCTTTGTTAAAACTGAGGAACTACACTGACACATTATATCATACAAAGATCATATTTTGCATTACAGTTCTCTCTTGCTATTGTAAATTCATGGGCCTGGACAAATGTACAATGCCTTGTGACTATCAACAGAGTATCAAACACAGTGTTTTCACTGCCCCCCAAATCCTCTGTGCTCTGCCTATTCATCCCTTCTCCCTGCCCCAATCCCTCGTAAACAATGGTCTTTTTTGTTCTTGTTGAGTGCAGTTGACACACAGTGTTACATCATTTTCACATGTACGACATAGTGATTAGACAAGTTATTGTGCATTACGCTGTATTCACCACAAGTGTAGGTACCTTCTATCCTGATACATAATTATTACAGTATCACTGACTCTATTTCTTAGGCTGTGACTTTTATTCCCATGACTTACTCATCCCATAACTGGAAGCCTGTATCTCCCACTCCCGTTTACCCATTTTGCCCAACCACTAATCTCTTTACCTTCCCCATAGTTTTACCTTTTCCAGAAGGTCATATAGTTGGAATTGTACAGCAAATAGTGTTTAAGTCTTTTCAGAATGGCTTCTTTCACTTAGTAATATGTATTTAAGGTTCCTCTGAGTCTTTTCATGGCTGGATAGCTTATTTCTTTTTATTGTAGAACAACATTCCATTATCTGAATGTGGCACAGTTTATTTATCCATTCACCTACTGAAAGAATTCTCGGTTGTTTCCGAGTGTCGGCAATTACAAATGAAGCTGCTATAAATATTCGTGTGCCAGCTTCTGTGTGGTCACATTTTTAACTCTTTTGAGTAAACGCTAAGGAATTTGATTGATATGGTAAGAATATGTTGAATTTTGTATGAAACCACCAAACTGTCTTCCAAAGTGGCTATACGTTTTGCATTTCTGTCAGCAATGAATGCAAGTTCCTCTTGCTCCACATCTTCATCAACATTTGATATTATTAGGGTTCTAGATTTTGGCCATTGCAATAGGTGGGTAGTGCTATATCATTGTTATTATTCTTTTAATAATTTTAATAATAATGTTTAATGTTTATTTATTTTTGACAGAGAGAGACAGAGTGTGAGCAGGGGAGCGGCAGGGAGAGAGAAGCAGGCTCCAGGCTCTGAGTTGTCAGCACAGAGCCCGATGTGGGGCTTGAACCCACAAACTGAGAGATCAAGACCTGAGGCAAAGTCAGATGCTTAACCCACTGAGCCACCCAGGTGGCCCTCTCATTGTTATTTTACTTTGCATTTCCCTGATGACATATGATGTGAAACATATGCTTATTTGGCATATATATTTCTTCTTTGGTGAAGTTTCAGTTAAGGTCTCTGGCCCAGTTTTAAATTGCATTGTATGTCTTCTTATTGTTGAGTTTTAAGGGTTCTTTGTATATTTTGGGTAACAGTCTTTTACCAGAGTTGCTCTTCATACATCTTATCTCGCAATCAGTGGCGTGTCTTCTCATTCTCTTGACATTGTCTTTCACAGAGCAGAACTTCTTAAGTTTAATGATTTCCACGTTATCAATTCTTTCCTTCATGGACATCGCCTTTGGTGTTGTATCTAAAAACTCATCACTCTACCCAAGGTCATCTAGATTTCCTCCTATGAAATCTTCTACAAGTTTTATGGTTTTGCATTTTATATTTGGGTCTGTGATCCATTTTGTGTTAATTATTGTCAAAGATGTAAGGTCTGTGTCTAGATTTTCTTTTCACATGTAGATGTCTAGTTGTTCCAGCGCTATTTGTTAAAAAGATCATCTTTGCTCCATTTTGCATTGCCTTTGCTCCTTTGTCAAAGATCAATTTACTACATGTATGTGGGTGTATTTCTAAGCTCTCTGTTCTTTCTTTTTTTGTAAATTTTTTTTAACATTTATTCATTTTTGAGAGACAGAGAAAGAGCATGAGTGGGGGGGGGGGGCAGAGAGAGAGAGGCACAGAATCCAAAGCAGGCTCCAGGCTCTGAGGTGTCAGCACACAACCCGACATGGGGCTCGAACTCACAAACCATGAAATCATGACCTGAGCCAAAGTCAGCTGCTTAACCGACTAAGCTACTTGGGCGCCCTGAAGCTCTCTGTTCTTTCAACAATACCACATTCTCTTGATTACTGTGCCTTTCCACATTTTAATTGAATCTAATTATAATTCTTCCTGATTATTTTTTGTCTGTTTCCACTATGATCTTAAATTTTTGATTCTCTTTTCACAATTTCTTCAAATCTTGTTTAAAGATATTTAATTCACTGTTAAGTGTTGTGTGACATTCAGTTTTCTTTTGAGACTTAGCTGTTTTCTTTGTGGGATGGTTTCATCATCTGAATTTTTTGTTGTTGTTATTGTTTTATTATTATTATTATTATTATTATTTATTTTTGATATAGAGAGAGACAGAGCATGAGCAGAAGAGAGGCACAGAGAGAGGGAGACACAGAATCCAAAGCATGCTCCAGGCTCTGAGCTGTCAGCACAGAGCCTGATGTGGGGCTGGAACCCACAAACCATGAGATCATGACCTGAGCTGAAGTTGGATGCTCAACTGACTGAGCTACTCAGGCGCCCCATCATCAAATTTTTGTTTTGAATTTTTTAGATTAGAATTGTATGATTTGAGTTGTTTTTTCACTTTCTAGAAGTTTGTTGACACTGATTTTAGTTCAAGTACACATTTCTTCTGTTAGTCCAGTGAAGTATGATAACTTTGTTGATTGGTGGTGAGGGATATCTTGTTTCATTCCTGTAAGAATTTTTATTTCCCCCTCTTCCCTCTTCTTACTTCACTGTCACTTAAATATGGGGTACTACCACCTCCCTATGTGTCTGACCTTCCCCGTGACAGTGCTTCTCTGGGGTTCCCACTGGTATCCTGTACACCTTAAACCTCCACCTTATAGTGAGTGTTGTGAAGTATCGATTCCCGGACTTCTAGTCTGTGGGACCAAATGTTGGATTGGACTTTCTAATGATGGTTTTACCAATGTTTCATCTATGTTCTACACCTTCTTCTTCTCTTCTCATATTTTCTCAAGTCTCCTCTCCTCTGACATGTGGGCATCTTGGGAAGAGTTCTGTTGGAGTTTGGTGGTTGTAATCATCTCTGCCTCCAGCTATTTTACAAAAGGTAGTCCATGTGTGTTTGTCTCCTGGAATGTGCTCATTCTTTCTCCCTATCCTCTGTCTCTGCCTCCATCTCTTTTTATATTTCTCTCAGAAGATATAATGGCTGCCTCCATTATCCTTCAGACTCAGAAACTGTAGAAATGTATTCTTTATTAAAAAATCCAACTTTAGAGGCCCCTGGGCAGTTCAGTCAGTTGAGCGTCTGACTTCAGCTCAGGTCATGATCTCACAGCTCATGAGTTTGAGCCCTGCATTGGGCTCTGTGCTGACACCTGGATTCTGTGTCTCTCCCTGTCTCTTTGACCCTCTCCCACTCACTCTGTCTCTCTCTCAAAAGTAAATAAAAGCATGAAAAACATTTTTTTAAATCCAACTTTAGTATAAAGGTGATGATTTTATTTCTAACATTCATTATTAGCTTTAAAATAATTAAATAAGTCAGTATATGCTTTAAACAGTTATAATTGCATATTTTTCAAATTTCCCCATAATTTACTTTATTCAATTGTCACAGGATTATATTTTATTAACAAGAAAACTGTAACTAGTCAGGGACTAGACTAAAGCCCAAGATAGCAGAGATAGACTTATACTGAGCCTTTTGAGCATAAATTTATTTCTAATCCTACTAGACAATAGCTCTCTAGGTGCAGACATCTAATTGAACAAATTATTATTTTTTTAGTGAATAGTAATCTTTAAGATAACAAATTCTAACCTCATTAGCAGGGGCATTCGCCCTAGTTCACCTTGGTTATGAAACTATTTTTACTTCACCAGATGTCTGAGCATTGCTCTTAAATTCTTTATGTGTGTAAACATAAATAACAGAAATTTCTTTTTATTAAGGTTTATTGAAAAAAATGCAAGTGGCCTCAAGGTCCTCTACAAAGAAAATTTTATTGGATTTCAGTCAGTAACTATGATATTAGGAAACATAAAATACCTATCATAACTTTGCAAGCCAAGGGTTATGATGATTTGTTTACTTGAAAAAAAAGACATTTAATTTGTCTCAAGTTCGAACTCACATGCTGGCCTGACTGTAATTTTTATCTCTTCATTCCAAATATAACATTGAAAAGTAGCATCTCTTGTCACTTACTAGCCTTTGGGTCTCTGCTTTTATGTTTAATTTAATATCGACTTGCGACTTCTTTTCCTTTTATAGCTGATAACAAATTAAAATAAAATAATGATTTGCTTTTACTGCCAGGCAAGATGCTAGATGTCCTATTTGCCATTCATAGTTTATAAGTAACAGCATGCCTTTAATAAAAAGTTTAATAAAAACACAAAGAAAAGCTAAAATGTCAAAACGCTTACCTTTTGCCATAAAATCATTAGTTCTTACCACATCCAATCAAAGAACACATCACTGGTGTCTACATAATTCAAAAAAATATTTTGACAAGTAGTAAACTCATGAGGAAAACATTGTATGTTTTAAAAATGAAGCATTTAGTACTATAGAAAAAAATTCTTGTAAAAATAATGTTAATCATGCAGTTGTCCAAAGGAGTCCCATAGCTGGTGCTCACTGTTTTATTTGCATTGCATGTGATTAAAACAACAACAACAACAAAACAGGGAAACCCAGGGGTTCCTGGGTGGCTCTGTTGGATAAGCCTCGACTCTTGATTTCAGCTCAGGTCATTAGCTAATGGTTGGTGAGTTCAAGCCCCACATCTGGCTCTGTGCTGACAGTGCAGAACCTGCATGGGATTCTCTCCCTAGCTCTCTTTCTCTGTCTCTCTCTCTCTCTGCCCCTCCCATATTCTCACTCACTCTCTCTCAAATAAATAAAAAATTAAAAATCTAAAAAACGCTAATTTGATGTTTCTGAATGTTTGCTAAAATTGTTTTCAATTACATATGAAATCCATATATATGTGGTTTGGCATAAATCCAATGGAAAAGGAAAGAAAAATTACCCTTTTGTCATTTCTAGGACTCTGGGTAAATGCCAAAACAACCATGGTCCAGCCATTGTTTGAATATGAACAACTATTTAGACAATTGTTAAACTGAATATGTAGATAGAATATTATTTCACAGAGTGACTAACCACAGCATTCTTAACTATTTTAATTGGTGGACCCAAGCCCCTAGGGTTTCTGAACTCATATTAAAAACCCATGTTTATTGTTTTGTCTCCCTGTTATGTGTCAATGTGGTATAAATAGGATATCTAAGAATTAATCTTTTGAGAGATGGATCAATTATAGAGTGACCTTTGTACATTTACCAATCTAATAACTTGCAAGGCTGAAAGATTTTTTTTTTTAATTCTCAAGTTAGTTCACATACAGTGTTGTCTTGGCTTCAGGAGTAGAACCCAGTGATTCATCTCTTACAAATGACACCCAGTGCTCATTCCAAAGAGTACCCTCCTTAATGCCCGTTACCCATTTAATTCACCTCCATCAACCCTCACTTTATTCTCTGTATTTAAGAGTCTCTTATGGTTGGCCTTTCTGTTTTTATCTTATTTTTCCTTCCCTTCCCCTATGGTCATCTGTTAAATTTCTCAAATTCCACATATGAATGAAATCATATGATATGTCTTTCTCTAATTTATTTTGCTTAGTAATGTCCAACCACGTTGTTGCAAATGGCAAGAGTTCATTCTTTTTCATTGCTGAGTAGATTCCATTGTGTATATATGTACCACATCTTCTTTATCCATTCATCAGTTGATGGACATTTGGGCTCTTTCTATAATTTGGCTGTTGTTGATAGCGCTACTATAAATATTGGGGTCCATGTGCCCCTTCAAATCAGCATTTTTGTACCCTTTGGATAAATTCCTAGTATGCAATTGTTGGGTCATAAGTTAGTTCTATTTTTAAATTTTTGAGGAACCCTCACACTGTTTTCCAGAATGGCTGCACCAGTTGGCATTCCCACCAACAGTGCAAGAAGTTTCCCTGTTCTTCATATCTTCACGAACATCTGCTGTTTCCTGAGTTGTGAATTTTAGCCATTCTGATATGTGTGAGGTATCTCATTGTGGTTTTGATTTGTATTTCCCCAATGATGAGTGATGTTGAGTATCTTTTCATGTGTCTGTTGGCCATCTGGATGTCTTTTTTGGAAAAATGTCTATTCATGTCTTCTCCCCATTTCTTCACTGGATTATTTGTTTTTTCAGTGTTGAGTTGGTAAGTTCTTTATAGATTTTGGATACTAACTCTTTATCCAAAATGTCATTTGCAAATATCTTCTCCCATTTTGTCAGGTGCCTTTTAGTTGTTTTGCTTGTTTCCTTTGCAGTGCAGACGTTTTTTTATCTTAATGAGGTCCCACTTTTGCTTTTATTTCCTTTGCCTGCGGTGGCATGTCAAGTAAGAACTTGCTGTGGCCGAGGTCAAAGAGGTTGTTGCCTGTTAGCTCCTGTAGGATTTTGATGGTTTCCTGTTTCACACTTAGGTCTTGCATCCATTTTAATTTATTTTTGTGTATAGTATAAGAAAGTGATCCAGTTTCATTCTTCTGCATTTTTCTGTCCAGTTCTCCCAGAACCATTTGCTAAAGAGACTGTCATCTTTCCATTGGATACTCTTTCCTGCTTTGTCACAGGTTAGTTGGCCATATATTTGCGGGTCCGTTTCTGGTTTCTCTATTCTATTCTATTGATCTATGTGTCTGTTTTGTAATAATGCAAGGTTGAAAGATTTTGAATGGAAAACATAGCTAATAGAAATGTACCTTAGCTTTTATTTATAGTACTTATTACCAAAATAAATATAGGTGTATTCATTTAGCATCCACCTCCAGAAATTAGAGTTTTGCTTTATAGATACAGGACCTTTGTGTGTTAACTATTATAGTCTAAAACCAAAAACAGTGCCTGGCACATCATGGGAACTCAACAAATATTTGTTGTATTAGAAAGGATACCTGAAAGTCAATACTTTTTTTTCAGTGAAATAATTGATTTAAATTATAGTACATGAGTATATCATAAACATCTCATTTATTCAGAATGCTGACATGCCTTGTGTTGTACAACAGCTTTTCAAACATAGACAACTTTCAAAAAGAATATATTTGGACATATACTTGAAAAATGGTAATTGAATGAATGCATTTTAGAACAACTAACATGTAGAAATTAATACCAATCTAAATACCTTTGTACAAAGAACAACTAGAATATGATAGGGGTAGAGTTTAGAGCCTGGGATCTAGTACATAAAGCAATCTTCTAGGACAGGACGATTCTAGAAAATCTTTTTTTAAAAATTTATTATTATTATTATTATTATTATTAATGTTTATCTATTTTTGAGAGAGAGACAGACAGACAGAGTGCAATCAGGGTAAGGGCAGAGACAGAGGGAGACACAGAATCTGAAGCAGGCTCCAGGCTCTGAACGTTAAGCACAGAGCACAACGTGGGGCTCAAATGCACACAGCAAGATCATGATGTTCAACCGAATAAGCCACCTAGGTGCCCCAAACTTTTAAAACAAAGATATATAGTACACTTGTAGACAGAAAGGTATTTCTGACTGTTGAAATACCAATCAAAACCCCAGAGTATTAAGTGGGAGACATAGAGGTGATCAGATTATCGTGCAATCAAATGCTGAAAATACATACAAAAAATCTAAAACAAATTGTGGAGGTTGTGCCTAATGCAGGGTTGACCAGGATAAATGGATGACATTATAAAAAATAAGGGGGGGGGGTGATAAATTACCTAAATACTACCTAAATAAATAATTAAGTAAAAACTGGAACTGTCTGAAATAAGAACCTAAAACAAGTCAAAGTGAGATTTTAAAACAACGTGTTAAAATAATGATAATAATAATTCTTCTGGCAATTAACTAAAACAGGTTCTTAAATTTTTTATAAGACTTTAAATTTTCATAGCTTTTTGTAATTTGCCAAATGATTTCTCATTCAATATCTCATTTACATTTTATGAGCCTTCTGATATAGAAGGTGTCCTGAGTGCCTACACAAACATCAGACATTATGGTGAGATCTGGGGATCCACAGATGGACAAGGAATATTCTCTGACCTTTAAGACTTAAGTCTATAGATGAAAACACAGAGTTTCAGAAGTGAAATGGATTTTCATTTATCCCACAGCCAGATCTTCCTACTCTAAATTCAATACTTTTTTAGAAAATAAATGCCTAGTGACACAGATGATAGATGACAGATAGATAGATAGATAGATATTCTTATTTTATTAACCCTTAAGGAAATAATAGTGGATTGGTATTATTTGTCACAGCAAAGTTTATAATAGCAATGAAAATTGGAAGCAACCTGAATAATCAACATTTGGAATTGGTACCCAAAATATGATGGCTTCTCACTAGGAGTAACACCTCTTACAGTAGGAAAGCACGATGGAGGAAAGTAATACCTTTTACAGTATTAGAAGCATGGACTGTGGAAGTCAGAAAAGATGGGTATCATTGGCAGTCTCAAAGATAGCCCACAGTGACCCTCACATAATGTTCATGAGAATCTCTAATCCCCTCCCTGTGAGTGAGTGTTCTCTGGACGAATTGATTTGCTTTTCATAAACAGACTAAGACAGAAATAATGGGAGGCCACTTCGGAGATTGGGTTACAGAAACAGTGGCTTCTACTGTGGACCTATTTGTCACTTTCTCTTGGATCATTTGTTCAGAGGGAAGACAGCTGTCACATTGGTAAATCAGGAGCAGATCTTTTGAAGCCTGACAAACACCTCGTGTGTGAACTTGGACGCAGAGTCTCATCCTCACGAGCCTCAAGAGCACAGCAGTCCTGGGTGACACATTGTTTGGAGATTCCTGGAATATCCTGAACCAGAACCACCCACCAAATCCACTCTCAGATTCTAAGCCGCAGAAAATGGAAGATAACAAACATGTGCATTTTCCAATCACTTATGTTTTACAGTAATTTGTTACACAGCAGAAAGTAGCTAGCCTGAACACTTGACTTTAAATCCTAGTTTCTCCTCTGACTGGCTAGATGTCTTTAGCCATTCTTTCAACTTCCATTTCTTCATCAGTAAAATATGCATAAAATTGAATTATGTATAAATATACATAAATTTGCATAAAATATACTTATTTATGATTTAGACATGATATATCTAAAGCATGTACATTAGGGTTTTACCATATTATAAACATGCCATTAGATATTTCATCCATTAGTTAAGCTGCAGAAGAATACTTACTGATATTTAAACTATACACTATATATGAAGTGACAAAAGACAGAATTTTTTTAATGTTAATTTATTTTTGAGAGAGACAGAGTGAGAGCAGGGGAGGCAGAGAGAGAGGAAGACATAGCATCTGAACCAGGCTCCAGGCTCTCAACTGTCAGCACAAGAGCCTGACTGCAAGGCCTGAACTCTCAAAACATGAGATTATGACTTGAGCCGAAGTCGGAAGCTTAAATGACTAAGCCACCTAGGTGCCCTAACAAAAGACACAATTAAAACATATGTGCACAAAGCAAATTGCACAAAAAATTAACAATATTTAAATATGGGTAAAGGGCATACAAGTATTTGCTGTAGTGTTTTTATTCCTAACATTTTTGTGTAAGCTTGAAATATTTCCAAAAAAGTGTTTTTAAAGTACATACAGTATAATCACTCCTTTGAAACAAAACATTTTTATAAAAAAAAATTTAAAAGCTATATGCAAAAATATTAATAATGCCTATCTCTAAGTACAGATTATGAGATACATTTATTTTATTTTTTCACTTATGTTTTCAAAATTTTGTACATTAATCATGTATGAATTAGTAATACTAAAATGTCTTTTAAAATACAAATTTCAGCTAATTTATAATCTATGTTCATTAATAAGGGAACAAAAATATAGAAAAATAGAAAGGAGCATAGATATATATAATAAGTGAGTAAAAAGTACAAAATGAGATTTCAACTAGGATGAAGAATCGAAAGAATTCATCTAAATAGAAATGAAATCTCTATTTCAAACATGCTTTTTAAACGTTTTTAAAGCGTTTGCATTTTATAGCTTTTAAAAATAATTTATGCTTAACTGTTATTATAATGTGATTTATTTAAAAAAAAAGTTCTGGGGGAATCTGGGTGGCTCAGTGGGTTAAGCGTCCTTTTAGCTCAGGTCATAATCTCACGGTTTGTGGGTTCGAGCCCTGAGTAGGGCTCTGTGCTGACAGCTCAGAGCCTGGAGCCTCCTTCAGATTCTGTGTCTCCCTCTCTCTGCCCGTGCCCGCTCATGCTCTGTCTCTCTCTCTCTCTCTCAAAAATAAATAAACATTTAAAAATTGTTTTAAGTTCTATTTGGGAAAAAAATAGAACAGAAAACTACCTTAATTTCAACATTATTTCCATATGCATATGGAATGACACGAATTATAGTTATCTGTTCGATGAGGTGTTACACACTTTTATCTTTGCAAGTAGGATGCTTGTTAGTTCCTGAAATCAAAGATGTTTGATTTCAAGCTGCAAATTTCTGTTACAGAAACATATAGTTATTTTTCCAGTGTTTCTCCTCAGTCTTTGTCCCCCTCAGTCAGTAACATGGCTTTTGTATTTTCTACCTTCAGCTCAGGAAAAGCTTTTAATATCATAATCAGCAAAAACACCTATTTTTCGTCCTTATTTTTAATCTAATTTGAAAATGTCCTTCCTTCTAAATTCATGTTTGTTAAACCTTAATAGTGAAATGAAAAGACATTTTTCAGTTCCTTATAAATGTTGCCTAATATTAGGACTTTATTTGTGAAAAGTATTTAAATGTGTTACATTTCAGAAATATACTAGTGAGTACTATATTAGAAAAATCTAGGGGCACCTGGGTGGCTCAGTCAGTTAAGCGTCTGACTTCAGCTCAGGTCATAATCTCATGGTTTAAGAGTTCAAGCCCTACATCGGGTTCTGTGCTGACAGCTCGGAGCCTGGAGCCTGCTTCAGATTCCATATGTCTCTCTCTCTGCCCCTCCCCCACTTGCACTCCACCCCTCTCTCAAAAATAAATAAACATTAAAAAAAAATTTTTTTAAAGAAAAATCTAGGTATCTGCTTCATTTGATTACTTGTAAGGTTACTGTGGGTATGTGTCTATTAATTAATCAGTTAACCAATTTTCCTATAATTCCATTGAAAGAATATCTTACCCTATATACTAGCTTTGCTAGAAAATATCTCCAAAAGGAGTACCCCAGAAAATCATGTGTGGCTTTACTAGATTATAATAATCATTTTTGTCCTTCATTATATTCACCACTGCAGAAAGAGCCTAAATTCTCATTGTCGGGCTCCCAGGTTCATTCACTCATGCTTTCTTTCTTTAATCTCAAAGATCTAACCCTAAACCAACAACATAGCGTAGTATTTAAGAGTTCAGAATTTGAAAGCAGATGGCCAAGATTCAAGTGTCTAGGTTACTTTTCATTTCTGTATCTCACTTTCTTACATGTTAATTGGGAGGATAATAATAGCACCATGTCATAGAGTTGTGAGATATAAATCACTTAACACATGTCATGTGTGTGATATACATGAAGTATGAAATTATTAGCTATAATTATGATTATTTTTAATTACGGAGATCAGTCTCTTCTACATGATTTTGCCTTTTTTATTTCTAAGGAATTTCTATTTGGTTCTATTATCTATTGCTGCATAACAGAGTAGTAGACTGGCTACTGCATTTGTGTGCTATCAATTTCTTCCGAATCCTCTCCAGCTATTACCCTATCTCCCTGCCTCTCTCTTTCTTTCACACCCAAACTTCTTTAAAGGATAGCTGAGGAACATCTGCCAACAATATCCTAGGATACTTCAAAGCTACAGAGAACTATGATGCCCCTAAAAGTGGGACAGGGGAAGGACCTGGGGCACACTGTTTAACTGAGCTGAATACCCATATATCCTTTTCATTACTTGACTCCTTTTCTCTGCCTCTCTCACTAAAGTTGCTTTATCTCACCATAAAATCTTAGGTACTTTCTTCTTCTTACTCATCTATCATCTGAACTCTCAAGGAAACCTTATCTACTCCCTTGCTTCACCACAAATTGATATTTCAATGACTTCCAAATCAAGAATCCATCTCATTTTCTCTCTAGGCTTCAAATCTCCACATGCTATTCAATACCTCCTCTATGTAACAGGCGAATCAACCTAAGACATTTAAAAATTCCAACTATTTAAGGACTCCATCACCAAATCTGATTCTTTTCCTACCTGATCTAGCTCATTGCTTGCAACAACATCATGAATGTATCTTTTCTTCCTTTCTAACTTCTATGAAACAGCAGATATATAAAAAGCTATAAATAATAACATAAAATATATGGTATACCACTCCCAATTCAAGGAATAAACATGAAATTACGGAAGTCATCTGTACTATATTACCTTTGCTAAACCCAGAAATAACCATTAGCTCGAAATTAAAGATTTTTTGCTCTTAATGATAAAACATGTTAATAAACTCACTAATTCCTGATGTATAGTTCAAAATAAATGAAGCTGTGTAGTGATTACATTATTTTAGTGGGTTTATAATGGGGTTGAAGATACACGTAACATACTACACTGTATTTTATGCAGACTATTCATCTCTAGAACCCCAGGGGAAAATAACCGCAGAATAACATAATCCTCATAAAGACTGTAACAAGGAAAATAAATAAATAAATAAATAAATAAATAATATGACAGCATTGAGCAATAGCCTGTTACAACACAGAAGAGAAGCGAGATCTAAAGAGATGAGGTGCTAGGCTCTTCTTGCTAGCAGAAGTTCTTTTCCTAGGTCTGCATTGTATTTTCTATGTCCTAGGTCACATTACTCACTCATAAAAGCTCATAATACAGAGAGCAATACTTCATGTAAACTGGGTAAAGCACTTTACAAAATACTGGCCACTCACTAACTTCACAGGAATATCCTGAGGAATAATGAGATCATGTGTGCCAGGTTTTATGAGATCCATGGATGAAAGCAGTTGTAAAAGTACAAAGTCCTGGAAGAAATTCCGCTGTGTCCTGAGTGACAGGTATAGTGTCTATGCAAGAAGAATATATGGTTTACTGTGCTAGCTGAACTAAAAGACATCATGAGAAGTCAGGTGTATGAAGTAGTGAAATAATACCAAGGAAATGAAGCCAACCAGAAGGCAGGGAGATCCTC